>JBAMNC010000693.1:0-1200000 GCA_037902135.1 Cetoscarus ocellatus | reverse complement strand
ACAGCATTATAAGCACTTTAAAACGGTTTATAAGGCATTATAAAGGGGGGCTTCATAGAAAGTGTTACCCTCTGTGTGTTACTGTCTTCCCTTCTCTCACTCGTGCACTCCCACAATTGCCTCTCCTCTCGTCCCCGAGGAGGGGCATGAATATGGAGGAGGCTGCCCATGAAGCACATGACACTCACACACACCGTCTCTCTCCTTTCACTCATTTATTTATATATGGATACCTGGATTGGAGGTTGCAGGCCCTCCCGTCCTCCGCCCTTTCACTTCTCCCCTCTGATACTCTCTCTCTGTGTAAATGTGGACACTGAATTACATAAAGCTGCTCCGTACATACTCGCTGAATATAATGCAGACAGATACATTTCAAAGAAGCTCCATCGGCTTCTGTTGCACGTCAGCAGAGACTCTTCCTGTGTGAAGCCAAAAAACTTGTGTATGCCTGAAGAAGACTACAGACTGCTTTGTTTTTCGCAGACAAACACTAGAGTGTGTGTTCCTGTTGACAATGGCTGACCTCCTTCTGGAACCAGCTGTTCTGTCCACTGTGCAATAACACGTGCGTTCATACACTGCAAACACAACTACAGGAGGATTAATAGTTACGGACGTGCGCACACAGGAGCACGGCTCTCCTCACACAGAGTAGGAGAGTGTGTGGGCAGGCGGGCGTCGCTGAAGCCCGGCTGGTGATTTCTCTTCGTGGTGAAAGCTCAGCCTCTGAAAGGTTGGGCTCTGCCAACCTCTGTTCTCTTCTGACCGCCCGGTGCCCACGTGTGGCACTCAGGGGCACGCCTGTCCCTTTCAATAACCTGCACGGAAACCTGAGTCCTCCAGTAGGTGTGTGCGCAAGAGAGTGTGTGTTAGTGCGTGAGATAGTGCGTGTGGGGGTGTGTGTGTGTGTGTGTGTGCGTCTTCCCTGGAACATGACAACCTCTTCTTGTAGAACAGAACAAGCACAGTCAGAGATAGAGTTTCTACCACACAACGTGCTGCAAAAACAGACTAAAAAAGAAGGGAAAATTATTTTTAACCTTCAAAGTCCAAGAGGGTATTTCACAAAATGGCACTGAATAGTTGATTAAGCCAAGATTTTCTGCTTATCCTGGATGAATTTAGCCATGATTTAGTTTCATGAAAACAGAGGCACAGAAGTTTCCTTGGACATTTGTTCTGTGCAGCTCATGGGCAGGCTTCATTAATCCTGCTGCTCAGTCAGCAGGCACTCAGAAGAAGTGCTCCAATTGCTTTTCATTTTTTATTTTACTTTTATTTTTATCTTTATTTATTCATTTATTGATTTATTTATTTATTTTAATTTATATTCCTTTTATATTTATTTATACTTTTGTTTATATCTATCTTTATATACAGTATATATATATATTTATCTTTTTATCTATTTTTTTTTCAAACTGCTACTGGAATCCTAATTTCCCTGAGGGAGTTTCCCAAAGGGATTAATAAAGTTTTATCTAATCTAACCTCTAAGAAGTGCACAAACCTCCGCCAAGGCATTATCAACACTGATGTGTGAGTAATTGTCAAAAATGTGGAAAATGGTCCTATCTCGCACTTTACAAAATACTTGAAAGATTCCTGAACCACGTCCGGATTCCAATCACCTCCAAAATCCAATCACTTCCTCCTTGTGTCATGACCAACATTTCCTTGTGAAATTTGGTCACAAACTTATTGAAATGTGGAAAACTGCCCTATCTCACAATGTCAAGAAATCCTAAAATATTCCTTGATTCGCCTCGAGATTTGGAGCACCACCTAATCGATTGGCCCTTGGCCCATTTCTGACATATCCTTAAACTTTATCAAAACACAAATCACAAGAGTTAACACTTGAAACAGTTATTAAAGTTTTCATCCTCATGGAAAACATCTTGTGGTATTTTATTTGAGGCTTCTTGTTTTTAAACTACACAAGTTTTGTTACACATGTTATTTTGTGAAAATAAAAACAGCCTGAAATATACTAAAAAATATCTAGAGGTGCTCCAAGAGCACAAATCTCCTTTCCATCTTTATAGAGCGGGTTCTTTTCAGTTTTGTGGAAAACTGCCCTATCTCGCACTGTTAACAAACACTTAAAACACAAAAAATTCCTGGATCCACATCCATCCGATCACCACTGAAATTTATTCAATTTTTCCTTCTGACATTCCCTGAAAATGTCATCAAAATCTGTCAAGAACCTACCGAGTTATTAGGAAAAATATTAAAAACTTCATAGCTTGCTATGTAAACAAATCCATAGTAGTATCAACAAGAACTCAAACCATGTAGAATTGATATGGGTTTTAAAGGGATAATTCCTGATTTTTGTAGTGGGGTTGCATTTGGTACATTTTACTTGCTTGAACATTAGCCACCACGTCAGAGAACAGCTCTGAATCTGTACAGAAACAGCCGGCACAGAAGCTAGGGCTATCTATTGCAGATAGGGCCAACAGCTCCATGTGTTTTAAAGAATTTTGGAGAAACAAGCTACAAAAACAGTGAGGGGTGAATGCATGCTGTTAACATATTTAATACATTGAAAACAGAAGTGCTCCAAGAGTACAAACCTCCACCAAGGCATTTTCAACATTGTCGGGCAACTTACTGTTAAAAATGTGGTGGTAATTGCAGGTGTTTGTCTGACTCTTCTGGAGCCTCATGCACTGTAAACATTCAAATCCTGGATTCACATTCAGTTTTGAGTCACTACCAAAATTTGAGTCAATTCTTCTTTGTGCCTTGACAAACATTCCCTAAAAATGCCATCAAATTCACTCTATAACTTTCTGAGTTATTCTGCTAACAAATTATCAAACATTGGTGAAAACAAAACCTCCTTGGCAGAGCTAACAAGAAAGATTTCAGGGGACTGGAGTACAAATAAGAGTACACATATCCAACAACTCAGTTTAAAATAGATGCATTTGTTGCATATTTGTTTTGTTTTTAGCTTCATCAGTCGGTAAAGACTAGGTTTATACCAATACTTCAGTCAGCCTGCAGGAGGAGCTATATATACTTTGGCTTCATTTAGGACACGTCTTTTAACAGTCCATCTTTATTCAGTGTTTGGTGGAACCAAGAAGTCTTGTAAACATCCTTTGTTTGGTCTATTGTTGCTCATTACCATCATTATAATAAATTAAGTGTCATTAATGAAGCTGTTTACATAAAGACAAATAAATATACAAACAGTAACATACTTTGTGCACAATGTCAGCCCTTAAAGCCGAGTCATTACCAACAGAACACACAGCCGGCAACCAGGGTTCAGCTCCCGTCAGCCTCAGCCTCGTTAATGCTTCTACTTCATTAGCAGGATTCTCACAGAGTCCAGGAATACTTTCCTTACAGTGCGTCTAAATAAAAAGTCCTCTGGGTATTAACTGGAGTCTGGCAGGGCTGCTGGTTCTAGCTGTTCTGGGTTTACGGGTGGCGGGGGGAGAGAAGGGCAGGGCCAAGCCAAGTGTTTCACTGCGTCTGACATCCTGTTTCTGATCAGGAGTGTGAGCTGTCGTTCACCGCCGAGGAAAAGTCTTTTTCATTCAACACAGATGGAGCGGCACCGCAGGAGCTGTGATGTCTGTAGGCCGAGCAGGGCACTAAGTATGTCTGAGCCATATGCAGCCGGGCATATAGAAGCACACCCACGCACATACAACAAATGTGGAGGAGCAGACGCAAAAGCACACAGAAATGCACTTTGTGAGGCTCCGCACAGAGATTAAATGTAAATAATGCTCTGGTCCAGGATGACCGACTATGTGCACCATCAGGGAAAAGATAAAAACCTCTGCACTGTGAGCTCACTGATGTAAGAGTTCAGAACGTTCAACAGTTTTATAAAGTCGATGCGGACTTTCTCAAAACTTTTTCTCTGTTTATAAAATCCCTAAATATTTTCTCAAATCATTTAGATCTAACCTTGGTCATTGGTGAATATTTCAATGTGAATGTTCAACAAAGACTTTCCGAAAACTTTTTCTCTGTTTATAAAATCCTTAAATATTTTCTTATGTCCTCCAAATCATAACCTTCATCACTGGTGAGTATTTGAATTTGAATGTTCGACAAAGACTTTCCGAAAACTTTTTCTCTGTTTATAAAATTCTTAAATATTTCTTAAGTCCTCCAAATCATCATCTTTGTCATCAGTGAATATTTGAGAGTATTTCTCAATAGTTTAGAGCACACTTTTTCCAGTAAATATACCAAAGATAAAGGAAAGAAGATGTGGAAAGAACCTTACAGACGACTGAACCTTCTAGTTAATTCCCCAACAGAAGGTCTGCATGTATGGTTAATCTTTGATAATATTTTACATTATTTTAACTTTTCAGTTGGTTTCTGTTTAATATGATCTGATTGTTTACATGGCCAATGGTGCCACTCCAAAATGCAGTTTCTTTATAAACTGCCAAAACAATAATTAGTAATTTACATTTTGTGTCATTTATTCTCAAAAGTAAGTGAAGAGTGTAGGAGCCAATGGGCATTACTTTATAAATAGGAACCAATTTTTGTCAGGGTAGGTGTTTTCCACCCGGTGGTGAACACAGTTATTGACCGCTGAAGAAGCCGGTATGGTGAATTGTTTGTTCGTGTTGGAGGAATGTTGGACTATAATTATTTGTATCAGCACACAGAAACCTTTGGAGCAATAAATGCACAGATTATTGCAACGCACGCTATTGTCTCGGACTCTCTTCATCAGAAACGGTAAAGTTTGTCAGCGCGTCAATTAGTTAAACGACAGTGAAGCACCTCAGGGGCTTCAAGCATGGGATTAGCCTCTACAAAGAGAATCACCCCCCCCTTGCCTTTACTTATCATTGAAACAGGCTGAAATGAATATAAAACCCATCAGTATTAAAGCTAGAACACTATTTTTCAGAAGATATTCCAATACCGAACAAGTTTGTCAAACCAAGGCAGGACAAAGAAGCATTTGATAATGCTGTAGAACTGCTGAAATTAACAAACCTGTTGGCTGCCCCTAAATTTTAACGTGGCTAACGTGGCTAACTATAAAACATTTGCAGACACACGACTTAACATGACGAAATTCAGTTCTGTGAAGTATCGCGGTTGTCAATAGACTGTAATGTATTTTAGTTGATAATTATGTCAGAAAAGCATTTTCGAACCAGAGAGGTATCTGAAAGCCTCATAATCTAGAAAACTACAAACCTCTGCCAAGGCATTTTCAGCACTGTTGGGCGACTTATTGTCAAAAATGTGGAAACTTCCTTATCTCGCACTATTAATAAATGCTTGAAAAAACCCCTGAATCCACATAAAGATTTGAATCATCACCAAAATGGATCACTTCTTCCTTGTGCCATGACCAACATTCCCTGAAAATGTCATAAAAATTCATTTGAGAGCTTATTGAGTTATGAGTGAAAATGTACAAAATTCTCACAGCAAAAATAACATTTTAAAAATTTCTTGGATCCTCATTTGGACTAGGATCACCACCAAAATAAAATCACTTCTTCATTGTGCCATGACCAACATTTCCTGAAATTGTCATAACAATCTGTTTCAAAGATATTGACTTATTAGCAAAAACATGGAAAACTGCCCCAACTCACATTGTTAGGAAATTTCAAAAAAATATCCTGGATCTGCATCTGGATCCGGATCACCCCCCCAAAATGTAATCACTGCTTCCTTGTGCCATGACAAACACTCCCAGAAAATGTCATCCAAATCTGCTCAGAAGGTATTGAATTATTGGTGAAAATATTGAAAATCTTCCCATAATAACAAATCTCTAAAATATTACAAGATCAGCATCAGGATTTGAATCATCACCAAAATGGAATCACTTCTTCCTTGTGGCATGACCAACATTCCCTAAAAATGTCATAAATGTCAGTTAATAACTTACTAAGTTATTAGAAAAATTGAGGAAAACTGCCCCTTCTTGCAATATATTCACAGTACTACAATATAATTGTAGTATAATCAATCAATCAGTCTTGATTTGTTTAGAGCTATATCATAAGAAATGTTATCTCAAGACTTTTTAAAAATGACTAGGCCAATTTTTTACTTTTTTTTTTGCTTTTGATTAGTATTTTTATTTTGTTATTTTTATCCATCTATGTTTTTTTTGACGAAGGCTGGTGTTGTTGCATTGAGGACCAGGCCTCCTGTGTATCACCCTCTGACATTAAGATCGAACATCAAGCTCAAAGCAAAGACACAAGATTCATTTTGGACCGGTGAGGGTCCACAGGGTCATGATACTCACTCTTGTACGGCGCGGGCTATAGACAGCGCGGTGGAGCCCGTCTCGTTAACACTGTCCAAGGTCACGTTTGGCAGGTCGTCGTCATCACTGTCACTTTTGATCTGCCTCGGCGACAGGCCGTTGGGGTCTATATGTGCTGAGAGGAGGGAACACACACATGTTAGAGGGGGGGAACATTTTGACTTTTGTTATTGAGTGTCAGGGCAATTTTAGGAACAGATTTTAGAGCAGCTCTTAAAAAACTTTTTTATTCCAGTACTGCTTTACTTTGACTTGACTTGACCTGAGCGTTCTACCTGCTGCGCCCTACTCCACCTCTTAACTTCTGATCCTAAAACTAACTCGGATGTAGCAGTTCCCAATACTTCAGGGGGGTTTAAATGTAAATTAGGGGTGCTTAAGCCCACCTAAACAGATCTGTGTTCCCTTTTGTTGAGTGTAAATACTTGACATGTAAAAGTATACATGCATAAGTCTATTCTCCGTCTTCTTGCATGTACAGCTGACAGAGAGCCATATTCACCATAACGACGAATTTTCAACATGAAAAAGCCTGCAGACAACACAAGCCCGAGTCCATCTCCTCCCTGCTGGATCCCTTTTGCAGAACATCCTCATGATTAACCCCCCCTCTTTGGTTCCTCTCTATTTTTGCACAGTAACCAGAGAAAAAAAAAAAGTCCAATAGTTGACTGGCCGGCACGCAATCAACCATCAACCCCAGAGCCAATGAGCAGAGTTCTGTGTCTCTGGAGCTTCATGACAGAGTTACATCTTTCGCACAAGTTGTGACAACTTCTCCCCTGGACAACTCATTGGATATATTGCCAGTGCCTGCAGCCATTCTGTCATCTGCGTCTCCATGGACACAGGCTGGGTACATCCTGGAGGACTCGAGAGATGAAGTTAAGAAAATGAGAACCTGCTGGAGACCCCCTGTCAAAATAAAGTTGCTGGAAATCCTCCTGGTAAAACACTGATTGACTTGTGAAGTTATTTTAGAAGAAAGAAGTTGCATATGAAAGATTTGATATTGAAGTAGGATGTTATTATTGCAACAAACACACTGCTTTTCACCCATTTTTGAATATTTTTTTTAAATACTGTATGTGTCAACAGGTTTTCAGAAAAGTAATCACTTACTGGGGAAAAAACTGCTCCCCTTCCAAATTTTCAGCTTCTCTCTGGTTTTTAGTCCGGATACTGTGAACAAGATAAAAGCGAATATACAGCTGTGTCACTCAGAGCATTTAAAACACAGTGAAATTGAATTATTGTATTGATTAGGCAGTTTATCTGGACTACTGCATTTGTGCCAGGTTAAATGATTGTATAATCAACATCATAAGAGATATAAGAATATAAGCTGAGGGCAAAAGAAAGCAAAACTGGAGGCAAACATAATTGGTTATTAGGCAGCAAAAAATGTTGCTGGGTTGGAGTGTTAATTTTGACGACACTTTTTAATTTAGTTTGGTTATAGTCTTTTGCCTAAACTAGAAAAGCACTCAAAGAGCGCAGACCTCCGCCAAGATACAACTCCGGATCACCACGCGCTCCGATAAGAGAGAAGCTGGGTAGAGTAGTGACATAGGCTAAAAAAAACACCGACGTGAGTTTGCAAATAAACTCCAATTTCCATAATGCAGCAGCTGAGGAGAAATAAATGGGATTTGCCATTATAAACTTCAATGTTTTTAGGTGACGTTAATCTGGATCTGATCCAGATAAAATTGACCATGATGATAGAGGTATATTATATATATTATCCTGGAAAGTGAATCCATCCAGTGATGTCAGAGATAAGATTATTTTTTAAAAATGGCTCAATGTTAAGATATAGGATTTTTTCGCAAAATTGTGGAATTTTTTTTGCATTCAGACAAATATGCGGATCACCATCAAAATTTAATGGCTTCTTCCTTGAACCAAACCACACCTCTGGTAAAATTTTCATGTAAATTCATCCAGTAGTTTTCGCGTAATCTTGCTAAAAGACAAACAAACAAACAGACAGACCCTGGCAAAAACATAATCTCCTTGGGGGAGGTAAATATCATTTAGTTTTAGTCATCATTTAGTTATCTAAATTGTTTTAATTACTTTACTAGAATTCAACAAAGTGTTAGTAGATGTTTCATTTTATCCAAGTGTAAAACATGACTTCAGAAATTCAAGGAAACATAAAAGATGCCTTACACTTTTCACTTCATATTTTAGTCGACTACATTTACAGTAGATTTTGTCCACTAAAATGCTGTGAAATTTCATCAACTAAAACAAGACTAAAATGAAAACAATTTAGATGACTGAATTATGACTAAAACTGAAAAGGTATTTTAGGCAAAAGACTATAACTAAAAATAAATTAAAAAGTGCTGTCAAAATTAACACTAGGAGGGTCAAACTCATACAGCACATTATCTCCCAAAGTGGAGTCTGAAGCATGTGCAGATCTCAAGAGATGAAGTTACAAGTAAACAAAGCTGCTGAAAACTTCCACCAAAATAAAGTTACTTTTGTAGAGACTGATCGACTCTGGCATTTCAGAATAAAGAAGCTGCGTGAAGAAGATTTTAACATAAAATTCTTGTTTCCGAGGAGGTAATTACTGCAGAAATACATATTGTCATCCTTTTTCATAGTTACAGTCCGCCTGCTGCTTTCACAAGTTATCAGGATTTCACCTCCTCTGCCCTCTCAGCCGAGACTGTGGCCATAATGGCCCATAATAAGGGTCTGCAGTTAGGCGCAGACATGGTGTTATTACCGAAGGGGGGGCATAGAAATGCTGTAACTCCGCGGGAGCTCTTGCTTTTAAAGGTTTCCAACTATTGTCGAGGACTGGAGAAGAAGTGCAGAACGGTCACCAGCCTGCCTCCCCCGACAGAAAACCTGTAATTAGTTGGAAATGCATCGTGTGTCGAGGAAGGTTGGGGTGGGGGGGCGTTGGTGTTTTGTGAGCGAAGGGGCACAAAGGAGGAGTGGCGGAGAGGTGGGCAGAGCACCGGATTTCTTTTCTTTCTCTCCTGTTGTTTCCAGTCAAGCCCTGTTTCCATGGCAACCTGCTGCCGGAGACAGCAGTGAAAGGATACCCGCCCTCTCTCAGAGAGGATGGCCAACCTGTGTGTGTGTATGTGTCAGCGGATGAAGAGGAAGTGTGTGTGTGTAACTGTTTTGTTTTAACGTGGAGGGTTCACTATGACCGAGAGTTGCATCACCACACATGGATGTTTGGTTTGGAACAAGCCAAACAAGAGGTGTCTTGACTCTTGACCCCCAAAATACACATTATAATAATGGAACAGGTTTTAGCGCACGGCTACTCTGCTTTACAAAATAAAATTCAGCTACTTCCCCTGCCAACAAGACTCAAGTGTTGGTGCCAGCAGCCAGATTAATTAATTGGCATGCATGTACAGAGGCTTTGGCCTGGGTTCAAATCCAATCTGTGGCTCTTTTCCCGCACGTCATTCCCCACTCTCTTTTCTTAATATGATTCTATCCATTTCCAGAAGCATTATTGTGCTTCATCTTAAGTTTTATATGCCCTTGAGGAAAGTTGTGACTGGGCAAGAATGTGGCAAAATGGTAGATATGATGCACGGTAGATGATACGATATATATCACAAGACATTGCGATATTAACACATCACTATTTAAGTTTTTATTTTAAACATTAAAGTGATAGTTCAGTGTTTTTTTAAGCTGAGTTGTATCAGGTAATTAACAAGAGTCAGTTAAGTGGCTGCTGTGATGTCCCTTTATTGGACAAATAGCTGAGTCAGCTGGTATGGTGAGGTATGGCGGGTTCATTTATTTGCATGATTGCGAGAGTTTTATGTAAAAATAGGCCACAAAACTGTGTTGGGTCAAATATACAATTGGGCCAGAGATTTCAGAGGGCTTTATCTTTCCTCTAGGAAGTCTTTGTACTTGTCATTACTTTACGATGCAGCAGCCCAAGACCGCTCCTTCCCAAGTGCAGGACCAACAGACGGAGAAACTCTTTATTCCCTCAGGCCATCAGGGAAGAAGAGTAACAGGAAGACAGAGGACGGGAAGGAGCAGTAGCCAGCCAGTAGCCATATTTATATTTTTATTTCTGATTTCATATTTATATGTATTTTTTTATATCTATCGTTTTTATATATTAATAAAGTTCTACCTACATCTAATCTAATTTAATCTAAATGGCTTTGTGTTCTTTCACTTGTGAGCATTAGATAGCAGATATTTCTTTATGCTTACCTCTGATTTAGACCTACAGTAACAACAGGAACTTTTGTGGGCTTGGGCTTACAGTTCACACAGATACATTGCCAGGTAAACTCAGATCTTTCTTGCTTCTCAGTTTCCACAGATGTTTGTCCACTCTTTTTTTTTGTCTCACTGAATCCTGTGCAATACAGTCATATGTGACATTTAATCATCTGTAAGTCTTAATCACCATTTGCACTATAAGTATTCAGTAAATATTCAGCTATCCTGTACAATACGTTTCTATAGCCTGTGCAATACATTTCCATGTATATGTAGAAATATTTTTTTTTATACTTAATATTTATCCTTTCTATCTTATACTTGTACATAGAGTTTTTCAATTGCACTGTCCCGTAGGATTTTATCTTGTATATATTTTGTATCTATACTTCTTACAACTATTTTATACTTCACTTCTGTTTTTGTTTTTACGTAACTATCTATTGCACTGAAAAAGGAGAAGCTCTCAATCTTGTTGTACATTTTGTATGATGACAGAAAAGGGCATTCTGATTCTTCTGATTATCTGATTCTGAATCTCAATCTGAAGAATTTCGTCCTCTGTACTCTTTGGTTTATAAAGGTAACTCCTTGCTTCCACAGATAAAGAAGCATCATTACTTGAGCATATTTGGTTCAGTTTTAGTTTCCTCTGCCATTGTTGTGTCTTAGTCCACAGAGCAAAACCACATATCGACAAAATCAATGCACACAGGGGGAAGAACACACAGCCTTTTGCTGGATCATAAAACAGTGCTAAACACAGACTCATTTTAACAGAAAACTCACAGAATTACTCCAAATAACAGTGCTCACCCACAGCAGTGTCCTTATTCTTTGACTCAGCTTGTTTTCCTTAAAGGTATAGCGCTCCTGGGAGCCTTTTCAGCCACTTCACTGACCATTGTCAAGTACCTCATACAACACACTTTAAAAAGCACTGAACTATCCCTTTAAGGAGCCACAACCCATCCATCCATTCTCTATCCCTGGAGCCCATCCCAGCTGACAGCGGACGAGAAATCGGTCGATTGGCACCTAATTGGCAGCACTTATGTGCATGGGACTTGCAATTTTGTTGAGTTTATTTGTGCTCCAAGTACTGACATGCCAAGTTTGTCCCTTCAGGATCAGACCAGTGCAACAGGGACACTGGATGCTGGTGTTCTGGTATGCAGAGTGGCAGCAAGATTTAGGTCAGGGTGAGGAGGAATGAAGTTCGGTGCAATGTGAGTAAGGTTGCAACATTCCAGGAATTTTAAAAGTTAGAAACTTCCCATAGGAATTTACTGGAATTACTGGAAATAAACCTGGAATTTACTAAATTGAGGGTTGAACCTGAACAGGGATTTTAAATATAGTTGGGGAAATATTTAAGCATATTCTTAACTAAAGCTACCAGACTTCATAAGACTGTCTCTGCAATTCCTCAATCACATTTTACAGCCTAGAGCACAAGACTGTTGAAGCCTCACATTTGAGCTCCTGGACAACATAAAGTGAAGTTGAAACTGTTCAATAAAATAATTAAAACTTAATGAAGTTCTTCTTGCAAGTAAATTTGTTGACATGTTTTTAATTGTATTATTTTGCATGGATGTCTGCCTATGACAAAACAAAATGGTATATTCACTTTTGCCTCCGCCAAGGAGGTTATGTTTTTGCCGGTGTGTGTTTGTCTGTTTGTCTGTTTGTTAGCAAAATTAACCACAAAAACTATTGGACAGATTTTCGCTGAAATGTTCGGGATATGTTGGTAATGGCCCAACTTAAAAATGATTAGATTTTGGTGGCGATCCAGATAACTGCCATTAGTGAACAATCATTTTTGCTCTATACTGTCTAACTAATAATGATATCAACATGATTCTGAGTGCTAGGTGTGAGTTTTCAGGGTCAAGAAATCATATTATGATGGTAACTTTATCATGGAACTATTGCTTACAGATGTAAAAGCAATATGTGAGCTACCTTGGTGGAGGTTTGCACTCTGAGTGCTTTCTAGTGTTTAATATGATACAGTTTATTTAAATTATTTCCAGTTAATTCACACATACTCCCATAAGTCCCATGGAAAGTTGTTGAAAATGTACCCAAAACTATTCACCTCTTTATAACCCTAGATATGAGTCACAGGTCACACACCTGGCAACACCTCCGGCTCAAAACAAGAGTGAATACCAACCAAGACTGCAGGGGATTTTGGCACATGCTTTGTGGCACTACCCACAAGCTTAGCTGTGTTGCTCTTGCCGCATATGCAAGATTTTCACAGGTTGTACCTTGTTGTAAAGGTGACAAGTCAGGCTTTCCAACAATATAAAATACAGCACCAATTGAAATTATTAAAGGAGATAGAAAACAACCAAAATGAAGAATACCTTAAAAATCCTAGGCACTCCAATAAAGTTGAAAATCTTTTATTTCATCAGGGATATGTCATGTTCATGTGTTTTGACTCACCAGAGTCTTCATCAGGACATTATTAAAAACACTAACAGGTGTTAAAATACATTGGGGATGTCATGTGATTGAGTCATGCGACACTGTCACATGACATCAGAAATAAAAGACAGAACTCTATCTCCTCATTTAGGCCTGGGAAGGGAGTGGCTCTGAGAGAATAAATCCAAAATGTTTGAGTCTGTCACCTCCTTTCAAAGATCTGGAAATGACTTCAATTGCCATTCTCTTGTAGTAGTCCATGTTTTATACTCAAAAGTTGTATTGCAGTTTGCAAAATCATGGCGATGGTAAGTTCTATTGTGAAAATGTCCACAAATTTATTGTCCCTTTAAAAATTAAGTTTTCAGACGTTTCTGAGGGCTTTTAGTTTGCTCTTATTGTGCTGATTTCTGCCAGAATGCTTGTTTCTCTGATAGGGTTTGTGTTATTAGTTGTTTGAAGCTATGATTGACCGCTGTTTAGACAAATGAGGCTCATGCTTTGCTTATTGCTCTGAGTTAGGAAGGGAGTGGAGGCACATCAAGAGAAAACATGGAGATCACAAAAGTAATTTCATAACAGAAAGTGTTTTAAAAGACATGAATCAGCGGGGCTGTGGTGCCTTGAGGGATCTCTGGTGTTTCATTGGTTATGTGGACTTTCGCCAGCAGAAGGGAAGGGTATCAATACTAAGGCTCCAGCAGCCAGTCGATGTTGTGCACAGTAAGTCCTTTGTGCAGTGAGGGATGTACAGTAGATGATATTGTATATATCCAAATAAAGATATAATAACTTGTGGCAGTTCATTATTTTTGTCTTTGACAGGCTGTGACTGTGGGTATTTGTCCTCACACGTTCTCATTAAGTGGGATTAGGTTCAATAAACATCTAAATCTTCTGTTTGTCTTCTGGTTGCTAGCTCATTAAAGTGACTCTCTCCACCACACCCAGCATGCAGCACTCGTTCACCCCTCCGTCTCTGAGCCTGGTTTCAGAGCAGAGATTTAACTGTGTATATATGCATGTGAGCGTGGACATGTTTGTATAAGTGCCACCCATCTTCAGTATCCATCCACACCCTCTTATGCAACCTCTGTTTTTCCTGTCAGCCCATCTCCGAGGAGACCACCCCACCCACCCAGCGAGCAGGCCGAGCGTCCGTCTGAAAAACGTTTTCTTATCGCACATATCCGTTTGTTTGTGTGTACGTAAAAGTGCACACAGATATGTGACTCAAAGTTTGTTTACTCCTCCTGCAGGGATTCACAAGGAGCTGTTGCTCAGAAAAACCAACAGCTGCCTTAAGCACAGTCAGGGAGGTAAAGTATAGTTTAGTGTTGGACCAAAATAACCTTGCAGTGCGGATGGATCAGCCTGATTCATTGTGTGTAATCGGTCAGATCCAGCTCCAAGTCAAGACAATTGAGCTCGGTCTGCAGACACATCACCCAGTTAGAGTCTTTTAAAGAAAGAGAGATGAACTGCGAGCATGACGACAGCAGGAAGTGACTGCGAGGTTGGAATTTCCTACTGGGCAGTGTTAATTTTGTTGACTAATTATTTTCATCATAGTTTTCGTCAACAACCTTTTTTCCCCTGAGGAAAACTAGACAGTAACTAATAAAAACAAGAGCACATGGAAAAAAACTAAAACTAATTTCACTGACATTTTCATCAACAAATAAAAAATTGATGAAAATGTTTGACAGAGACTTAATCCAATCAGATCTAATTTGGTCATGTAGAAAGTAGGAACAAGTTAGGAATATATCCAATCACAGCTACTTTGTTGTGTGGAAAGGTTGGATGAGTTAAGAGGGACATCCAATCACAGCTGCCTTAGCTTAGTGGTGGCAGGATAAGTTGGGGAGCGATCCAATCAGAGCTACTCTCTTTAAGAACTGATTCGCAGTTTTATCAGATATAGACCACATTTCTTTATTAAATGAAAAAATAAATATCAGCACTACAAACCTCTATGTAGTAAGGATGTTTTCGCTCTACTTCCAACAAGTTTTAATGAGTTTGTTTGACGAAGTGGCTCATGCTCTGTTATGCAGTAGCGCCTGCCTATTACATCGTCTGATTAGCCCGTAAAAAATATGATTGACGGGACGATTGTCACCTGCTGGATATGTTTCTGAAAGGTTCTGCCCTCCCTAAACACTTTCTATGGACTCTTTCCCAAATGGACCAGTGAAATATTAAGTACACTCCGTCAGGTGTGTCAGGTTACCACGTTTGTTTATTAAATGAAAAATAAATAATAACACTACAAGAGGCTAGAGGCTCCTGAGGCAAGAGATGGCAACCCTAAGCAGCATTTCCAACCACCGCAACTGGCCCGCAATGAATGTGATGGGCAGAACAATCATCCAATCACCTGCTGGATATGGTTTTTAAAGCCTCTGCCCACCCCAAATGCTTTCTAAGGGCTGTTGTCTGGATAAACTAATGAAGTATATTCTGTGTAATACATATTGAATGGTATATCTGGTGTGCCAAGTTGGGAAGATTAGATTAGACATTAGATAGAACTTTACTTATCCCTTTGGGAGACTCCCTCAGGGAAATTAAGAAATTAAAATTTAAGAAGCATGATTTATAGCAGATAAGAAGATTTATAAAAAAGACATGATATAAACAGAAATATAAATAAAAATAAAAATAGAAATATGGCTACTGGCTGGCTGCTGCTCCTTCCCGTCTTCAGTGTTCCTGTTACTCCTCCTTCCCCCCCTTAGTGAGGAGTTACACAGTCTGATGACCTGACTGTTTGTGCTCTTGGAGCACTTCTAAGTTTCAAATAATTAACTCAAAACTAGAACTGATCAAACCTCTGCAAAAGCATATCTGACATTTTTAGCTAAGATATTAGCAAAAAAAGTGGAAAACTGCTCTATCTCACGTTACCAATAAAAATTCTGGATCTTCATCCGAATTTGGATCACCAACAAAATCCAACTCCTTCTTACTTTTGCCATGACCAACATTCCCTGAAAATTTAATCAACAAACAG
Organism: Cetoscarus ocellatus; assembly: GCA_037902135.1. NCBI lineage: Eukaryota > Metazoa > Chordata > Actinopteri > Labriformes > Labridae > Cetoscarus > Cetoscarus ocellatus. The sequence continues at coordinate 1,183,990 of JBAMNC010000693.1, read as the reverse complement.
ACAAACTCCAGCTGAAAGCTAACCTTCTTGTTGGAGGTAATTAAGGGGAAACCCTTGTTCAATAATCTATCTATCTACCTACTTTTGCTTTTTCTGAAACATTTCATTTAATTGCATGACCCATGATTGTCCTTCTTTACTCATTATTCATTAATAATAAATAATAACAACATAGACATAGGATACAATCCACCTAGCCTTTTTTTGTTCAATCAAATGTGGTGTAACATTCAATTATACTTTGGCACCCTGACCGGCAGGCCTCAGCGCCGGACAGAAACACCTTCAGTGGACCAAGTCCCAGCGGCAGGCAGTAAAAACCACACCCAGAGAGAAAAACCAATAACACAGTGTAAACCAGGGCCAGCGAGGTCTAACGCTCAAACTGCCTCCCATGTTTACTCCTCATCAGAAAAGAAGAGGTAACGACTGGTGTGGCCCCGGTTAACCGCGCCAGGGGCTATTTAAGACAGCCGGGCGAAATCTCTGTCGAGTTAAAGATGGGAGAGCCTTTCAACCTGTGAACCTCATCTTCACTCGGAGGAGGGAACATCATCGCCTCGGGGGCCGTCTCTAAAAGAACACACACACACACACACACACTCACAGTCGGCTTCAGAGAGTTGTGTCTGCGAGTTCTTCGGCTAAAGACAGTAGGGCATCTGTGCAGACAGATATAGAATCCTAAACAGCTCCTCATTGGGGATGTCAGACCACATCACACAGGTAAAACAACAAGTAGTGCTTTACTGACAGGGGCCAAAACTGTCTTTGTGTTGATTTTAAAACCAGAAACAGCTTAATCACAGCAAAGTTTTATTCTGTGTACATGGGAGATAAGTGTGGCCAACATATCAGCAGTAATCAATCAGCTTTGTAAGCTACTATGTGCCATTTCTGATATTGTTCGGATAATGTCTTACATCCCTATTTAGAAACACTGCATGTTACCTCGAAGAAAGATGCATATGGAGGCTGTTGAAATGTCTTCTTCTTTTAGTTAGTTTGATGTTGTTGTTTTTTTTTCATATTTGTCCTTATTATTCTACAAAACACATAAAATGTATTCGCCCACACACTCAAGCAACAGTTTTCTTTGTCATATGAACTCTTGTGACTGATACCCCCTAGTCTTATCTTATTTGTGTTTTATTACTTGTCCTGTTTGCCTTTTATTCTTGTTACTATCACTATTGTTTTTGTTTTTTTATGGTTGATTTGTTTTGTTTTTGTCTCTTGCTACTGTCTTAAGATCTTCTCCTGTATTTTCAGAAATCTTATTTCTTTTGTGCTGTTCGTATTGTACTTTAATCCTTTGTATGTCTTGTTAAATGTTTGCAAATAAAAAAAGAAAAAAACATGTCTTCACACCAAATGTGAATTTCAGTTTTTTACACACTAAAATAATACATTTTTTAATTTCTTAATTTTTATATTTTCATTTCTTTATTTCAAACATCCTAAGGAAATACACATTGGAAGACAAAACAGAAAGCTACAGCAGATCAAGATCAGTACATAATTTTCACAATGAGTATTTTTTTCTTTTGTTTCGAAAAGTGTGTACGATAAAGTACAGGACTCATCTAGTCCTATCCTTTATTTCCAAGAATGAACCCATATAGTTCAAGCCTCAGGCACTCAAAATATCACCAAATAATACAGTTTGATACATTAAAAGTGAATGGGATGCTGTGACACTTCACAACATAATTGTCACCCAAACATTGTGAATTTTGACCTTTTCACCCCTTCACCCACGTTGAAAATATCTAACTATCTACCTAAGGACGTGTGTCTATTTCTGATTTTCTGGGTCATTTAGCTTCTTGTTTTCAAGAACAGGAAGGAGACAATGATTGTAGAAACATTCGCCATGGTTTATCATGGATCGAGAGGGCAGAAAGACACACTGTTGTGGCTTGGAGACAGGCCTGCCCCCCATCTCACTGCTTCAGAAGGCCGAAAACTTGTTTTGACAAACATCAACCATTTGAACATGCGAATACATGCACAATTTTTTTTTCTGACATGAATAAATTTTTTACCTTTGTTGTGAACACAGCTTTAAAGGGTCACTCCAAAATTTTTGTTTTTTCCGTGTCTTACCTCACTCCTGAATCGATGACACCATTCTTTCGACTGTGCGTGCAGTAATAAGGAAGAGACGGGAAGAGCTCACCCACCGCTAGTTAGCTTAGCTCAAACACTGGGAGTCATTGGGTAGTGTTAGCCTGCCTCTGTCTACAGTCATCAGATAAACTCTTCAGCAGCTCCAAATCGTCCTGTGTGCTTGTTGTGACTCGCTTTTTACAGTCATCAGATAAACTCTTCAGCAGCTCCAAATCGTCCTGTGTGCTTGTTGTGACTCGCTTTTTACCCCTTTATGTTACGTTATCTTCTATTATCTTCGTAATAACGTCTACTACTCCTAAACAGAAGCTTTGTTTTGCTTTTGCTTTCGCGAGAGATGCAAACAAGTTGAGTCTTTTGAACTGCTCTTTTCAGTGAACGAAGAGCACCGATTCGCAGTTGTGAGTGAGCTGTTTGTTTCTTAAAATTGCAGGCAATTTGCATTGAATAATGGCTCAGATAGGAACAGCTCACTCACAACTGCTGATGACTGTAGGCAGAGGCAGGCTAGTGCGCTACCCATATACTCCCAGCGTTTGAACTAAGCTAACTAGCGGTGGGTGAGTTTTACCTATCTCTTCCTTGTTACTGGATGTACAGTTGAAAGAATGGTGTCTACCTGCTTGTCATGGTCTGGGGAGTGAGGCAAGACATGAAAACAAAAAATGTTGGAGTGTTCGTTTAAGTCTACAGAAAACTGCCATTTTGTGTCTGTATTTCATTCATGTTTTGTGCTGCTCCTTTGTTGAAGAATCATGATTGTTCTCTGCTATCAGCTACACTCTCTGCCTCCAAAACATCTCCATAATGCAAAACTCCACCTCCACACCCCTTGACCACTATTACAGTATGGGTTAACTAGACAACTCCAAGTCTGGGAAAGAACTTTATTCAATATAAACAGCACTCCACAAGGTTTACTTGAGAAAAAAATCAACCACTGTGAGTGGTAGATTGCTGTTTTACCTATTTACACTTTAAAAAAAACCCTTTTTGTATTGTCTGGGATCTTATATGAACACATTCTTAGTTTGAGCAGGGCGATGGGATTGGTGGTTTGGTCCAGAAGGGTCTATATCAATGGTCACCAATCTTTTTCAGCCTGGGGGATACCAGAAAAATGAGGAGTATTATAGAGGGCTAATTTTTGGATTTGAAGTTTTTGAGAAATGTCAATTTCATAGTTTATCTTAAAATAATGAATATGCTCTAAATAGGTTACATATGACACTGTATGCTTACTTTTTACATGCAATAATTCCTGACAGTAATTACCATTAATAATTATTATGAGAACATTTTTTTTTCTTTAATAATTTAGGTATCTTTTAAACTTATCTGATATGTTCAACATTCACATTTTTGTGATTTCCTTTATGAACATGTGACACTGCAGGGGCAAGAGTGCTGACAGAGGTGTGGCATCAGTGCACCACAATAAACTTTGACCCCACACAGGTCAAAGTTAAGAGAAAATAGACAATGTTAAAATTTAATGCACGTTACACTTCTTGTTTTCTGTTTTAATGTAAGTATGATTTATTTGCAAATCATAAAATTTAAAGTCAAAAATTGCTATTTATCTCAAGCTCTATGGTGGTGATGGTGATGGTTTTTGTTTATAGAAAGTTCCAGTGGGCACTTCGAAAGCACCCTGCCGGCTACCTTTCACATGCGGTCACCTTGTTGGCTACCCCTGGTTTATATGGTCTAGGACGTAGTTGGGGATTACTACTTGCACATTCTTTGGGCCTGATGCGTGTTGGTGTAGTTTTTAGTGTTTCTAGCCTTATTGGTTTAAGGCTTTTTGTGTAGTTTGGACCGTGTTGGCTGCCTGGGTCTGGATTATTTCTGTTTCCTTTTTGGTTTTTAGGTTTTCCTCAAGTTCCTTGAAAATTTTCCCTTTTATGAGCACTGTTGGTCTGAGGAACAGCAGAAGTCTTCCTGCTGTCTTTTGTGATTGAGCTCATTCTGCCCGTTGTGTATGTTTGTAAGAGTTTCTTGTTGTAATTGTTCCTTATGTGCTTAAATTCTTGTGCTTTGTCTTCAGTATGTTCCTATTTTTCAAAGCAAGCTATTAAGTGCTATACAAATACATTTATTATTAATATCAAACCATTGTGGTTTGAAGCCATGACTTAAAGATAGGAATGATTCATTCAGTGTTCTCTAAAATACGATTTAACAGTGTGCATTGAGAAATATTGAGCAATGCATGTACAAAATGACTCAGTGATGTCCATTGATCACAAGTTAGTGTGACAGCATTTACATTTTTCAAGACCTCCAGTTTCGCTGCTTTCTCTGTTTCAGTAACCCAATTAAAGCTTACAGTTCAGCGAAGGGATGCTCTCAAGTGTTTGTTCTTCCTTGGCAAAAGAGTTTTACTTTTGTTATTTTACTTCCTGTTTAGATAAAACCTGATCTCACTTTAAAAGGAAATAAAAAAGCCTCTGGTGGAATACAACTGAGCTATACCACAAAAACCCACACTGGCCCCTTTAACAATCATTTGAATAGACTGATTGTTAGAAGTGATATGCAAAAATGTGGGGGAAATGTAACAGTTGGTGGTTGTTGTCGTAGATTTTTGGTGGTTTAAAGCTTAAAATTTGCTGGAACACCTTCAATAACTGTTCCTAACTTTAAATGATGAAGGACTTGAATAGAAATCCCAGGAGGATCTGGTCAGCGGAATGAATATGGAGCGATTTCAGAGTGTGGACTCACCTTTGCCCTGGCTTTTGGCCTCGTCCAGCAGAGGTAGCATGATGGCGTTGTTGAGGCTGGAGGGGGATCGAACGGCCGTGGTGTACATGAGGGGAAGTGACTGTACCACCACCGGGATGCGGTGAACATGGCTGGCCAGCTTCCCCGCTCCCTGCAGGCTCAGAGGGCTGGATGGAGGCGGCGGCACAGAGTGCAGGATGTGCAAATAGGGTTGACCCCTGACCCCTGATCCAGGGGCGACCAGAGGGCCCGGCGTGAGCACCGATGAGGCGGAGGTGATGACTGACGGCGAGGAGGAGGAGGAGGATGACGACGATAATGAGGATGGGGAGAAGGCGGATCTGAGAGGGGAGGATGATGAGGTGGTGGTGGGGGTGTTGGATGAAGAAGAGGGGCGGGGCTTGTTGATTGACAGGTCGACTGGCTCGGTTTGTGTGTGGAAGTGCAGGTCATGGGCGAGCAGATCCTCTGGGGGTTCGGGTTTGACTCTGCTGAGGAAGAAGGGGACGCCGTCCATCGCAGAGTAAGGGCGCACTTTAGGTGACTGTGGAAGAGAGAAAACAGATTTCAGATTCATCGTTCTGTTTTTGTCATCTCAATGTGTTTGAAATTAACATCAGTGCAGCGGGTGTTCGGTGGAAGAAAACGACATGTTATCAAAATATTTCTTTAGCTGGCTCTAAATCAGACTTAAAATTAAACTGATACCTCTAAAGAATGAACAAAAGCAAACAGAACTATCAGGATATGATTTATAATTGATCTTTTATTCCTTTTTAAATCTTTATAACCACTGCCCCTGGGTAGGTGTCAGCTGAAGTGAGTAACAGCATACTGAAAAAACAGACTCTGTTTACTCTTTTATACAAATAAGCAGTAGGTGAGGTGTTTTTGTTCTGTAACTCTATGCCATTTTTTTCAGTTTTTGTCAGCCCTTTTTTTTTAAAAATGCACAAAATCCCTCGACCCTTCTAAGTGCAATCAAAACATCATTTACTTTCAAGATAACCTGGGGTATCACAGTATATGTGTTATAATTATGTCAAATTAATAGATGAATAGTTATTTGTCCAGAAAGACAAAATACAAAACAAATGGAATTGAAATTTCAAAGACCTTTGCACAAACCACACTTGTTTAAAAAATAATTAAGCCTTTTTACATCTAAATATACTTTCTTAAGCCTTGGCTCTGGGAGTATAATATAACAACATGCACATAAACTCAAAACAAAAACTATTCACATATTTACACTTTTTCTCTTGCATTTTTTTTAATCTTTGCTCTTATTTGTGCCACTCCTGGAAGCAGTTTTTGTCATGAACAGAATGGAGGACCACTTCTCATTAACCAATAATCACACTTTGGTTATAAAGCACATTTCATTAAAATGTAACTATAGTTCAAAGTGCTTTCAAGTGAGGCAGAAAATAGATTTGACAAAAGATTTAAACGTAACGATTGATTGTATACAGATACCAAGAAAATGAACACTCAGCAGAGGCCAATTTACTCAGTAGTATTCCACTGTAATAAAAGTAATAATCAACAGGTAAAATCAAGTAAGGTTGGGGACTAATGCACACCAAAATAGCTAAAGTAAAAAAAACAAGAGAAAAGGTGAAGCAATAAGACCAAGAAGCAACAGACAAGAATTAATAAAAAGGGAAAATATGTGTAAATGAAAAACAATGCCAGGACAATTCCGAGGATAAGATGTACAATAAAAACTTTAAATTTAATTTAACATCAAACAATACAATTTAGAATTAAAAGGTGACAATAAAGTAAGGTAAAAATGTTATGATTATAAATAACAGTCACTAAAAATTAAAGAGTTCTATTTAAAAGTCAGACTAAATAAATTAACTTTTTGATTGTGTTTAAAGTCTCTTCACTTTCAGCTTTTCCGGTCCTCTATTAAATTTTAAAATCAGCATCACCAAATCTCCTTAAATCTCCTGTCACCTTTTGGTACTAAAAAAGGCACCTTTGCCTCCTCTTTGCTTTGACTGCAACTGATTGGAAACACGAAAGTTGTTACCACTTACTTTGAAATGCAACATGAAGGTCCGACAACAACTTGGACACTTTTTCAATATGAAAATGTGGAAAACAACCACGTTATCAAAGATTTATCTCTGTGTATTTACAGCAATAAAATCTCGAGTAAACTCCAAACTTTAAGGATGGCTTAGAAACTTCCTTGAAGGGATATTTTTGACCTGGAGCCCTCTGTAGATCGACAGAACAGTAAGTTTCTAAAATAGTTGACCCCATAAAGATCGACTGTATGGGTACAGTGATTTTGTAAACAACGTGAGATGATGTTTTTATAAGACATGCACAAAACCAAGAGGCACCCTACATCTTCAACTCTGCAGGATATTGAAAGTAATTTGGTACACCCTGACACTTGCTGAAAGCCTGTGAGCATCACTACTCTGTTTTAAAACCAAGGCCATGTCCCGGCTTAAAAATGAAGCCAGCGCGGAGGTGCCAAAAACAGAAATGTGATATAACACAGTTTTATTGTGTTTACTTTATGCACCTTGGGGATGAGATTGATTTTAGATTTTTAGACTGTAATCTTTGACTATTTACTGATAATTTATTGATTCTCTTTTTATCTGCTTTACCTTGACTGTTCATCATTACTCTTTATTTATCTGCTGCATAGCACTTTACTGACTGTATGCACTTTGTGGAGCTTTGTCTGATTCTTTAGTCTTTGTCATTTTGTGGTGTAGGTGCCTTCCTTTTCACTTGTGCTCAGGATTTTTCCTGATTTTCCTAATGCCTGTATGTTTTATGTTTTATCATGTGCTGTTGTGCGGATGCCTGCTGCAAAACAATTCTCCACGGGATAGTAATAAAGTTGAAGTTGAAGTTCTGTCCCAACCTTCAAATAAAAAAAATGAATATCTGAAAAAAAGAGCAATCAACTTTATCAGTTTGTGCATTAAATATCTTGTCGTGGTGTATTCAATCGAATCTTGGTCAAAATGGATTTGCAAGTTATTACATTGTTCATTTATATTTTACACAATGTCCAACTTTCATTGGAATTGGAGCTTGTAAACAGTCATTATGATGGAAACACATACAGAAACAAAACACCTTTCTTCCAGTAGAAAGCCATATACCATTAGATCAACTTTAGAATTATTTAAGGTTAAAAAGTGCTGTTGTGTTGTTTTTTAAATTGATATTAAAGTAAAATTTCTGTATTTTTGATAAAAAAGTAGGTTCAGGCCAGAACTCATCTATCAAGCATCAATTTGTTTCTGGTCAGAGAGAGACATACAAATACAGATAAAGATTTTGAGGCCAGGATTCAGCTTTAAAAACAAAATACAGCCTGAGAGATGGATGTCATGAAGGTAAAGTTCATTTTCTCCTGCTCATTCAAGCGTTCATCCTCCAGTATTAGCATGATGTCATCACACAATGATGAAGCGCAGGAGTAAAGATCGAGTCGCTCACAACCAGCCGCCCTCATACTCCGTATCCTTCCTCTCTTTCTTTCCTCTCTGTTGGCGTGGGCTGCTCTCTCTCTCTCCCTCTTTCCTGCTGTTTTCCATCACTCCCACAGAAAACGTCGCTCTCTTGGCTCCACTCATATCTCTCCTAAATCTCCTGTGTGACGGTGGAAAAACATCATATGGGCTCAATTTCCTGACCGTCTCTCTCCTCCCTCTCCCTCTCTTTCTCTCCGGGCCACAGGCCTCTTAAGGCCAACGCTGGTGGCTCAGTGTATCCCTCACCACGTCCTTCACTTAACACCAAGCAGACTGCCACACAGACGCTCCATCTGTCTGCACGACTTTCACAAACCTGTTTACTCGGAAAAAGATAATGACGAACATTTGAAGAAGAAATAACAAAACTCACGACAGCTGAATTTTGAACTTTGGACCTTCCTTGTTGCCCTAATTTTTGTTTTGGAGTCACGCAAAAGGCTTCTAAGTGTGATGGAGCGGATCTAGACTAACTAGGGGGGATTAGGGCTGGGTGATGTTGACCAAAATTATATGTCAATATCTTTTAAATGAATTGTGATTCACATGAAATATCTCAAAAGTATTTCTGTTAAAAGATCTCAAATAATTCCCATCATACCAGAATAATAAACTTTGGGTTTATAACAATATTGATACCTGTCCTTTCAGGTCCTCTGGGACAGACTTACCCTGGATTTCCACATAATCCGCCAGCCCGACTCAATTTTGACAATTTTCTTGCCCATAGGAGGCGTATTTAAGTGCTGTGCAGCTTAGCACCGGAAGCTTGAAACAGTAAAAATCACGAGAGAACCACAACTCCATGTGGTAATTGAAAGTTTACAAGATAACAGGAATAGCAAGATGTAAACACCAGGGTTTATTTCCTGCCTGTCATTGATTTGCTGTAGATGTTGATATTTTTTAAAGTATTTACACTGTGTTTTGAAATCACCTAGAAACTCTGAGCACTTGTTTTTCCATGTTGGGGAGATCTGCTTGGCAGAAACTGACACGAAGTTGAACAGCTCCTGCAGATAGTAGACTTGCCACGTATTTCCAGCGAATCAGTGTGGAGCTACGCAGCTGGCACAATCCATGAATGGATCAAGTCGCAGGCTGTGGCCCAGAAAAGCCGGCGGTGTTTCTGGGTGTTGTTGATATTTGGCTTTGTCTTCACATGGTAAAGTTTGGCCTTGACCTTGTAGATGTAGAGATGAACTGTGTTAACTGACAATGGTTTTCTGAAGTGTTTCTGAGCCCATGTAGTGATATCCTTTACAAAATGACGTTGGTTTTTATTGTAGTGTCGCCTAAGGGATCAAAGGTCATGGGTATTCAATGTTGGTTTTCATCCTTGCTGCTTATGTGTAGAGATTTATCTGGATTCTCTGAATCTTTTAGTGATATTATGGACTGTAAATGATGAAATCCTTAAACTCCTTGCAATTGTACATTGAGAATTGTTCTTAAACTAATTGGACTTTTCATAAAGTGGCGAGCCCCACTTCATCCTTGCTTGTGAATGACTGAGCTTTTCAGGGATGCTCCTTTTATACCCAATCATGACACTCACCTGTTTCCAATTAAACTGTTCAATTTCAAACAGGTGTTTTTGAGCATTTCTCAACTTTTTCATTGTTTAGTTGCCCCATCCCAGCATTTTTGGAATGTGTTGCAGGCATCAAATTAAAATGAATGAATATTAAAAAAACAACCAGGTCAAAAAGGATTTGTAAATCATTGTGTTCTGTTTTTAATTTAGGGTTTACACAGCATGCCAACTTCACTGGATTTGGGGTTTGTAGACTGTCGAGAGGCCGCAAAGATTATTACTGTTAGTGGTTCTAGCACTAACAATATTTTTCTAGGATAAAGCCATGAACGTATTTTCTTTTTAACAAAAATGAACAACATTTACTGCATTTAAACTAAGTCTTATCCTGTATCTTCTTTAATAACAGTTTCAAATATCCTTCAGATTCAGATTTGACATTGTTTTCTGCCCTAGTTTGGAAGTAGAGGAGGTACGTGAGAAGTGTTGATCCTCACAGTGGAGTCTTTCTGAGGCTGAGTCACAGTTTGGGCCATCAGGGACCAAGAACATCCAGGATTTTTCACTAATGATGCAGGACAAAGTCATGAAAGTGAAGGGAAAAAGTCAGCCTTGCAGCTGCGGCACACAAATATGTGGGTTTTCTTCTTGGCCTTTGTTTTTGAGCCTCACATTTCTCCACCCTTACGTAATGCTGGCGAAGAATCTGTGGCGAATCGCAAATTTGCCTGACTTTCTTTTTTATGTAGTAGCTCGGACTATTTTTACTCCAGACTTGTTTCGCTGGACTACAGGAAATGTTACGACCCCGTGAATCAGAAACCGGCCTCTCCCTGTGTGACTCCCCCGCCTCAGATGGAAAACAAACCCAACCTGTGAAATATGCCCCCAAATGACCTCTGCTGGGGTTCAGCACGGGGTCGGGGGTGTCAAGTCAAGGTTCACGGTAAGTTATGGTCTGAGTCATCTGACAAACCACCTACTGCGCATTAGGCAAATATATCTTTACACTGCTTTGTGTTTGTGAGAGATATTAATCACAACTGAAAACAGGCTCTAGGATTTATTTGTCCTGATGGGCCGTTTCAGTAGCTTGAGAAGAATTGCTTCACACATGGACCCACAAAACTGCATAACCGTTTTTTTATATTATCATTGCTTTTTTTTTTCTCCATCATGGACTTTAATTGATGGTTCAGTTTTTCTTAAATGAAGTTTTTGAGGTGTTTGTTGAATGTTGACACATAAGCCACTGTGATTCTGGTCAGCTCTGCCACTGTAAAGAGAGAACCAACATGGAAGCTTCATTGCTGCATATGGGGCCAAGAGCTCTGAGTAATTAAATAAATTTATGTTGAAAAAAAAATTGTGAAGTGATTGTACGCTACATTGGGCATGATAACAATGCTTTGCTTTTCTGCTAGCAAGGCTCTACTTTGGCCTTTCTCGTCTTTCCTGTCTTCCAGTCTGATTAAGTTATTTTATCTTTGATCACTGTTAATTTATCAATCCTTTTCTTCTTTTGTATGTCTTTTATTTTTAACCTTACCCTGTAAGGTGACCTTGAGTGCTGAGAAAGGCGCCTATAAATAAAATGAAGGCATTTTATTTGCCAAGCCATTCCTGACATTCTTGGCCGTATAATCAGCCAAAAATGTGGAAAACTCCCCTATGGCGCAATGTTAAGAAATTCTTTAACACAGTCATCATCAACGGGCAGCCCAGGGGCCACATCAGGCCCTCCGCATTTTCCCATCTGGCCCCCAGAACATTATCAGTTAAACAATTTGAAGGGAAAAAAATCTGATTTGGGCTTTTTTTTGTTAAATCATACAATAATAAATGTGCCCCCAAAACAATTAGAACTTAAATAATTGTATGTGAATATCCTAAAGTTTCATTGTATTCAAAGAAATCTGAGTCCCACATGTGAAATCAATAGCCCTCCAGGTTCAGGGCCATTGGCTCACAGTTCATGCATCTGCACCACCTGCTAACTTGTGATCCGACCTGCTCCTCAGTTTCCACAACAGTTTCTCCATCTGTCTTTGTACCTGTGACTCCATCTGCAAAAGTTCTTCCTCTGTGTACTCTAGTTCTCTTGTACCCACAGCTAACAGCATGTCAAAATCTCTCATTTTTAGTTTGGTGAAGTTAATGTTTATTGTTTCTTCTGATGACCTGATCAGCTGATGGTGGAGGAATCTGTGACCCTTACATCCCAACAACTTGTAGTTTTAACCTAAAAGTGGGGTGATTACGAGGCTTTCATTGATTATAAGTTAGCTTAATTTTAGGATAAAAGCAAAAGGAGCAAATAGAGTTGAATAACTGTCATAACTACAATACTGCAATGCAGCTATCACATTTTTAACTGTCGTATTGTAAAATTAATTTGAGTACGTTTTTAACGACAACACTGCACTGTAACTGTTAGAGTGACTGAATTTGGAGTTTTGACTTTCAATCCAAAATTATTTCTTCTACACTTTTGCTTCTGTTCATGTTTCTTCTTGTTTAAAGATGCCAGTATGTTAACAAAACTCCACTTTAATAACGAATAAATAGATAAATAACCTTCATAAATTACTTTTCAAAGAGTAAGTGATAATAATTATTAGGCCTGAGATGGGTAAATGATTGGCAGCAGCATTGATTCTGATGCATTTTTATTTTTTATGCAGGCTCCCTTGCAGCAAACAGTAAAAGGTGTGGTATGTTGCTGTATTATTTGACTGGCGGACAAGTAGTGCCGGAAATGCCTTCATTTATGTTAAGATGAAAGAGGGATAAAGGTTTTCAACAGGACGTTTTTTTGTCAGTAGGAATAATTGTGTCACTTTTTGTATGGCTTTGCCATTTTATGATAATTTAAGGAACTGAGAAGACAATTCTAAAAAACTTTTAAAAATCAGTATCCTCTGGCAAATTTGAGCTATATTCATTCAACACAGCCAAATGGCCTGAGAATAAAAAAATGAATGGTACAAAATCTCCCTAGGATCTCTTAAGGGTTAAACTTCTTTCTTTTTATTCTTTGTGGTTTCATTGATCCTTTGTTCACTGTTTTATTCTGAGTTTATAGCCTTTGTTTTATGATGTTTTGTGTGAAGCACTGTGAACAGCTTCGTTGTTGAAAGCTGATACACAAATAAACTTGCTTTGCCTTTCTGACACATTTTCTCTATCGGCCATAACGCATTATTTTGACAGCAGCAGCAATAATTAAGCATTTAAGTAAAGATTTCTCACCACATCACGGGAATAATGTATCATTAGTGCAAAAGGCTCTGGGAAATCCATGTGAGGCATTTATTTGTGTTGTTTTAGCGCTCCTCAGTCACAGACACTACCCTCAAGGAGTTGCCCATTTATAGAGAATAGTTTTAAGTTATATTTGGCAAAAATGAGGCTCTGAGAGCGCTTGCGAATAATCCAAACTGCAGTGAAAATCCTTCAGGGAGGACAAACTCCCTTCTTAATAAAGGAATACATACATAAAGACAAAGTCAACAATAGCAGAACAACAGAGCGAGGCTGCTGGGAGGCTGAGCACTGCTACACTGTACACTGCATTAGCCACACAGCTAATGAATGAGTCACTGATGATAAAGTATGAATGAGGCCAGCTCTGCTGCCTTTTACTGCTCTGATTAGATTTACTCCACTTGCAGTTGTAACTGTACGGCTGTTCTGTCCACTCCTAAGGCTTGTATCTCCCCAGGGTTGAAGCTCTGATGGGTGGGGTCTCGTACAAACAAAGCCACACAAAGACATATTGAGGAAGGCGTGTCCTCACTGTCCTCATGGACTGAAAAAGGTATTACAACAAATTACTCTTCATCAAGCAGTCAGCTTTGACTCATTCTGTTGGCTGAGACCAAACCTTTTAATGCATCATTCCCTGTAATAAACAGTTTATGATGACAGTGTACACATCTTCAAGAACTTTGAATCACTGTTATTACAAAACCCCAATTCCAGTGAAGTTGGGCCTTGTGTAAGACATAAAAATAAACAGAATACAATAATATGCAAATTCTTCTCCACTTATATTCAATTTAATACACTACAAAGACAAGACATTTAATGTTCAAACTGATAAACTGTATTGTTTTTGCAAATATTCACTCATTTTGAATTTGATGCCTGCATCGCACTACAAAAAAGCTGGGACAGGGGCATGATTAACACTGTTACATCACTTTTCCTTTTAACAACACTCAATAACTGTTTGGGAACTGAGGACACTCATTGTTGAAGCTTTGTCTGTGGAATTATTTCACATTCTTGCATGATGTTCAACTTCAATTGCTCAACAGTGCAGGGTCTCATATTTTCATTGGGAGATAGGTCTGGACTGCAGGCAGGCCAGTCTAGTACTTGCACTTTCTAATTACAGAGCCTGACTGTTGTAACATTTGCAGAATGTGTACCTATAATAAGAACAATTATACCAATAAATACTGTGTTTTGTATTGTTGGAAAGCCTGCTTAGCAGTGTTAATTTTGACAGCACTCTTAATTCAGTTTTAGTCGTTTGCCTAAAATATCTTTTAGATTTAGTAATAATTTAGTCATCTAAATTGTTTTGATTTTAGTCTAGTTTTAGTTGATGAAATTTCACAACATTTTAGTCGATGAAGTCTACTGTTAATTTAGTCGACTAAAATATGAAGCGTAAAGTGTAAGGCATTTTCTATGTTTCCTTGAATTTCAAAGTCATGTTTTACACTTGGATAAAATGATACATCTAATAACTCTTTATTGAATGCTAGTAAAGTTTGAATGTATAAATGAACAGAAACAAACTTAACTTTTGTGTGATATGCAATCACCTTTATTTAGGCTACCTGGCAGAGCATCTCAGTTCCAATACCAGAACTGACAACAAACAGTGAACCTGCTCTACATGAATATATCAATTCAGAAAGAGAGGAGCTCTGATTGGATCGCTCCCCAACTTATCCCACCACCATGAAGCTAAGGCAGTTGTGATTGTATGTCCCTCTTAACTCATCCAACCTTTCCACACAACTAAAGTAGCTGTGATTGGATAAATTCCTAACTTGTCCCTACTTCTACATGACCAAATTAGGTCTGATTGGATTAAGTCTCTGTCAAACATTTTCGTCTACTTTTTATCTGTTAATGAAAATGTCAGTTAATTTAGTTTTAGTTTTTGTCCATGTGCGCTTGTTTTTATTAGTTACTGTCTAGTTTTTGTCAGGGGAAAAGAGGTTGTTGACGAAAACTATGATGAAAATAATTAATCAACAAAATTAACACTGCCACTTAGTCACCTCTACAATGAGGTACAAATTGTAAAGATCGTGCACTTAGAATGTAGAATGAGCAACACAGCTAAATGTGTGGGTAGCTCCCAAAAGAAAATTCTCCAAATATCCTGCAACTGGAACCTGGTGTTCAGCTACATAGTTGCAGCATTACCTGGTGTCAGCCCTGGTATCACTTCTAAACTTAGGACCAAACTTCATTAGACCGGTGTAGTCAAAAACAGACCGCAAAGCCATTGAAGTTGTACAAGAGTACAGACATCTGGGTACAATAATTGACAACAAATTAACATGGAATGCTAACACTCATGCCAGATTTGCAAAGGCTCAACAGCAACTTTATTTTTTAAGGAAACTGAGGCACTTTAACTTGGACGGCACTATGCTGAAACTGTTTTTTAAAAGCTTTATTGAAAGCATGTTAATGTTTTTGTATTCATTGCTGGGGAGGAGCATTGTCCATACAAAATAAGCACAAGTTGGACAAGATTGTTAAAATCAGCACAAAGACAACTGGGGAGCAAATGGGCAGCATCTCCCACCTGACAGACCGACACACACTGACTCTGGCAAACAAGATCACAGCAGACCCACGGCGCCCCCTTTGATCTCACAACATGAACTTGGCACTCTGCACTTTTAAGACCACTTAGTGATCTTTTTTCTTTTACTAATTTATTATTGCTGTTATTGTAAGATTTTTATTCTTGACTAACTAGAAAATGTTATTATGTGCTGTCTTGTGTGGTTGTTGATGTCCTTATTTGGGGGGCGCTACCCACGTGTTTAGCTGTGTTGCTCATTCAATGAATGCACAAACCTTACAAGTTGTACCTCATTATAAAGGTGACTAATCAGGCTTTCCAATGATATATAATACAAAACCAATTGACCCTTCACTAAACCTGTCAAACTTTCCCTCCTTGAATGAGAAATATGGAGTTTTTAGTGACACTGGTGAGTGATATTCCGAAAGAAATACCTGCAAATTTCTGGACAAATTCTTCAACGGTATCAGAAAGAAGCAGACAGAAAGGTCTCCAGTACACTTTTGAGAGATTCATTCACCAAATCAAACGTTGTCGGAGTTCAAATGAAGAGGACAGAACTTGTCTCGATCTGTTTCTAGTATTTCTTTTGCTCACATATTACCCAGTGGCTCAAGGTTTAACAGAAGTAACCTACTACTGAGATGTCTTGTTTGCTTATGTTATCTTACCTAACATACAGAGCTATGGTTAGCTAACATTAGTTAGCACCTTACTATAGAACAAACGCTGGTGTTCTTGGGCTTTACTCACATGTGGCATCTTTCTTCTTGCATCTTGGGCTTGGGGAAAGCAAAAAAATCAACACCACCCTCCAAACTTCTCGGATATCGACTGTTGGACTTACTAGTCTAGTATGCTCACCACTATAAGGCATATTGTTTGCTGCCAAAAGCTTGACAGGCCTCTTGTGCATAGTTACAGTTACTAACGTAGGAGTGGACAGTAGCCGTTTGTGGAAGGGGCTTAGCGAAGTGTCAACTGGTGTTATAAAAGGGGAAAGGGGAAATAATCGACTGAGATACATTTTTGAAGAATATATATTAATCTTGACAATCTCCACAAAATGTGGTTTGAATAGAGATATTTAAAACATTATTTATATTCTGCATACATTTTCCTGCAGGTTTGCTCTCACTGTTGTTACAGTATTAACATAGCCAAAATGAAAGTCTCATATCTGTTCATGGTGCAGAACAGCATTTATCAAATCATTATACATGTTTATAATTGCACCAAAGAGAGCCTCCAGCTTCTCTAAAAGTTTAATCTGCATTGATTCTCTTCCTACCTGTATACTGAATATCTCAGTGTTTATCTGCAGCTGCTGCTCTATATCTCCACCTTAAGAAACACATCAAAAGACATGTCCATGAGCTGATAATATGTATGATTCTGGTGTCAAACGTCCTCTGCATTTCTATCACATCATCTACAGCAGTCTTTTGACAGACCCTGGGGCAATCACCCAGCTGCCTCTGCACGCTCTCTTTTTCTCCTTCTCTCTGTTTGCATGTGCCTGTATAGGATGCTAGTGTCACGTAGCGCCTCCAGCTATACTGCCTCCGGGCTTTGAAGTCATTAGACCCATTGAGACTGATCTTAGTGTTTGGAGGTCTTGTTTTTCTCTCTTACAGGCAGTTGAGGAAAGTTCTGCTGTGCTGCCAGTTCTTTCTGACCCTGAGCATAAGTTGAGCTCCAGATGTCAGAAATGGCCCTGTCCTATAGCCTAATGCAGCGCTGATCTTGAGATGAACTTGCTCAAATATCTGTTGTGGTTCCACTCATTATCAACAGTTTCACTAGTACTGGGAAGCACAAATAACATCTACATTTATTTGATGAAGAAGAAAAGACACTGTATATTTGTTTGAAAGTGTTGAGGTTTCTTTTCTCTGTCAGTTGGAAAACAGTCAGTTACTGAAAGCCTGAAAAAAATGTCCAATCCTGTGCAGCTTCTGTGTAAACAGGCTGCAGATTAAAGGTCAAAACAACACAGTGTTTAGTGTTGCATAAAAGTGAAAACAGATATTTGCATTTTGGGCTCTCAGACACATCTTACCTGGAACAAAATGGAAACTTTAACCACCTCCACTCTCACTATGACTGATGCATAAACACATAGCTGCAGGGGTGGTTTAAGTCATTTGGGGACGAATATGAGGCCCTTCTCCTTAAAGCTGAGAGCAACTAAAGCAAAGAACATAAACTTGAAGGTGTTTTAAGGGTTTTTGACTTATTGGAACTTAATCTTCTAGGGCCCTGTGGTATGCCTGGTACAAAGTGTTATGGCGCGAAGTCTTCACTAATTTCCACCTAATGCATGTGCCATTTATATGCTCTGTTAAAATAGCAAATTATCTTGCACTCCTGTTTACACCCCGGAATGTGTTCGTCTGAAAATGAGGAGTGATCAGGCACAAAGCTGGTGAGTTCCTAACTTGAGGAGCAGGAACTAACTGTGCCTTTAAACCTCCTCGTGCCCGGTCTAAAGTCTAATTTCTATGTGTTTCTGCTATTTTAGAGAGATTGACACACATCTGCTAGATCAAAACACACTTTACTGAGAGCTTGTTTTACTCACATACGATGCACTAGAACAACCTCTACTTTTAAATATCAGATTATTTTTTGATAAATTCAGTTTAAAATTCATAACGGGATGAATAACCGAGCGACAGTGTGTCTTTTTTGCAGTGCTGCTTGGTGTGCTATATTCTCGTGTGCTACTGTGTGTGTATTACTCCAAGAAATAAGAAAAAAAACCCACACAAGATTAAAGATTTTCTAAAAAACATGGTGCTACATTGACAATGTTTTGGTACACACTGTAAAAAGGTTGTTGAAAATTTTACAATCACTTACTGGCAACGAGATGCCAGTAAGTTACTGTAAATGTCTTTACAGTAGCATTGCTCTATCTTAAGCGATAGCATTAGTCTGTATTTTCTAAAATAGTTTTACTAAATTTTTTATTCAAGGTATCATTACTGTCTTTCACTTTACAGCATAATTACTGTATTATTAATCACCATCTTTCAAGTTTTTTTCATTTACAGTATCAATACCATATTTTAACCTACAATTTTGTTTAATGTATGTATAATGTAAGATGTGTAGCTGGACATGTCAGGAAAGTTTGGCTTACGTAAGTCTTGTGAATTTTTTAGAATTTAAATTGGATGAATAAACTTCCTTAGATTTAAGTTTTTGCAGTGTAAACACTGAAGGCTGAGGCATTTTCACTGTATATTAACATGAACCTCTCTGATCAGTATTTAATCTAATTTAAAATACAAATACAAGCCTATAAAAGTGCTTGTGCAAAGAAGACAGGGCCAACCATCACCAAAACTGTAAATTTTAAGTATTTATATTTTCAAACATTGCAACAACTTATAATTGGAGTAAGTCAAGAAAAAAAACTTGATTTTTAATTTTTAAATCTTCTGCAGAAAATAATTCAAACTAGAAAAGCACTCAGAGAGCGCAGACCTCCGCCAAGACACAATTCTGGATCACCACGCGCTCTGATATGACGGCCGAGTCTCCCCTCATGTCTGTCCATGTGGAGAACTCCTCTGCTGGCACTGCAAGGGAAGCTGGGAAATGTAGGGACATAGGCTTGAAAAACGATGACGTGAGTTTGAAAATAAACTACAATTCCCATAATGACGTCAAGGGGGCAGAATCCTCACAGCAGCCAAGGAGAAATGAATGGGATTTGTTATAAATTGTAAAGTTTTTTTGTGACGTCAACCTGGATCAGATCCAGATGAAATTGACTGTGATGATAGTGTTATATAATATATATTATCCTGTGAGTTTTGAAGTGAATCCATCCAGTGATGGATACGGCCCAATGTTAACTTATGGGATTTTTCGCAAATTTTGGGATTTTTTTGCATTCAGACAAATATGGGGATCACCACCAAAATGTAATGGCTTCTTCCTTGGACCAAACCACACCTCTGGTAAAACTTTCATGTAAATCCATACAGTAGTTTTTGTGGTATCTTGCTACCAAAGAAACAAACAAACAAACAGACTGACCCTGGCAAAAACATAACCTCCTTGGCAGAGGTAATTAATCGATTTAAATGCTATATTGCCCAGTCCTACTGGTCGCCTGCTTTTAGTACTATGTAACTTGAGAAAAGGGCCCTGTTTCTCTAACCGGATGTGTTTCCCATCCAATAGCACTCCAGATTTTAGCTAAAAAGAAGCCAGTTAAGGGGAGAGTATAGGAGTATAGTTACATATTGTTGCTTTAATGTGAGCTTATATTGTTACTCAGTCTTTTTAACCTGGTTTGTATTGGTTTATCACAGGGGCCCAGCCCTTCTTCTACTTCTCTGTACTTGTTTCTCAGTGAGAAAAGTCTGCAGGCCTCTGATGTAAGCTCTCAAACCTCCACTGCTGTACACGCTGACACACATATAAAGATATCCTGGACCCGCCTGCATGCCTCTGTCCTCATGCCTCTGTCTTTATTAGGGGATACTGGTTAGCAGGGCAGATTTTCCAACCCCTTGCAGGAGAATTGTCTAACGAAGCAGACCGTTTCCAGCAAGCCCTTGGCCCCCCGCCACCCAAATGAAGACCACATTTCTGCAGCAGCCTTAACTCTCTGTCTGTCTGCTGTCTAAAGGGAAGCACACGGTGTTACGGGGCCAGATTGGATCTCGATGCAGTTCAAAGCCGTGTGGGCTGCAGAGCTGACATCCTGTCTATGACTGACATCGCAGTAAGTATGGAGAATGACTTCAAACTGCAGGTATTAGGTAGCTCAGCTGAGCGGAGGACGCCCTGCAAGAAACCACCTGCTGCCCCGCTGTCAACTCAACAGAGATGGATTTGAGTCTTATCAATGCAAAGCCCCGACAACGCCGAACAATACCAGATCTGGGCAAACCTGTGGGGTTATCAGCAGCTGCTATTTCCTTCATCCATCATGTGCTAATGCCCTCGTTTTCATCTCAGCACAAACTATTCCACAAAGTGCCCCTGTAACACATCAGGGCCCGCGCTATTATTGATATGTTATGAATGGAAATCAATGGTAACTGAACACTTATTCATCATGATAACAAATATTAAGTGGCCTGCACCCACTGCACACAACGAACACGCACGCACACACACAGCTGTGGCAGCAGCACAAAGGGCCTGTAGCCTAGCAACAGCTTCTCCATAACAAGACCACTTTATTTCTAGGTATGTTGGACCACAGAGCACTGATGCTGCTCTGTATGTGGGCCATGAAAACCTGCATGAGGTAACTGCTGGTCCTAACACGGTCAGCAGACAATGGCTCATAGAATTTGGACAGTGAAAATTAGGTTGTATGAGGAAGAATAGCCATTTCAGAATAAAACGTAAAACTTTATGGTACTGATACACTGTTAGGCATCAGTAAAATACCATAAATATTCAGTCATTGGTGCAGGTTTGCAGATAGATGAACTGCAATCAAACTCCAAGCATAGATTTTAAATCCATGTCAGTAAGTTAAAATGTAGGTCCTATATTTGATACAGACCTCAGTTTTGAGACACATATTAGAGACGTTTGGTATTTTATAATATAAAAAGAACATTTCAACAGTGCACCAGTTTCTCTCTCAAGCAAATCCAAAAACTCTTATTCATACTTTTATTACCTGTGGGATTGAAAATTGTAACACTCTTCTTCTCATCTTCTTAAAAAGAACATTTCACAGCTGCTACAAAACTCTGCAGCAAGGATGCTGACAAAGACCAGGAAGAGAGCCACGTTTTAAAGTCTTTCATTTGCCACCGGTTACTTTTCAGATTTTAAGATCATTTTATTCATCTATAAAGCTCTTAATAGTCTTGCTCCTTCTTATTTTTCTGATTTGTTTTTCCATATTGTTAGTGTCAGGCATAAACCTCCTCCTGTTTCCAAAATTTCATCTGACCGAAATATATTTTTATAATCCTGATTACAAATTGTTTCATGAAAGTGTTAAAAAAAAAAAAAAGGAAGAAAATCATAAAAAATTGAGAAAAAGGTTTGTGCGTGACTGAGACTGTATGGACTAGAGCCCTCAAGTCCTCCGTTAGCAAACAAATGAATTAGACCACCTGCCTAAAAAATGATAAAACTTAAATACTTTAAAAAATCTTTGGAAGACTTGTTCAATACGTTAATAGTATTTTTATTGGTCCTTTTTTTAAAACAGAAGAAAGCAATTTTACTAAACTGAATTCACCTTTTTCTACCCAAATCTGGCTGGCTCACTTTTCTGTGAAGTCAGAAATGAATCAAGCAGAATATTAAATATTAATATTAAACCATTAAAACTGTTTTCTATTCAGGAATGTAAGTAAATTACAATAATTTAACATCCTTTTCAAGAAATGATAATTAATTTTACTGTAAATTTGAAAATTCATGGAGAACAATAATAATTATATTTTAGCAATAATAGTATCATGCAAGTTAAAGAGCTTCTACAAACTGGTATATTAATCATTACAGAAACATAAACAATGATTTTGTTAATTACCTGTGCTGTTAATTGAGGGCAGCTGTGGCATAAAACATACAGTGTGGTGATCTAATAAATTTATGCTCAAACATTGCAACAACTAACCTTAACCCTGACTCCCCTAACCCTAACCCTAATTCCTCTAACCCTAAATATATATATATATATATATATATATATATATATATATATATATATATATATATATATATATATGTGTATATATATATATATATATATATATATATATATATATATATATATATATATATATATATATATATATATATATATATATATTTATTTATTTATTTATCACTCAGTGAGCTGAACACAAACATAAACAGGATAAAATACGCTGAAAGCTTCACAGACTTAAAGTCAAGCTAGCAGGACTTTCCCTCTGTACACGCAGAACTTAGACAAACCTGTGCTCCACTTTCTCACCCTTTACTCTACATCACAAAAGTGCCTGTGAACCTGGACTGTCCCTGTCGAGGACAGCAGCCACTGTAAATGGGGCATGCAGACATGCACTAGACATTAGATCAGTGGTTTGTTTTCCTTAGAGGCCCCCTTTAGGGTCGAACCCCCCAGGTCCATCTTAAAAAAAAAGATTCATTGCTGTTTGTCTGTAAGCAAGATAACTCAAAATGTTTAGATCAGATCTTGACAAAATTTTCAGAGACTTTTGGTCTTGGCACAAGTTAGAAGTGATTTGATTTTGGTGGCGACCAGAATCTGGAGGTGGATCCAAGATTTTTTCTCTAAAGGATTTGTTAACATTGTGAGGTAGGGGAGTTTTTAGTTTTGATTATTACTCAGGAAGTTATGAATGGATTTTGATTAAATTTCCAAGGAAAGTTTGTCCATGGCACAAGGAAGAAGTCATTTAATTTAAGTGGTGATCCTGAATCCGGATGTGAATCCAGGAATTTTTTAAAGAATTTGTCAACATTGCGAAATAACGCATTTTTCCAAATTAGCATTAATAACTCAAAAACTTCCTAAGCTATCTGTATTAAATTTCCAGGGACTGTCGGTCATGGCACGAGAAAGTAAATGACACCGTTTTTGCGGTGATCCTTGAAATGCAGGTCCAGGATTTTTTATAGAGGAGTAGTTTACATTGCAAGAGGGCAGTTTTCCTTATTTGTGTGAATAACTCAATAAATTTCGGAAAGATTTTGTCAAATTTTTCAAGGAACGTTGGTCATGGCACAAGAAAGAAGTGTTTGGATTTTGTTGGTGAGCCAAATCTGGATGTGGATCCAGGATTTTTTTTAAAGAATGTATTAACATTGCAAGGTAAGAAATACTTTCACTAATAACTCAAAAAGTTCTTAATTTTTTATTACACTTTCAGGAAATCTTGGTCATGGCACAGGGAAGAAGTGGTATGGTTTTGGTGTTGATCTGAATCTGAATGCAGATCCAGGAATATCCAAAAGGATGCAATTTTACATATTTTTACTATTTACTCCCAGAGTTCTTGGTGGTTTTTAAAGAAATTTTCAGGGAATCTTGGTCATGGCACCAGGAACACAAGGAATGATTGTTAATATTTTGTTGGCGATCCAGGTGTCTTTTTAAAGAATTAGTTAAAATTGAAGGAAAGGGCAGTTTTCGACATTTTCAATAATAACTCAGTAACTGCTCAACAGATTTTGATCAACCTTTCAGAAAATCTTGGTCATAGCACAAGAAAATGAGTAAAATGGTTTTGGTGCTGATCTGGATCCAGATGCAGATCCAAAAAAAATTTAAGGGATTTGATAACATTGCAAGGTAGTTTTTTTTTTTTTTTTTTTCCATTTTTGCTAAGAAATCAATAAGTTCTTAATCAAATTTGATGGAATTTTCAGGGAATCTTGGTCATGGCACAAAAAAAGAAGTGATAACATTTTGGTGGTGATCTGAATCCAAATGTGGATCCAGGATTTTCTTTTTATAAGATTTGCTAACAATGACAGGGCAAAACATGTGTCAGAAATGCCTTGGCAGAGGTTTGTGCTCTTGGTGCAATCCTAGTTTATGAATAAAATTTTGTTTTTCTTGCTTCACATCTGCTTTTAACCAAAAAGACTGTCACTATGAAGGGAACAGGTCAATTTTAGTAAAGTGGAGGCTTTGTGTTGGACAAATAGTACCAGCATCATCAGTAATGAGCTCAGAAATATGAGGATATTGGATATCAGCAAAAATCCAATATTGTGTGTCCCTGTTGTGAAATATTACTTTTCCTTCAGTCAAAGTTACTGCACTTTCACTCAATTACAATAATTTTGTACTCTTTCCTCCTGTAAGTGTTCTTGAGCAGTTATTCATGTGTGTTATTGTGGAAAAAGGGATATGGGAGGATGAGGGGAAACCGCGGGATGAACAGGGGCAGGAACAGACCAAAGATAAGATTTAAGAGTTTCCCATGTGTCCCTCCTTCTCCTCCCCCTCTTCAGAGCAGTGGCTACATCTGCATGATCACCCTCATCCAGCACGGACCCCCTCTCTCTCTCTCTCTCTCTCTCTCTCTTTCTCTGTAACGCCTCCCCACAACTCCCTAGTGCATTCCTGCTCCAGCTGTGCCTCTCCTCCTCTTCCTCCTCTTCTTCTGCTCCTCTTCCTGTTCACTACCATGCTCTCCGACCACTCCTCTGAGCCCCCACACTCACTCACTCACTCACTCACTCACTCTCTCAGGCCTGGGAGTGATTATCGGCCCATTGCCGGGAGGAGGAAAGACGGAGAGGAAAGAGGAAAAAAAAGGGGGAATTGTCTGGAAAACAACTGCTCTCTTACCCCTTGTTCCGATTCCAGGGGCTCGGCTTTGACTCGGACTGCAGGCATTCCGTCGAGCATTAACATCCTGTTTCTTCAGCCGCCTGTAAAGGGATACAGAGGAGGTGTAAGACGGGTGTTTTAGCATGACTAAGCAGGTCCCACACTCGCATTTATTCACACATGAACATCAACAATGACGCGCAACCCACTGAGAGATAAACACATCCTAAATAGACACAAAATTTTCTGCCTCAGAACCATCCGAAATTCTGACAGACTCAAAAAACAAACTTAAAAAATGATGCTCACAAATTGTGGAAACTCAGTCAGGGCACAGCGTGACTCCCTCCTCTACGTATTTCAGATTTTGGGTTGCCTGGTGGGCCGCTGCAGGGCTAATAACACTTCATAACGCCGAATAAAATCCTCTTAAGACTTCAATGGAATACAAACACTCGCTTTGCTATACGCTTACTTAACAGCAACAGCAGCCACCACAATGTTGTCTCTGTAAAAGCTGCTTTAATTGAAAATTGGAAAAAGGAAAAGTGAAACACTGACAGACATTCCAGACTGCTGGAACAAATTAAGATATGAAAATATGACACATACACTGATTGGAACAGAAACAATTTTGATCACTTTTAAGAAGATCCAGATCATTTTAAAACTAACTTCAAATACAAAGACAAGATATTTAACAATCAAACCGATGAACTTAATAGTTTTTCTGCAAATATTAACTCATTTTGAATTTGATGCCTGCAACACGTTCCAAAGAAGCTGGGACAGGAGCATGTTTACCACTGTGTTACATCACTTTTCCTTTTAACAACACTCAATAAGTGTTTGAGAACTGAGGACACTGATTGTTGAAGCTTTGTAGGAGGAATTCTTTCACATTCTTGCTTGATGTGCAACTTCAGCTGATCAACAGTCCGAGGTTTCTACTGTCGTATTTCACACATTGTCAGTGGGAGACAGGTACCTGCACTTTTTTACTCTGAAGCCACGCTGTTGTAACACATGCAGAATGTGTCTTGCGCAGGGACGTCCCTGAAAAAGACGTCACTTGGAAGGCATCATGTTGCTCTAAAACCTGTATGTACCTTTCAGCATTGATGATGCCTTCACAGATGTGCATGTTACCCATGCCAGGGGCACTAACACACCCTCATACCATCTCAGATGAAAGCCTTTGACCTTTGCTCTGACAACAGTCTGGATGGTCCTTTTCCTCTTTAGCCCAGAGGACATCACGTCCATGATGTCCAAAAACAGTTTGAAATGTGGACTCAGACCACAGCAGACTTTTCCACTTTGCCTCAGTCCATCTCAGATGAGCTCAAGTCCAGAGAAGCTGGCAGTGTTTCTGGGTGTTGTTGATATTTGGCTTTGTCTTTTCATGGTAGAGTTTGACCTTGACCTTGTAGATGTAGAGATGAACTGTGTTAACTGACAATGTTTTTCTGAAGTGCTCCTGAGCCTACGTGGTGATATCCTTTAAATAATGATGTTGGTTGTTAATGCAGTGCTGCCTGAGGGATCAAAGGTCACAGGCATTCAATGTCTGATTTTATGAAATCCATTTTAAAGAATTCCAGGAACAAAGCTTCAACAACTAGTGTTGTCCCGTCACAAGTGCTTATTGAGTGTTGTTAAAAGGAAAGCTGAAGTAACAGTGGTAAACACTCCCCTGTTCCAGCTTTTTTGGAGCATGTTGCAGGCATCAAATTTTAAAACAAGAAGTGCTCCAAGAGCACAAACCTCTGCAAAGGCCTTTCCAACATTGTCCAGCGAGTTATTGTCAAAAATGTGGGAAACTGTCCCATCTCTCCCTGTTAACAAAACCTTAAAAAAGTTGTGGATCTGCATCCGGGTTAGGATCAACACCAAAACGGTATTGATTCTTTCTTGTGCCATGACCAACATACCCTGACAATGTCATCCAAGTCTTTTGTGAACCTATGGAGTTATTAGCAAAAATGTGGAAAACTGCCCTATCTTGCAATGTTACCAAATCCTTTAAAAAATATTCTGAGGTTACATAAAATTCAGATCACCACCAAAATCTCATCACGTCTTCCTTGTGTTTTCTTGAAGATTCCCTTAAAATGTTAAAACCAGTCAAGTACCTGCTGAGCTGTTAGCGAAAATGTGATAAACTGTCCTATCTTGCAGGGGTAAGGCAATGGTTTTCTGAAGTCTTCTTTGGCCCACGTGGTGATATCCTTTCCAGAATGATGCTGGTTTTTAATGCAGTGCTGCCTGAGTGATTAAAGGTCATGGCCATTCAATGTCTGATTTTATGAAATCCCTAAATTCCTTGAAATTTTACATTGAGAGACCTTGTTCTTGCACTGTTGGACTAAAGTGGTGAACATGAGTGTTACCAACTGAGGCTTTCATAGATGGTCCTTTTCTACCCATTTATGATGCTGACCTGTTACCAATCAATCTGTTCACCTGTAAAATGTTTCAAACAGCTGTTTGTTACCCCTGTCCAAGCTTTTTCAGACATGGTTCAAGCTTAAAATTCAAAATGAGGGAATATTTGCTTGAAAACAATGAAGTTTGAACATGAAATGTCTTGTCTTTAGTGCATTTGATCTTCTCCCTTCTGGCCAACGTTACAGAATGCCTAGAACCAAAACTAGGCGAGCCAGAACTTCTTTTATTCCGGTTGCCAATGACAACCTTAATTCATTGGCCTGACCAGTATACTTGTGTGTGCTTTATGCACCTTGTGGATAGAAGTGATTGTTGATTTTTAGACTGTAATCCCTGAATATTTATTGACTATTTATTGAATCTCTTTTTATCTGCTTTACCTCGCAAGTTAATCATTACTGTTTGTTTATCTACTGCACAGCACTTTAATGACTGAATGCACTTTATGGGTTTTGTCTGATTCTTAGCCTTTGGCATTTTGTGGTTTAAGTGCCATCCTTTTTCACTTGTGCTCAGGATTTTTCCTGATTTTCCTAATGCCTGTATGTTTTATCATGTACTGGTGTGCTGATGCCTGCTGCTGAAAAACAATTTTCCCACGGGATAATTGTAAAGTTGAAGTTGAAGTTGAAGTTTAAATGAATATAGGTCAAAAAGGATTTGCAGCTTTAATGGAATTGGGGTTTGTAACAACCCAGTTTTAGCTTGACTGATTTAGTAATTGGACTTCCCCTGGCTGCATATGAACATACCGGATGGTGAACGGCAGAGCGCCTGATTGGTGAGGTGACCAAATTGGGATATAACAGGAGAGGCTAAAATAGAGAAGAAGAAAGACAGGACAAAGAGAACTTCGAACAGTCCAGGTTATGTTATCACCATCAGCAGCAGTAGTACAGATATCTGCGTTAATATTCATGTACAGTGGTGCTCAGGTCCATGCTGTTGCTTTAAGAGAGATCCTCAGATGGAGCCAATGACAACAATGCATGTTCCGTATTCCCTCAGCTGGGGCCGACCTGAGCTAACCCTCCCTCTTATTATTTTAGCAGCAGTACATGGAGGAATGCGAGCACGGCAGATAGACTCTAAACATCTCTATTACCCTCCACTGCTGGCACCAGCAGCAGGATGTGTGGCCCAGATCCTCGCATTCTGCAGCCACCGCCGCCGCAGCCACCGTGACCACTCGAGTGCTTAGAAGAAAAGCTGAGCCAATCAGGAATGACATAGTGCCTCTCTATGCATCCGAACCCATGATCCTACAGCTATGCAGACCATCTCAGATCTGACACAACAACCCCAGAGCTTCTCGAATTATCTTTTTTTACAAGCCAGAGAACCCACTCCTGATACTCATCAAAAATATTTTTCAGATTCCAATAAAAGTTGAGACAAAAACTCATTTATTGCTTCACTGCCTTTAAGATTCTCCTTCAAATAGCCCGACCCTGACTGTGTTTGTGTGTGAGGGAGGTGAAAAAAAGGAAGAAGGGGGGGATTTACTCTCTCAATCTGCAACCCCCCACCCCTCTAGATCTCGCCTCTCAGGTCTAAGTCCCTCAGGTACCCCGGGCTGTGCTGTGCTGTGCTGTGCTGCTATTGTATTGTTGTCCAGGATGTCCTTCGGCTTCAGGTCTTTGGTAGGCCCAGATAGCGTTGCCATGGTGACGGCTGTGGAGCGGGGTGGAGCTGCAGCCTCGGTCCAGCCTCAAGCCATGTGTCGAGGAGAAGTAGAAGGAAGGGAGAGTGCACGAGAGGGGCAGGGGAAGTGAGCTTTTTTGTTTTCTTTACAGATGACAGTCATGACTGCATTTTAGATCAGATTTACAGTGTGAATTGTGCATTAAATTCTGCTTTATTTAAGGTTCATCTTAAGTATAGGGTTGTCTTTCTGTCTGTGTGCCCAGGTGAGTTAAATAATACATGTCTATGATTTTGTAAAGCATTTAAGAGCTTCTACAAGCAATAAAATATATGAAATATTGACATAGTTGCAGTAATTTCCACACTGAATTCTTAAATATAGTAATTATAGTGGTCACCTTATCGGAAATGCTCCTGACTTTTGTTCAATCAATAGTTTGGACGAACAATTTGAGATCCGATTTTTATATTTTAAAGGACAAATATGCAAAATGCACGTCTAAATTTACATAAATTAGTCTTCAACAACCCCTTATATAGTAAAATCCCTATGTATTTTGCTCAGTTCACTTTCAGGTCCATATAAATATCTCCCCTGATGATGTAATTTAGGGATATGCGGTTTCCTATAGTTTGAGAACGTTGAGTGTTGTTAAAAGGAAAAGTGCAAAGGCCTTTCCAACATTGTCCAGCGAGTTATTGTCAAAAATGTGGAAAACTGTACTATCTCTCCCTGTTAACAAAACCTTTAAAAAAAATCCGGATCTGTATCCGGGTTAGGATCAACACCAAAAATCATATTGATTCCTTCTTGTGCCATGACCAACACATCCTGACAATGTCATCCAAGTCTTTTGTGAACCTATGGAGTTATTAGCAAAAATGTGGAAAACTGCCCTATCTTGCAATGTTACCAAATCCTTTAAAAAATATTCTGAGGTTACATATAAAGTGAGATCACCACCAAAATCTCATCACGTCTGCCTTGTGCCTTCTCTAATACCCACTGAAAATGTCTCTAAAATCAGTAAAGTACTTGCTGAGCTGTTGGTGAAAATCTGAAAAACTGCCCTATCTTGTAATGTTGAACGGAGGTAAATAGTGGAAGTTTGCAAATAAAACAATAAAGTTTATCAGTTTCAACATTAGATATCTTGTTTTTGAAGTGTATTCAAATCAATATAGGCTGAAAAGGATTATTGAATCACTATACTCTGTTTTATTTTTTTTTAATTTTACACAATGTCCAGAATTGAGGTTTCAATGTAGATTTATGCTTAACTCTCAGGTTTACTTTAATCAAATGGATCAGTTATTAAGTCCATCACACCCTCTACAGCAGGGGTGGGCAACTTTGATTACCAAGCACTCCTAATAAGGAAAAAATATACAAATAAACAAAAAATAGCAAATATAAAGCTTAAAAAAATCATTATAATAACATCAATGTATTTTATATATATATGTAATATTTTAATGGGTCACAATTTTAGCAAAGTAAGAAATTAAATGACTTTCAAAAAACAAAGAATGTACTGGCAAGCTATACCTATCTTAATATGAGCATTGTGTAGTACTGGTTATTTATGATGAATCCTGTTTAGCAGTTGTTAATTTTTCTTTGGTTGACGGGCTGCATTAAGTGAGGTGGAGGGCCGCATGTAGCTCCTGGGCTGCCAGTTGCCCACCCCTGCTCTAGAGCCAACTACAGTTACTGAGCAAATGACACAAATAAACTTTTTAAACATAATGTGGACATGGTTAACACACTTTTAAATTTGATATTTTAACATGGGACTAAATGGAGCTTCCTTTGGTTTTCAAGCTGGCCTCAAGGGGACACTTGTGGAACTGCAGTTTTGTGCTTCACTTTTTAACACCAGAAATTTTTGCTTACTTTAAGTCTATGATGTCTAATTACCTCTGAATTATTTTACTTTATTTATAGAGCCCAACATCAAAAATACTAGGTATGCACGATATTATTGATTTGATATTGGTATCAGCCGATATCGGCCTAAAAAGTT
This sequence comes from Cetoscarus ocellatus, assembly GCA_037902135.1. NCBI lineage: Eukaryota > Metazoa > Chordata > Actinopteri > Labriformes > Labridae > Cetoscarus > Cetoscarus ocellatus. The sequence goes on along the minus strand of JBAMNC010000693.1, from coordinate 1,152,807 downwards.
AAGTATCAGTTTGGGCCAATTTTGAAATTTTTGCAGATATTTACAGCCGATATATCAGCCACACATATCAGCCATATATCAACTGGAATATCGGCAAATTACACAAATGTACAATATTGATGCACCTTCTCATCACTGCATGGGTACATTTAAAAGTCAAGGGTTTCATTTTTGCAAGAGTTAAATGCTGTTTTTCTTGTTTTACATCTGTTCTTCGCAAAAATATACTGTAACACTGCAGAAAGAAGTCCATTGTTGTGAAGTACAGAAGTTGAGCTCTTGACTAGAAATATCAGTATCAGTATCGGGGATAATGAATTTAAAAATACTGGCATATCCAATATCAGCAAAAATCCAATATCTTGGATCCCTAATAAATACTGAAGCACACCTTTAAGTATGTGACCCATTATTAAAGAAACATTGAGCTAAAATCACATCTTATTTGCCTTTTGTGCTAAAAACAAAAAGGTCTTGTGCATTTCTTGAGAGCTACATCCTTTCCCACTGTGCCTCAGCTCCAGTTAATCCAGTCGTTTGTGATCACCTTCCTAATGAACTGGCCTGCAGCAGCTCGCTCATAGGAAATCAATACTTGGTGCATGCCTCTGCTTGTGACTGTAATGACCAAAGAGCTAACAGCAGTGAGATAAACCTGAGTAATGAGCTAACAGAGGGCCGCAGCGTGTCCAAGAGGTCACGTTGAAAAGCTTTGACACAAGTCACCCGCTCCTGTGCGTGGACTCACAGTCCGCGTCGCACAAACCAAAAAAGATAACAAGGCCAGCAAAAGATTAGGTTTGAAACGATGAGCGTTGGCCTGAGCTAATAAACCAGTGTGGATCCGGTGTCCTCTATCACTAAATTTGGTGTGCAGGGCTCTGGCAGCAGGCAGCGGGCTGTCCGTCAGCGGTATGAGGTGAGCCTCCGTGTGTGGGAGATGGAAAGGGGGGAGGGTGGTGGTGGGGGGAGTGAGAGGGAAACAGGGTAGATTAAGATCACCTTTCCATTTGCTGCACTCTGAAATGAAATGGCCATCCCAGGTGTGTGCGGGGGAGTCGGATGGAGAGAGGAGGGCAGTGGAGTGTTGAGGCATCTCATTTCTCTCCCCTGCAGCCCCCTCCTCCCCCCGTCCTCCCCCCCCTCGTGTCCCCACCAAAACCCAGAGTGAAGTGAGAACTACTGTCTGGTGCTTCCACTGCCTCTGCAGGGTATAATAACGTCAGACGGTGCAGCAGATCAAGAGGAGGGTCCGAGGGATATTTGTGGTAGTGTTATCTGTTTAAACCAAATAAGGGAAGGATAAACATAAAGCCGAAGAACAGCCACTGTCTATATTTCATCTGGAAGTCAGAGTGGACATTTGTGGAAAGTTTGAAGAAACTTTTCCAGAGCCATCATGAGCAGGAAAAAGGGGTGATTATGAGGCTCCATAATCTTCAACACTTTTTAAACCTCAAAGCTCTCAATGCATCCTTGAGTCAGAGTTGACAAGGGATGGGAATCGAAAACCAATTCTAGTTGAGAACTGGTAACAGCTAGCTCTTTGCATAACAATTCCCTTATCAATCCCTTCTGTGTTATTCTGAATGCTCCGCAAATCAAGGGTGTCATGCTTTCATCAGAGGCAGTCAGCAAAAAAAAAAGAAAAAAAAAAAGAAAAAAAAAGAAAAAACAAAAAAAAAAAAAAAAAAAAAAACAGGGTTCTCACTCTTCTATGAATAATTTTCCAGCATGTTTTCACCCTCCTTAAAATGTATTCATTTCTAACTCTTGGGCATGAACATTGTCTGCTAGCTATCTTTTTAGTCTGGCTTTTATGTAGTGTCTTACTATTATAAATGTGTGGTTTATACCTATTTTTTGTCTCTATTTTCTCTGCTTTTATATAAATAGATTTTGTTGATTAACTGTTTAAGTAGCCTACATTTGATTTTGCCATTTTTTATTATTCATCTTTGTCAACATTGTTTTGAGTTTTTATATTTTATTCCTTAACTTGCATTATTTTAGCTACTCATATTTTATGGCTAAGTGTGCATTAGTTACCAAGTATATTTTGACTTTATTTCCTATGTTTGATTTTTGTTCACTAACAAGGTAGAAGGAATATAAATAATTTTCCAGGACAATTTAAGCTTTTCCAGGACATTTTACTTTTATCCTCGTTCCCCATATGTTTTCCATGATTGGAAAATTGGTCAGTCATTTTTCCAGGTTTTCCAGGTTTTTCAGGATGCATGGGAACCCTGTGGACAATGGAAGTACTGCTGTTGTCAATAGACTATGACGCATTTCAACCGATAATTACTATAGAGATGCATTTTTGAGCCGCTAAAGCAACAGAAAGTATCATTAATATGCAACAAAATCTGTCACTGAAGCTGTCAATTCAGTCTGGTCACCTTAAAAAGCTTTGTAAACAGAAAAATGTGCAAAGCCTGGACTAAAATAGCCACTGCACAGCAGTCAGACAGCATTTGGATCTGCTGTCTACAGGGAGGCTCAAAAGAGGAAAATCAACCACTGCCCAGTAAGACAATGTGACATTTTTTTCTAGGGATTATGACAGCTGTTTGTGTTGATACATGAGAAGACTTTTATGAACACAGAGTACACACAGCAAAAACATCTGCTAACGGTGTTGGCTCTGCTGGAAGCTCCAACTTGGCATCATACCGCCCCGTCTACTCTGCTCCATCTTGCCCTGCTGTTAGCCTGGCTGCACCCTGTGGGCTTGAATGATAAATGGCATCCAGAGGGCCATGGGTCTGACACCAAACACCAATAAGGCCTGATTTTGTCACAAAGAAAATCCCCGGGAATCAATAAAGAATTGAGTCAATAGGTGGAATCAATAATAACTTTGATATCAATAAAATCTTATTAATTCACATCCCTAGAGTTCACATTTGTGCTTTGCTTTGTATGTTGCATGTGGTAGCAAGGGATGGTCTTGACCTTTGGCCCACGCCCTCCAAATCCTGACATACTTAATTGTTATTCATTGTGTTTGTTGTGTTGTATAATTATGCATTTTATTTGTATGTTTGGTTGTATGTTCTCTGTAGTATCTTTGTTAGTTGTGCTGCATTTCTTGGCCAGAAAACTCCTGAGAAACAGATTTTTAATCTTAATTAGTTTCTTGTCCTGGTTAAAGAAAAAGTTAAATAGAATGAATAAAATACACTTCAGGCTTGAGTGGTTATCTCTGCCAAACTGAAACAATATCCCTCAAAGTGCTCTTGAAATAGAGTGTTACCAAGATCTCATTCACAAGCGAACAATGAAACTGAAGCCTGATCAAGCTTGATATCATGATTTTATCATTCAGTCAGAGCAAGCATTTGTGCAAACTTCAACAATAATCCCTAAAAACAATCTTAAGATATTAGTGCCACCATAAGGGATGAACATAAATCTCCATTACCTTAAATGTACAGTATGTAAAATTCAACATTTATTTATTTTTTATGGAATTAACTGATTTTATGTTATTTATATATTTGTGTAGAAAAACTCACATTCCCTCAAGTAATTTCTATTATCTTTTGCAGAACAGGTTAGTTAAATTACTTTTCACTTGAATTGTTTTGACCATGAATATCATCATGATGCTGTGATTTTTTTAAGCTATTAGTATGCTAGTCTGGTATTTCTACTTCTATTTTCATCATTATTAAGTTGCTGATGTTTCTGCATTTGATTAATCTTGCATGTTAAGTGTTGTTTTTCTTATTGGCTCCCAGGAAGATTAGTTGAAGTATTAGAGACAACTAAATGGGGATCCAATTTAAATAAATAAATAAACCTATAAAAACTAGATAAGCACTCAGAGAGTGCAGATCTCCACCAAGCAGCTTCAGTCCACTTTGGCGAAAATGGTCCTATCTGGTAATGTTAAAGAATCCTTTAAAAAATTCCTCGATCCAGACGGTGATCCGAATCAGTCCCAAAAATCTAATCATTTCTTCCTTATCCCATTCCACACATTTCCTGAAAATTTCATCCAAATCCGTCCATAACTTTTCAAGTTATCTTGAACACAAACAGACAAACAGACTCACCAACGCTGGCAAAAACATAACCTCCTTGGCGGAGGTAATAAGTAAACATTTCCCCTGGAAGACAGAGAAAATTAAAGTATAACAGAGCATTTACAGCCCTGTACCACATCGTAAAATAGTGCAAAACACAGAGACTTCCTGGAGGTAAAATAAAGCACTACGAAATGTTTTGCCCTATCACCATTTTCACGTAAAGCTCACAGAACTGCGCTTAACATTTGACCTGCAACATTATTGTACCTTAAAGCTATAACACTGCTGGAAGCTCTTTCAGCCACTTCACTGAATGTTGTCAACTACATGAAACAACCTAACTTCAAAATACTGAAATATCCCTTTAATATGTTTCATTTATTTATCATTCACATGAAACATTGAAACATCATGACCTTGACCTCTGACCTATGAATCTGAAAATCTTATGACTTTTTCTTGCTGTTGAATGTAGTATTTGTGCAAAATTCCTGCAAAATAACCTGAAACTAATGTCTTTACAGTAAAGGGTCAAACATAGGGTCCCATGAGCTTGAAATTTGACCTCTAAAATCTAATCAGAATATTCTTGGATCTGAGAGGTCTTTTAAATCTTATAGGTTTCTTCAGATATATTATTCACAAGGTTGAATTCACAAGCAAAGGATAAACATTGGGACCAACAACTTTGACTTTGACCTTTCATATTCACATACAGACTTTACCCTTGAGTTAAAGAGGTTGGTAAAGCAAAGTTTTCAGAAATTCCTTCAAGATGTCCTTAATAAAATGTGTTTACAGTCAAGGGTCAAACATGAGGTTCCTTGACCTTGAATCTTGAGTCTAAAATCTAATCAGGACATCCTGTAATGTAAGAGGTCATTTATCTCTTATAACTTTCTTGGAATATTGTTCAAAGGACTTGATTCACAAACTGAGGATTAAGCCTAACAAGCTTGACTTTTGACCTTTATCCTTGAGTTAATGAAGTTAGAAGTGTTAAGAAACTCCCTTCAAGTAGGGCTGGACGACTTAAGGAAAAGATCTAATTGCGATTTTTCAGGCAGATATTGTAATTTCAATTCGATTCACAATTTTCTTCAAATCAAGCTTATCCACTAAGCAATATTCACTATGTTTACAGCACAGAACACATTATTCATCATCTAATATTGATCATAAATAATCTGTTTTCATTATTTAAGGGATACTCCAACTCCAACTTCTACTCCTAAACAGAGGCTTTGTGTTCTTGGCCTGCTTACCAGCACTTCTGTAAATGGAAATTGCCTGTAAATTTGTAAAATAGTATGTGTAAAATAGTTGACACAACAGATCCTGGGTCAGTAAGGAGTGCTGCAAAAAACTGCAGCTTTGGTGATCACATGATTGTGTTGTCTGAAACTGCAATTTTGATCCGAAAACAATAAATCTTTCAGCCCTACCTTGAAGAATTCTTGATAAATAATGTTTACAAGTAAGAGATAAAAATGAGACCTTGATCTTTGACATAGGACCTCCAAAATTAATGTTGAATAAGAGTTCATCTTTGTGCAAAGTTTGAGTTAAGTCCCTCAATAGATCCTTGGTTATTGTGTTCTTAAGCACTGTTGGGACAGCTATATTGACAGACCTACTGTAGATAAAAAGAAAAAGGAAGTGGATATAGACCAGAGCCAGACATAGCAAACAATAATGCAGTAAACACACATACGTCATTGTCTGCTGCCCTCTTTGAGTGATTATTTGTGCTCCTGTTAATGCATTTCACGAAGTGAACTCCAACTCCCACCACATACCCTCATATGTGACCCCGGGTCTGCTGTCTGCGATGTTGATGGAGGTGATAGCAAATAGCTTTAGAGGACAGATAAAGCAAAACACCCCTGAAAAGACCGGCAGGATCAATTAATGGGCCAAAGCCGTGGATCTGCCAATAAGGAGAGAGTCTGTGATGTGTCGTAACATTGTTCACAATCTGGAACAGCACCAGCTATTGTCTGAGGGGGTACAGCCTGTGGGGGTCAGGGCGAATTTCTGAAAGGCTTTTGCTGTGGCCGGTAGAATTAAAATATATCACCAAAGTGGAGAATCTGTGTTTGAGCAGGATGAAGCCAAAGGTGACATTACAGTTTTTCTACATTTTTGCTAATAACTCAGCAAGTTCTGCACAGATTTTGATGACATTTTTTGGGAATAATGGTCATGGCACAAGGAAGAGGTGATTCGAATTTGGTGGTAACCCGAAGAGGGATAGGGCAGATTTTGACGAGATTTTTAGTGGAGGACAGTGGAACAACTGAATAAATTTTGGTAGTGATTTCAGATGCTGACCCAGGACCTAATTGAGGATTTCTAAACATTCAGTTTTCCACATTTTAACTAATAACTCAGTGATTTCACAGCACATTTGGATGGCATTTTCAGGATCTAAATGCTGATCCATGAATTGCTTGAAGGAATTGTTACCACTGTGACATAAGGCAGTTTTCCACATTTTCTGTAATAACTTAAAAAAGTTCTCAGTGGACTTGAATGTCATTTTCAGGAATTGTTTATCATTGATTAAGGCAAAAGCCATTAAATTTTGGTGGTGATCTGAACCTGGATGCTGATCCAGGATGTTTTTTGAATGATTTGTTAACATTGCAAGATAGGGTAGTTTTTCACATTTTCGCTAATAACTCGGGAAGTTCTCAACAGATTTTTCTGGGAATGCTGGTAATGGCACAAGAAAGATTTAATAACACTTTAGTGGTGATATGAATATGGCTGAGGATCACATAATATTTTTAATGATTTGTTAATATTACAAGATAGGGCAGTTTTCCACATGTTTGCTATTAACTCAGCAAGTTCTCATCAGATTTTGATGACATTTTCAGGGAGGGTTGGTCAAGGCAGAACAAAAAAATGATTTAATTTGGTGGGGACAGGAGTCCAGAACCAGGAATTTTTAACAGATTTGTTAACATTGCAAGACAGGGCAGTTTTCCAAATTTTCTGTAATAACTCAAAAAATTATCAACAGATTTTGATGACATATTTAGGGAATGTTGGTCATGAAACAAGGCAGAAGTCATAAAATTTTGGTGGTGATCTGAATATGGATGCGGATCCAGGATTTTTTTTTTTTTAATGATTTGTTAATATTACAAGATAGGGCAGTTTTCCACATGTTTGCTAATAACTCAGCAAGTTCTCATCAGATTTTGATGACATTTTCAGGGAGGGTTGGTCAAGGCAGAACAAAAAATTGATTTAATTTGATGGGGACAGGAATCCAGATCCAGGAATTTTTAACAGGTTTGTTAACATCACAAGACAGGGCAGTTTTCCACATTTTCTGTAATAACTCAAAAAGTTCTCAACAGATTTTGATGACAACTTCAGGGAATGTTGTTCATGAAACAAGGCAGAAGTCATTACATTTATGTGGTGATCTGAACCTGGATCCAGATGTTTTTTAAAAGATTTGTTAACATTGCTAGATCAGGCGGTTTTTTACATTTTTGTCAACAGCTCGCCTGACGATGTTGGTAAGGCCTTCGTGGAGGATTGTGCTGTTGGAGCAATTCACGTGTTGTTAATGTTTTATGTGTTTACTTTTTACATTCATCTTTTTCAATTGCTTTTTTCATAGTTTTTAAGAGCGCCAAAGTCCAATAAATGCATATAATTGATCTATATTCATGTAGCATTTATCTAACCAGGAAACCAACACTCATTGATATATAAAAATCTCATTTCCAAGAGTATCCTGGCCAAGAGAGAAGACGTCATGCAGATGATGTCAAATGAAAGACTAATCATGTTTAATAACTGTGATCTCATTGTCAATGAAAATAATTACAAGCATGACTTTCGCCATAATCAAGCAGCCGCAGTGTGAATCATATATTCTATATCAAAAAAGCAACTCTGTAGACATTCTTAAAAAAGCAAACATGAGAAATGTGATCACGCTTCAGAACAATCAGAGCCATAATCTGTATTACTGCTCTATATCATCTCAGAGTGCTCGGTCCCACACAGCAGTAAAACCCATTTTAGTGTCAAAGTGAAAGCTAAACCTTTACAAACTCAAAAACCAGCTGTGACATCGGTGTGTGTGGTAACTCGGTGGCTGTCTCCCTCTTTACTCTTCCTCCTCTGCACACAAACACCACCACTCTCTGAAGCACACGGTAACAGACGGCCCCGCCAAGGCTTGGTTCCCATGTCGAGCGCCCAGAGCAACTGGGTGCATCTGTGTCACAAAGGCTGGACCTGCTGCCACGGGGCTGCGAGAGGGGCGAGGAAGGGGGGAGGAAGTGAGAGGACGGTGAAAGTAAAGGAAGGAGAGGAAGGCAACAAATTATGGGAGATACATGAGGAAGTGTTAGGGGGGAAAGGTGAAAGCAAGACGAGTGAGTTAGTGAGGGGTGGGGTAGGGGGTGGAGGTGGTCCGTTAAAGAGTGAAGAGTTGCTGGCAGGAGCGATGGGTGGGGAAGCAACCGAGGGGAGTTGAAGAGGTTGGGATGTGGGGGTGGGGGGAGGAGAAGGGGCGGGAGAGAGGGCAGAGAGGGGATATGGACCCGGGCCAAGGCCCGGTCGAGCGCAAAGCACACGGTGCAAGAATGCCAACAGACCCCCTCCTCTTCTGCCCTCCCACCAAAGAGAGGAAAGAAAGAAGAAGAAGAAGCTGTGAAATAAAGAAGAAAAGATTAAGAAGGGAGGACTGAAAGTGCAGCTGCATGAAAAGACAGAGCAGTGGGTGACATGACGCGAGCATTTCCTGTGATTCGCCTTTATTTTGTGCCGCTGGCCTTTTTGCCCGAGACTCACTTCCCTTTTCTGTGCCCCTGGACACCCCTAGGTGACATATTGGCCTGATAACCAGCCTACAACCAGCTCACTCCTCCGCTTCCTCTCTTTTGAGTCACGCAGTGCAGCAACATTGAGAAAGAGCTGACTGTATTCACTGCAGACTCATTAGACAGGTAACTCGGGTTGCATTCTCACTGCAGGCCAGAACGACCAAAATCTGATCATTTATCTCTGATCCGATAGTTTCAGGACAGTGTGAACACTACAATCATGTGAACTCTGATCTTTTGATAGATCAGACCTTTTTGCTATGTGAGCAAACACATGCATTTATGTGTATCTATAAAATGAAGAGTATGACTTCAGCCTGTTTTATCATTAAGTTTCTTGAGATAACACTTGCTATGAATTGTGCTATACAAATAAAGATTGATTGATTGATTTACAGTTACGTTTATACCAGTGGACTGTCATATTGCATGAGTTTGAAGCAGTGAATGCTTTTAGAAAAATATTTATTTATTTACTATTTATTATATTTAACCAAGTTTGTCCTATTGAGATCAACAGATCTCTTTTGCAAGGGAGACCTGAACAAGAATGGCAGCGAACACAGTTTCATCAGACAGTACACTCAGACTCAAAACAGAGCAGAAAAAGTAAGGTGACAATTTTCAGTCAATTAAAGCAGTGACATTCAGAAAGTCTGGCTTCCAAAGTTTTCAATATAAAGATGTTGAAGATGAATATATATATTTTTTCTGCCTTGAAATCACATTTTATAACAGAAAGGGGACCTTATTTAATAGAATGGCATCATCATCAACCAATACCGGGTTGTAAATCATTGTATTTCTCTCCGGCTACAGGGAAATAAAAGTGATTAATTATAAAGGGATGCACAATATTACCCATTGGCCAGTATTGGCCTTAAAATATTAAATATCAGTGTTGGCTGATATTTAAATTTTTGCAGATATTTGCATTATCAGCCAAATTTATCCCTTGTATCAGCTGTTCCTACCTCTGGGGATGGAACAAATGGGTGTAATCACTTGTTTGGCCTTTTCTGTCTCCATGACGTTCAGAGTCGAGGCGGACCATCACAGGGAGAACGGCAGTGTGAATTGGGCTTTCTTTTGGTTTAGAAACAAGCTCTTGGCCCCATCTGATCTTGAGTCATGATAAGTTGCTCCCTGCAACAGCCAGTCTGCAAGTATATTGACTTACAGTTTAATGTAAACAATACAGCATGTATTTCACTGGTCAATCAGGGTAATAGCCCATAGAAAGTGTTTGAGGAGGGCGGGACCATTGGGGACAATTATTCCATCAATCACATTTATTACAGGTGAATCAGATGTTGTAGTAGGTGGGTGCTACTGCTGTGGCATAAAGTACAAAATGTCAGCCAAGTTGTACAACAAACTCCAAAACATGTTGGAAGTGAAAATAAAGCCGTACTCAGAGACTAGCATTTACTCAGTGCAACTTAGCAAAGTAAGGGAAAGGGCTCATGGTCCACATTGTTTTGATGTGTAGTCACATTTTTGGGGAGCTTCACATCAGGTCACATACTTATGCTTCTGAGTCAAATCAGGGATTCATGGATTCCCCTCAGCATAGATTAATCTGTGTGTAAAAATGAATGCAGGCTGTTTTCTTAACATTAAAAGGATACCCCAACATATCTTTTTTTGTTCTCCTGTCTTGCCTCACTCCAAAATCCATGACAAGCAGCTAGACACCATCCTTTGACTGTGCGTGCAGTAACAAGGAAGAAACGGGCACAGTTCACCCACCACTAATTAGCTTAGCTCAAACACAGGGAGTCGATGGGTAGCATTAGCCTGCCTCCGCCTACAGTCATCAGATAAACTCTTCCACAAACCAAAACAGAGTTTAGAGAGACTAACATTAGCACTTTAAGCAATTTTCAAATGAAATAAATATGAAACTAAACCTTATCCTCATCCTCTCTTATAAAAGCCATAATCTTTAGTACCAATCTTACCAGTCGTTTACCAATTGTAAACAGAGGTTTTGTTCTGTTGACCTACTCACAAGCATGCCCGCAGTGGTTTCTTCAAGTGTGTTTCGTATGTATTTCTTTCAAAAATTAAAGTGCTAATCTAAGTCTTAAATTAGATAATGTAACATTACACAGTAAAAAAAAAAGTGACAACAAGCACACAGGACCGTTTAGATTTGCTGAAGAATTTACCTGATGACTGTAGGCTGGGGCAGGCTAATACTACCCATTGACTCCCAGTGTTTGAGCTAAGCTATGTAGCGTTGGGTAAGCTCTGCCCGTCTCTTCCTTGTTACTGCACACATAGTTGAAAGAATAGTGTCTGTCTGCTTGTCACGGACTCGGGAGTGAGGCAAGATACAAAAACCCCCAAAAAATGTTGACGTATCCCTTTGATGCCTAATCCATAGAGAAGTGGGTCTGTTCCTGCTTATATATCCAGGACTTTAAACAGTTTCCTCTTGAGTTTGATGCAAGGTACAGTTTAAAAAGTTGTGAAGAGCCAAGAAGAAAAACAAATCAGAGCAAAAAAATCAGACTTGATCACTGAGGCTGGAGTGTAAATGAAGCCTTTCAGGCAAAGAGACTCTGTTCCATGTGTAGACTTTGAAAACAAGGTGTGGTATACAGCTGTGATTATGTTGTTTGCTAGCCGTGCAGACACAATCAAGTCGGAGCTGAATCACAGATGATTTTTCGATCTGCTTCACATTAAGCTGTCTGCTCATGACCTCACCCTCTCGGCCTCATTCACATCTTGAGAGCCCATTCACATCGCTCCCTGCAGAGTTTCTACTTAAACAGTAACAGCACCCAGGCAAATAACAGCACTCAGTGTGGTCAAAGGTCGAACGGACCTCGACCTCCTGCCCACTGAGGTCAATGCTGCCCCCTAAACTGCAGAAACATGTAAACAAGGCTGTTCAATATCAGAATCTGACTTCTTAACATTGGATTTAAGAGGATTGGGTCACAGAAATATGGTAGGAAGAACTAGTGACCTATAGCTCTCTTTAAGGAGCTCTATAGTTCCTGTTGCCCATTGTCTGTGATCACAGCCCTGGGAAGTTTATGCAAAAAGGCTGATCTCATCTTGAGAGACTATCAAAGACTGCCGAACATCACCCGTTCAACAGGTGCTGGTAGGAAGGAGCCACAAATCATCTAACAAAGATGGCATCATATGACGCTACAGACAGAGAGTGACTATACAGTCAGCCTGTTAGCATGGAAGAGATTCAGGTCCCGTCTATCACAAGCTATATACTTGTACCATTATATCACCATTTCATTTCAAGGCATACTTACAGCAGAGTAAAGGAGAAAAGCTGTAAAAAAGCCTTAAAATATAAGGCTTGCTGTAACACTTCTAACAGCTTTTCTCCCTTAATCTGTCACAAAGAAACATATTGAGGGAGCAGTTAAATACTGCAAAGGAAAATAATCTTTGTGGGAGATATGTTGTTACATGAAACTATAAATAAGATACTGTGAGCACAAGACTGATCAGAGATTTTCAGCACTGCATGCCCCCCAAACCAACACACAAATATAATGGTAAATTGAAGAAAAAATGACACTGAATTGGTGGCGCTACTCCAAAAGTTAAACTGTTTTACCCAATTAGGGGTTTGGTAGCCCAGAAAAAAACAAATAAAATCAATTAATATCTTTTAAAATCACATCACATCTAATCATGTTATATCTTTTCATATCATAATTTATCTTATCATGTAATATATATTCATATAATAAAATATAATATGTCATGAACTGTCGCATCGTTTGTCCTGTCATGTCATATCAAAGTTTTATATCTTATCATATTAGGTCACATCATGTCATGTTTTTATAGCATATCATGTAATGTCATGTTTATATCAAAAATAACTTATGTCATGTAATGTCACATGATATCATACCATATAATGTTGTCAAGCCATATCATGATACATCTTAAATAAACAAATGTCATGTTTTTATGTCATGGTATATCTCATTTGATGTCACATGATCACATAATGTTGTCATGTCAAATCATGACATAACTTATCATAACATATATCACATCATATCATATCCTGCTTTCATGTACCCTAGTTGTCTTGGGTGCTGTCATATGTTTGTATGGTACTGTGACACATCATATCATGGAGTATCATACCCAGGGCCTGAAATTAACACCAATCAAAAACTAAATGTGGATAAATTCTATTTAATATTCCATTTGTTTGCCTTATACTCCCCTGAAAAGTGGGCTACACACATAAAGATTATAGGGCTGTTTTTGTCCCGACTTCCCCTCTTCCCGACCAAGCACGGCAAACGCCATATTATCTTCTGTCTTGTAAGATTATCCTATAAGGTTATCCTGTGGTCTGAGGTGTGTTAAGAGTGAATTTTTCCTGATAATCAGCTCCAAAAAGGGTCGGGGCCAACAATCATAAATATTAAACTTGTTCAATATTTACAACCAAAAATCTTCATGTGTGTGGGGAAAGTCAATGACTCCCGAGTCATGACTCCATGAATTGTGACGTGAACGTAGGCAATCAAGGACTGAGCTGACCGAGGAACAAGGAAGCAGGCGTAAATAAAAACAACATGCCTGACCTGAAACATAAAGTTCGGTGGACCTCAGAAAAGGATCAGCTCACATGTTCACACTGTATCCAGGATTTTTTTTCCAATCTTTTCTTTTTTTTAGTTAAGGATTTTTCCATCAAAAGTAGTCTCAAGACCACATCATTCACTTTCTCGTATGTCCTCTCCTATGTTGTGTGTTGTGTTTTCTGGTTGTTCCCATAGACATATATGTTTATGGTTGTTGCTATGTTTCTTCTTCTTCATTTTTGTTAGATCACGTGAAAAATCTGGCTTGGAGGACAAGATTCCAGATTGGCGGTGGGGCAGTATGATCAAAACTGTTCAATGCCTGATTTTTTTTATCTTCATGTGTGGGTCTATAGACAGATAAAAAATCTCTTCAGATTTAGAAAATCTTTATGTTTTGACCCCACTTAACTAGACTGTCATACATAAAAACATGCACTATTTATTTATTTTAGGATCTTATCAAATAACCTCATTGTAACCATGTTAACTTATAAAGTAAAATGGACTGAACAAAATGTCTATAAAACAAAAAAATATGATATAAAATTCGGTGATTTTTTTCTTTATTTCTACCTGGGCAGTAGGGACAAAAGCAGGGTGATATCATTTTGTGCCCAAATGATATCACCCAGTCTTAGACAGTATTGCAACATATTTGGCATCGCATTGTTTTGTTTATGCAAAACTGCTACAATTCTGACTTCAACCTTTAATGAAATTATCAGAGCTTACTCACTTGCACTGAATAATTTTCTCTCTTTAGCCACAGAAAATTCATAACAAAACTGTTTTCACAGTTTGAGCTGCTTTCCCTGTGATGAGTCAACCGACCTTTAGGTATTAAACCAGAGGAATTCCCCAGCCCCTGAACGTACACCTGAGGTAAACAAAGATGATGCGGCTCTTCATGTTCAAGCCCGACTTTGCGAGGTGGGGATGAGTGTTCTCTGTGTCAGACTTTACTCCTGGATGCACTGACATGGACGTAGTCTTCTTTTTTTTTTTTTAAATCATTCCTGGCAGCCTGTGAATGGTCTCAGAATTTCCATTTCATAAGCCGTGTTTCCCTTGGCAGGACGAGTCTTTCGAATGCTTCTGGGACATTTTTGAACAGGGCTCAAGAGAGCAAAAGTGCTGCTACAGACTTCTCTAACCCCCGACGAGCACAATGGCATCAAACCACCGATTATATTCACATCTCTTTGATAAAAACCAAAGACGGGGAAAAAAAGTTCCCTTCAGGGTTAAAAAAATCCTTAGAGATGCACTCAACTGATGCACTTTACCTCAAAACACCCTGGCCTTTCCCCACTGGGAGCAAATCAGTCCCACGGAGAGGAAAAAAAAACAGCTTTCTTTGTGAACACGGCTATTATTAGACGCTTCACATGTGTTGGGTGTTTTTTCCATCTCTGGGACATACAGCCCAACATGGGGAGCTTATCAGGTCACATCAATTTAAAGCGAATGCCATCCCCTATCTGTCTGTCTGATGCTATCCAGGCTCGGCTTGTTCCTCATTTGATGTGGCATTTGTGGATGTCTGGGCTTCCTGCTGCACTCAGCTATGAAGCCAGAGATGTTAAAACACCATCCAAATGTTCTGTTTCCTGATGTCACAAAGCGGCACAATAAACACATAATAAAGTGTAATTTTCCTTAAAGGGCCTGTCACCAGTGGCAGAATTCACCACGATTCATCACTTTATGGTTATGCTTGTATGGTCTCTTCAAGCTGGCAGTGAGGGAGGATGTTATTGACGAAATGCTTGTTGATAAGAGCCACGTCTTGCAAAGTATAAGCATTTATAAAACCGAAGAGAAGGGGGAGGGCTGACCAGGAAAACCTCAAAGACTGACAGCAGAAGTTGGCTGAGTGGAGACAGAGGAGGGATGAGTATTGATCCTTATGTATGAGAAGAAAATTGAGCTCCATTGTGGTGTGACCGTCCTTTCAGAAAACCTCAAGACAAAGACGTTTGACCCAGTTTGAAATAAGAGACATTGTAGTAATCCTTCTACCTTTAAGAGCCCACATTTTGGCTCACTTGGTTTGATTTGAAGGCTGTTAGTGTATATTTATAATCGCTAATGTTCAAATATCCCTCTAGTATGTATCCTAAATAGCCCTGATCCAGCTGTATTCGCATTCTATGTCCACACTTAGACTGGTATTTTTAAATTGGGAGCTTGTTATGTGCATTTTGGCTTTCTGTTTACACATAAACAGCATTTTAAGTCACTGAACATGAATATTTTGGAAAATTCATTGACCTCTCTGCAGGTTGATGTCAACCTATGCGACATTCAATCAATCAATCTTTGTTTGTATAGCTCCAGTTCATAAGTGTAATCTCAAGACACTTTACAATAGAGCAGGCTGAAGCCATACTCTTCATTTTATAGATACACATATATGCATAAATACATATACATAAAATACACATATACACACATACATCCAGAGATGAATCCATCTAGGCAGAGACCAAGGGACTGAAATAAGAATTTACGATAGCGGCAAACCCATGGACACCCAGATCATAAATCTGTCCTCATCACGTTTGTCTCTGTTGAATATAGATTCAATCAATCAATCTTTATCTAAGTATAAGTTTTTCCATCTTAGGGAGAGTACACATAATCGCAGAGGTTTACACATGTTTAAAAACAAGCAGTCAGGACTAATATGAGACTACACTGCATATCAACTAAAGGAGTTAATCTGTGGAACAGCTGCAATAAAGAAATGAAAACCTGTACAACAATATGTTGGTTCAAAAATATATTCAAAAATTCCAGACTAGGACGGTTTGAAGTAAAAGACAAAGGTGTGCCTTGAAATAGTGTGTACATCAAATTAGATTGATTTGTACTAAGGCTGTCACTTTTCCTAAAAATCAAACTCGAACGGTTTTCGAACATACACCCAAATAACCGAAGATATTTGATTATTCCCCCCCTCCCCCATACTAAGGGACAGAGACTCTCTTATCCACCCCTTCGATAAAGACCCTGCCGAAAAAAATGCAGTCACACGGGGTTGAACTCTTGACGAATTGCCGCTGCACTCGGCTGTATAACTTGGATGAAATCCAACGGTTGAGCCCGCAAATTTGATGTGGAGGATGGGTGACAAAGCTGCTTTGCACATAACCGACACGCAGCCCGGTATTTTAAAGTTGCCATCAACGGTGTAGAACCCAAAGTACTACCATACAGCGCTCCTCAGATGATTCGGTGCTGTAAATGTCCGCTTGGAGTGGCTCATTGTTTACTGAGGTCAAGAGAGCAGCGGATGTGGCTGAGGGTCAAGCTGCGCTGAGAGCGCTCTCTGTTGGATGAAACGGTCCACTGCTCCAGGTGCCCTGATGTGCCGCTAAAGTCAATATTTTACATTTGAATATTTATTTACTATTCGGCTACGGATATTTATCCCATATTCGAACGGTTATTCCAATATTGCATATAAGGTGACAGCCCTAATTTGTACTGAGGGTAATGTGTAGATTCTCTGTTACAGTTTTTCTGTTAGCTGTATCAAGCTGTATTATTTGGTGTTTCTTTGAATGCCTGAGATTTGAATTTTTTGAGTTCATTTTTGAAATAAAAAAAGGGGTAGTACTAGATAAGTTATGTTCTTCATCCTACACCCTTTTCAAACAAAAAAAGGGAGGATTAAACTGAAAATTCTGTACTAATCCTGATCTGCTGTATCTTTCTGTTTTGTCTTCCAACATATATATGTATTTTTTCTGATTTTTAAGATGTTCGAAAAATAAAATCTGTATAGCGCTATATGCAGTTGATATTCTCAACTGCTCTTATGCAGGGAAAGAGGTTTCGTGTGGCCCTCTTTGTCATCAAAATTTTCCATCCCTACTATAAACAACCTCCATTTCCTGCCTTCACATTTGCTTCCTTTACTCTTCCTTTCATTCATATTTACTCTCATTATTTTGCAAGGTGCATGGAAAAGTATGAAGGAACTGATAAGGGAATTCATCTGCATGAAAGCAAATTATACTGATTACTTAAGTATTTGGAGCCAGTTCTTAAAGGGATAGTTCAGTATTTTTGAAGTGGGGTTGTATGAGCTCCATATGGCCACTAAGTACCTCAGATGCAGTAGAAAGTTCTCTCCTCTCCCCTCAGTAAGCCACAGTCTGTAAGAGTCTGTTACGCAGATATAGCCGCAAACAGGGAAGTATCGTACCGAGAACAGAGGGTATTTTCGCCGCCTACAAGAACTCCCATCGAAAAATAATACCACAATTTAGGAGCACGCTACCTATGCGTGTTTTTAAGTGCATTAACTTTTCGGAAATATAAAGTTTATCTGGAACTAACCGACTCATGTCACGTATTCCTCCGCCCAGCACTTCCGCGAGCCGCTGAATCACTCCGCCTCCCTCTCAGCTGATGTAAACATAACAAGCTAGCGGCTTCAGGCGCCGGTTGTAGCCTCATTGATAGCAGATTGTTTGACACATATTTCGGAGATAGGGTTTTTGTGTTGCTTCCCTGCATGCAGAAACAGATGTTTATCATGGAGCACTCATAGCTTTCACCGTATTCCTCTTCGTACCAAGGGCATGTAGCAACATCATATACAGCAAATGCCTGCATCTCTCGTTACCTGACAGATTGTGTGTACATATCTATATATCTATATACAATTTACATAAAGTCATGACAAAATCTAAATATATTATTGCATTTGGGAGATGGTATATTTATATTATTACGTCAGAAACAGCTAAGATTGTGTTGTAGCAGAAGTTAGAGGCTAATACACAGTAATGGTTGTGTGTGTGCGTGTGCGTGTGCATGTGTATGAGAGAAAGAGAGAGACACACACACGTAGCCTGTAATGCTACGGTAAACAGCCTCCTCTACACTGCGTGTTTGTCTCTGACAGATCATTATTACTTACTTTGAGGATAAACTGTCATTAGGTCCTTCAGGTTTGGGACGTTTTTCCAGTACACTTCGGGACATTGAAGAATTTCCACAATACTGTATGATGAGTGATGCAGACGGTGTGAGAGTCTCCGGTATCCTCTGACTCAGACAGATCCTGAAGCTGGTCTGTAACCAAGGTCCACTCATGGCAGCAGCAGCACACTCCTGGTCCGTGGGCATTAAGTCGCAGTTCATACACTTGCACCACTGTGTACTTCTGACTCTTTCTTGACCTCCAATTTCCACCGATGTTTCTCTGTTTCTTTCGGCCTGTTCGGTCTCCATCTGCAGCAGCTCTTCTTCTGTGAACTCCGGTTCACACAGGTAACCTCTTGGCTCCAAAGTGAATGGAACTTCATCGTCGCTGTCATAATCACTCATTTTTTAATTTCCTACGCTGTTTATTCCTCACACCGCTAAGAGTCAGAACAAAATAAGAGTGATAAGAGTTACACGAGGCTACAACCGGCGCCTTCTTCTTCTTCTTCTTCTTCTCTGGTGTTTTACGGCAGCTGGCATCCATGACGTTGCATTACTGCCATCTTCAGTTATTCATCCACTATTTCAACAACCGGCGCCTGAAGCCGCTAGCTAGTTATGTTTACATCAGCTGAGAAGGGAGGCGGAGTGATTCAGCGGCTCGCGGAAGTGCTGCGCGGAGGAATACGTGACGTGAGTCGGTTAGTTCCAGATAAACTTTATATTTCCGAAAAGTTAATGCACTTAAAAACACGCATAGGTAGCGTACTCCTAAACTGTGGTATTATTCTTTGATGGGGGGAGGCAGGGTCCTTGGCAAATTACAAGCTTAGAATAAGCCAGTTTTGAAGTTTAAAGGCTAAACCCAATGGCTAGTGTGATAAACATAATACTGATGACTGTTCTGAGCAGGGATTGCCATTGTGTTATAATTAATAAAGTTATAGTTGCATATGCTGACTCAGTCTATCAACATATATCTGTGAAATGAGGAGTCAAAAAGTAACATCACACATGCAGGCCTGCCCACACTCTTGGCTAGGCCCCTGGAAGGACTCATAAATGGGCCCACCTCCCATGATTTGATAATCTTAATATGTTGGAAATGCTGGTGGCCTCATGGCTGATTTGTACACCCCATGCATTAGCTATAGTCCTAAGACAGTGGCTGGCCCTTTATGTCATTCCACACTGTCTCTCCCCAGTTTTCAAACTTATCCACTGTCCTGTGACTCAAATAAGAAGTGCAAAAACAAAACTAAAGCTTCTTGCATGACTAATGCACGCTAAATATTACTCTGATAATTGCTAAATTCAAAGGTCAGGTATAGTAACAACATTAATATCTCAAAAATAAAGATTCTACAGAGAGTTTACCCTTTTATTGGCAGCCTTGGACACATTTAGTGTGTATTTAATCCACAAGCAACAACACTTTATCCTTTGAGAAAGAAAAAAATACATCACGTATTGTATTTTTGAAACAAAAACCTGGCACAACAGGCATAATCCTAATTCTAGCACCATTTTCCAATCTACCACCACAGCTTTCCCCTCTTAAAACTTTTCCCAAAGTCAAACCACTGTTTTCAAGTTATTTAGTCAAAAAGAAAGTGGAAACTAACTGAGCAACAACACTATATTTCATTTTCCTCCCACACAATAACCCTGTTCTGCAAGTTCCTTTGCACGCCTTGTAAAATAAAAGAGGTCCCATATATCAAGTTCACCATAGAGTAAATTCCACAGCAGGAACAATAACCAAAGCGTCAACGGGCTCTACACCTGGGAGGAAACCAGCTCCTTTAATAGGGGGTTGACACCCATGTTAATACAGAGAACACACACACTAACGCACAAGCAAGCCACACGGAAGTCCCCATATTCTGCCAGATTGCCCTTGGGTCTTTGCTATTTCTGCCGGGGGGATCCTGTGTCAGTAATCCTGTCGGGATGAAGGGGATGAGGTCACCGGATGCAGCTCAAGTCTTCTCAAGTGCACACACACTTAAGGTGACACCGTGAATTTAAGAGTGCATCTTTGTCTTTACAGTGAAGATTGTTAAGTAGAGCCATTCCTGAAACAGCCTGTGAATCATCTGAGGCCCATGAAAACCCTTAAAACCATTACGTTAGATTTAAGTATTTAACTTCACATTTTTATTTCACAGACTGAATTTAATGCACTGATGTGCAAATGCACTTCCTGGATATTAAACCAATACAGATAGGTCCCACAGTCTTCAAGTCCAGGTCCAAAAGTCTTCAAGATCAGGATTAAACTTCAAACCATTTCAAAACAGACTTCTTTGAAAGCAAATATTACAACTGGACAATACAGTCAGAGGTTGAGGCAGCTCCTCCCCTTGACCACATCCTCTGCAGAGCCTGTGAAAACCCACTTTAGGTTACAGATGCCCCACACAGCATGAAGCATGTGTCATTATTGACCCACAAATGTGGACTCTATAACCAAAACTGTGTGCTACACATTCAAGGAACCCATCTATCCATATCATCCTTATCTCTGTATTGTTTTTACTCCTGGTGGATGGAGGCAGTGGTTAATAGATGTGATCACAGCAGAGACAAGGCAACCATTCAAGCTCACATTCTTATCTAAAGGTAATTTAGAGTCACCAATCAACCTAATGAGTGTTTTTGGTCTGTGGGAGGAAGCCACAGTGCCTGGAGAGAACTCATACATGCACGAGGAGAACAGGCACTCCACACTGAAAGGCCCTGACCCACGAGGATCAAGCAACCTTTATGCTGTGAGGCACGTGCACTACCTGCACCACCACCATACTGCCCAAGGTCAAATCCAGATATGTTCCAAGCTTGAGATGATGACGGGCTGTTCTTTCATGCAAAACTCAAACTTAGGGTTCAATTTTGATCCCTCAAACAGGGGAGTGTACAGAAAACTAAGACCACAGGGTTAGGATGTCAAAGGTCAAGGCCATGGAGCCTTATCTTCATCTCTTGCTTATTATCGCAGCATTTAAAAAGGGATTCCTGTCAAACCTTGCTCAAATATGTTCCATGGATAAAAGGTGAAAGTAATTAGATTTAGGGGTCAAAGTTCAAGGTCACTGGGTCTCATGTTCATCCCACAATCATGTGATATCAGTGACCACACGTCCACAAAACAGCACTTGACCAACCGATGTACTTTCACTTCTGCTGCAGAGGTTGCCTACTACATTTGTACAAGGGCCAAGTTTTAACGTGACATACATTATAGGGGCCATATCTGAAAATTTGTTTAAAAAAATGAATATTTCTGTCAAATTGACACAATATTAGTTCAATATCTTTATTTTTTTCCTAAACTATACGGGTTTCTTTGCCTTCAAAAGCGATCAGTCCCTATCACATTTACTGCTGCCAGCCACTTGGAGCAGTTTCGTGGGGATTTGGGTTTCCCTTTACGGAGTTTAATCCAATATACTAATTTTTTTTGACTACGATTTTATAGTCAACATCGTTATTTGTTTTTTTGAGCGTTGTTTTCTCTCAAAACTGCCACTGTACCTTCTGCTGTCTTGTCTGCCTTTCTGTCCTTGACGCACATGTGCAGTATTGTTAATCGGGGTCAGCCGTGATGTCACCAGAAGAGTTATGCCCAAAAAGTATCATGGCTGTCCGGCAACGGAGCTCAAAAGTTTGGGAGCATTTTACCAAAACAAAAGACGAATGTGCAATGCAAAATCTGCAAGGCAGAACTTGCCTTCCATGGCAGTACGATGGCGATGCACAAGCATCTGAAAAGGAAGCATGTCGTGGCTGATTCAATTTCTGACGAAGAGGGACAGTCATCTCGATAAGCCAATTGGCTAGTTAGCTGCTAAAATTAGCGTCAACAGTGAACGTTTACATTAACGATGATGATTGCATAAGCCTTAGAACACATATGTTATGTTTTACTGTAACATTATAACAGCTGCAAAGTTCATTAAAAGTTGAATGAACTACCATCTTAATTGTCTTTATTTTTAGTTAGCACATACCTTAAACACTTCAAGCTGGAAGCCAATGGTGGTTATACAAGAGCGGCTGCATGCTGGTGCAGTAAGCCGCAGTTCATGCATGATGTGATTAAAATGTAAATCTAAATCTAAATCTAAATCTAAATCTAAATCAAGGGTGAGGAACTGGTATTCTTGGGGTGTTGTCTTCCTGGGACACCCACTAATGCTGTCAATGTGAACCAGAACACCAGCTTCCAGTTGAAGGGGATTTTGTCACATTTTTGGGTGCTACCTACATGTTAAGCTGTGTTGTTCATTCCATGAATGCGCAATCTTTACAAGTTGATCCTCATTATAAAGGTGACTAATCAGGTTTTCCAACAATATAAAATATAATACTAATTGGTATTATTAAAGGGGAGAATTCATCGTCTCCAAACATTTTTTGTAGTACAGTTAGGCCCAAAAAGAATGTCAACACAAGCCTGAAAACTGTGCTTAAATCTCTCTAATTTTGCTACAGTCCCTCAGTAAAGCAGGGGTGAGGAACTAGCCTTCTTGGGGCGTTGTCTACCAGGGACGCAAACTTTATGGTCTTTATCTGACTTCACCAGTATCACAGAACTTGGTCTTAAGTTCGGAAATGGTACCAGGACACCAAATAAAGCTGCCACTCTGTATACCAGAACACTAACTTCCAGCTAAAGGGGATTTTGCTATTTTTTCGGGCACTACCCTCATGTCTAGCTGTGTTGCTCATTCCACAAATGCACAATCTGTACAAGTTTTGCTTAGTTGTAAAGGTGACTAATCAGGCTTTCCAATGATATAAAATACCAATTTGTATTATAAAAGGGGAGACATAATCGGCTGAAATAATGTTTCCAAACTTTTTGTGAGGGGCATAGTTGGCAGAGGTGTAAAACAGCCAGGCAGTAGCTGTAGTGTAGTTTTGTTTTTATGATAAATGTGCTCTGTGAGTGTAAAATAGAAAGCTTATAAAGATCTACACTTGGCATTAAAAAAAGAATAAGGGGAAATCATTTCGTATTTATCCTTTTTTTGTCTCTTCAGAAGCTCCCCACCTCCACCACCAGCTCCACCTTCGTCTCTGTGAAGTTCTTGTGAAATTGTGGGAAATGAAGAAGCCGCTTATTCTGAGAGGAAACACTCAAAGCGAAAGAGAAGAGTCGGTGGCTGTCTGGTTTGTCTGCGTCTCTCTGTCTGTGTGTCAGACGCGCTTCTTATAAAGAGCTGACTTCCTGAGCCCCTGCTGCGCTCCACAATCTGGCTACCACACTCACAAACCTCGTGACCTCTGTCTGCACCCACAACGAACCAAATTTAACTTAAGATTAAAACAACACTTAACTCCGTCTGAACGCTGCAGCTCGGCTCTATGAAAGAAGAATAAAGATGCCCATTCAACACAAACAGCCACCCACACACACCTACAGTACGAACGCACACACTCGCTGGAAAAAACACACACACACTTCCACAGAGAGGTAAACAGAGGAGTCTGACATCCTCTTGCATCATGTGCCTCAAATGCAGCAGAGACGCAGCCAAACAAGCTGTGACCGTGACAGCGCTAAAGTGAGGTGGCATTACTCAAAGTGAGCGTCGGCTTACAAGTCAAAGCAATTTGCGACACCGTTCGAGACAGTTTATGTCCAATTGAGGATCATTTTTGATGTAATCGTGAGAAAGAATAAGTTAAATATTCAGTGCGAGGGCTGGCTGCGCTGACGGAACCACAAACAGACGCCATAAAACGTCGCCCGGAGCTGAAAACAAGAGTGTGAGGTTTTTTTTTTTTTTTTCCTGCAACAGCATAAATGTCTGACCTCTGGAGAACACACAAACACACAAGTACACACCTCTGTGGACACAGTGGGGTCAGTGGCTGTGCATCTAAAATAGCCTCTGACACAAAAACCTTAAAGGAGGGGGAGGAGGGGCCGAGCAAACTGGGATTTAAAACATGACAGTGGCGTTACTGGCACAACCTTTCTGGATTATTACTTGCATCTTTATGCTTCGGCCTGTATGATATGTAGAAAACCTGCAATATGAGATAAAATACATTCAACACTGTGATGCAAATAAGCAATAAATTAACATATGAGGTATGGCTCTGCCAAGGTCGCTCACATAGTGCTGTTACATCTATAAGCAGTAGTTCCATGATAAAGTTACCATCATATTATGATTCATGACCCTGAAAACCCACACCTAGCAATCAGAATTATGTTGATATCATTATTAGTTAGACAGTTATTGAGCAAAAATGATCGTTTGCTAATGGAGATTATTTGGTCACCACCAAAACCTATTCGTTTTTAAGTTGGGCTATTACCAACATCTTAGGAAATTTTCAGCAAAATCCATCCAGTAGTTTTTGGTTATCTTGCTAACAAACCGACAAGCAAACAGACAAACAAACATACATATGCAGAAACATAACCTCCTTGGCAGAGGCAACAATTTCATCTCTGTAGAGGATCAGATGCAGATCTTTATCCCTCCCCTTCGCACACACTTAAATCTGAGGGTGTAGGTAGGCTATTTTAAGGAGCTCTGTGCTGATAGGCTGCCCAAATTATGCTTGATTTGGGGGGGGGGTTGCAGCTGCCCAAGTGGACTTTTGAAACAATCATGGCTTATCAAGAGCAGGTGCAAGTGGAGGCTGTATAGCTATGACATCATAAACCCCAGGAAGTAAAGACTGAGCGTTTTAAGTTTAATAAAAGATGTCACATTCTTCTGCGCCGCAAGCCTCTTAACAACATTAAAATCAAAGAACATTGATTTGGCGAGACGTGGGTAACTTGACACACCAGATGGACTGTTCAATATATTTCACTAGTCCAACTTGGAAAGAGCCCATAGAAAGTGTTTGGGCAGGGCAGAAACTTTCAATAGCATATCCAGCAGGTGATTCGATGATCGTTCCGTCGCTCACATTCATTACAGGCCAATCAGATAATACAGGAGGAGAGCACTGCTGCTGTGGCATACAATACCAAATGTAAGCCTCTACCTAGAACAAACTCTCAGAAGTGGATGAAAAATAACCTTTTTATGGAAAGCATTTGTAGTGTTGTTTTTTATTTGATAAAGAAATGTGGTCAAGATCTGATAAAACTGTTACTGAAGCTATTAGCATCTATGCTAATCTCTGTATGAGAAGTCGCTTCCTGCTGTCATCACGCTCGTAGCTCCCACCTCTTACTGCTTTAAAGGGACTCTGATTGGTCCGTGCCACTTTGAGCTGCTCACAATCATTGTAAATTGGAGCTTGGCGAGATGGAGCCTGATTAAACTAGACAGTAACTAATAAAAACAAGTGCACATGGACCAAAATTAAAACTAAATTCACTGACATTTTCATCAACACATAAAAACAGACGAAAATGTTTGACAGAGACTTAATCCAATCAGACCTAATTTGGTCATGTAGAAAGTAGGGAAAAGTTTGGAATATATCCAATCACAGCTACTTTGGTTGTGTGGAAAGGTTGGATAAGTTAAGAGGGACATCCAGTCACAACTGCCTTAGCTTCATGGTGGCGGGATAAGTTGGGGAGCGATCCAATCAGAGCTACTCTCTTTATGAATTGATATATTCATGTGGTGTTTGTTGTCAATTCTGGTATTGTAACTGAGATGCTCTGCCAGGTAGCCTAAATAAAGGGGATTGCATTTCAGTTAAGTTTGTTTCTGTTAATTTGTACTTTCAAACTTTACTGGTATTCTGTAAAGGGTTATTAGATGTTTAATTTTATCCAAGTGTAAAACATGACTTCAGAAATTCAAGAAAACATAAAGAATGCCTTACCCTTTACACTTCATATTTTAGTCGACTAAATTTACAGTGGATTTCATCGACTAAAATGTGAAATTTCATCAACTAAAACAAGACTTAAATTATTACTAAAACTATAAGATATTTTAGGCAAAAGACTGTAACTGTCAAAACTAACACTGCTTTTGACCTTCAAGCTAACAGATAATTTCCTCACTTTCCATACATGTCTTCATTACCGAATTCACACACTCTGCCAAAGTCCTTGCTCTGGTTTTCTCTAATTGTCCATCTCCAATGCAGCATCCCATTTTTCCCCCCAAGACGTCCCAGTAGCAACAGAATTAAAACATTTAACTTACATTTACACATACCTAGGGGGACCTTGACAGCCGGTTTTGTAATAAATTAACAACAGGATGGATCTAACCAACACAGACAGAACAGAAATTTCACATTTTTATCTCTCTCTTTCCTTATTTAATAACTCTAAAATAAAAGATTATTTTCCAGGGTCCTGCTTTTGTCTCTATGCAGGTTTACACACTGTACTCTGTGTATATGAAAGAGAGGCTGGGTGATAGAGAAAGAGGTTAGCTTTAGTGAATCAATACAAAATGCACTCAGTGACTCTGTCCTCGTCTCTTATTTACTCTGGGTGAAGCGGGCCGAGGTTGAAGTGACAACGCTGCTGCTGCGCTGATAATCAAAGTAGCACGGGTCGCATAATGGCACAATGCTCAAACACACATGCTTTGATAACTGTGCATACAATCACATGAGAATAAATGTTAAAGCATGAGCAGTGGTTTCCCCTCATGCAGAGGTTGAAGCTGCTGCTCTCACTGAGGGTCAAAGTAAAAACATGCTCTCATTTCTCGCCCTTCCAGAGAGGTGGAATGCATTAGATTAGCATCCTCACAATAACCTGCATCCTCCACCCTCCCACCACCATCACAACCACCCACATACTCTCACTCTCTCCCTTTTCCCTCCCTCCCTGAGGGATGACAGTACACTCCTGCCCTAATGGGGGATTCTTAGCTACTGCCTCTTATCCCCTCAGGCTTGTATATGTGCACTCTTGTACAACATGTATGTCTGAGTGTGTTAGCGATCGCCCCTTCCCCCAACATATGCACCGTGTACGTACGTGGCTCACAATAGCCCTCCTGAGTGAATGCATCACGGCACATGTGCACTCATATGCACTCTGAAAGATCGACCTAGATGTTTTACAATAAGTGTACAATGCAGAGGCTCCATACACTGACTCATCGACTGTATCTACTGTAAACAAGTCACACAGAAATAATGGCAGCCCAAACACTTAAACACACACTCTCGTCTCCCGGCGCTCTTTATTCCTCGCTCTGTATCCCTGATACACATGCATTAAGAGTCCTGCAGCAGAGTCCTCCTGATGCAGCCAACCCTATCTAACCCCGCTTTCTGCTGACACCACCAAATCCAGCCCCATCCCTCCGCACATGGAAACCGGCACTAACGGACCAAGCTAAACATTCCAACACACTGACACTTGTTACATCAAATGCGCAGTTATTTTTGCTCCCGAAGTTTTTCCCCTCCGTTTGACCTGTTCCAGCTCTCCAACGCCACTCAATAAAAGCCGGCAGCTGTGTTTACCTCTATTACTCATCTGCTCACGCCTTCTCTTCGATTGTTTTTCCTGTCTCTTTTTTTTTAGAGCCGTGCCGTCATGCCGTGCGGTGCTGATACCTGTTCGGAGCGACTAATTGAGGGGAGTTATGGGCCATAGCGTGAACCCACAATCGCTTCTTTGCTCAAGTCCAAGAAGCCTGTGGAATGCCACAAGCACCCCAAATGGGTTCCACATGTTGTTTGAATAATTTCCTCTCCTAATAGTCGAGCCGAAGCACAACTGGAGATGAGTGATCTGAACAGCATCCTAGCATGGGCCTGCAAAAAGCATCTGCATCCTACTTAGTCAAACAACAGCCATGTTTCTTTGACAGTACACTTTGCTTTGTGAGCTAAAAATGCTGGAATAAAGATGAACTGTTGTAGGAGTCCAGTGAAGCTTGGATGTAAAATAAATTTTAAAAAATCAGATTACAATGATTTGAAAATCATTTTTTGACCTATATCCAATCAAGTTTACTACAGAGACAAGATATTTAATGTTCAAACTAATAACTTCAATGCATTTCTGCAAATATCTACTAATTTTCAATTTGATGCCCGAAACATGTTCCAAAAATGCTGGGACAGATGCATGTTAACCACTTTTAACAACACTCAATCAGCATTTGGTAACTGAGAACACTAATTGTTGAAGTTTTGTAGGTGGAATTCTTTCCCATTGTTGCTTGCAACAGTCCGGGGTCTCCGTTGTCTTATATTGCACTTCAAAATGCTCCACACATTTTCACAGATGTGCATGTTACCCATGCCACACACCCTCATACTGCTGCCTTTTGACCTTTGCTCTGGTAACAGTCTGGATGGTCCTTTTCCTCTTTAGCCCAGAGGATGCCATGTCCATGATGTCCAAAAACAGTCTGAAATGCAGACTCAGACCACAGCAGACTTTTCCACTTTGCCTCAGTCCATCTCGGATGAGCTCGGGCCCAGAGAAGCTGGCAGTGTTTCTGGGTGTTGATGATATTTGGCTTTGTCTTTGCATGGTACTGAACTGTGTTAACTGACAATGGTTTTCTGAAGTGTTCCTGAGCCCATGTGGTGATATCTTTTACTAAATGATGTTGGTTTTTAATGCAGTGCTACCTAAGGGTCAAAGGTCATGGGCATTTAATGTTGGTTTTAGGCTAGAGATTCTCCAGATTTTGTAGATGATAAAATCCCTAAATTCTTGCAACCTTGTTAAGAAACTGTTAGGCTATTTGCTCAAGCAGTTTTTCAGGTATAACACTTAAGTTATTGAACCTAACAGTATCAATTAGAACCTTTTTTCAATACAACTTCTAGAACATTTACCTGTTATTACATTACATTTGACTTAAATTCCATATGCCCTCCAATATACAAAAAAAGGAGTTCAACAAAACTGTTAAAGCTGATTGAGCATATCTCTTGAATTTTATGTAGATATATGTTTCAAATGTTGAAACTAATACATTTCATTACTTTTGGAAAATTGCTTCCTCATTTCAAAAAACGATGGGACAGTGTTGTATTATTGATTCTTGCATTAGCTGTAAAGTTGCATTTAACACTGACATTTTGGCAAACTTTTGACTACATAGAAGAAAGTGTTGAGCTGCATCGAGCTAAGTCAGGCAACGGGGAATTCAGTTCAAGCTAATGGAGCAATGCTACTGTTTGTTGGGTGCTCAAAAACTGTCATACATGCTTAAAAATTGCTGATGATTGATCGAACACTCTTCTAAATGCCACTTAAAGTTTCCGCTTCCTGTTGCTAGCATGGTGTCAAAATACCAAGACCAGCTGTAGCTCCACTTGGGGAAATATCTGCTCTATATGTTGTTCGTTGAGTGACGTCACAATATGTTTGTACAACATTCTGCAGCGCTGAGCTACATTAGGCCAAAGTTCCCCTAAGTTGAGTGCCCCGCTCATGTGTACATCTATATCTGCAAAAAAAATCTGTATACAATTAGTCAGGATACTCCACCAGCAAAAAATTTCCTCTCTGCTTTAGATACATTGACCTGCACTGAACCCAGTAAAATTGACCCCATGAACATACTTTCACTGATGTTTTCATGATTTCTCAACATTAGTCAATGTCAGCAAATATACCTTGATGTGTGAATGGGCCTTAAACTTTCAGAACTGCAGTATGTCATTATAACAGCCTAATGCTCCCACTCTGAGCCTTCAGTTGGAAAAAGATAGCCTCTCTCATATAAAGTGAATTGGTGCTACAGATGCAGCCTCCCAACGTCTCTATAAAGGGAAACCGTTTCTTGTAAAACCATCTCGAAAAGGGTCCAGAGCACTTAGAAAAAGCTGACTTTGAACGCTCTTCCATCATCCTTTTCTTGGCTTCCATCCTTTTCTGCTTTTCCTCCTGTGCAGCGACCATATTTGGCTAAAGTTAAATACACACACTGGGTTGATAGGGGAAACATCACCACAGATAGACAGGCCATTCCACCGACATGCCTTTCCATCCTTGCCATGGAAACATGTTGAACAACCTTTAAATCAGAGTCTGGGGGCAAGCGCTGCGCACCGAGTGAGTCACTTCCAGTAAGTTCTGAGTGTGTGGCTGCAGAGATGGTGTCATGATGAGGAAAAACCTGGATCGATGTGTTGGTCAGGGAACTTCAAATCTCCCTCATTCTTTCATTCAAGGACAGATTTTTTCTCTCAGAAGTTGTGCCAATTAAATAGGCTTGGGGTGCCCAACTGTGCAGAAATTGATGACAATCACATCGATGTTTTACAGTCCTGTAAACACCCATGTTGCATTGTCATTCTTTTTGTTTGACTTCACTATTTAGATTATCGACCTCAGCGTCATTTGCTCTTGCACAATACTTTCCGGCCCCTCTCTCTCTCTCTCTACACCCTCCCCTCTCTTTTTCTCTCACTCTGTCACTAAACACTCTTGCTCCAGCACTCAAAGTACACCCTAAACTCAATTTTTGGTAAACAAACGTGGGCTGGACACAGGGGTCAAAGGCTGAATCCACAAGAGAAATCGCAAAGGGAGAGAACATTTTGTCATCTTCTGACATGGTGAAATAGCAGCACGGGGAGTTCAAATCAGAGCCAACAAGGACAGCAGGACTGCATCCTAAATATGAAACTCATCTTAGCTATAGCACATATCTGTAAAGAGAAATTAACAGTTTTCTTCCAGTGTAATAAATAAACTTTTAAAAAACATTTTTTTTAATGTTTCCTGTGCAAGAATTTGTTTATTTTTTCTCCTGTGTGCTTTATCAATTTTAGCACTTTAAAGTTACAGTGTGTGTAGCATCCTTTTTTGGGGCAATCAAGTTAGTTGTGAGGTGTGATATTACAGTTTTGAGTAATTATAGAAGCAGACATGCCATTCTTATTAACTTATAACTCAAACAGAAATTCATATAAATTTTTTGTATGACCAACAAAAGCTAACAATAACATCACTATTGTCACTCTCTGTTGCTTGTGGGCCGGCTTCTGTCAACCTGTCTGACAAAACAATGAACAGCGTGGTATGAATGAGTCTTTGTTTACATTTGTATTCTGCAAAGTCATTGCTGCATTAGTCACTTCAAGAGAGAAATTAATTTTCATTTGAGAACTTCATGAATTGTAAAATTAGTCAGTTAGATTTAGGGATGGCGATAGAAATCCAATTCCAATTCAAATGACAATCAATATGAATAGCAAAAAGAATCAATATCATGAGTCTTTTGCTTAACAATATTAGGGGAGCCATGTCTTTGGCATTGTAGACCCCCTAACAACCTCTGTAGACTTGTTTTTTTCACACAGAACATCCATAGGAATCGATAAGGTCAATAAGATTAATAAGCATAATCAAAAAGGGCATTGGTATCAATAATATTTGATCAATTCCCATCCCTAGTTAGATTAAACAGAAGGACAGATCCCGACAGTTGCTTTGACTTTGTCATTTTTTTCAAATGTGACCATGACCCTTATTTAACCTAATTTTTTTTTGAATCTATTCTTAACAGCTGATTGGAATATGGAAGCAAACAGACCCTCAAGGGAAGTTCTCGCTCTTAGTGCAACCACCATTAACCCCAGTTTGTATCAAGGCACCTCGAAGCAAGTTCATAAATCTAGTTCTAAAACTCTGTCATTACATAGCAGCTAGAAAACTGATCAACCAGTAAAATCATCCATCCATTCATCCATTAACTATATCTGCTTATCCATTTTGGGGCCACAAGGGGTGGAGTCTCTTAACTGACCCTGAACAAGAGGTGGGGTACATTCTGAGCTGGTCACCACTTAATAACATGGCCAACAGGTACAGACAGACAACCATTTACACACACCTGCAGGAAACTTAGAGTCACCAATTAATCTAGCAAGCACGATTTTCAGCATGGCCCGATCGAGCTACATGTAAGACAACAGCAAAATGTGATTTCTCATGCAGAGATTGGCATAGATGCTAACAGCTTCAGTAGCAGTTTCATCAGATCTGGACCACATTTCCTTATTAAATGAAAAACAAACAACACTGAAAGCATTTCCCCATAGGATTGCATGTTGTGGTGAGTTTGCTGTA
The DNA here is from genome assembly GCA_037902135.1 of Cetoscarus ocellatus. Taxonomy (NCBI): domain Eukaryota; kingdom Metazoa; phylum Chordata; class Actinopteri; order Labriformes; family Labridae; genus Cetoscarus; species Cetoscarus ocellatus. Next base: position 1,120,355 of record JBAMNC010000693.1, on the reverse strand, counting down.
ACACTGGCTCACATTTTATATTTAAACTGCAGCAGTTGCGCTTGCCTACTGCTTTATCTGAGTGGCCCATTCTGAATGTGACAGAACAATATCACGTGCTGGATGCTTTTAAAAAGGTTCTGCCCATTCCCAAACACTTTCTATAAGCTGCTGCCCAGACGAACCAGTGACATATATTGAACGGGCCATCTGGTGTGTCAGGTTATGATTTTAAGTTTGTGGAAGGAAACCGGACTACCTGGAGAAAACCCACATATTCACAGGGAGAACATTCAAACTCGCACAGAAAGGCTCCACCCCAACCAGAGTCAAACCAGCAACGCTCTTCCTTGGTAGCAAAAACATTAACTGTTGCACCACCATGCAGACCCCAGGAGATCAATGCATGTACGGGGAGAACATGCAAACTCCGACACGGGATTCAAACCAGCAACCTTCATACTGTGAGGCACCATGCCATATCATACTGATGATATTGTTTATTCCCTGTTTTTGCATGACCTGGTAAGTTGACTTTGCATGTTTAAATGACGATTTTTTTAAAGTAAAGAAAAAAGTTTTTTGTTATAAACCAGGCACTTTAAACTTGCATTGGATCGATAAACAGATGATATATTGAGCGCTACATTCAATGTGACCTAAATTGTGCAGTGAGGTCAAATTTCATTATTGACTCATTATTTACAGTCTTTAGCTCTAAACTCTACATAAAGTGATTAAGTAGAGAACAAGTTAATGATTTAGACTGAACCAAAGTCTCATTTTGTGCACAGGGAGTTGAATACTCCAACATTTAGGGTGCTTAGCCGTCTAAATCCATGATGTTTTGTTCGAGTTGTCTTTTGTTTGCTGATTCATTCATCAATATCCAAAGTCAGCCTTTAATTTGGGTGAAGCCTCACAGCACCCCCATGCCCTTGACATGTCTGTCTTTTGCAGGAGCATCTATGTTGCGACAGACTTTTCAGGTCTTTGCATGCAGCCAGTTTCCTGTTGAGTTTCTAACTAATTTTCTAAGAACAGAGGCCACACAATATCCCACAATGCACCTTAAGCATACCAAACCTCCCTAATCTGACTCTATAGCTTGGGTTTACAGCCGGGGGACCCAAATGAATCTGGCCTCGCAGGGCTCTGCAGCCTATCCACAATCAATGACGATACACTCCATAACACCCACCTGGATCAATGCTACAGCAGTCAGTCAATATGGCAGCAGTTAACCCAGCTGATTAGGGCTAATACAGGGAATTTCACATCTCCCTGACTAGGACAGTAAGCGTGCATAGTGTAAGATCGCGCTGCCAACTTCTTCCTGAAAGATTCCATCTGTCAACACGCGCCCAATTTGTGTGTTGTGATCTGTGGCGGACAGATGATGCCTTCAGTGGGGGGGGAGGGAATCCGGCCACGCAATTAAATGTGCCGGCCAGAGCGCTGTTGATGGACAGATAGAGTCTATCCGATGGTGATTGGCTTTTTTTAATTGAGTGCCCCCACCTGCTCTGATCTGTATCATAAACCCCTGGACCGTGTCTGGGGTGGAGGGGCTGTTGATCCATCGAAGGATCAACGTGACAGCAGCAGGTCGATGCGTTTCGGAGGAAAACAACTACAGCGGCAACACACTGTATGACAGTATCTTTTTTTCTCTTCAAGAATAATCAGGATTTTATAACTTTTTCAGGAGTGTGGACATCAAAACAAAGATATACTTAGGGCAAAAGAGGGAAATAGAAATATCTTCACCATCTATACTCTGCTAAAAAAGTTGACATTGTAATTTATATTATAGGAAAGCCTGACTGGTCATCGTTACAATGAGGTACATCTTGTAGGGATCATGCATTTGTGGAATAATCAGAATCAGAAACACTTTACTAAATCCCATGGGGAAACTTGGCTGTTTTAGTTGCTCTTACAAACAGCATAGCAGTAGCAATATCAAACAAAGACAATAAAATAGATATGAGCATAAAAAATAAGTAAAAAATTAAGACAACAGGTTGCAACATGCAGAATGTTCAAGCTATATCAACTTCCTTATGAAGGAAAAAATAAATACAATAAGTAAAGTGAGACTATGAGCAAGGCCAAGGAATTTACATTATTAAAATTAACAATATCTACAATATGAATATAAACATGACAGCATTGTGTGACAGTAGACCACATTTGACTGGGTATTGCACTGGATATTATGTTTGTCTATTAAAAAATATTAGCAAATATCAGAGGTGAAAACAGTAAAAAAAACTGTTATCACCAATGATATTAGAGGGAGGAGTTTTTAGTCTGATGGCCACAGGCAGGAAGGACTTCGTGTGGCTAGCGCCCCCCAAAACTGTGTCAAAATCCCATCGTCTTGGAAGAAAACTTAGGGTTCCTCAGTGAAGCAAGGGTGAGAAACTAGGGCTGGCTATTTCCAGAAACCTCACAACACAAAGCATAACCCGATACTGAGGCCATGATACAATACAAGTCATCATACATGCAACTTGCAGACACTACATCTTTAACAGAATTAACTTTTGTTGTTTTTTGCAAGAACGAAAAGAGCAATAAAAAGGTTTAAATGATTCTTCAAGTCCAGACACTTCAATATAATGACCTCAAAGATTTTATTATTTGTCATTTGGAACATGTGCTGCATCATGTAATTTAACTTCTACTTTGCACTGTGCCGTAGGGCTGAAAGATTTAACGTTTTCAGATCAAAATCAGAATGTCAGACAACGCAATCATGTGATTGCCAAAGTTGCAATTCCTTGCAGCACTCCTGACTGACCCAGGATCTGTTGTGTCAACTATTTTACACGTACTATTTGAAAAAATTTGCAGGCAATTTGCATTCACAGAAGTGCTGGTAAGCAGGTCAACAATACAAAGCCTCTGTTTGTATCCCTTAAATAATGAAAATAGATTATTTATCATCAATATTAGATGATGAATAATGTGTTACGTGCTTTTGATAATTGATTTCCTTACTGTTGTCTATACTGTAATCATCGTGAATATTGTACTGAAGCTTGATTTGAAGAAAATCATGAATCTAATTCAAATTGTAATATCTGCCAGAAAAATTGGCAATTAGTTTTTTTCCTAAAATATGAATGCCTCTGCAAAGTGCTAGCACTTCCAACAACTAAGCAGGAAGCATCTTTCTGTCGAAAGTTAAGCCACAGTTTCTACCACATCTTTGTTATTTTCTTCTGACTGCCTCTGATGAAAGCATGACGTCCTTGATTTACAAAGGATGCAGAACAAAGTCTGAGACAATAGTAAGAGCAAACAGAAAAATGATATCTATACTTTGAGGGAGTTGTTAGTGATTCCCAGCTGGAACTGGTTTTCGATTTCAATCCCTACCAATCAGCACCAATTGGTTTTATGAAAGAGGTAAAATAATCAACTGAAATAATGTCTCCAAACTTGTTTGAGGAGTATCTATAATTAAAGAAAAAAAGAAGAGTATGGCATTGATCTATTCTTTTGTCAAGCCTCTTGATATAACATTTTGGGCACTACACAAATAAAGAATGATTGACTGATTGATTATTCATCTGGATCAATATCAGTATCGGCTATATATATCTCATATATATATATATATACATATATATCATATCATATCATATCATATTATATTATATATATAACACTGTGCAACCCTAGTAAAATAATCTTATTTAGGTCCTGCTTTAAGAGCAAACAAAGTGTAAAGAAAATCCAATTGACTGTTTAAAACAGGGGTGTCCAAACTATGGCTCGGGGGCCAAATGCGGCCCGTGGTCCATGTTGAATTGGCCCCAAAACAACTGAATGAATAAAGGTGTTTAGCTTACAGCAGCAAATATTATCATTTGTGCACATTTTCTGCCCTATTTGCTTTATCACAAGGTCCTATTTACAAAGTACGTTGCAATATTCATCTTCAAGTACCATCAACCCCCTTTAATTTTGGCACATTCTTGCAGTTTACTCTTGTTTTATGTGTGATTGTGAAATTAAACCATCAGTGTCTCCCATCTATCAAAATGTCATCCTCGCCCTGACTTGGGGTGAACCCTGTGATAGCTGTTCCTCCCAGAGCCCCTTGACAGGTGGCAATCCACCCCAAACCCTAAAATGTGAACTTAGTTATACTAAAAGTGAGGTGTGGCAGGTGGCCCAGTCGTCCATGTTTTTTTTCTTTATGTGATCCTCACTGGAAAAAGTTTGGACACCCCTGGTTTAAAACAATGTGCAAATGAATTTGGATACAAGAACCTCAGTTAGAGACAGTCCGCAAATTTTTCTCCCTCATGTGGAAGATTTTATTTAAATTATTGTAAGAAATGCAGGCCTTATTTTTGGATTTCATAATTTAAAGTTTGGGGTTGTCAGTTGAGTGTGCCTTAAAATAGGTGTTTTTCCACTTTATTTTGGCAAGAAACAGAGAAACAAGCTTTATAAAATGCACCATATTTAGGCTCCAATGCTTAGCTGTCACTTTCTTTTTTTGATTTGCTAAATAAGAATTGCTTTTGTGGTTTTGATTTTCTCAAAACAAGATTTAAAACAGGAAGTACCAGAGTTAGCAGCATGACTGAGCGGACAAAAGCTACTCAAATTAAGCCATAGATGGGCCATGTTGTTGAAAAACTGCCTTAAAGAAATGCAACATCATTTCACTCTCTAAATCCACTCTATCTTCCCTCCATGAAAAAGTGTAGCTATAAATTCCTCCCTCAATGTGCGGTAATATCATTCTGTTAATTCATGCAGAAGGCGCCTTTGTGAATGGGTTTAAGTGAGAGTTTAAACGGGCGCTAATCTCACCCGCTGAACATCTGAGAGCTGCAGGGGGTCTCATCTACATCCACACAGAGCCAAACCCCGCAGACCTCCCCTCCCACTCCTTCATCATTTCTCCTCTTTATCTGCGTTAGGGCTGGGAAATGTATACAGTTTAAAGGTGAGATTAAATGTCAAGAAAATGTTGATGTAGTCAGAGAAATAAGAATTACCTCAGAGAATAAAACAGACATTCAAGATGACGTTTGCCATCCCATAAAGCATAAATAAAAGACAGAATACAAGGATTTGCAACTCTTTTCAACCCATATCCAACTGAGTACACCATAAGATATTTAACATTTACACTGATTTGCATCAAAGTTTGTTTGCAAATGTTCACGTGTTGAATTTGATGCCTGCAACATATTCTGAAAAAGCTGGGACAGGCAGCAAAAGACTGTGAAAGTAGAAGAATGTTAAAAAACACCTTTTTGGAACATTCAAATGGTGAACAGGTTAATTAGAAATGGGTGAGTGTCATGATTAGGTATAAAGAAGCATCCCTGAAAGGCTCAGTGTTCACTACTTTGTGAACAACTGCTGAGGAAATAGTCCAAGAGTTTAAGAAACAATGTTTCTCAACATACACTTACAAGGAGTTTAGGGATTTCATCATCTGCAGTCCATAATGTCATCAAAAGATTCAGAAATTCTGAAGAAATCTCTGCATGAAAGTGGCAAAGTCCAAAATCAACATTGAATGCCTGTGACCTTTGATCCCTCAGGCAGCACAGCATTAAAAACCAGCAGCATTCTGTAAAGGATATCACCACATGGGCTCAGGAACACTTCAGAAAACCATTTTCAGTGAACACAGTTCATCTCTACATCTGCAAAGTCAAGGTCAAACAAAGGTCATGCAAAGACAAAGACAAATATCAACAACACCCAGAAACACCGCCGGCTTCTCTGGGCCCGAGCTCATCTGAGATGGACTGAGGCAAAGTGGAAAAGTCTGCTGTGGTCTGAGTCCACATTTCAGACTGTTTTTGGACATCATGGACGTGGTGTCCTCCGGGCTAAAGAGGAAAAGGACCATCCAGACTGTTATCAGAGCAAAGGTCAAAAGCCAGCATCTGTGATGGTATGGGGGTGTGTTAGTGCCCATGGCATGGGTAACTTGCACATCTGTTAAGGCACCATTAATGCTGAAAGGTACATACAGGTTATGAAGCAACATATGCTGCCAACCAAGAGAAGTCTTTTACAGGGACGTCCCTGCTTATTTCAGAGACAATGAAGACACATTCTGCTTGTGTTACAACAGCATGGCTTCATTAAAAGAGTGCAGGTATTAGACCGACTGCCTGCAGTCCAGACCTGTCTCCTGTTGAAAATGTGTGATTATGAAGCGCAAAATACAACAACAGAGACACCAAACTGTTGAGCAACTGAAGTCGTACATCAAGCAAGAATGTAAAAGACTTCCCCCTACAAAGCTTCAACAGCTAATGTCGTCAGTTCACAAATGCTGTTTTGAAATGTGCTGCAGGCTAAAATTGTAAATGAGTTCATACTTGCAGAAAAACAATAAAGTTTCTAAGTTGAATGTTAAATATCTTGTCTTTGTAGAGTATTTAATTGGATATAGGTCAAAGAAGTTTTGAAAATCATTTCATTTGTTTTTATTTCAGTATTTCAAGCATTGTCAAAGGTGTTGCTTGTACTTGGGCTTCCACAGAAATGTCATATTCAGTTTGCAGACTCTGCAAAATGAAATGTTTGTACTTATGTTACACGACAAAAGAAGCAGAACAGCGTCCATTAAGGATGCTGACCACTGCATTTGCAGTTTAACTCACTTCAGTCTTAATCCATGACTAAATCCAGTTCCTTTCATTTCATTGTTGACTATGAAGGCTTTAGATTCAGACAACAGCTTATGAAACTATTTTAAATGCAAAGGTTTAATTTTGATCAAATATTATTTTAGATGTTAATTATTGTTCTGCTTTGCATCTTACAACCGTTTTCTGAGCTGTCTGTGAATGTCAAACAAACAACAGATAGTAGTAAACCTTGAATTAAGCACCCTTTCTAGCAAGAAAAGGCGTTGATTGAGAAGCATGTATCAGGCTGAATCAAAAATCAACTCTGAACTGAACTGCCGCCTTTAAAATCTAACGGCCCCGTTTACACAACAATGAAAACGGACAGAAATGGAGAGTTTTCGTTGGGTTTGTGTGCCTTCTGTTTAGAACGGTGCCCGGTGTGCCTGAATCCACAAACTTTTGAAACTGGAGTTCAGAGTGAAAAGTTTTGAACATGTTTTCGATATCGTCTCAGTGTAAACAGGAATCACCTTTGTCGGGAAAACGGGGATGTGAGTACGAGTACTCTTTCAGATAAAGGTTGCACACACACCAAGGAACAACAACAACAACAACAATAGCTATGGTCGATTACAGAGTAACACATGTGCTGCTAAAAGATTTGTCGTTTTCGGATCAAAATCGCAATGTCAGACAACGCAATCATGAGATCGCCAAAGCTGCAATTTTTTGCAGCGCTCCTGAATGACCCAGGATCTGTTGTGTCAACTATTTCACACATACTATTTTACAAATTTGCAGGCAATTTGCATTTAAGAATGGCTCACATATGAACGGCTTACTCACAACTGCGAATCAGTTGTCATTGTTCACTTAAAAGAGCAGTTCAAAAGAGTTGACTTGTTCACGAACGTCACATCTCCACCGATGAAGTGCTGGTAAGCAGGTCAACACAAAGCCTCTGTTTAGGAGTAGAAGTTGGAGTATTCCTTTAATAATGAAAACAGAATACTTATCATCAATATCAGATGATGAATAATGTGTTATATGCTTTTGATCACTGATTTCCTAACTGTTGTCTATACTGTAAACATAAGTGAATATTGCACTGAGGCTTGATTTAAAGAAAATTGTGAATCAAACTGAAATCTAAATATCTGCCAGAAAAATCGTTATTTAAATCTTTTCCTGAAATCATTCAATCCCACTGCTAACTGTGCTCCGTTTGTTATCGCTCCTCCAACAACATGTGGATTTGCTGCATCAACACTCTGACTAGCAGAGACGAACTCGCTTGTTTCACTACCAACTTACATCGCCAACTACTGGCCTGGCATGCACGCTACTGCATTTTCAGTCATTCTCACGGGTCCTTGTGAATGCAGAGCACTTTTGAAAACAGAAAAGGAGAAACCTTTCTGTACCTGGTGACAACGTCGTGTAAATTGATTCACATTATGAGATGGGAAACATTCACATCCCTATAACTGAGACATATAGACCACTTCTTCATCTTTTATCATTCAATACCAGCGATGTGCAGCTAACACCATGAACCCATCGATGTTTTGGTCTGTGTAGCCCACCCCTATACTGTACTCTGGATGAGACCCCTGCTCTAAAAACACACACACAAACACACACCCTGCAGCCGCCCTCGCAGCTCCGAGTGAGGCGGGGCCCCTCAACAACGCGGGGGTAAAGTCACAGAGGTCAGTGCTCAGTTTCCACATCAAACCCAGGAGCAGAGGCCAGAGTCTCATCTCCCCCCTCCCCTCCCATTCCCACTTCCACTCCCCCTCCCTCCTCTTCGCCAACACTCCCCCCTCCTCCCCCCTTTTTTGCTGGATGTACAAATGCCTTTGCTGTCAGCTCTGCCCGGGTCCCCTGTAATTGAAAATAACAGCCAAGGGCCAGCCCCCCGGCCACTTTCCCCAACCTGGTGGCTCTGTGCCTCCCTGACAGCCACCCATCAATACCAATGACTATTACCCTGCTGCAAGTGAGAGCGCTGCACGATGACATCCAAGACACCACCCCTGCAACACTCCCACACACACACACACACACCTCCCCCCCAGTGTCCTTCCTCAGCTACCCGAGCCTCCTAATGTTTAACCCGTTGCTAACAGCCTCTCTGAGCGGCTACAGGAGGCAAACAAGACACAATTTCTTCACACTAATGCACACCCACACACTCTCACAACTCTCTTAAGGCGAACTCTGACAAGCTGCAAACTTTTTTTCTAGCAGGAGAGAGAGTTCGCTACAGCAGCGTGAAGGCTGTTGACGAAAAATATGACGAAAAATCTTCGTGGACCAAGTCTCTGCAGAAAAAGAGACAAAAATCAGCAGTTGGTCTATGGTGATAAAAGCTCTGATGGAATGTTTGTGCAGCTTTCAACAACCAGACAAAATGAGACTAAAATGCACAGGGTTAGGATCAAGACTTTGAGCAATAGTATTTTAGTCATTTTGGGAGAATTGTGCTTTTTTCCCCTTCAACATAAAATAAGTTTGCATGCTCTGCTTGATATTTGTTTTCTCATATTCTCACAAAATGAAAGTTAAGTAATGATATTGGAATCAATAAATGTATTGGCACCAATATTACAAAGGAATAGTGAGTCCATAGTTTCCAAAGTTTACACATTGATAGAACACTGAATGAAATGACATACAATCATACTGATTTCAACAGCTTGGATTGATTAAACTGATTAAAAATGGAATAAAATAATAATAGAAAATATATATGAAAGCTTTTTTAATTAACTAACACTGGACTTGAATATTTTGGAGATTTTGCTGACTAACAATACACTTAAGCTTGACTAAAGCTTTAGAGGGCCTTTTAGTCAAAAATGGGCCAAACTAAGCATTGTTAATGTTTTACACTTTTTCCCTTAAACTTAAAAGGGCCAATGTGACAAAACTGTGACAAAAGATGTCCTTTGACTAAATTTAGAATAGCTGCTAAAAATAAATATTTTCCAAATTTTTACTTCTGTTTTGAGTTTTTGTTGATTAATTAAACATAAAATGACACAAATGTAACTAAAATCAATAGATTTTAGGCTCAAGTCTTTATATAAAATAGCTGCCAAAATTAGCATTCACACAATTATTTATTATTATTATTATTATTGTTGTTGTTGTTGTTGTTGTTGTTGTTATTTTATTTTAATTATTTTTTTAAACCAAAAGTACACTAAAGCTTTAATGGCTAAATGACATAAAATAAAAAAATAAAATCTGTTTTATAATTATTATTTTTTTAAAACTTTTTTCTGGGATTTTTCACTTCACTCAACTAAACCTTAAGCGGGACGCCAAGACTCATTTTCATCATTAAAGTGTTTGTCAGTTAAAACTAAAGTTAAATTTAAGAGGGAAAAAGTGCCAAAAATGCAACTTAAAATATCTTTTGGCTTCAGTTTTTTTCTCAAGAGGTCCAAAAATCAGTATTTTCAGTATTAAAAGCTTTTAAGACGGTTTGTCAATTATAATGAGGATACATTTTAAATGGACAAAAATGACAAATATGTGCCAAAATCAGTACTGTCCATGTTCTTTTGTTTTTTACTTTAATGAAACTGCAAAATTATATGCCACTGTAAACGTTGTTTATGAATTTTTGTTGACTAAAACTAGACTAAAACTTAATTTCATCTTACTGAGTTTGTGTCAGTAAAAAAAAAAAATCTGTATTGTTAATATTTTTATCGTATATAGTTTTTTGTTGACTTAAGAGGGTAAAAATGACAAAATTTGACTAAAAAGACTAAATCTCAAACCCCTGCCATTTTCTTTGTATTATGTTTTGACATAAAAAGACAGAATTGTTGATCCTTTCATTGTTAATGTTTTATGTACTAAATGGAGTTAGTATTTGTGGCTTTTTGAGTATTTGTCAAATAAAACTAAACTAAATATTGAGAGGGTAAAATGACAAATTGAGACTAAAAAGGCAAAATCTGCAAAAGAAGTCGACTACAACAAGACTTTGGGGGCCAAAAAAGTACAAATATGTGTAAAAATCAGTTGTCAGTGTTACTGTCAGCTTTTCCATCTTTTATATGAACTCAAGCATATGTGAAATATAATCACATCAGATTTAACAATTTGACAAATCAAAGTAGAAGAGAAGCAAAAATGACAAAAATGAATATGACTAAAATAAAGAGACTTTTCTAAACTTTAACTAGACTCAGGTGTCTTTGAATTTTTCTCGACTAAAACTAAACAAAAACTTTAGAGGGTAAAAATGACGAAAATGCAGCTTAAACCAGAGTTCATTTTCGTCTTCAGTTCGCCTGTAAATCTAGAGCCTCTCCAGAAATCAGCACTTCCTCCCTCACACATCTCTTCAAGTTTTGAGTTGAAAAGTTTCCTAAAGAGCTCTCCGGCTGTAACGCAGAGATGCTGCAGCCCGATGACTTTTTCTGACAGCTTCTGAATCTCCATGAGAGGCAGAAGGTGTCTAATGTCCATCCAGCAGCGCGCACGGTCTCCTGTTCCCCCCTCACAAACACGCACACACGCTGACAAGACAGCAAACACAATGCCATAGGTGATCAGAGCTGTCATCTGCCCTGACAGAGAAATGACAGCTGAACGAGACGCACTGAAAGCGACGCACAAAAGCCCCAACGACGTGACAAATGAAGCGCACACAGCGGAGAGCCAGCAGAGGGACGGACACACACATGAACACAAAAACACAAAATAAGAGCACAGACCTTCTGAGGAGCTGCAGAGCCGTGGAGACCAGGAGACTGTTTTCCTCTCTGTCTCCTCTCCCTCTCCCTCTCCTCTCACTCTGCCTGTATGTATGAGAGTGTGTGTTTGTGTATGTGTGTGTGCGTAAATGTGTGTGCGCGCTCCCTCCCCTTCTGCCTCTCAGCTGCTCGGCTCAGGCAGTTCTCAGGAAATGAATGGGAGCGCACAGAGAACTGTTGTACTTGCAAATGACTTACCCCGAGTCACATGATCCGCTAAATGTAGGGTGGGCCGGTGGGTGGAGGCTTCATAAGCAAAAAGGGGAAGACAATATACTCTAAGCCTTAACAGCATGCATCGAATTACACGGGGGCCCCACCGGGGAGGTTTTCGACGCGTCCGCTCCGAGTGAGCCCGCTCTGCCGCTCTCCTTCTCCCGCAGAGAGGACACAGGAGCCCCGGGCTGAGAGGGTAGAGCACCGCAACACCTCCCCGTTTAAAGGGGACGGCGGGGAAGGTGCGCACGGAGGGGAAGCACTTCATTACTGTAGCTCTGTTTGCTTTACTGCGTAATGAAAGTCACGTGATGCGTTTTTTTTCATCACGTGGATCATTAGGGAGTTGATTTGGAAGTTTGAAGATTGGAAAGTAATTTAAGCAGAGCAATAAAGTTTTAGATACTTTAATAAAAATGCTAAATTAAGAGTTCTTTATGTCAATCAGAGCTCAGATTATATTTTGATAAAGGAGTAGTCGAATCAGGGATGGGCAACTGGTGGCCTGTGGGCCAAATGCGGCCCCCATGTCATTGTAAAATGTCTAAAATTGTAAAAAAACATGAAGGCATTTTGACAGGCTGACATAACCAAACTTCTGTACTGAGGCAAAATGCATTACAACACCAGAAAAAGCGACATTTCTACCCATTCGATTCGTGGGGGGGAGGCTGGAGCCAATACGAACTGACATTTAGCCAGAGGCTGAGTACACCCTGAACCGGTCAACCAGCCAATCACAGGGCCAAATAGAGAGACGGACAACCATTCACGCTTACACTCATACCTAAGCAGGGCCAGCTGGCCCATTAGGCAATATAGGCAAATGCTAAGGGGGCTGTGGCCTTCAGGGGGTGCTACAAAATTGGGGAAAAATTCATCCTCAATATAATTACATTAAAACTAGTTATTACTATTAACTCTTAAAATGGAAAAGCTCACACTGATTAAATGTAAAGCAATGTCTAACTACAAATAATAATACCACATAAGTTATTATTATTTGTTCAGCTATTTACAGAGTGTTTACTTTGTGGTAAGGGTATTTATATTGTATTTCTTGTATTTTTTTGTATTTATTTGTAATTTGTTAAGCAGACAAAATTGGGTGACATGTTATCTTCTAAATTAAAGACAATGGTAAAGGAATGCTATTTGATTTCTTTTGTAAGCGTATGTAAATCGCTGACGGAGGGGGGAACCATATAATATCTTGCTTTGGGCGCCACATTGGGTACCTAAGGGCAATTTAGAGGCACCAATCAACCTAATGAGCATGTTTTTGGTTTGAGGGAGGAAGCTGGAGAGAACCCACACATGCATGGGGAGAACACAAGCATTAAAAGTTTTTTTAGTTTTTTGTTTTTAATTCTTTCAGACTTAAAGTTGTCATTTTTTTGTCATCTAGGGATGGATAATGCAAATTAGCAATAGCTACAAACACTATAATAAATGCATTGGATGGCTGTTTGAGCTTGTAAATAAACCAATAAATGAAATAAAAAGGTTTTGATAGTTACAAGAAATAAGTAGGCAACATGGTTGCACAGCAGGTAGTGCACGTGCCACACAGATTAAAGGTTGCAGGTTCAATCCTCGTGTTGGTTGTGATTGGTGAATCTTAATTGCCCTTAGGTTTGAGTGTGACAGTAAGTGGTTGCCTGTCTCTATTTGGCCCTGTGATTGGCTGCCGACCAGTTCAGGGTGTGCCCCGCCTCTCGCCCAATGTCAGCTGGGATGGGACCCCTGTGACCCCAAGGGATAAGCCGTTTAGATAATGGATGGATGGATCATGGCTTCATTTTGGTTTTTATACTTTTGTTTATATCTTTTTTATATATACAGTATATATCTTTTTATCTGTTACACCAAACTGCTATTGGAGTCCTAATTTTTTCTAAAAGTTTTCTAAAGGGATTAATAAAGCTCTATCCAATCTAATCTAAAAAAGACTTTTCCACTGATTAATTTTACAATGTTTCTGTGCCTTCTCTGCTTCTACAATCGTTGAGTACATTCTGAATTAAAAGCTTTCAACACTTAATGTTCTTAGCCTTAAATGTCTAGTATTTACGTTTTATTATCATAACTTTGAATCCATAGTTAAGGGAGAAAACACATCCTTTTATCAGCTGTGATAAATTCAAGTGAAATCTCTTTAATTCCTATTATATAATATGATATGATATGATATGATATTCCTATATATATCTGAAATATTCCAGAAGCCCTGAGCGATTGTTTTCCTGTTTTGAAGTTGATTTGCTAGGCGGTGACTGACAGAGTTGAAGCAGCTCAAGCTGAAAAAAGACTTGTGGCGTATTTCATGTGATACGGCGCAGCAGGACAATGTTGGTATGTGCTGTGGATAGAACGAGGCCCAGGCCGTGGAAACAGACTGATTGAAGAGATTGGGGGCGACCGCTGTGCAGACGGAGTATGTGGAAATTGGGGGTAAGTCTTTATATGCTTGTTATCGCTGATGAATTATGGAGCTTTTGTTCATGTGTGACCCTGCTGGTCTGCTGAAGCTGCCACTGACGAGGGAATGTGATAAATGTTGTGATTGTGTCCAATTTATGTAAAGTTATTGTTGACTATATGCCTCGGTAGCTGTTGACTAAATTTGGGGTAAATAGAGTTGTCTGAATGTTAATCTGAGTTTCCAAACTTTTTTTGAGGACCACAGAAAGTGAACACAAACAAACAATAAATAAAACAATAAATATCCAGTGACAGACAAACATTGTAAAATTATTTCTTTATACCTCTTCTTAAACTGGGTCATGTTTGGAGACTCCTTGAGCTTCACACTCAAATCTCTCCAGTTTTGGAAACACAAAACTCTCTCTTTCCGAGCAAACACTCAAGGTTTAAAATTTAAATTTCCCTTAAAGCTGTGCCTCATACACTTTGCTTACAAAAACCCTGGAGTATAATGTTGAAAACAGCTGTAAACTAGTGTTTTTTTTTTCTTAAATAAGGACCAAAGCAATTCACTGATCATTAAATCCTCACTGATTTATTCTCTATTTATTGACAAGCCAATTAAACGACTTGAAGTTGCAGCTCAAACTGTCCAACCCTCCAAATTTCACGCCTGATACAGTGCCATGAAAAAGTTTTTGCCCCCTTCCTCATTTCTTATCTTTTTGCATATTTGTCACACTTAAATGTTTCAGATCATCAAACAAATTTTAATATTATACAAAGATAACCTGAGTAAATACAAAATGCAGTTTTTAAATGATGATTTTATTTATTAAGGGAAAAAAGCTCCCCAAACCTACATGACCCCTATGTGAAAAAGTAATTGCCCCCCCTTGTTAAATCATGAGTTAACTGTGATTAACCACATTTTTTTGAAAGCTGAGTTCAATGTCAGTGACCACATGCAGACCTGATTACTGCCAGACCTGTTGAATTACGAAATCATTTAAACAAAGCCTGTCTGACAAAGTGAAGTCTGCTGCAAGATCTAAAAAAGAAACACATTATGCCACGATCCAAAGAAATTCAAGAACAAATGAGAACTAAGTGATTGAAATCTATCTGTCTGGAAAGGGTTAGAAAGCTATTTCTTTAGGACTTCAGGCTTTAGGACTCCAGCGAACCACGGTCAGAGCCATAATCCACAAATGGAGAAAACTGGGAACAGTGGCAAACCTTCCCAGGAGTGGTCGGCCTACCAAAATTACACCAAGAGCACAACGACAACTCATCCATGAGGTCACAAAAGAACCAGGAACAATATCTAAAGAACTGCAGGCCTCACTGGCCTCAGTTAAGGTCAGTGTTCATGACTCAACAATAAGAAAGAGACTGAGCAAAAATGGCTTCCGTGGGAGAGCTCCAAGGCCAAAACCACTACTGACCAAAAAGAACACAAAGGCTCATCTCACATTTGCCAAAAAACATCTTGATGATCCCCAAGACTTTTGGAAAAATATTCTGTGAACTGACAAGACAAAAGTTGAACTTTTTGGAAGGTGTATGTCCCGTTACATCTGGCGTAAGAACAACACAGCATTTGATAAAAAGAACATCATAGCAACAGTCAAACATGGTGGTGGTAGTGTGATGGTCTGGGGCTGCTTTGCTGCTTCAGGACCTGGACAACTTGCTGTGATTAATGGAACCATGAAATCTGCTGTCTACCAGAAAATCCTGAAGGAGAACGGTTGGCCATCAGTTTGTGACCTCAAGCTCAAGCTCACTGGGGTTATGCAACAGGACAATGACCCGAAACACACTAGCAAGTCCACCTCTGAATGGCTTAAAAAAAAAACAAAATTAAGGTTTTGGAGTGGCTGAGTCAAAGTCCAGACTTAAATCCAATTGAGATGCTGTGGTGTGACCTTAAACAGGCAGTTCATGCTCGCAAACCCTCCAATGTGTCTGAGTTAAAACAATTCTGTGCAGAAGAGTGGGCCAAAATTCCTCCACAGCGATGTGAAAGACTTATCACCAGTTATCACAAATGCTTGATTGCAGTTATTGCTGCCAAGGGTGGCACAACCAGTTATTAGGTTCAGGGGGCAATTACTTTTTCACATAAGGTCATGTAGGTTTGGAGAGCTTTTTTCCCTTAATAAATAAAATCATTATCTAAAAACTGCATTTGTATTTACTCAGGTTATCTTTGTCTAATGTTACAATTTGTGTGATGATCTGAAACATTTAATTGTGACAAATATGCAAAAAAGTAAGAAATCAGGAAGGGGGCAAATACTTTTTCATGGCACTGTATTTGTTTTCATGAATCATACATCTTTCATTTCCCCTCCTCTCAGCTGGATTTCAGTTTCTGCTCCTGCTGTAAAAAGCCATTTTTCCACCTGCTGTTTAAATGACCAGCCTTGAACACCACACTGGAGCGTTTTCCCTGTAATGACTGCTTTTAAATCCTCTTCTGTGTAGAGCCACAGCCACTGCACCCATGCTACTGTTCATGTAAAACGGTATCTCTGTGTTGCGATGGGGAGGCTGATGCCGACACTGCTGGGTCCCCCTGGGAGCTCTAATTAAGGTAAAGGAAGTGGGACTCATCTGCATGGCTGATGGAGCTCTTTATCATCGCGGGGCTGTATGAGGGGCCTGATAGAGGAAACCAGAGATGATAGAGAGTGGAGAAAAGAGGAAAAAAAATCATATTTACTGTGGTGGAGTGAACCTGGTCCAACTGTTCCCCACTTAATATTCATTCTGTTTCACCTCAGATACTGTTCGTCTTCTGTTTGCCGTGAATGGAGGATGAAATGGTCGGTTGGAGACGGGAGAGGATGGAACCAAAGGGACAGAGATTAATAAGGTTGGATTGGCTGGATAAAGGGATGGACTCTGAGTGTATGTGGGAGAATTTAGAAGTGTTTTTTTGCTTGAAGGGATGGACTCTAAATGTCCAATGGGAGACTGGGTTGGATGAATGAATGGATGGAAAGAACAATGACCATGGCAGTGTGTTCAAGTCAAATGATATATAATAGCAGGCCTGGTCTCTGAAGTGTTGTATCTTGGACTAAAAGCTTTTTGAGCAATTCAATGTATGATTTTACAGGAATATTTTATTAAAAATGCTCAAGGAGATTCATTTTGGGGTTGGTAGAAGGCTAAGATCTGGGGTTTCCAAGCTTTACCTCACTGGCTAACTGTAGCCTATTGGTTCCCAAACCTTTTCTGCAGGGCCGACCCTTGGCAGATAAAAAATATCTTGATGTTAGTTCATCAAATATAAACACCGTTAGAGGCACTCCTTTGCAAAAAGACCTCAAAGTTTTAGAATATCTTGATATATAGCTTCATAATAGAACAAAACAGCAACTTAGAAAATTGTTCTAATTCTGTGTAATATTGCGATTAAAAGAAATATTTCAACATAAAGCTTCCAAGTTTTTCAGATAAAAGCAGTCAACCTTTCAATAGCTTATCCAGTAGGTGATTGGATGATCATGGGCAAATCAGATTATGCTGTGGGTAGGCATTCCTGCTGCGATGTAACCTGAGCCAAACCTTTGCCATAACATGTTGGAAGTAGAGCGAAAAATGTCCTTTGTATGTATAAATGCTTTCAGTGTTTCATTTGATGAAGAAATGCTGATGAAGCTGTTAGCATCCATGCTAATCTCTGTTCAAGCAGTCACTGCAAGTGGGGCAGATATGACACCTTGCATTTCTTTAAAAACACTTTTTTCTAGTTGTAGTAACCTGAATAGTTAATGGTGTTTTGCTTGCAGTGCATAAGAGCTCCCAGTGATTTTTACCCAGCCTTGTTGCCAATGGGCACCACTTTGGGAATCACTGCTGCAGCTCATGGTCCATTTTAATTTGTCTGTTGCGAATTACAAATGGAAAATGAAATATGGCTTCGATCAGAGGTATATAGGGCTTCTCGTGACTGAAATAAAAAAAAATTAAAGACAGTGGCAGTAGTAGTATCACTCTCATGTACACTGCTATAGATGAAGCTGCTTCAATTTTCACCTCCCAGCCAAATGCAAGCCAAGTTCCAACCAGTCATCTGCCCCCAGGATTCCCCTTCACCTTTATGTGGTTGTGTCTAAATTCAAAACACAACCATTCATGCAATTTCACGGTGTTCCTATGAGATGATGCTTCCCTCACAAGAACACATACTATGGGCTTCAACATTTCCCCTAATTGGTCAAGTATGTGAGTATGCACTTTGCCATTCAACATGACATCTTTGCACCAACAAGAGCGTTAATCCTACTTCATTTGTAGGTGTTTACATGAAGTTTAAGGGTGCAGGGGTGCAGGCATAAAATTCAAATTGAGTGACTATTTGCAAAAAAAATTAAATGAAGTTTATCAGTTTCAACATTAAATATCTTCTCTTTATTAACTAAATATTGGTCAAAAAGATTTGAAAATTATTGTATTCTTCTTTTTTATTTGCATTTTGCACAACATCCCAACTTCAATGGAAATTGGTTTGTAGCTCTGGCCAAATGTTTCCAATAAAGTAGGCCAGTGAATGCATGATTGAATGGATGATGTAAGATTTTGTGTGTAAAAATCAATGCTGTAGAAATGAATGTAGATCAAATAAAATGAATAAAACAAATGCACATAAATTTCTCTCTGACATCATGACACATCCGCCCACAGTGGTTTTGTAGATTTAATGAAAGCAAAAGCCAAGATTCCCTCAGCTCCTTTTGTTATTATTTCATCCATTCTACAGATCAACATTATTTCAAGATGAATTAGTAAAAAGAAACTGAAGTGGAGCAGTTTGATAGAATCAAAGAGGCTCGTGAGTTAACTCTTAATATGATAAAGAAGAGAAATAATAAAAATAAAAGTTACAAATGACAACAGAAACAATCTCAAAAATTGCATTAATCACAAAGTAAAATAAGTTAATTTATTTTAAACATTACACAACAGCTTATTCAAGTGTGTCTGAGGGTTTTGCATCAGTGCCCCCCTCTCTGTTATCCAATCAGGGTGAAATAAGGCTGCGCTCCTATCGTCAGTGAACCTCCAAAATAAGCCTTTTTTGTGTGTGGTTTCCATGACACCTACTACAATACCCGTAAGCATAGCCACCTACCAACCAAACACACCATAAGAACAGCTCACAGGGTGGAGGAACAACAAACAGGAGTGGGTCTGAGCAGCATTTATCTGCTGCTGAATATTCCCACCGTTACAAAAGCACAAAATACAGTTAAGGGAGATCATTAAACCATGAATACATCTGAAGTTTAACACAACACACACCCTAAAGGGAATTTATTTTGGGATGACTCTGCACACTGTAAAGATTTTGCCCTGGAAATCCAAAATTCAGATAACTACCCACTAAATGCACAAACACTGAATGCAATCAAGTTGGAAAGAAGTTTAATATAAAACAAAATACAATGATTTGCAAATCCTATATTCAGTTGAATACATACAAATACAAGATATGTAATGTTCAAACTAATAAGAAAAAGAAAAAACTCCTGTTTGGAAAATTCCACAGGTGAACAAGTTAGTTAATAACAGGTGAGTGACATGACTGGAACATACTGGAAAGGCTCATTCATTCACAAGCAAGGATGGGCGAGGTTCACCACTTTGTAACAACTGTGTGAGCAAAACGCCAACTGTTTAAAATCAAGGTTTTTCAATGTAAAATTGCAAGGAATTTAGGAAATTTATCATCTACACGCCATAATACCATCAAAAAAAGCAGAGAATCCAGAGAAATCTCTGCACATAAGCAGTAAGGAAGGAAAGTAACATTGAATGCCCATGACCTTTGATCCCTCAGGCAGCCCTGCATCAAAAACCAGCATCATTCTGTAAAGGATATCAGCACGTGGGCTCAGGAACTCTCAGAAAACCATTGTCAGTTAACACAGTTCATCTCTACATCTACAAGGTCAAGGTCAAACTTGACCATGCAAAGACAAAGCCAAATATCAACAACACCCAGAAACACCACCGGCTTCTCTGGGCCCAAGCTCATCTGAGATGGACTGAGGCAAAGTGGAAAAGTCTGCTGTGGTCTGAGTCCACATTTCAGACTGTTTTTGGACATCATGGACGTGGTGTCCTCTGGGCTAAAGAGGAAAAGGACCATCAAGACTGTTATCAGAGCAAAGGTCAGAAGACAGCATCTGTGATGGTATGGGGAGTTAGTGCCCATGGCATGGGTAACCTGCACATCAGCGAAGGCACTATTAATGCTGAAAGCTACAGGTTTTGAAGAAGCATATACTTTTATCCAGCTATATCTTTTTCAGGGACTACACAGGTCACACGAAGTAAACTGAACTTATCAGGACTCTGCATGATCAGCAGGATTATCTTCAAACAACTGTTACTTTTGCTAACCTTTATTTGGGATGCATTATTATTGATATACTCATCAGATCACTGTGCTGTGTACCAAGGTATGACCAAGTGGCTTGGTAATTGAAAAGAAAATTGTCAATATTTTAGATATAGCCTGCCATCATCCTTGGCTTTTTATGTCGCTTGTCTTTACCTAAAACTCTTAAGATTATACAGTGAAGGTAGACTTCTAGCTCCCATGTCAACAATTTTTGCTGAGCGCTGTGGCTAATGCTCGGGCTATGCCATTTACCTCAGACAAATCCAATTTGAAAATCCAGAACTACCCCTTTAAGGCTTAAATACTGCAGAAATGGACACAGGCCCTAAGGTTTTAGGGTGAAATATGTAAAGAATATGTATCCTTTTTCCTCCACCTCTTATCAACTATGATGTGAGATAATGACCATCCTGTTATCTGTCACTTCAAACAATCAGTGGATCAACAGGATGCTGTATTATCTCATAAATCCTACTGAGGCTTTAATGTGAAGACATATGGTTTTTCACCTCATGGTTTCCAGAGCAATGATACATGCAAATGGTCAATTACAGATCGAAACAACATTACCAATCTGAGAATAACTCTGATCCCCATGATAAGAGCACCAGTGAGTTAATAAGCCCTGTAAAAGCATGCGTGTGTGTGATTGAACACTAATATTACATCAGCCATAAGGCCTAGTGATGATCTTCATAATGACGTCCTGAGGAGCTCTTTCATTCGAAACCCTCGCTGTGAAACTACTGCCCCAGGAGTGCTGGCATGTGTCGAAGGGAGGCGGGCGGAGCACAGCGCAAACAGGCGAAGGAAGAGGGAGGAGTGTGGACGGAAAAACAGGGGGGAAGGAAGCTGCAGGGATCTATTGAGGAAAGCATGAAGAGGAGGAGGAAGGAGGGAGGATGATGGGAGATGGTCTGAGGGACATTAGGGGGGAGGGGTTGGGCGCTGCAGTGAAAGCTCCCAGCTTCCTTCCTGCTAACCCCAGTAGAGCTTATTAAACACCTGAGACACCTCTCCCAAAGGCTACGCCAACTCTAGCTATAGGTTGCTAATTTGTTACCCAAGGGTGCGAGCAGTTCAAAGGCGGCGTGGGTGTGTGGGGCGATCATTTGTGAAGCAGGCATGATAAGCTGCATAAGACATCAAGAAGGGCATTATCATTACACACGTCTGCCTTGCATCATCTGACCCAATCTCGTCAAATTATTGTAACACCATTCATCGTTTAGTCACACGCTGCAAAAATTGTCTGCACACTGAGGGGGCGACGCTCGCTCTGTGCAGAGGAAGCTTTGTTTGTCTTGTGTGTTGTGAAATGCAGCGAGTGAGGGATGTGATGCTCGCTTCCTGTTGTCTCTGGCTGAACTTTAGACTCTGGACTAAGAGAACAGACGTGCCAGACGAGGAAATGGGGAGCAGAGAAGCCAAACACAACCTGTTACAGCACAGGAGGTAGGGAGTGGGCAGAGGGTGAGAAGAAACATTCGAGAAATGCAGGATGTTCTCTTAACGTTGATGCAGAGGAAATTACTATGATCAATATGTAGAGACATGCTTAGAGGCCTCTCTGGACTTTTCTGAAGAAATAACATGGAGGAATGAAGAAAGAGGCAAGAGGCAATATCCAGACAGAGGAATGAAGCCAACATTAAAAGTGAAACCAACATAAGAGTGTAATAAGGTGCTGTTTCTTGAATGGCCACCTGAGGCTTGGATCAAAACTGTGTCAATCCCTGTTAGGCCCCATATAAAAAACAACTTTACAGCACGACTTAATGCATAAGCAGCTCAGTAAAAGAGAATATTCTGGTTGATATATACTCCTCAAAATGTTTGGAAATGTTCTTTTAGTTGATCATTTCTCCCCTTTAATTTTACATCATTGAAAAGCCTTGACAACAAGGTACTGTATATCTCGTGGATCCTGTCCCTCAATATTTACAACTTTCAAAAAATTCCTAGAACGAGATCTGTAGGATCACCACCAAGGTCAAATTGCTTCTTTGTTGCTTCATGAACAAATTTGTCTGAAATTTTCATTATAATCTGAACTTTTTTTAGTTTTATTTCTCACTGACAAACCAACAGAAAGACAAATAGACAATACAGGCAAAATTTAACCTCCTCAGCAGAAATAATAAACTAATATGCAGCTGAGTAAGAGAAGGATTCTGGTTTATATTGGTAGTTTTTTGAATCCATTTAAATAAAATGCTCAAATTTGTTTTTCACTCCTTAATCTAAATTTTCTTACATCATAAAGTTTTGCCCAATACAGGTTACATAATCTTCCAGATATTTACTTGCATTTTCATTTTACATTTTGGTGTGAAGCACGCTTGCTTAAATTTAAAGCAGAGAAGCTACTAAAATGAGAAATGAAGCAAACATATAAGTGGTATGAAGTGCAGTACTTCAAATGGCCACTTGAGGCTGGTGAGTCTATTATTAAGTATTATTAAGTATTGTCCATATACTCTGAATCAGGAGAGTGGATTCGAGTAAAATTTTCTGCGCTGTTTTTTTTTATAGAATAAAATAAGATGTTTTGAGAGAAGTCAGGAATCTTGAAAACAGGATAGACAAGAACATATATTTACCCTTTCAGACAGCCGTGGTTTCAGGGAGATAAAGTGCTCACCTCTGGAGCTTCCCTTTATCCCCTGCAGTCCCTCTCCGCTCTGGCTCTGAAAGCCCGGCACAATGGGGCAGCACTCACAGAATGACAAGAGCCCACTCTCAGCTTCACAAGTCAAGGTTTTTTTCTTGTCCTCCAGAATGGAATCTAGGAAGTACAATAGCTTGGCCCCGGTCTGATCGTCTGTCTGCCCGCCTGTCAAACACGATATTTTCAATCTTCCAACAAAACTTTTGAGGGATTGGTGCATGTCAGGATCGCTTTTGGTGAGAGAAAGGAGAGCACAGAGCAACTTTGGCCCCTCCATGAAAGAATGTGTAGTCTGTACACAGAGAGGGTCAAACAGTCAAGTGATGCAACTGTCAGGAGAAAAGACTTGGTATTTTTTGGCCCAAAAGCTTGATCAGCGTAAAAAAGGGAAAAATATCTATTGTCAGAAGCCTAATTTTGGCTTCAGACAATGTGTTTTTCCCACATTTTATTTTCAGGCCACTCAGACAGGCTTGAGCACATCTGCTTAGGTTTATATATATATATCCTCAAAATATATTTAATTTCCCATCTTGTCATCTTTTAGTTTACTGCCCATTAAAAATAGAAGCTGATTAGTGGAAGTTGCAGTGTTATTAAACTTCAATCTTTGTAAAAGAAAAATAATTGCAGTTATTATGACAGCTGACATGAATATTAATTGACCAAAAAATAACAAATGATTCATCAATACCAATTAAATTTCAGTACAAGTGTATTTTTATTCAGAAAACCCACAGTCTCTCCGACCACAAGAGATGGCTTACCAGCCAGTCTTGATTCTTCTAGTGTGGTTTTGACATGGACCAACTGCAGCTGAGGGTATACACAGATATTTTGAACTGATATAAAAAATGTGAGTATTTTTGACCATTTCCTGGGGTTGTATTTGATATCTGAGAATTTCTGAGAAATTTGATTTACAGCAAAAAGAGAAGTTGATGGGGTGTTTAAAACCAAGCACCCCCAAATAAAGCTCATGGGAAAGTGCCAAACACTGTAGTACCACAAGTGTCCACTTGAGGCTGGCTGCAGAAATCTGACACCTTAATGACTGTGTGCGGGGAAAAAAACTGCCAAAATAAACAAGTCTTTACAGCCTGGTTCAAAAACCTGCTTCAGTCTAAATATATAATCAATCATTAAATCAATTAAATCTTTACTTGTATAGCACCAATTCATAAAAAGGGTTATATCAAGACGCTACACAATAGAGCAGGCTGATGACAAACTCTTCATTTTATGGATACACATATATGCATATATACATATATAAAATACACATATACATATATATACATACACATATCCAAAACCCAACATGAATCCATCATGGCGGCAAGAAAAAAACTCTTTTTAGCAGCAGGAAATCTTAAATGTGGACCCCAGTCTCATGATGGACAGCCATCCACAATATGCTGTATTGGGTGTGTGTGCGAGGGAAAGGAGGTGGGTGGAGACAAGTGAACTAAAGTAAGAACTAAAGCTAGTAACAGATCCATGGGCCAATCATAGACCTGTCTTAGTCATATTTTCTCCGCTGAATATAAGTTTATTAGAAGTTAGCCCCTTGAGATGCAGCATCTCATTTTCAGGAGGGTCCTCGTGTCTGTATGATTGTAATGATAGCTTTTATAGAAGTGTAATCAATAATAATCATGAAAAGAGTAATAATCTAATATTTACATTATATATTAATATTTACATACTCTCACTGTGAAGGGAGTGAATTTTTTAATATCACACCGTTTTTTATTTATTGAAGATTTAGTTCAAGGTTCAGAAATGCAGAGTCCCTATTGGTCAAGTCCTGCCTTAACATGGCCATTACATCTTCTCCACACTTTGACCCTACAATGTAACTACCCTCGGCAGCATCTGGATTCATCCCTGAACATCACATTCCTCCACATGTTTAAGTTCCAGTGCATGTGTTGAACAACAGTACAAACAAGCCTGATGGTGAAGGGCAGTCATGGCAGGCCTCCTGGCAGGCCTATGAGAGTGGTGCAGTCTGTTCCGGATTGTCTGGGCAGGGAGCCATTGGTCATATCGTCCTGCAAATCTGTAGAGGACCGTCTACGGTTTCAAAGTGCTGACAGGGTGAGGGAACGGTCATCTTGGGGTGTTGTCTGCTTGGAGCACCCTTTTCACGGTCTGTCCCTGACATCTCCTGTTATGTGGAACCTGGCCTTCAGTTTGGAGGTGGACTCACTCCAGTTTGGTTTGTGGAACACCACCTTGAAGTTGCCCCATCACATGGTTCCTATCCAGATCAGTCAATCATGGCATGCCTATTCTTGGAGCAGAAGCCAACTGACCACTGCAGCAGCGCCCATGCTCATATGTGAGAATCAGGTGCCTGCAAACACCAGGGAGTACCAGAGGCTCAACACAGAGTCAACAGCAATGGAAAAAAACATATATCCACATATTCAGCTCTGCTGCTCATCCCACAAATGCATGTTTCTTGCAAATGTGGCTCCATTTAAAAGGGAAATTAACAGACTTTCTAACAGTGTACGATTTCTTGTGGAACAAGACTTCACAACAATGAAATTATCCACCAGACTTTTTTGTGCTTAGTTAAATTGCTCTCACTGCAAGAGGGTTGATTAAAAAAATGACCAGTTTTATTTTATTGAGAATTTCTCATTTGGAAAGTAGAGACATGATGGACATGACTACAAAATATTGGTCAGACAGCCTGAAATCCTGCCTCAACACATCCTCTAAGTTGGGGATTAGGTTGATCTGAAGTTGGGGTGAGATGACATGTACAGTACGGCAGCATCTATGGATATATTAGTAATAACTTTATTTAAAAACAAAGGTTTACAAAGTGCTTTGACAGACAGACTGGAATATACAGATGGCAAAGCACAAGTGCTTTGGCACAAAAGGAAGTCACCAAGAAAAAACACATTTTGATTTACAGAAACCTCACAAACACACAAATGACAGAATAAACTAAACACCACAAGAACCAAGCATACCAAAGACTCCTTTGTCAATCAAACAATCAATCAATCAATCAATCAATCAATCAATCAATCAATCAATCCACTAATATTGCATGACTTTTTCCAATTCTTCCTATTGTCTATGTTTAAAACTCAAAGAAGGTGTGTTTGAGGAGACCTCAAGATATATTTTAAGAGGAAATAAAAGAATGCTGTTGCCTCTAAGAATATAATAATGAAGAATTAAAAGAACATTAAGTCTTCTAACTTTAGTGTAATCAGTGTGATGATTAAGCTGTCTAATTATATCATACTTTGGTGAAAGCTCAATAAAATTAACTTTAGTGGAATCACTTTTACATGGTGTATATCTGGTGTAGACTGAAGCAGAACAGTAATTCTTTAGTTTAGACAAATAGAAGAGCTTCACCTTATTTCTATAAAATGTGTTTATGGTATGAAAAACACGAATGAGAGAAGAAATGACATGAATTCAAAGATGATCAGTCAAATATGAGTCATGAATATGTCCATTGTGATGATAGAGAAGAAGAAGCAGCAAATTTAAAGATAAAATCGAAAGATAAATTCATAAAGACAGGAAAACAGTGGTGTCCTGCTAGACTTTATGAATTCCTTTTTTCCTGCTGGACACAGATTTTCCATGACCTCATCTTCTTATCGATTCATAACTCACTTAAAAGTGAACAGTAAATGGACTGTATATTGAGTTTACAGATCTTTTCAGTTCAAACTATCTTGAAATATGAAATCTTAAGGCTCACTTTCTTCTTTTCACTTTCTCTCACTGAAGTTGTATTTTACTCAGATGTTAAAGCTGAATGACACCAATGACGGCTCAGTTACGGGTGTGGATGAAGAGCATTCAAGTCATTCAATATTCTGATGCAAGGTCATCACAGTGATGAACACCGCTGAGGAGAGTTATATGGAGTAAATGTTTGATTCATACATACATTCATGCATCTTTATATTCATGTGCATCTGTCATCAGCTAATAGGCTCAGAGTATGCAGCACTGTATGGTCTGTGCTGCTGGCTGGTTCATGTAGCAGACAGAATAAGCAGATTGAGAAAACATAAATGAGCCTGAGCTTCAAAATAAGTGTGGAATAATGCACAAAGAGGTGTCAGTTATCAGGCTTTCAGGGACAGTATGGAAGCACTAGGTTGCTTCTGTGTGTCCATTAAATTCTATTTTAGGAAACACAAAAGGCAGTTTTCCATGTATACATTGGTCCGTTGCCAAGGAAAATAAATGTGAGTACTGTTTCAATCTGATTCAATATTCAGCAGGCCTCGACTAGATTTTCTTTGTATTGTCTTAAGGTCTGACAATCACCTGGCATATGTTACTTCAGGGGTTTTGTGTTTATTAAACAAGTTAAGCCATGATTTGGATACTTGAGGTCTTCAGCTCGGCCCATGTAACATTTTAGCTCAGCTTTTAACCAGGAAGCTAATGATTTGCCTAAATAATTCAGCCACAAAAACAACTAAATGGTTTGACTGTACAACAATAAGCAACAATCCAGTCATGACTATGTTCCCAAACATGCTACAAACTGGAAGAAAAAAGCCACAATAGCCAGAAGTATCTTCTTGAGGCTGGCTGACTGCAAAAGAGAAATCCCCATTATAGTAAGTCCATATTATTATTATTTTTGTTCATTTACTTTTATTTGGAGAGGCAGTAGCTCAGTTTGGAAGGACTTGGTTTGGAGATTAGAGGGTAGCTGGTTCAAGTTCCTATCAAACCATGTTTGGAAGCACTGAAGTGCCCTTGAGCAAGGCACTGAACCTCAAAACTGCTTGAAAGTGTTTCTTCAGGAGCAGCAAAACATCACTCCATAAGTGCATAATCATAGGTCCTGTTCATGCATGTGCATATGTATTTTATCCTGTGATTGTTTATCATATCTCAACAAGAGAGTGTAAAGAATTGAATTTCCCCATGAGGGGTTAAAATAGTATGCCTTCTTCTTCTTCTTCTACTTCTTCTTCTTCTTCGTCTTCTACTACTACTTCTTCTTCTTCTTCCTCTTATGCTCATTTAGTTATAGCTCACTATAGCCATAGGCTTAAAGAGAAAGAAATAAAAAGTATGCAAAAAACAAAAGTATTCACTTATTTCTCCAGAGTTAAGTTGCACTTGTAGATGTAGAGACAAACTGTGTTGACTGACAATGGTTTTCTGAAGTGTTCCCGAGTGGTGAGATCCTTCACAGAATGATGTTGGACTTTAAAACCACCAAAGTGATTGAAGGTCACAGGCATTCAAGTTTTGTTTTCAGCCTTGCGGCTTAGGTGCAGAGATTTCTTCAGGTTCTTTGTATGTTTTGATGATATTAAGGACTGTAAATGATGAGATCCATAACTGTATCTTGAGAAAAATTGTTAAAGTGTTGGACTATTTGCTCATGCAGTTGTTCACAAAGTGGTGAACATGCCCCATGAATAACTAAGCCTTTGCAATGTT
Source organism: Cetoscarus ocellatus (assembly GCA_037902135.1). NCBI lineage: Eukaryota > Metazoa > Chordata > Actinopteri > Labriformes > Labridae > Cetoscarus > Cetoscarus ocellatus. Next base: position 1,091,762 of record JBAMNC010000693.1, on the reverse strand, counting down.
GTTTTATACCCAATCATGACACTCACTTGTTTCCAATTAATTTGTTCACCTGTGAAATGTTCCAAACAGGTGTTTTTTAAGCATTCCTCAGCTTTCCCAGTCTTTTGTTGTCCCCTGTTCCAACTTGTTTGAAACATGTTGCAGGTATCAAATTTACAATAAGTTAATATTTGCTTGAAAACAGTAACAGTTTGAACATTAAATATCTTGTCTTTGTAGTGTACTCATTAATTAAAGGTCAAAAAGCATTTGCAAATAATTGTATTCTGTTTTTATTCATGCTTTCCACAACATCCCAACTTTTTTGGAATTGGAGTTTGTAGCATGCAGTTGTAAAAAAAACAAATAAAATGGACACTGAAATGGAGATTAAAGGACAGTGACCATGAGAAATCCAGAAGAAGGTAACACACAGAACTGGAGCATTTGCACATCTGCTCCGCTCAAGGGGCCACCTCTGGTCCACTGGATATGTGTGCGCATGCATGTGCGTACATACATGTGTGTGTGTGCATGTGTGTGTTTGTCCAGGCGTCGGTACACCTGCACAGACTGAGTGGGTTGGCTCAGTGGGTTGGCTCAGTGGGCTGGCGTGGAGCTCCATGGATCCCCCTCCAGGCCGGCTCTCTGTCAGGCCCTGCCAAGGTCAGCCTCCTGCCAGGGGGAGGGAGGAAGGGAGGGAGCGGGGGCGGGGAAGAGGGGGGCGCTTCGGCATGACCACCGGGGCCTCAGCAGGCTGTGTCTAATAGCAACCACAAAGCTCTTTCACATACACACACACTCTTTGAATGAACTTTAACACCAATACAGACACACAGAAGTGAGTCGTAAACAAGCAAACACTGATAGGGACACATTCTGGTGAGGAGGGCCGTCCGAAGCAAGACCCTCACATTTTTTAACTCTGCAAACAAGATAAGACAAAAGAAAAGGTGGAAGCAGAAGGAAATAGCTTGGATTAGCTGGCAAAGAAAGTACGGCTGCTGAGCTTAAGAGGATGAAAGAGAAGCCGGGAAAGTAACAAGGAGACGTGTGTGTTTTAAAACCTCTCGCTCCGTATTATGTCCATTCCACAGCGATCCATTACCCTGATCATCTTACCGAGCGGCTAGACGCAGGGTGGAGTCTGTGACACTGAAACCAACCTGACATACCTGAGTCATTCTTATACACACAGGAAACATGCCATGAAAATGCTGCCACTGAAATCATTAACAAAGGACACCAAGTGGGAACACAACACCCTTTAACCCTGAGTTGAAAAATGGCATCACTGTCAGCCTAACCAAGAGACAGAGGTGAGCACAGATGGCAAAAGTAAAAGTATTCTTCGTAATGATATTCCAACTGCTGTTTCTTTGCAAACTAAGGTCACTTTCACATCAAAATTTTGTCAGACTTTTTGGTTCAGGGGTTAAGTTGCTGTTGTGCAGTGTTAATTTTGTTGACTAATTATTCTCGTCATAGTTTTCATCAACAGCCTTTTCTCCACTGACGAAAACTAGACTATAACTAAAAAAAAAAACAAGTGCACATGGACCAAAACTAAAACTAAATTAACTGACATTTTCATCAACACATAAAAACTGGACTAAAATGTTTGACAGAGATTTAATCCAATCAGGCCTAATTTGGTCATTTGGAAACTAGGGTCAAGTTAGGAATATATCCAATCACAGCTACTTTGATTGTGTAGAAAGGTCGGATGAGTTCAGAGGGATATCCAATCACAACTGCCTTAGCTTCGTGATGGTGGGAAAAGTTGGGGAGCAATCCAATCTGAGCTACTCTCTTTATGAATTGATATATTCATGTAGAGCAGGTTCACTGTTTGTTGTCACTTCTGGTATTGTAACTGAGATGCTCTGTCAGGTAGCCTAAATAAAGGTGATAGCATTTCACACAAAAGTTCAATTTGTTTCTGTTAATTTATACATGCAAACTTTACTAGCATTCAGTAAAGGGTTATTAGATGTTTCATTTTATCGAAGTGTAAAACATGACTTCAGAAATTCAAGGAAACATAAAAAAAATGCCTTACCCTTTACACTTTATATTTTAGTCGACTAAATTTACAGCAGATTACATCGACTAAAATGTTGTGAAATTTGATCAACTAACACTAGACTAAACTTAAAACAATTTAGATGACTAAATTATGATTAAAATTAAAAGATATTGTCATCAAAAGACTGTAACTAAAACTAAATTAAAAAGTGTTGTCAAAATTAACACTGCTGCATTGTTTCATTCTTCACTTGGTTTGGTTTTCTTTCACATTGAATATAATCAGGTGAACCAAAGCCTGTCAAATGTTGTGCAGTATAATGTCCTGCCACTAGTTGGGGCTGTAGCTGTGGTCTTTGTTCCTGCCACCTGGTCTGTTGTTGCACTTTGACCTTGAAGTACGCAGGTAGGATGCTGGGTTCCATTAATGTTCGAGGTCCGACTGGGAAACTGGGAATGACCTTGTATCAAAGTCGGAGCACATTCCAGTTCCAGCAGAAGTTGTAAAGCACTTTCACGTTAATAAAATGAACATAAAAAATAGCAACTAGAAAGCACTCTGAGAGCGCAAACCTCCACCAAGGTCGCTCACATCCATAAGCAATAGTTTCATGATAAAGTTGCCATCAAAATATGATTCCTTGACCCTGAAAACCCACACCTAGCACTCGGAATTATGTTGATATCATTATTAGTTAGACAGTTATTGAGCAAAAATGATTATTCGTGAATGGCAGTTATCTGGATCACCACCAAAATCTAATAATTTTTTAGCTGGGCCATCACCAACATCTCATGAAAATTTCAGCAAAATCTGTCCAGTAGTTTTTGCGTCATCTTGCTAACAAACAAACAAACAGACAAACAAAAATATGCTGGCAAAAACATAACCTCCTTGGCAGAGGTAACTGCTCCTGTAACTTTAGTGCTGAAACGCTTTTTGCTAAGATCATATACCAGTAAGATAAGATTTTGTGGCACTTTTAATAGATCAAAACCAACCCATTGGAGGTCCAGCTGCAGTTAACATTGTTAGCTCATAATTGACATTAACAGCACGCTACAAGTCAACATCACAATATGTCCACAAATAGACAGTGTACAAAACTATCAATGTGGCTAATTTCAATTCATTAGAAAAACCCTAAGTTGTTATTTTAGGCAATAATGCACTGCTTTTACTTCCACTTTTAGGCACTGAGCAGCCATGTTTGTTGACAAACTAAGGGTCTGTGAGGGTAGTCCAAGTAGGACCTCTGACTTTTATGGGCATTCCAGGCACCGTGTTCTGACTGAGACTGGTTGTTAGTATTTTCGACCTCCAGCGCAAAAGGGAATGCAACAATAGAGCGGTGAGTATGTGAGTTAGCATTTAGCACCTCCTAGTTCCCAGTCCCCATAGCAAATGGGATTTTAGAATAACAGGTTTGGATAAATGCTTGAATTAAGTTTCATGGTGAACAGGCACACATGGGATTTCAATGTTTAATGGGCAATAATAAAATGCATCTGATGATACCTTCTTTTGAAACTTAAACTGTTATTTAATGCTTACAAACTGCAAACAAAGACTACAAAAATGGCCGTGGACCCAACGGCAAGCATTTCTAACACTTTTTTAATAATCACTTATTCATAGATGACTGCCATAGCCATGAGGACCCATGAGGTCAGATCATTCTGTTATGAGAAAACTCTCAAAAAAGAGGTCACAATAAGATGCCAAATATTGCATAGTTGCTTCTAAGTTGAACCGCCATATTGTACTTCATGATAGCTTACTAATAGCTTTTCACTCTTGCTGATTACACGTAAGCTTAAAAAAATCATGAAAAGTAGGTTTACTTGTGAAGGTTAGACAAAGAACAAAAGATGTGAGTTTCATATTCTTTGTTTTTTTTACGCAGAACCTTTCATCAGCAGTGATCCAAAACAAAGACAAATCCCACAGGCTTTCAGGAGACTCACAGTAGAGGGAACCAGCGTGATGCTAACTCCTGCATCGGCCTACTAAAAAAAATTATCCCTCCACCACTCTATAGTGCTATTCAGCTCAGAAGTTTTCTGTGCCATAAAATAAAGCAAAGGCTGCATTTTGGTACACCAGTTGGCACTTGCATTTTGACTGGAATGATGTGTAACCAATTTCTGCACTGATTTGAGTCCAAAGCCTGTGAGAGTCCCTCTGCCACCTCTGTCTGTTGTCTGTGCCTGAGGAGTCTGTTTGAGATGAACAGTTAATGGCTCTTGTTATTGCTTTGTAACCTTATTACCTCCAACAAGGAGGTTATGTTTGCCAGCAGTTGTCTGTTTGTCCATTTGTCTGTTAATAAGATAGCTTGAAAAGCTGTGAATCGGATTTTAGGGGATGTTGGTCATGGCACAAGGGAAAAGTAATAACATTTTGGTGGTGATCAGACTGTAGATCCAGGATTTTTTTTAAGGGATTTGTTAACAATATGGGATAGGGCACTTTTCACTAACAACTCAATAACTTAATAAATTTTGTTGAAATATTTGTAATGGCACAAGGGAGCAGTGATTTGATTTTGGTGGTGATCTGAATCCAGATGTGGAACCAGGAATTTTCTCAAAGATTTTTGACACTGCAAGTCAGAGCAATTTTCATATTTTTTGACAAGAACTTGCCAGACAATGTTGCCTTGGAGAGGTTTGTGCTCTTGCAGCACTTCTCGTTATCATATCAAATTCTAATAATGTGATAATAAAAAGAATAATGATAACTAGAAAAGCACTCAGAGAGCGCAGACCTCCGCCAAGCAGCTCAGTTACGGCAGTGGCTTTTCTGCTACGATTGGACGGCCGAGTCTCCACTCATGTCTGTCTATGTGGAGAATGCTGTGTTCCATTTACAACGGAACTGGGACGAGGGGAGCGTGAATGACATGATCTCTGAGTTATCAGCATTCCAGTTACAAAGTCGGAAAAAACGTGCCCAGGCTATTGTTAGCTGTTGTGTTAGCCAAACTCCTCTGCTGGCATTGCAAGGGGAGCTGGGAAATGTAGGTTTGAAAAACGTTGATGTCTGTTTGCAAATAAACTATACAATTCCCATAAAGACGTAAATGGATGAGATTTGCCATTATAAACTTCAATGTTTTTTTGTGATGTCAATCTGGATCAGATCAGCACCAAAATGTAATGGCTTCTTCCTTTGACCAAACCACACCTCTGGTAAAAATGTTCATGTAAATCCATCCAGTAGTTTTTGATTAATCTTGCTAACAGACAAACAAACAGACAAACTTAACCTCCTTGGCAGAAGTAACTAGAAAGCACTAGAGAGCATGAAACTCTGCCAAGGTTTAAAAGACTGGACTTGTTCAGGAACGTCACATATCTCTCGAAAACAACCACGGGAGTAGGTCAACAAAACAAAGCCTCTTTTTAGAAGATAATATGAAGATAATAAAAGATAATGTAACATAAAGGGGTAAAAAATGATTCACAACAACAACAAGCACACAGGACCTTTTAGAGTTGCTGAAGAGTTTAATAGATGACTGCAGGCAGAGGCAGGCTAGCGCGCTACCCATTGACTTCCAGTGTTTGAGCTAAGCTAACTACAGGTGGGCGACCTTTGGCCGTCTCTTCCTTGTTACTGATACTGCATAGTCGAAAGAATTATGTCTATCTGCTTGTCATGGACTCGGGAGTGAGATAAGACACGAAAACAAAAAAAATGTTGGAGTGTTCCTTTAATCAAAAGCGCTGCATCAATGCTCTGTCAAATTTACGCCTTGAGACATTCACAGTAATTACATGAGGCTGTAACATCTGTGCTGACTCATACTACAATAGCTTGGATGCATGACCCAATCACTCTAATATCAGACCTCTGTTACTACCTATGGAGACGGAACAAAGAGGGGAAAAACTTGTTCCCTCCATTACGTCTCTGCGACATTCACAGTGGAGATGAAGTGTCACAGGGGTGTAAATGTTATGGCTTGAAACAGCAGTGTGAATGGGCTTATGTGGCCCTGTGATCGGATGGAATCTGGTTCAGGGTGTGCTCCACCTCTCGGCCAACGTCAGGTGGGATAGACCAATAGGTATAGTTGATGGATTGATTTAAGTGAAGTATAAGCATAAAGACTGATGCAAACTTTCTTAATGGAAAAACCTGTACCAAAAATGGGGCTTTAACACCAGTTATTATGGTAATTTCAGGTACTTTCTCCAATAGAAGGAAACCACTCTTGTGGGTTTCTTTAACCTGAAGAAAGAGAGAGCTGCAGCTTCAAAAAAAAGCCACCACTCTCACCAGTGGAGACACCTGAATTGTGCGGCAGTATTGAAGCAATTATCCCCTGCCACTCCTCCACACCCCCCCACTGCTGTCAAGCCTGTCATCAACAGTGAGAGTGTGTTTGTGCGTTTGTGTGCAGCAGAGGTTGATCAGCCACCAGAGCCCTGAGTGTTGCTCCTTTGTTGCTCTTTTCCCCGCCTGCAGCCCATTGGTTTTGTAGCGACAAGACCTTGTGTTGCCCCCACCCCCCCTCCATCCCCACACCTTTTGGCAGCTCGACCCCTCCCGGACTGGAAACCCACCCACTCGCCCACTCACTCACCCACCCAGCCATCCACCTCCTTCCTCTCCTCACCTCCTTCTCCCTCACCTCCCTCCATCCACCTCCGTCTCTCCCTTCACTCCCTCCCAGGCGTTGGTTGGAGAGGGAACAGCCAGTGCTCTCCAAACACAAGGACAGAAGCTGCCAGCAGGTAGCCATGGCAACAGCTTCTCTCTCACCCGCCACTTCCCCGCTCGGTATAAAAAAAAAAAAAAAGGGAGTGTGGAAAATCGCAGGGCCCCTCACTCTCTCTCTCTCTCTCCTGCGTTTCTCTCTCACAGCCCAAATTAGACGGGTCACAGTGTTTCTCTGGCACCCGTTTAAATAATCACGGAGATGGATGTGCGTAGAGGGAGGAGGAGGATAAAAAGAGAGGTGAGGCGGGGGCACGCCAAGGAAGCAGAATGGGGGTGTAAATCAAAAAAGACGCAGATTACCGCACAACAAATGATTTTATTTTTCTCCAGACATAAGAACGTGGTGGGTGGAGACGAGGATGCTTGAGAAATTTTCAGGCCGTGGTGCAGAACTTATCGTAAGTGGGAAGGATCGAGTCGTAATAATTTCAGTGGCAGTGAGAGGAAGCAAATGTCTGGGAGACAAATCAATCCCATCATCCAGCCCTCTCTGTTAATGTGATTTTCGAAGGTTTCTTTCCAGATTCATTGCTGTAACTTGTAGTTTAGAGTCGGAAACATCACAAAGTGCAGGAATAAAGGAGCTTATCAAGACCTCTTCAACTTAAATTTGCTTTCACGTCGCTGCCGTTAAGCACGGTTCTCAGACACTTTTCTGCTTCTGCACACTTCTGCCATTCTGATGCAGGGTGATGTAAGGTTAACAAGGATGTATAAGGTCCTATTGTATGCCTGGCACAAAGCAGGCCTTCTCCAACTTCCATCTTGACGCAGGAGTCATGCATCCACTGTACGCTCATGCTGGTGAAATAGCAAGTGATCATGTGTGCTGTTTGCTCCCAGGGGTGTATTTGTCCTAAAATGAGGGGTTGACGGGTGCAAAGCTGCTGTGTGCCTACCATAAAGATGCAGGAAATTATCGCACTTTTAATGCCAGAGCATCTTTAAAATAATTTAATTTTGGTTTATAACCAGACAGTGAACTCAGAGACAGCCCAGCTTTTCTTGATTAAGAGTTCCTCAGTTTGCTGTTCCCCTGTGCGCTCTGGTGCATGTAATACTCCCAGAGAAAAAGAAAAAAAATTCTCATGTAACACAGAGCTTATTTATAATATTTGAATACATAATGGACAACATCTATAACTGTGCTCACTTGTATTGATACAAGCTGTTAGGTGTGATATTAGATTAATTACTCTTGTCAATGATTGTTATTGATTATACTTCTATAAAAACTATCACTACAATCATACAGACATGAGGACCCTCCTGAAAATGACATGCTGTATCTCAAGGGGCTAACCTCTCATAGCAGAGACAAATGTGACCAAGGCAGGTCTATGATTGGCCCATGGATCTGTCACAAGCTTTAGTTCTTACTTTAGTCCACTTGTCTCTGCCCACCTCCCTTCCTTCGCCCACACACCCAACTCAGCATAGTGTGGATGGCTGTTCATCATGAGACTAGGATCCACAATCAAGATTTCCTACTGCTGAACAGAGGTTTTTTTCTTGCCGCCATGATGGATTCATGTTGGGTTTTGGATATGTGTATGTGTATATATATGTATGTGTGTATTTTATATGTATACATGTGTATCCATAAAATGAAGAGTTTGTCTTCAGTCTACTCTATTGTTAAGTGTCTTGAGACAACACTTGTTATGAATTGGCACTGTACAAATAAAGATAGATTGATTGACTGATTGATTGATTGATTTTCGAACACAATTGAGAACAGACCGAACGATTCTTGCAGGGAAAATGAAGAGGTTTCACTTAAACGGTCATGTTGAAGCATTTAATTAGTGTTTGTGATTGCTTTTTATGCTCTGGGGTGCTTCAATAAAGTATAAAAAAGAAACATATAATCAGAGCATCAAGATATTTTATGTAACGTCTTGTGTAAAATCGTATGGGAAGGCCAACATTAATATTTGAATGAAGTTAGCGAGAATGCTTTAAAGGATTATATTCAAACTTTGCACATATGTCCATAGAGTAAACAGAGCTGAAAAATCCGCTGATCGATCTCTCTTTCCATTTTACCAGCCTCCGTGTGTTTTCTGCTTGTCACAGGAAGACACCATGGCTGTTCTGAAAGTCTGTTCTCGTCTTGTAACCCCTTCTCCTTCCTTCTATCGGGCATTATTTGGGCAGCTATTCCGCACAGAGCTCATTATCATGGCCTCCTGTAACCTTCCCACTCCCTCAGATCCAAGAGTTTCCAAAGGGGAGGATAAAAGAGCTGCACCTGGTCCACTACAGAGATTAATATTTTATTTTTATTCAACTTAAATTAAATCTTGACACCAAAGACATGATGTGACAGCAGCTTCAAAACAGCTCCCAGACAGAGAAGTCATAGAGGTGGATCTGGGGTACTATAATGTGAAAACTTGAAGTTTTTTTTTTTTATCGTTAGCGATTTTAAACATGCTCAGTTCTTAAAACTGAATGCTTGAATCTAATTTAAGGCAAAATATGGACTTGTTACAAATTAATATTTAAGCTTCTGAATAGCTGTTCACTGTAGTGACCAGTGTGTATAGAGAAGTTAAAATGACTTGGTAACCTTGCTTTACTTTGAGAAAATGTATAAAACTATAGTTTGATTTTAAGCATCATTTAAACTCATAATTTATCACCAATTTAAAAGTTAATGTATGAGTAAAATTGCACACACTGGCTTGAATTACAACCCTTTCTTTCTCTCGTAATGAAGAAATAGAATCCTTATCGCCTAAAAGCTAATAGAGGACAGAAATTCAGAAGTTGTCCCAATATCCCTGAATTTACCAAGCTCTTGTCTGTCTGAAAGTTTATGTCTCTAAGCAGAGGTGCTGATATTAAGAAACAAGAAACACCATGATGGAAAACCCAGAAGTGTTTTCTTTTCATGAGCTGCTGCCACGGGCCTGCTCCGCTTTAATAGCACACTGGCTTTCGAAAATAATTCAACCCTGCTTATTTTCTACTTGATTTACTCTGTGCAAGCCTTCCCCTCGTCAGGCCAGGGGTTTGATCTGAGGCCAAAGTAAATCAGTTTCCCTTCTCAGAGATACGTTGAGGCCGCAGCAGCAGCAGAAAGAAAAACTTACCAATACGGCCGAGGGATTACATCACAGTCAAACAATGTCTATTTTTACCTCAGCTCAAGTTTTTCTTACTTCCAGGAATTTCCAAAACAGGAGAAACCTGAAAGATTGAGTGGAGCACAGCACAGATTCAATTAAAGTGGAGATGTAAATGCAGGGTCAACACTGGGATCAACATCATGCAAGGCAGAGTTTAAAACTGCAGCGTAGAGGGGTTGACGTCTCAGTAAAGCTTACTACAGCTCCAGGGGTCTGTCTTGTTGCAAAACTGTAATAGACTGATTCACTTCACTTCACTGACTGTGTTTCAGTTTGAAATGGAGCCGAGTTGAATAGAAGATTACAGGTATTGCACTGTAGTTTTCTCCATACTGTAGAAGACTGTAAAGCTTTTCTCACTTTTGAGAGATCATTTTAAAGAAATCGGTCATTCACCTCACAGCAGGAGACTTTCCCCGGCAGGACATGAAAAAGGAAAAATGACTGCATGGAAATGGTGGAGAAAGCAACAGTCCAATGCTGCAATGACAACTGCTTTCCCTGATATCGTCCTAATGAGCTTCACTTTGTACACACAAAAAAGTAACACCAGTTGCTCACTGTTTGCTTGATGAAAATATCTTCATCCCCACCTGCTAGCTTGTATGGTACCAGATTTTCGTGATGAGTTTGTATAAGGTACTAACTTGACACACCAGATGGACTGTTCAATATATTTCACTGGTTCATCTCAGCAAGAGCCCAGAGCAAGTGTCTGGGAATGGGCAGCACCTTTCAGAAACATATCTGGCAGGTGATTGGATGATCTGTCAATCAAATTTATAACAGGCCAATCAGATAATGTAGTAGCAGCGTGCTACTGCAGTAGTGAACGGTGCAAAGCGTGAGCAACTTCGTACAACAAACTCTTGCAAACACATGTTGAAAGTCAAGGGAAAATATCCCCTCTATTGAGAAATGCTTCCAGTGTTGTTGTTTTTTTCATTTAATAAAGAAATGCAGTCCAGATCTGGTTAAACTGCTACTGAAGCTGTTAGCATCTATGCTGATCTCTGCATAAGAAGTCCCTTCCTGCTCTAAAAGATTGCTGATAGGGCCATGCCACTTTGGGCCGAGCACAATCCTTGTAGACTGGAGCTTAGCAAGATTGATCTGTCTGATTATGGACATTGAATCAGCCGGATCCAACTGCACTGCAAGGTTAACTTGAAAGCCCTCGGAGAGCACAAACCTCCGCCAAGGTAGCTCAATATTGCTGTTACATGTATAAGCAATGGTTCCATGATAAAGTTGCCATCATAATATGATTCCTTGACCCTGAAAACTCACACCTAGCACTCAGAATCAAGTTGATATCATTATAAGTGAGACAGTTATTGAGCAAAGATGATCATTTGCTAATGGCAGTTATCTGGATCACCACCAAAATCTAATCAAGTTAGGCCATTACCAACATCTCCTGAATATTTTAGCCAAATCCATCAAGTGGTTTTTGCGTAATCTTGCTAACAATCAAACAAACAAACAAACAAACATACGCCTGCAAAAACACAACCTCTTACAGGGTAATAATGTACATAGGACTAGCCTGAACATTAGCCACTGGGCAAAACTTCAAAATATTTCAGTCATTTCTGAGTAGAACTTCTGGGTAGGAAGCTTGCAGCAGAAATACAAAATTAAAGTTTGATTTTGAGAATATCACACCAGAGAAAAGTTGAAACCAACCCCCAAAACTCTGAGCAAAGTCTAGCAGCACAAAATAAGACGAAAAGAGAGTGTTTGCAAAAGGAAGTACTTATAACCATTACACCATTTCGACTTTCAACTCAGGACAAAAAAGTTGCAACACTTGCGTATCATTGCAAAGGAATCGCACAGCTGGAGGCTGTCTGTTTGATTTGTGTTCAGAATAAATCTGCCTTTTAGAAAGACAGCTGCTCCAAGAAACAGGAGGATGGACCTGCAGTTACTAATGCAATAGCTGACAAGACTGGAACTTGACTTAAGTGTAGTGTATTAGAACTCAGTGTGAAACTCCAACCGTAGGTATGGTTTTGTCTCCTGAGGTGAACCATTTCAGACACCAGACTTTGGACATTACACTCTAGTCACAGTGCACCTTACATCTCTCACAGACACAACCGAAGTTAGAGCTTAACAAGTTTCATCGTGTTTTGGTGTGGACACTTACAACCATAATGCTAGTTGGTTCAACAGGCTGCAGTCTTTTAATCCACATTTCAACAAAAACAAAATATAAGAAACATAAAAAATGAATTGCCCACCCTGACTTAAAGATGTTTACAGCTATGCCCACACAGGCGGATGGTTTTAAAAAAAACTGTTTTTTATTTGATTTTTGTCCTTCTGTCTACATGTAAACAGTGTTTTAGGTCACCGAAGAGTATGGTTTTAGAATACTACCAGGGTAACGATTTCAGAACTCAGTAGAGAACAGGCATCACCATATGGTAGACTCTGGTAAATGTATGGACCGCCTTGCCCTCCAATCCAAACCAAGGCTGACTTTTTGTTTAATTTATTTATGTATTTGTATGTATTTATTTTATTTTAGAAATAGTAACATTATTAGTGATACAAGAAAGACAACAGAAAGAGGGAAATATAATAAGAGAGTAATTAGCAGTTTCAGAGAGATAAAATATAGACATATACAAACAAGAAAGGTTGCAATAGTTTTGGTGAGAAGGTCCCATGACCTGTGTCTCCTCCCTCCTCCCATCAGACATCTTTTTGGCAGCCAATCAGCACACTCATTGCCATAGCCTCCCCGCCCCCTCATTTTCAAAGGGGAGGGAAAAAGAGCTGCATCTGATCTTTGAAAGAGACAACATTTTACTTGACTTAAATAATCCCTAATCAATAGACACCAGGTCATGGGACCTTCACAGATAAATATTAAATATAGGGTGACCATATTCTGAAAACCCAAAAAGAGGACCCTCAGCAGCATGTGTTTTGCCTCATGACGCATGATAGGTAGGTACATTGGAATAATGCCAGTGGTCCAGAGCTGCGCTCTATTATAAATATTAACCCTTTTACTACTATGAATATAAATGGCCGCCAGATCTTTTTTGGCTTTTTTGTCAATAAATGTTTCAGAAAATGGTCTTTGAGTAAATTATTTTGCACCTTTTTCTTGTAAAAATAAGAAATTCTAGCAAGTTTTTGTCATTATTATGTTGTAAATGCTTAAAACGGTGTGTAATTACAAAGAAAGAAAAAAAAGATTTGAATTTTCAAGAGGTTCCTCTTTACAAACAATTCTAATTTGTCCAACACTTTCGAGAAGACAAAACCAAAACTCAACCTATTTTAAATTATTTGTTCTTATTATTATTAATTATTATTTATATTATAAAATTATTTAACTATTTATGAAATCCATAAGACACAAACTATGATAAAAAAAGACAATGACAAAAAAGAAAAAACTAGGCAAAAATATGGCAAAAGAACACTCCAGAATGTCATTTTTAACAATATGTTTACATTATTTACACAGAAAATACTGATAAACCACAGATAAATACATTTTTGTCTCTGAATCCTCCTTCTGCTCTCCAGCTCAGTCAGCTCACTTCCCGAACCTCCCCCTCAGGCAATCCAGCCTTTCCCATACTCTACCATATTATCAATGGACAGATCTGCTTCTCAGCTTTCAGAATCTGAATTATTTGGAATTGGAATTATTTGGATACTCAAGGAGTTACGGTAATTTGAATCATGCATGTCTTTTTCTGTTGCTGGCGACAGCTGTGTCTGTGAACAAGCTGAGTAAAACCTGGACATTTTAGGAAATTTTATAAAATCCCCCCTGACATAATTTTACAACCAAAAAGGAGGACATGCCTGGGCAAAAGAGGACGTATGGTCACCCTATTTAATAATACTGAGAAACTGAAATTTAATTTTTATTTGATTGTTTTAATCACGTGAACATCAGTTTGCATTAGTCAGGCTGCATGCCGACTAAATCTAAGTTGAATTGTTTAAAGGTTACAGAGGAGCGTTGCTGCAGTGGAGCCTCTGAATGAGAGGTCGCTGACATGATGTTCAGGTGCTGCCCTGAATCTCTGAGCGATCCAGAATCAAGCCTGCTGAGTATGTGCGTGCACATGTGAGTGTGTGCACGCTTGTGAATGTGTGTGCCCTCACTAGCTTGCTTGACTTCCCCACATTGATACCAGATGGCCCTTCCCATCACGGCCAATGGAGGAATTCAGCTGGCAGGACCCCTTCTTGTTCATGGTCAGTGTGCATGTGTGTGTGTGTCCCTCCCCGTGCCCCTCCCCTCCTCTCCCACCACACACTGACCTATTTGTATTCTGGGCAGAGCAGATGAGGCTGCAGGCCCGCTGCCCTGCTCGCCTCTAGTCCGTCCCCTCGGGAGGGCATCTGTGGGTCTGCGGCGGGCAGATAGGGCAGCCCCGTCATGGCAGCCCTTTAAAGACCACCTCACTGGTCCACAGAGAGGGAATGTGCTTGGATTTGGGAGTGTTGAGGGGGAGTGCTCTATGGAGATGTCCCTTCTTTGCTTCTTTGTCTGAAGCTGTTTGTTTCTTCTTCTATTAGACAAAAGAAAGTTGCTGATCCAGAGCGGTAATGACCCGTGTTGGGGGTAACATGTCACAGAGTTATCCGTCGAAGTGTGATTTTTTGTGGGGGGTACTGGAAGATAGTGGCTTAAAGAGTTCATTCTGATCATATTTACAGCTTATATATAGGCCAGATTTATAAAACATACACAGCAAATTGAGAAGAGTTAAAATTCTGGTGTCTGCAAATTTCAGCAGAGTGAATTTAATGACTTCCAAACTAAGAAATGCATTTGCAACACATAATTTGTTGGTGTGTTCTTTCCTCTTCATTTAGCACCATTTCAGGTTTTATTTTCAGATGTCCCAATCAGGAAGCAGATATGCAGGTCAACCAGCTGGTTGTCTTGCCTGTTAAGGCATATCCTGGTTGTGAATTGATTTCTTTTATTTCTGCAACAAATTTTTTGTTTTTTCATATGAAAACATCATAGAGAGACAAATTTAGGTCTGGGTGTAAGCGTGAATGGTTGTTTGTCTGTCTCTCTTTGTGACCCTGTGATTGGCTGGCGGCCGGTTCAGTGTGTACCCTGCCTCTTGTCCAATGCAAGCGGCGAATATGGACCACCCCCACAACCCTGAAAGGAAGATTAAGTAGAAATACAAACGATAAACTTATCATGAAGTTATTAAACATAGTTTATTTTTGGAGACATATTTAAATGTTGATAGGACAAGAAAGCAAGGTGGGTTGAGCTTGTTTGTTCATGAACTTATTTCTTTTATTTTCTGTTTTATTTTTGTCATGCATTGTGTGCATGTGGGTACAATGTCTTTGTTGTTTTGCTTGTTGAACTGTCTTTTTGAGAGTATGTGCATCACTGCTGTCATTGTTTACTTGTGTCAATGTCATTCAGAAAATGAAAACAGCATCTATACTAATCTCTGTACAAGAAGTCCCTTCCTGCTCTAAAAGACCCTGATAGGGCCATGCCACTTTGGGCCGAGCACAATTCTTGTAGACTGGAGTTTAGCAAGATGGATCCGTCTGATAATGGACATTGAATCAGCCAGATCCAACTGCACTGCAAGGTTAACTAGAAAGCACTCAGAGAGCGCAAACCTCTGCCAAGGTAGCTCATATATTGCTGTTACATCTATAAGCAATAGTTCCATGATAAAGTTACCATCATAATCTGATTCCTTGACCTTGAAAACCCACACTGAGCACTTGGAATCATGTTGATATTATTATTAGTCAGACAGCTATTGAGCAAAAACAATATTTCACTAATGGCGGTTATCTGGATCACCACCAAAATCTAAACCAAAATCGGTCCAGTAGTTTTGTGTAATCTTGCTAACAAATAAACAAACATACGCCGGCAAAAACATAACCTCCTTGGCAAAGGTAAATATTAGAAAAAAATACAATTGTTGTAGATTGGAGCTGATGGAGCTGCCTAATTACAGACATGAATTCAGCAGACCCAGCTGCATTGTAAGGTCAAAGTGAATCAGCTTAAGAAGGCAAAACAGTTATTGACTGTTCAGAAATAGAGAACTGCTTCCCATGCAGTTGTGGGAATGTACTGCAAAAGGGGGCTTGTGCCACTGTTTATGCTTATTGGTGTTTCTTCTGATAATAATGTTACCCTGCACCGGTAATGATACCTCACTATTACCAGGAATCATTAAATTTACTGCAACTTCTTCAGCAAGATATTAAAAAGAACAGATAATTACGAGCCAGTGGGAGTTGAGAGACATCTCGCGCTGATTAGTCACTCAGAAGGTGCTTGTTTCCGTCCTCGCCGAGACGCTGCGTGGTCAGCCCATATGTGTTGTGCGAGTGTGTGTTCCAGCTCGAAAACTCACACAGGCTCATTTGAAATCACCCGAGCATCCTCGATAGACTCCTATATTTAACCCCCACCCCCTCTCAGCATCCATTCACCCTACAAACATTATTTGTTGATTTGCAGGAGCGCGCACACACACACACGAATATGGAGGGTGCCGAGCCATAAAGGAATGCAGAGCGGTATAATCACAGCATCATCAGCTCTGTCCTCAGAGGGAGCGGGCCAATAATGCCCCTCTAATTGAATAACTTATCCACAGCTATTTCCCATGGGGCCGAGCTGCAAGGCACAGTCACCGAGAGAGAGGGGGGCAGATGATGCAGAAGAGAGCAGATCAGCATCTTCCAAGTAGCACGATGAAAGGTGGAGGTAGACAAACACAGAAACACTCAGAGGAGGACAATGTTTCTGCGTTTTTGCTTCATATTCCCCCCATGAATCAACCTCAAGACCAAACTACTGTATGTATTTCTCTGTCATTTTCCTTTAAAGCACATAGCCCGGCCTTTGTCTCTCCTTTTCTCTTTCAGTCCTCGTTGAATCTAGCTGCAAGAACAGGCCTCCACTCTTCTGTGAGGATTGAAAAGCTCGGCTCAGTATCCCCCGAGCCAGAGGCGGAGGATAATTCCCCTTAAGACCTCCCAAAATCTGGCTCCTTGTTCAGACACCCTTGGGCTCACCACAGGGGGTAACCATACATTTCAGTCTCCCTTTTCTCCCATCCGACAGCACACCACCCACCACCCTGGGAGAGAACACACACATGCTGTACAGAATGCTTCCCTGGTAGGCATTGCAGGGCTTCGATCACTATGATGCGCCGCAGCTGTGGGAAGAAGTCATAGCTACAGGCTGGGTGGAGCTGTACTGGCTCATGATAAGAGTACGTCAGTCTTAGGACAGGGTCAGTCTGAAGAAATTTGAGCTGATTCACGCTCTAATTACCCCCACACAAAACTGAGGGAGGCATCTGATTCAGAACTACACTCCCCAAAAAAAGTTGATTATCCCTCCCCTTTGATAACACTTATTAGTAATCTCTATTTATTGTTGGAAAGCCTGATTAGTCACCTTTACAACAGGGCACATCTTGTAAGGATTGTGCATTTGTGGAATGAGCAACGCCGCTGAACATGTGGGGAGGGCCCCCAGATAAATGTGCCAAAATCTCCTCTTCCCCTTGGAGAAAGCCTCTAGTTCCTCAGTGAAGCAAGGGTGAAGAACCAGTCTTCTTCTTCCTGGGATGCCCCCCTCTAGTTTTGACTTCACCACTCTCTTGGAACTTGGTCCTATGTATGGAAAAAGTTCCAGGGTTCCAGGGCTGACACCAAATAGTCCTGCCACTCTGCATATTGGAACACCAGCGTCCGGTTGCAGGAGGTTTGGCAATTTTTTTTAGGTGCTACCAACATGTTTAGCTGTGTTGCTCAGTCTACCAATGCATGATTCTTACACTGCAATAACTTAAGTCTAAGGAAGTTTATTCATCCAATTTCAATTTTCAAAATCTCACAAGACTTAGGCCCCGTTTACACGAAAACGAAAAGAGCCAAAAACAGAGAGTTTTCATTGCGTCTTCGCCTCCCGTGCCCGGAGTGCCTGAATCCGCAAATTTTTGAAACCAGGGTCCAGATTGGAGGGTTTTGAAAATGTATCTGTTTTCATCTCCATCTACATGAGATTCAGCATTTCACCCTGAAACGCTGACATCACCGCATGGGCAGTACTCTTTGAAGACTGTGCGCAACCCAGGAACAACAACAACAACAACAGCTGTCTACCGAGCAACATGTGTGCTGCTTTCCGTGCTTGGTTTGTTATCCAGACATAAATATCCAGACAAGAAACTCAAAATCGTTGTTTGTGAAAAGTTTGTCTTCACCGAAAAGTGTACGCGTGTTGTAACACTGCTGTTTCACTACAAACCTACATCGCCATCTACTGGCCTGGCATGCATGCTACAGCGTTTTCAGTTGTTCTGGCGTCTCCATGTGAACACGGATCGTTTTTGAAAACGCTAAGGAAAAACCTTTCTGTTTCTGGTGAAAACGTTGTCGTGTAAATGGGCCTTTACTGGTAGCCAATATTGCCAGACATGTCCAGCTACACATCTTGTTTCAGTATTTAAAAACAAAAAATGAACCATGAATTGTTATTAATGAGTTAAAATATCTGCTAATGTGGCAAGACAAAATTTACTTGTACAATGTCTTGGAAATAAGATGTGTTATCTTAAGTAGTTTCTATACCTGATTTTAAGACCGCAATGAGTACAATTTTGCTTGTTTAATTGGCAGATATTTTCTGACAATTACCAGTTATTCAGCACTTTTTAATTTTTTATTTTTTCTCCTTGTAATAAGATATCCACCTGGACTTGTTAAATGAATATGAAATTTTAGTAAGTATTGTGGATAATTTTGGCTTGATATTAGACAACTTGCTAAGATTTTTGCAGTGAAAGAGTGACTAATCAGGCTTTCCAGTGATATAAAATACAGTACCCATTGGTATTATTATTAAAGTGGAGGGATAATCAGCGGAAATAACGTTTATGAACTTTTTTTGCCGAGTATATGTCAGGATATGTTAAAAAGTAAACTAAGAAAGAACAACATAAAGGACCCAAATGCAGATAAACTAACAAGGCTTTATTATAAAACTATAAAAGGATCAAGAAAACAAAAACTAATCCTTTACAAAAGTCAAAATACAAAACAAAATCTCTAACAAAAGCAGCAAAGAAAAACAGGCTATAACAAAGAAAGATAACACTAGAAGCTAAACTCAAAAAGACAAATCAAAGTCACTACAAAAAGGTTCAGCAAAAACAAAAAAACTACAAACACTGGAAACACTGGAGACACTTGAGACAAAGTGTCCATCCCAGTTGTACCCCTTAGCCCTTGTCTTACCCCTTTCCCCTTGGTTTTGCGCATTAACGTCTAGTGAAGGGGTGTCCCAGTTCTCCGTAGGGCTAAGGGGAAGAGCCAAGACGAAGGGCTACACAGCCCTTGAAACGAAGACGAACTGGGTCCTCACTTGAAAGGAAGGGGTATGAGAATTTCCCATAATACACCGCGCCCACCGACACGAGGCAGAGCGGAGACTGAAGGAAGCGCATAATTATAAGTAATTATTAAATCATCAAATAAATATTAATCATGTTTTGAATTGTTGGTCATATTTTAAAATTTCTCATTATAATGAGCTAGCTTACACAGCTGTAGCTACGGCTCTATTGTTGCATCTGCTTCCGTCACAGCCAGCGAGCGGCTCTGGGTGATGACGTAGCGAGAATCGAGTGGTGTCTCGTTTCCCAGGAGTGTATTTTCACCCCTTCCCCTATGGCCCTCAAAACAGAGGGCTAAGGGGAAGGGGTAGGGAAAGGGGTAAGACAAAGGGGAAGGGCTAAGGGGTAGAATTGGGATTCACCCTTACTCTGGAACTGTCACAGGGAAGACGAATAAACAAGGGGGAACACAGAGACTAAATACACTGGGGAATAATCAAACACAGGTGAGACAATCACACAGGTGAGGGAATCACAATCAGAGGAACACAGAGGGGAGGGCAGGAAACATCACATGGAACACAGGGATTTCAAAATAAAACAGGAAACACAAGAGGCAAGAGGAACAAGAGGTCTAAACAAAGAACAACTAGCTGTACCATGACAGTATAGTTTAGCAGAGAAATGAACCCAAGGTAACGTACTGTACTGTCTTCTTCCGCTTATCCATGGTAGGGTTGCAGGGGCAGCAGCCAAGCAGAGAATTCCAAACTTCCTCTCCCTGGCCACTTTGTCCAGCCCTTCCCGGTGAATCCAGAGGTGTTCCCAGGCCAGCTGAGAAACATAGTCCCTAGAGTGTATCCTTGGTCTTCCCTGAGGTCTCCTACAGGTGGGACATGCCCTGAACACCTCACCAGGGAGGTGTCCTGGTTAGATGCCACCTCATCTCAACATGGAGGATTAGTGACTCTACTTCAAGCCCCTCCCAGATGGCTGAGCTTCTCACCCTATCTCTAAGGTAGGAAACTCATTTTGGCTGCTTTTACTCGCAATCTTGTTCTTTCGGTCACTACCCACAGCTCGTGACCATTAGTGAGGGTAGGAACGAAGATCGTTAGAGCGGTAAATTGAGAGCTGAGCCTTTACTGCTACAAGAATTGGAGGATCCATGTTACCTGTGAATACAGGTGAGTAGATTGTGAGCTCATGTCAGCAAACTGGATAAAATAAGAGTGTGACTATAAAATATCACTTCACTGTGTTTAATGATCAGAGGACAAATGCTGCTTTTATTCGTGCCTCTACAGCCTGCAGCTCTCGTGACACAGGGACTCCCTGCTGTGATGAACTTTTATTGTTACACGGACTTGATCCACGGTTCCAGAAACTCAAGGGAAAAACCAGAGGAGCCATATGAATGTTTATCTTCAAATAATTCAACTTGTGCTGATTTTTATTTCGTGAAGATAAAATAAAATGGTTCTGATGATACAGTTACTCGATGAAAACAGGCATCAAATTCAAAATCAGTCAATATTTGCCAAAAAAAACAATACAGCTTCTCAGTTTGAATGTCAAATATCTTGTCTTTTAGTATATTCAGTTGACAAAAGTTGGAAAAGGATTTGCTAATCATCGTATTCAGTTTATATTTACATTTTACACAACATTCCTTCATTTGAATTGCAGGTAGAGCAAGAGGAGGAGGAATTGTTCCCATGCTGAAGGGTGAGGTTGGTTATAGACACATTTTTGTGCCAATATAATAGATATTTAACAAACAGTTATCAAGATTGCCTGTTCCCACCTCCAGTAGATCTTATTTTTGAAAGTGTGCATGATGCATCCTCATTTCTTTGTAATTTCACAATAGGAAGAAAAAGCCTGAATCTCCTGCCACCAGCAGACACCTTTAGCTCCGGTTTGATTGAACCAACACCTCCAGTGCCTCTGACATATTCCGCCAGGCTAACTAGCTGATCTCCCCTCTGGTGAGCTGTACCTCATCAGCACGCATGATGTCTACCCAGGTCGATACCTTTATGCCCACAAGCATAGTTCAAGTCAATGGAATTTTTATTAGGAAACAATAATGGGAGGAGGGGGGTGTAGGAGGTGGAGGAGGAGGGAAAGCGAGGTGCAGGGAGAGGTAGTACATTGATTTACCCTTCATAGTTCGTTGCACTACATTTACCCAGCAGAGTGCTCAAATTAGTGCCCTCCAGCTCTCTCCCAATTAGTTTCCACAGAGACGAGGTGTAAAGCCAGTCACTGGCCTCATTACCTCTCCTCTCTCACCCCCCACCCCTCTCTCTCCCTGCGAGTAAACCACCCTCCAACTCTCTTCTCTGGTTTTTAGTTTCCCCCTCGCTCTCTCTCCACTTCAGCCTCTCTCATCTCCTCCACTTTTTTCAATTTCAGTCCTCCTGTGCCTTTATTTGTGCGCTCTCCCTCTCTCTCTCCCTGCGTGTCTCTCAGTTTCAGCGTTTGTGTATTTCCTTGTGTTTAAAGTGCAGAGCAGACTGAGGAAAGTACATTCATCTCCAGGAACATGAAGCGAGGCAGCCTGCCAGAGACTCAACTATCCCTGATAAAGAATAGATGATGTTACTCTTTTGTCGCTGCGACTCTGTGGAGAGCTTCAACTCTGCACAGTCGAGGATGCCGTGTGAATCTACCTGCTGATACAACAGAGAGATCCTGTCAGCTTTTATATTACTCATATACAGAAGCATTGAGGGATAAATCTTAACATTAAATGATTATTTGTGATTATCAGTCATCAACAAAGCAGATAAAAAGGCATGTATCAATCAGTTCGACTTAAATCTCTCATGTCATGGAACTTCAGACTGCTTTTGCGTCTATGACAGACAGTGTTGCCAGATTTTTCTACTGAAATAAGCAACAAGGTCAATAAAAACAAGCCCAAAACAAGCAACCTCCAGCCATTTTTTTCTAATGCGATAGATTACTTTTTCTTTTTAAAGAGAAGGCTACATAAAGCATGTTTTAATTTTGACCCACATCACATTTAAATTTCACAGTGACATTTTGTTTCTTATTTGGCTCGGAATTTACTTATTCAACCTCCTTTTTTTTGGAGGTGGAACATCCTTTTCTTTATACAGAAGTGAAGGGATGGGCTACTGTTATATATAACTCTGTTATCACTAAACAGTCTGTATATCCTTGATGTTTGTAACCAAGCAGAAATAGTCAGGTTTATGTTTTAGGTTTACGTTGCTCCTTGTGGCTATAAGGATTTCTTTTTGGTGGAAACATCATTTTTGTCCCTCTTTTTACTGTAAATTTACCTTTGTGTTTGGAGTTGGACAAAATAGTGTAACTTCTGAAATGAGTTGTATTGGTAGTAGAGTGTGCATCAGATCCCACCTGGGTTAGGGGGGAAAACAAGCCCAAATGAGCAACTGCACTTTTGGAACAAGCCCAAAAAAAAAAAAAAAAAAACAAAGAAAACACAACCTGCAGCAAGTCACTTATAATAAGCACACCTGGCAACTATGGTGCATGCGCCTTTTGTGTGAGTGTGTTTGGGGGCGTACTGAGTCGACTCAGTTTTTTTGCTTTATTGTGGGGAGATGGGAGAAAATCGGGGGATTCTCACAGACAAAAAAGCAAGCCCAAATAAGCAACTAAAAAAAACACAACCCTCAAAATTTTAGAGTCTTAGCAACTTTAGAGAAAAACGAGCCCAAAGTTTGTAATACATGGACTTGGCAACACTGATGACAGAGTTTCCTTAACACTTCTGTGGCACTTTTAGGTTGAGCGCCCATAGAAGGTGTTTGGAAATGGGGAGAACCATTCAGAAGCACATCCAGCAGATGATTGGACGATCGTCCCATCAATCAAATTCATTATGGGCCAATCTGATAATATAATCCACTTTGTAAAACAAACTCTCGCAAAAACATGTCAGAAGCGGAGTGCAAATATCCTCTATCAAGAAATGCTTTCAGTGTTGTTTGTTTTACATTTAATGAAGAAATGTGGTCCGGGGCTGATGAAACTGCTACTGAAGCTGTTAGCATCTATGCTAATCTCTGTACGAGCAGTCACTTCCTGCTTCTCACATTGTTAGCCAAGTTATGCCCCATCTGACAAGGCTGACAAGCCTTTCAATAAACTGGATAAACATACTGATTCTGACAGCTACCAGAACTTATCACTTCATTCTTGTGCCATGACCAGCATTTCCTGAAATTACATCAAAATCAGTTGAGAACTTCCTGAGTATTCTTGATCACAGATGGACAGGATAACAAACAAAAAGACAAATGCCAATGAAAACATCATTTACTGGGTTGGTGGTAAGTATCGATACTCTGTGCAGCTCCCAGGACTGCAGGTAGGCTGCTTCACGGACTGACCAAACACTGTCGACAGGACCAATGTGACCTTCACACACAGCAAAATCTGCATAGACAAATTAACACTATCAGAGTTAATATTAATTAGTTATAAATATAAAGAATAAAGTGTTGTTTTCACTTTTTTCAGGGGAGCTGGCACTTTAACTCTGATCAAGTGTAATTGTTAAGTCTTTTTAGAGTTAAGTGTTGACTCTATATTGACACTGCAAAGTGTTAACATTGCTGTATCTATTTACTGCGTATTACTGTATAACTCTAAGTTATACAGTCAAGTCTAAGCATAATTGTCGACTCTTTCATATTCTGAACTTTGTAACACTTAACAGTGTGACTTTGGATCAACACTTCTTTGTAGTGTTAGGAATGCACTCTCAGAGTATATTTTTAACTACTTAAGTGTTAACTTTATATTAACACTGCTAAGTGTAAACATTGCTGTATTGAATGTATATTAATGGGGAAAAATAGCCGAAATAAAGACATGTTTGGTTGGAAGACATAAATTTAAATAAACAACGTTTTCAATTTTCATGACAAGGGTTTGTGGCATCTTGTTCTTGTCCAATAACAGGAACAAAATGGATGACTGACTCAACAAGTGTAACTCACAGGCTCAGAGTACAAAGTGAAATGTTCAGAGTTAAAAAGACACCTACTTCTTTGATTTACTGAAACACAGTTTTTACACTTGTTTTGATGCCAACTCTTTTCAGCTGAGAATACACATAGATACAGGCATTTGACGTCATTAAGAGGGCAGCACAGTGGAGCAGCAGGTAGTGTACGGGCCTCACTGCAAGAAGGTTGCCCGGTCAATCCCGGGTCGGTCAGGTCCTTTCTTTGAGGAGTTTGAATGTTTTCCCTGTGCATGTGTGGATTTTGTCCGGGCACTCCAGCTTCCTCTCACAGACCAAAAACATGTTAATTAGGTTAAGTGGTGACTCCAGGTAGACCTTAGGTATGAGTGTCAGAGCAGCGTCAAGTTGACTCTTAAGGAACTTAAGATTTTTGCACCTTCACATCAGCCTTACCCTGGATTTCCACGTAGAGCAAACACACTGCGCACCAAAGCGCTGAGGTTTTGCGCTGACAAAAGGCTGGCGACATTGCCCACTGGAAGCACCGTAGCGTGCAGCCCTGTGCAGCTGGAAGGGGGCTGGCACAAGATCCCCGGAGAGCTCAAGCTGTTGTGTGAATTGCAATATCACATGATAACAAAACATGTTATAAACTGAGAAAAGAAATAAACAACACACCACTTCGCTTCTCTAAGGTCACTTTGCTGGTCCCAACCATACAGCTCTGTGATCTGTATTACTTCTATCTGCCTATATCCTTGTAGAAAGGATGTTTGTTGTCATATATAATGTTACATTTCACCACCTCCACGATTAACTTGGTGTCGAGGTGGCTCTGGGACAACCTATTGAGGAAATTTACGTTCATGAGTCCATGCATTGTGTTTTATTTCAAAAGTACCAGATACTCCACACGTTTTATGAAGTGTGTCAGAAAAGTTCCAGGACTGATGTCACAAAAGATTTCAAACCAAAAACTTCAAACTAAGAGTCTTCAGGGCCAGACGATCAACCAGCAAAGAGTTACTGCGACGTTTGCTTTGTTCAGTGTGCGAGAAGAGCCAAGAGTTGTGGCAGGACAAGTCGTGGCTACTTCACTATGACAACGCGCCTGCTCACAATGCCCTGAGCATCGGACAGTTCCTGGCCGAGAAGAACATCGCCATGCTGGAGCAACCTCCTGACTCACTCGACCTGGCTCCGTGTGATTTGTTCCTCTTCTCCAAGCTCAAGGGGGTCATCAGGGGGACCAGTTTTGAAGACGTGGACGACATCAAAAAGGTCGTGATGGTGGAGCTGCGGAGGATCCTGGAAGAATCCTCCCAGGAGTGCATGAAAGCAAGACGGATGGGAAAGTGCATTAGACTCCAGGGGGATTCCTTTGAGGTGGGAAAACTTTTAATTTGTAGTTTGGATTTTGGAAATTTACAAGGTTTGGCAGTGGTGTTTCTGAAAATAGACCAGGCACGCGCCGCTGCCGGACTGAAGCACTGGTTGTTGAAATGCTCTGATAGACTAGAGAGGGAACAAAGTGCTCCGCATTTCGATTTGCAGTAAGTTCACTCTATGTGAAATTTGGGGGTTATGTGGAGGCTCCTGCATTTGTAAGTTTTGCAATGCGACCTCCTATTAACATGATCCAGTCAGTTCAACAATGACTACATCTCACAGCTTGGCATCTTGTAGCCTACAGATTTCAATTTCCAAATACAACCCTACTCTCAAATAAACTGCCTTTTCTTAATAACAAATGGAGAGCACAGAGAGTGACAAAACCTGACACATTTCAAATAAAAGAGTCAGCTCTCTCTCAAACTGTGGTGTGTGAACTCTTGGTGGTACACCCTTGGCCTTGGAACAGACAAATTTTGCCTGCAGAAAAGCAAACACCTCTCCTTCCACAATCGCGTCCCCCAGCAATCCTCTCCTCCCCTCCCCTCCTTCCCTCCCTGCGTGTAGAAACCCAGAGAGAATCTGGGTGAGGTGTCAGGCCAATGTACTGCCTGCAAACAAAAGCCGCCCTGTCCACCCCAGACCCAGATGTTCCTTATTGATCCCCCCGTGGATTTGGCTGAATGTAACCGCTCCAGAATCCCTCAGTCTTACTCCCCCCACCTCCTTGCCTCCCTCTCGGCTCACACTGTGTGCATATGTGTTACTCTTTGCTTTGTTTGTATGATTATGCATGTCTAATCAAAGCTGGAAGTGCCATTTCCCCTCTAAAGTTTGGGACTCACAGTCACAACCCCCCCTTCTCCCCTCTTTTTCTCACTCCCCCCACCTCATGTCCGTGATCCTGTCCTCGACAGCCCCTCTTGGTTGCTTCTGGTTAATAATGTAGCATGCTTGTCTGATGTTGCACTGGGTTTGCTGTGGTGCACAGGGGAGGCTCGCTCGCTCTCTCTTTCTCTACCTTTCTGGGAGACGCTGCAACTGGTTGCCAAGGAGTTGGTTTCAGGGAGGATACGAGGGAGGAGGGGGAGTGTAAAGTAGAGGTTTGGCAAGAAGAAGAGACACAGAGCAAGAGAAAACAGCAAAGACAAAGACAGTGAGAGGAAACAGACCGGGTGTGTGTGTGGGGGGGAGGGGGGATGGCAAAACAAGGGAGTGTTGGTTTGAATAAAGCTGTTGCCCTAATCATGCTCATAATGACACAAACATAGACAAGGCAGGTGGAATATTCGCTCTCAGAGACCCAGCACAGGAATCCAGGCTTTAATCTAATGTCTTTTTGTATGATTAGTTAAGTACAGTTGTAGCAAAAAGCCCCAGTGCAGGCTGTATGATGGGCATATGAGCACACCGTTAATGAAAAGACGCACAACAGTTGTATACATATGAGATATACAACTATTGGGGGTTTCCCGTCAAGTGTTTACTGCTCGACTTGACTTGGTTTTCCGTTACAGGTTGTGCCTTGTATCTGGCCCAGTTTTGCGTATCACCTCCAGCAGGGTTCCAAGCAATCTGAGCCGAGACTACTCATGATGAAATGACATCGCTGACCCCTGAATGGTTACACTATTGCCGCGAATCGGGGTGTTGATGCAAAAATGAAATGCCTGCTGTTGCTGGCTCCAAATGCTAAATGACTTCCCAAACTCTTCTGTGCTTAAATTGTATGTTTTATGGCATGCAACCATCTTTGGAACAAAATTCTGCTCCCAACTGTGATAAAAGCCACAAAGGGGGAGGCGACTCTATCGCATGTACGCAGCCACCCAATATGGTCATCTTAAAGGGGTACTGGTGCAGCTTACAAATATAGACTCCAGGAATACTAGTTGCTGCCTTGATAACAACTAATGGGGATCCTTTTAGACTAATAAACCAATAATATACTGTAGTGAAAAAAGGAGAAAAATGCCCCAAAGGTCATGATTTGGCTTTTTTTCCATAATGAAAATTGAACAAAAATTCATCACTTTGCATGTCCAATTTTTTTAAACCTTTGCCAAAAATGAAAAATGCGTGTAAGTCATTTTTAAGTGAATGTGAATCTTTTCCAGAAGCATCAAAAACTGTGCAGAGTCAAGTCGACTGGGGCAGATACAACTAAACGGAAGAGGCAGCACAGGTGTTTTGTCGCATGATCAGCTGTAGGTTAACAACAACACAACCATCAATCATCAATGCATCCGTGCATTACATAAATACCAATAAAAATATTCATTTTAACAGCCTGTTTATACTGTATTTTTTTGTTTTAGATTTATATGCCCTTTAGTGTGTTAAGCCTGTCTTCACATGTAAGAGCACGTCTATGATCAAGATCAAAAGTCCACTGCATCAGGACTTCTCCCTCTCCCCATCTTTACTGCGTCAGTAGCTGCATAAAAAGGCTCACTGCCCCACCCCTCTCAAACAGACCTACCAGTGTGAAGTCTTACCATTGTTTTGTTTTCAGTCTAAGCCCATCGGTTCAAGGTAGCAAGACCAGTACAAAGCAGTGCTGGTTCTTTGTCTCTCATTAAATCTGTGCAGATGTTCATGTGTATTTGACATCTTTACTGATACTCACTGAAATTTCTGATGTTGGGGGAGGGGGGCAGGGTAAGATGGCATGATAGTAAAATGGCTGCTGTATGTACGGACCCCAGGAAGACTAGATGCTGCTTTGGTAGCAACTGATGGGGATCCTTTTAAATAAACAAATAAGCATTGTGATGTTATATGATGGAAGCGTGGTCACTGCTTCTGAATCGAACCGCCATGTTGTAGTACCATGATAACTTTTTACTCTCGCCAATTTAATCCTAAAAAATGTACAAGTTTGGTTGGTTCGTGAGTTTCATGAATTTCTATTAACTACAGAATTAATTATCAGCAATAATCAAAGAAGATGTTGAAAAACACCAAATGCTAACTTCCGGGTTGGCCCACAATATGTCATCCTAGCACCACTCAAAAAATAACAATGGTTACATGTACGTAAAAACTTGTGTCTGTTGTGCACAAACCTTAAGAGTAAATCTCCATACATCAAAAAACATAAAGAAGTCATATGTATGCTGTGTTTGGGTGTCCATTGTGGGTGGAACATGTCTTTCACTGCGCATATTTATGTCATTACAAGCATAAACATGGTCCTTGAAAGAGCGGCTGCACTGAGCTTCTTGTCAGTGTTTCAGTTAAAGGTCTTACCCTACATCCGCCAGCTTTACGGCCGTGTACGCACACACATACAGAAACACCGTAACCACTTGATATGTATGTAAGAGCTGACTCCACGCCTGCGAGCCTGAGCACAATATTTTTCGCGGTAGTTAATCTGATTCTGTAGCAAGGCTAACGCAAGCAGGGTTGTGTCAGAGATGTCTTCTTTTTTACCAGCGAGCTGCTCCTACATCAATGAGATTGTCTTTATCTGCCTGCTTGCAGCTTGGGCTCCGATTCTGCCCTCTATATACGGGCGCTGGGTCGTGGGAGGCATGTGGGCGAAGGTGCGTGGCATCCGGCCTAATGCACAGCCTGAAGAGAAATACTAACACTTCATATTCACTGTGACTTCAACGCCGCCACAGTTGAGGCTCTCACATTTGGAGAGAGATTTTCAGTGAATGAGTCACAGGTTTGAAAGATATTCCATGGGACATGGTCTTCTAATTTAGTTGTGGTGTGAAATGAAAAGAGTGGAATAAAAAAGCGATTGCAGGCATCCGTGTTCGTGTTGTCAGCCGTACAAGAGCCCGGTGCGCTGGGTGTCATCTCTCTTAATATTAAAAATGCAGTTTGTGGAAGTCTTGCCACAAAAGTGCTCCTCCTCAGACCCCAGGACTGCTGCCTTGTGTTTGACTCAGGATATTCCCTGCTGTACCACATTCCTCTGTTGTTCCGTTATTCTGGAGTGAGTCCCTGCCTCTTCCTGCCAAAACGCTCCCATAAACACACATCCAGCCCTGAAGTCCTCACGCTGCAGGGGGCATTCCAGAAGTGTTAGTTTTCTGAGCCCTCCTCCATCGACACACACACACGAACACACATGTACTGTACATGCTGACACAATGTGCTCTCACCTTTACCCTAAAAGCAAACCCCAGTTCCAATGAAGTTGGGACATTGTGTAAATAAAAACAGAAAACATTGACTTGCAAATCCTTTTTGGTGTATATTCAATTGAAAACACTACAAAGATGACATAATGTTCAAACTGATAAACTTTTTCATTTTTATTACAAATATTCACTCATTTTGAATTTGATGTCCTCCAAAAAAGCTGGGACAGGGGCATGTTACATAACCTTTCCTTTTAACAACACTCACTCAGTGTTTGGGAACTAAGGACACTGATTGTTGAAGCTTTGCAGGTGGAATTCCTTCCATTCTTGCTTGATGTACGACTTCGGTTGTCTTATTTTGTTCTTCATAATGAGCCACACATTTTCAATGACAGACAGGTCTGGACTACAGGCAGGTCAGTCTACCACCTGCAATGTTTTACTACGAAGCCAAACTGTTATAACATGTGCAGAATGTGGCTTAACATCAAAATAAGCAGGGGCATCCCTAAAAAAGATACTTGAATGGAAGTATATGTTTCTCCAAAACCTGCATTAATGGTGCCTTCACAGATATGCAAGTTACCCATGCCATGGGCACGAACACACCCCTATACCATCACAGATGCTGTCTTTTGACCTTTGCTCTGATAACAATCTGGATGGTCCTTTTCCGCTTTAGCCCGGAGATGAACTGTGTTAACTGACAATGGTTTTCTGAATTGTTCCCGAGCGCATGTGGTGATATCCTTTAGAATGATATTGGTTTTAATGCAGGACCACCTGAGGAATCGAAAGTCACAGGTAATCATTGTTGGTTTTTGGCTTTCCCCTTTATGTGCAGAGATTTCTCCTGATTCTCTGATTCAATGATGACTTTATGGGAGGGAAAAGGGAGTGAGGGAGTTACTAATTAATTGTTCTGAAGATAATGTCTTGATTTCCGTTGCATGTTGTTTAATGAAGTTTGCTATGCAAAATACATACCTTCACGTATCAACAGTATTTTTAATCAAGATTACAGTCACTGCCTTTCACAATTATGAAAGAGTAAAGAAGATTTAAAGTTTACTGGCTCATGACATGTTGAACTTCTTTTTCCTTTATAAATATTGACATTATTTTGAAGTATTTTTAGTTTTACATGTATATTTTTGTATGTATTACCCATTCTTTAATGTTCAAAAACGATAGTGTCAAAAGCATATACATTCAATGAAAGCATGTTGAGCAGGTTTTCAAATCAGTGCGTAACTGTGTTTCATATTCGTGATCTCAAAATCTAATATAGTAATTGCTATTAGGATTTTTACCATAATGGAGCAGCCCTAATGACTGGAATCACTGTTTTGGTCATTTCACAGAAATGGTTCTGTGATCACTGCAGCATTTTCATGGATCCATTTTCATTGCAGCTTTCTTTAAAGGAACAGAAAAGTTGATCTATGACGTCCCTCATACCACCAGTTCTTGTTTAACCTCTAACTAGACTTCTGAAATGAATTCAAAACTTTTCTCTGATACAAAACTTTTATAGGAAACATTTGTGGGATGACTTTTGACTTATTTTATCATAAAAGGGAGATATGGTGTTGAAACATTTCCTACATTCTTTTTTCAGTCTCATGTTTCTTGGCTGTTCGACACTGTTAACTCCCGTTTGATTTGATTAGATTTGATAATCTTTATTTCGAACATAGGAATAATAAACTGTTAAAGTTAAAAAAACAAACAAACAAAGCAACAACAAATATGAGATCATTATTTACAGAACTTCTTTAAGTATTAATGCTGTTCGATGTTCGAAATGGAGTAGGAAGAAGGAAGTAGGAAGAAGCTAGGCTTATCTTGTCCTACCCCATTTTTCATCTGTGTATTATGTCATCACTAATCAATCAGCAACACAGTATGAAAAACTAGTTTTTAATTTGGAAAAAAACAAAACAAAACATTAGAGCAGAAGAAAACACGGTTTACAATCATCCAGTTTTACCTATACCCTCCTGTCGTTCATTAATATATTTCCTGAAGACAAGGTTTTTATACATTTTTTTGAATTGTTTGATATTTTTACTCAGTTTGATATTATCTTCAATATTATTCCACAAAACCGCCCCACAATGCGAAATGCACATACTTTTAAGATTTGTTCTTAATATATTTACCCATGATGCGAAGGGGGGTGCTCGAGCACTTGTTGCTTGGTCCTGTCAGGCAGCAGTGTTAATTTTGAATAATATTTTTCATCATAGTCTTCATTAAAAACCTTTTTTCCCTGATGAATCCTAGACAGAAACTAATAAAAACAAGTGCACATTGACAAAAACTAAAACTGAATTAACTGACATTTTGGTCAACGGATGAAAACGAAAATGTTTGACAGAGACTTAATCCAATCAGACCTAATTAGTAGAAAGTAGAGACAAGTTAGGAATGTATAAAATCACAGCTACTTTGTTTGCGTGGAAAGGTTGGATCTTTATCCTTTAACAACGACCTATGACCTCCACAATCAAAAGACTGAAAATGAAAAAAAAAAACATTTCTGTGACACCATATCCTGAAGAACATTTCAACAAATACAAAAATGACATCAAAGTTGACCTCCAGTGACTTCAACATTAAATCTGTTCTTTTGTTGTTTTAAGTGAGCACATGTGCAAAATATTCAGAAAATATCAAGAAACATGTTTGAGATATTGTGCTGAAAAGAAAAGAATGATTACATGGCTCTGAAACCTTAAAGTTTATCAGTTGAAATCTTTTTGTCTTTGTACTGTTCAACTGAATGTGTTTGAAAATCATTTGCAAATCATTGTATTTTGTTTTTATGTATGATTTACACAGTGGGCCAACTTCATCTGGATTTGTATATATATATACATATATATATATATATATATATATATATATATATAAAATTTAAGCCAGGTCAAGTGACTTTTTGATGACATAGCATTTACTGGATATCATAGTAAGATGTGTAATATATTTTACTTTCATTTTTATTTTTAATTTGACAAATACATAAAAGACAATTTCACTGAAACAATAACAAAAAGTTTTGGCTACATTTTCTTAGAAGTAGGGCTTGTCACAGTTTTGAACCCAAGGTAAACTACCAAAAAACAAAGGTGAAGGACCCAAATGCAGATTAAACAAAAAAAGGCTTTCGTTTAAAAACTAACAAAAAAGGAAGAACAGTCCAAAGTCACAAAGTCTCTACAAAAACGAAATCAACCAAAACAGAAAATACCTACAAACACTGGAGAAAAGCACACGTGGTGAAACAAGGAGGATAAATGACCCAACACAGACAAAGGGGAACACAGAGACTAAATACACTGGGGAAACATCAAGCACAGGTGAGACAATCACACAGGTGGAGGGAATCACAATCAGAGGCACACAGAAGGGAGTGCAGGAAAACACCACAAGGAACACAGGGATTTTAAAATAAAACAGGAAACACAAGACAAGACACAAAACATGAACACAAAATGGGTAACTTAACTTAGACCTAGAACAGAATCATGACAGTAAAACAGGAAACACAAGAGGTCTAAACAGGGAAAATATACTAAGTAAAACAGAACAAGCCATATCATACCATAACAAGAGCTGTTTTTAATTCTGTCTTTGCAGATTTTGTCAGGTTTTCTTCTTGTAAATTACTTTCTGTTGGTATTTTAAACTGCCTGGCAGGCTGTATTAAGGTTGTAGGAGGGACACATATGGCCCCTGGGCTGCCTGTTTCCCACCCCTGTTCATCTGTGTATTTGAGTGGTTATCTGTCCATAGCTTTTTAAAAATCTCTTTAATCTTTTTGACCTGTGACCTGCAAGATATATTAACTTTATCTGTTTCAGAAGGGACTTTTTTGAAGCTCTTTCGGCTTGTTCATTAGTGAATTTAAGTGGCCATGAAAAGTTTGAAGACAATGTATTCCAGCATTCCATGCTCTAAAACAAGGGATGAACATTGTGCTGTGTGACCCTGAACTTTGACTTATGACCTCCAAAATCTAATGACCTCACCCTTGAGTCAGAGTGGAGATTTGAGTTTAGTTTGAAGATCCCTCAAAGCTTTCTGGATGAAAGCACTGACTGACTCTTAAATGACTTCATAGTCTTATCTGCTGAGAGTCTCATCTTATGATAATAAATCAGTCACAGTTTTCTAAGTTTAAACAGAGTTGTAGATTATAATAGCAGTAATTTGCCTAAAGTTTCAAACTGCAGACAGTTGAGCTGTCTGTCTCACATCTCTGCAGGAGGGAGAGCTCATGCGGTGGTCAGAGTGTTCAGACAAACTCTTGAGGTGTTCCCGAGCGAACTCCGCACATCAATTATTCAGTTCGATCACCTAGACCCCCTTCGCTGTCTCCCTCTCCCTCCTTGCTGCAGAAGGACCTGCTCCAGCGTACAGGCGGAGAGGAGGTTGGGGGTGGGTGGGTATGGGGGGGGCAGCCCTGCAGATAGCCTGACTGGAGCCAGAAGAGGGCTGGAGAAGGAGTATTCATTAAAGTCGCCCCAAGAGCACGGGCAGGGGAGAGTATAACAAGACCCTAGGGTGGCTGGTGTGGGCCCTCACTCCTCAAAAACCATAAATGTATTCTCCTTCATCCAGACAAATCCACAGCCCACTGTGTCAGCAAAAATATACACAGGCATGCACAAGTCTGCCCTAACTCAAACAGCCCTCTCACTTTTCTGAGGCACACTGTTTTAAACTTATAATATAGGATGAGGATGTCTTTTTGTGAACCTGTTTGTTTTATATTTAAGAAACATTGGTTGGGCAAGACCCAGCTTCATTTAGAGGGTAAGCTGTTTTTTTGTTTGTTTTTTTTGAAGTGGGATTGCTTGAGGCCTGTGTCAATAGTAAATATCAGGTCAGGTTTGGGAACACATACCGGGTTGACACTTCTCCATTCATCATTCCTGGGAACTTGCCTGCACCACCAGCAACGTGAACCCTACTTAATTCGTAGGTGTTCAAGTTTAAAGGAACACTCCAACATGTTTGTTGTTTTCGTGTCTTGCCTCACTCCCGAGTCCATGGCAAGCAGATAGACACCATTCTTTGGACTGTGCATGCAGCAACAAGGAAGAGACGGGCAAAGCTTGCCCACCGCTTATTAGCTTAGCTCAAACACTGGGAGTGAGTGGGTAGCGTTAGCCTGCCTTTGCCTACAGTCATCAGATAAACTTTCTAGCAACTGTTAATGATCCTGTGTGCTTGTTGTGACATAGTAAGTTACACAAGTATTTCTTTCAAAAATTGCATAAAGTGCTAATCTTGATCTAAAAATAGATAATGTAACGTAACGCGGTTAAAAAATATAACAAGCACACGGGACCGTTAAGAGTTTATCTGATGACTGTAGGCAGAGGCAGGCTAAAGCATTACCCATATACTCCTAGCGTTTGAGCTAAACTAACTAGCATTGGGCAAACTCTGCCCGTCTCTTCCTTGTTACTGCAGGCACAGTTGAAAGAATGGTGTCTGTCTGCTTGTCATGGGCTCAGGAGTGAGGCAAGATGTGAAAACAACAAAAATGTTGGAGTGTTCCTTTAAGGGTGCAAGGCACCAAACCCTATGCCCTGAGGCTCCAGAGGCAAGGGACGCCAACCCCTTTCAACAGAATTACCAAACTAAACTGACTAAACTAAATATGATTGCCAGTAAAGCAACTAGCAAGCTTTGTTCTTAATGGGATATCTGGGTATTGATGCTAGTCAATATATATAGCAGCCAATTGCGCCATCGAAAACTTGGGAATGTCCCAATTTTGGGTCAAAACTACTGAAAAACAACATTGGCTCCACTAGATACTGCAGTAAGATCCTTTACAGAATTTCACTTTTCCTATCAGAACTTTTCTGTGTTGGGACGTAGGGGTTAAATATCCTCCACCATCAGCTGGTCCTTTCGCCATCTCTCCTTTCTTGAGATGTTTTTAGGTCTGAGTGCTGCAGAGGGCTCAGGTGGCGGTCACTTGAGCTGATATAAATGTAACCCTGAGGATA
Organism: Cetoscarus ocellatus; assembly: GCA_037902135.1. Classification (NCBI taxonomy): domain Eukaryota; kingdom Metazoa; phylum Chordata; class Actinopteri; order Labriformes; family Labridae; genus Cetoscarus; species Cetoscarus ocellatus. Next base: position 1,055,977 of record JBAMNC010000693.1, on the reverse strand, counting down.
ATGAAGATCAATCAATCAACCATATATCAACTTTATTTGTACGGCACTCTTCATTCAAAATCTTGAGGTTGTAGAGATTGTTCTACAAAGTGGCTCACATTTTTTACTGCAGCAGTATCGCCTGTCTACTACATTATCCAGTAGGCCCGTAATGATTGTGATTGATGGAAAGATCATCCAATCACCCGCGCTAAAAGTTTCTGCCTATTTTCCAAACACTTTCTATGGGCCACGGTCAAGGTCAACAAATGAAATATACTGAACGGTCCATCTGGTGTGTCTGGTTATGTTTAGTCCTGACCCTGGGAACAGTGAGTAAACCTGTCCATGAGGACCTGGTGTAGGGGACTAAAAGTTCTGAATTGTATTTAGACAGAAGATCATTAAGTACTTTAAAAACCAGGAGATGGATTTTTAAAGGTATCCTTTAGCTAAGGCAGAGGTTCCTGAATTTTTCAGCACATGACCCTAAAATTGAAGTGCCAGATGCATCCTTGCTTTTACTGGAGAAGGTAGAGCATATAACAACTGATCATCTGCGCACAGTCATTAGAAGGCTTCACTTAAAATTAAAGTAAAAGCGACCCCAAGAAAACAGGACAAAGAAACCGCAGCAGTCTAAACCATGGTAGAGAGAGATCCTTGTTCAATCAGAGTTCAAACCAGGAAATTTCCTTTTGAGGGGCAACAGCATTAACCACTGCATTCAGCCCATTATTTGACGTAAGCACAGATAGTTTTTTTTTTTTGTAGATTTGCCTTTTTTTGTTTAACTTTAACTTTAACCTCCTTGTTTTTCGTCCGCAGACATTATCAACTCCATGTGAACCTTTCTGGTGAATAAATTGTCTTTCTAAACAGTTGGAACAATCGCTGTAGCCAAAAAAAAAAAAAAAGAGAAATAGGTCATCCTTTCTTTCTTTAAGCTTGCATAACTTTAGTAATTTTTAGCTGTGATAGTCCAGGGCAGGAAAGAAGAAAATAGCCAATGTAACACATCCAGAAGATGCTGGGTCTTTAATGGGTTTCTTTATCCAGCCCCTGACTATTGGCTATCAGCTAACTTTCACCTTGGTGTTTTGGGCAGAGGTGCAGAGAAGCCTTTAAAAGAGCCATAACTAACCCAACGGCTCCTGAGGGAGACGCTCTGGCTGACGTATGCGTCTCTGGGGGTCTCTGAGATCTGACTGCACGGGGCTGTTGTTCTCTCCCCCCCTCCGTCTGCCTGCCTGGCCTGTTGGGCCCCATACCGCAGCTTTCCAGAAAGACCCCCAAGCGATGCTGCACCGAGCCAGGCCGAAGCAGCAGGCTGAAATTAAAGCTGTTTCACTGCGGTTAGTTAAATAGTTGGACAGTGAGAGCATGGGGTGGCCCAGAGTCAAGGCTATGGCTGTCTGGGCTAGTGAGTGGAAATCAAAAAAAAAAAAAAACTGTGGGGGGACTATGGATTGGGGGAATGAGAGGAGAACATGCAAAATGAGGATTAGAGGGGACTCTCAAAGTGACCTGGTTTGGAGGTTTTTCTGGGATTTTTGGTCAGGCAAAGCTGGGAAATGATGTGGGTGTGTTCTGCGGTCTGAAAATCTATTAAGTGTTCGGTCTCTGATTCTTTGCCCGCTTGTATCGCAGCACACAGGGAAGGAATGTATTACATAAGATGGTAAGATACTCACTCAAAAGGACATACACGGAGCAAGAGTTAGCATTTTCAGAGGTTGTGGAAGAGTAATCCTGGGACTGGAAGATGTTTGTTCATGCTTAGTAGTGAAACATTTAGGTTTAGTCATAGCTAGAGTAGGGGAGGATGGGGTAAAGTGAGACAGTTTTAACTTATGTTGCTCCCCAGTCAAGAGAAAATAAGACAGAAGAACAAATAATTATAATCTCTTCATTTAGAGTCACCAATCAATAAGAACTGAGCCTTTGCTGGCTTTCGAATTGGTTCAACCAATCAGAATCAAAGAGCCCCTTATTGAAGCAACTGTTGCCAGGTAACCCTGTCAGAAAACTTTTTCACTGGCAGAGTTGGTCTATGCAACCCAGAGCCTTATAAATGGTCCAAGAATGCTGACGCAAGTTAGCATTTTAGCACTTCTGTTTCCCAAATCTATATGAGCTTAACAAGATTTTAATGTTTAATTTTGCTCCATGGCACAGCTTGACGCTTGTGCCTCACAGCAAGAGGGTCACCGGCTTGACTCCCTGTCTTGGTCAGAGCCTTTCGGTGTTGAGTTTGCACGTCTACCTGTCCACGCGTGGGAAGTCTCCAGGCACTCTGGTTTTCTCCAACAGACCAAAAACATGCTTATAGGTTAACTGGTGACTCCAAATTGCCCAAAGGTATGAGTGTGAGAGTGAATGGTAGTCTGTCCCTCTATGTATAGCTTTAAGATTCTGCATGTTTCAACCTGATTTCTTATTTTTTGCTTATTTTTTTGATAATTTTTATGCTCTTATCTATTTTTAATGTCTCTTATCAATTTCATTGCCTTTGATATTCCTTGCTATACTATGTATAAGAGCAACTGAAACAACAGAATTTCTCCTTGGGGATTAATAAAGTATTTATGATTCTGATGTGGCCCTGTGATCAGCTGGTGACTTGTTAAGGGTGTACCCCACCCAGGCCCATCCAGAGAAATGACTGGGCCCCTAAAAGAAGAAGAAGAAAATGGGCCCTCCTCACAGGTTATTTAATAATATCAAAGTATAGGAAATGCTAATGGCTTCATAGTTGATTAGGATGTAGTCCTTGAAGTGCCTGGTTTGGTTTGTATGTAGCCTGTGGCTCCTTTACCCCATGTAATGACACACTCTCTCCCCAACTTTCAAGTCTTTCCACAAAAATAAAATATATCCATCCATCCATAATTGGGATCATGGGGGGCTGGAGCTTATCCCAGCTGTCATTGGGCGAGAGGCGGGGTACACCTGAACTGATCGCCAGCCAATCACAGGGCTACATAGAGAGACAGACAACCATCCACGCTCATACTCGTACTTTAAGGCAATTTTCAGTGACCAATCAAGCTAATTAGCATGTTTTTGGTCTGTGGGAGGAAGCCGGAGTGCCCAGAAAGAACCCACACATGCAAAGTGAATACGTGCGATCGCCGCACAGAAAGGCCCTGACTGACACGGAGATCGAACCAGCAACCTTCTTGCTATAAGGCACATAACAGCCAATACACCTGATGCAAGAAAAACTAAAAATGTTTTCTTTTCTTATGTGCTTCCTTGCTTCACAGCCAGACAGAAAGCCACCTAAATATGTGGTTACAAGCTGAGTAATGCACACTGATGCCTTGAAACAGAGGAAAAGTCAACCTCTCCATTGTTTCCTCTTACCCCACTCTCCCCTAACACCAGCTGCATCATCCAGAAAGCACAACAGTCCCATATTTACTCCCCCTCTTGCTCTAAATTACTATTACAAATGCTGATCATGTGGTCGTCTGAGGGCTGCGAGGCTGTACTTGAGGAACAGAGTTGGAAGTGTTTATTGAATTATATAACTGTTCAGCATAAATCTGGGCTAAGGAGCAAGGGGTGGATCTACAAGGTCCCTCTACCCCCCATGACTCTCAGGGTTTGACCACAAGTCCAGCCCACATTCTTCAGCCTCTGCTCATTACATTTCGAGGGGGATCTGTGCACTTTTCTCGAACCGCTTCTCCAAAACAGAGTCGTGGTATAAAAAATGAATCAAACCACATCAGACTTGTCAGCAGCAAGTTCCCTGACAGATGATTTCATCCTGGGCCCCTCTTGTCTCCCATCCAGAGCACACACTGACAGACTGAGAGTAGCATGCACGATGGTAATCACAACACTGCATTCGCTTTTATTTTCTATTTTTATGCATGTTGGACGCAGTACAAGAGAAACATTTTTCTAATGTTTCCAGGGTACAGCGATCTGGCCATACATAATAGCTGGAAAGGAGGGGAGTGAATTCCTAAGCCAAGTTCCTTTAAATCCACAGGGGTTCACGCAATGTATGGATCAGTCTTCCAGGAGGAACAGGAGCCAAGACATCTGTGTGACTATAGCAGGGACTGATCCCCTCTACCAGAACACTGGGAGCTGGAAACCCGGGATTATCTGGTCACATTGCATATCACAGGCCTCTATACTCAGCACAATAGTACAAGCCCTGCCTCTCTGCTCTTTGTCAAATGCTCTGTGTCAAATTCATCATGCAATTTGAATAAAACATCCCAATTAGTGCGTTCTGTTGGACACGCCACATACTTGTGAGGTGGAACCCTTTTGTGGACAAGCATTCATAATCATATCTGAAATAGTGTAGCACTCCATGAGAATGCGTCTCTCCCCGTGCTAATCTACTCTGTTCGGAGGGTTTTCATTATCCACCATCCTCTGCATTCCCGTACAGTGAGGTCTCTGTGCCCAGTTAAGAGTCCCAGTGTAGCCTGAGGGTAAAAGGATGGTAATGGGGATGACAGGAGAGCCGGGCTTAACTATTTCACAGCATTATGTTTTACTCCTACAGCAGTGCAGCAAAAGTAGAAGATTGTTTCGTCACTGTGAGCTTGGGATATCGAGCATGCTTGTGATTTGTCTTTGTCAGATGTCTCGACCACGGGCTTTCAGAACAGAGCTTTTGCAATTCAAAGGCAGCAAATAAATTACGTTTGAAATTAGGGCTGTTGTGATATTAGATGTTGTCTTCCTTATTATCACGGAACACAAATTTGCAGGAAGCCACAGGAAACAAAATCGATTCTACAAGACGACTTAATCTTCAGACTCATTGTTGTTCTCTGCTTTGGCAAAATACTCCGAAAAGATGCACAGGGAGGTAAAGAGACTGTCTGCAACTTTAACTTTGCAGAAAATTGGTATAATAATGAAAATAATTATAATAACAAGAAGCGCTCCAAGAGCACAAACCTTCACCGAGGCATTTCCATCGTTGTTGGGCAAGTCATTATCAGAAATGTGGAAAACTGCCCAATCTTACATTGTTGAGAAATCCTGAATTCACATCTAGATTTGGATCCCCACCGAAGCCCATCCCCTGTGAGATGACCAACATTCCCTGCAAACACAAATCCATTGAGGACTTATTGAGTTATTAGCAACAATGTGGAAAACTGCCATATCTCGCAATCTTAGAAAATCCCTGAAAACATTCCTGGATCACCAGCTGGATTTTGTAGCACCACCAAATGCTTATCACTTTTCCCCCATGCCATGCCCAAGATTCTCTGAAAAAAATCGTCAAAATCCATTGAAACCTTGTTGCAAAAATGTGGAAAACAGCCCAGTGTTAGCAAACCCTTTTAAAAATGACTGGATCTACATCCAGGGTCTGATCCCACCAAATAGCGTCTTATCTTTCTTGTCCCATGACCAATATTCTCTGACAATTTTATCAAAATCCATGCACAACTTTATAAGTTATCTTGCTAACAGACTGCAGGCAAATGAAAAAAATTAAATGCCAGAAAAAAAAATTGGCAGAAGTATTAATGATGATATCTATGAGGTGATGATGAAAAAAGCAACAACAGTTTGTACCCACATCAAGATTTGGATCACCACTAAAATCCATCCACATTAACCTAGTGCCATGATCAATGATCCTTGAAAATTTAATCAAAATCCTTTGAGAAGTTTTTGAGTTATAATCTAAAACATGAAAAACTGTCTTACATTGTACTGAAGATAAATCCTTAATACTTCCTAAATCCATATTTGCATTCAGTTTGCCACAAAAAGGCTGATCACTTCCCCCTTTTGCCATGACAAACATTTACTGAAAATTTCTTTGGAAGTCTCATGTTTATCATGATGCAGCTTTACATACCATAGTCAACTGGCGACTGTCCCTACGGATCATTTTGGACTTTAACAACCAAGACATCAGTTTAAACTCTGCTGTTTAGTAGTTTAAACCAAGATTAAAATGGCTGCAGCCTGGATCAAGTCAATCCACACTGATACAGCAGCCTTTGTTAGAGCTACAGACTGACAAATGTGATAAAATCCCCTCTCCTCCTGGAGGAAAGCCTACGTTTCCTCAGTGAAGCAAGGTCGAGGAATTGGGATACTTGGGGTGTTGTCTTCCTAAGACGCCCACTTCACGGTCTTCACCAGTCTCACAGAACTTGGTCCTAAGTTTGGAAATGGTTCCAGGGCTGACACCAAATAATGTCGCCACTCTGCAGTGCCAGCTTTTAGATGCAGGGGATTTCGGCACATTTTCATTTGGGTGCTACCCGCATGTTTAGCTATGTTACTCATTACACAAATGCATGATCATCACAAGTTTTTCCTAGTTGTAAAGGTGACTAATCAGGCTTTCCAGTGATATAAAATACAATACCATCTGGTTTTATTAAAGGGGAGAAATGATCAACTTAACAATGCTCTGGTTTTACGAGTATAGTCTGTAAAACTGTGAATATGTTCTTTACGGCAGGGAGGCTCTGCATGATGAAAGCTGCAGATTGCAATGGCATGCATAAAAGCAGCTGGCACCCCCTGCTTCACGTTTAGCTGTGTTGCTCTCTCCACCAATGCATTATCCTTACAGGTTGTACCTTGTTGTAAAGGTGACTAATCTGTCATGAACTCCAGACGACAGTGTCCGTGAGGCAAAAATGAGAGTTTTATTTTCAGTCCAAGTTCATACACAAAAAGGCAGGCAGAAAACAGGCAGAGGTATCCAAATCACTAGGCAGAAGGCAAGGTCCAAAAACTAACAAGGTCGTGATCCAAACTATGACTATGAATGAACACTAGTTCATTCACAAGTGACTCAAGGGTACAAACAGTCCATCAGCAACACAGGGGAAGACATGAGGATTAAATACAAGAGGTGGTTGGGGGTGATGAGGCACAGCTGGGGAAGCACAATCAGGGATCAGGTGTGACAACGCTGGACTGGAAGTTAAACCTAAGGAGAGACAGGTGAGTTTTCAAAATAAAACAGGAAGCATAAAGACAAAACATAAAACATGAACCAAAATGGGGAACAAAACTAAATTAAAAACAGGATCAGGACATAATCAGGCTTTCCACTGATATAAAATACAAAACCAGTTGGTATTATTCAATGAGATAAATAATCAACTGGAATAATGTTTCTGAAATGTTTTGAGAAGGTAATACAGGGTGGGCCATAAGTTTCCATACATAGAAAATGTATAATGTATATTTTTTATGTTTCAGATACCCTACAAGATGTGTTTGACGAAAGAGCTACGAATTGGAATCTGTCTTTGGGGGGCACTTGAAGGCCATGGTGTATCAGGTGAAGATACGAGACATAAATCATCTCAAGGAACGTATCACCAACGTCATTACAAGCATAACTTCAACTGTGCTAATGCAAGTTCATCAACAGTGGAAAACACTTATTAATATGTGTTTTTGAAACAATGGTAATCATATAGAGCACATTATATAAATAAAAACGCTTGTCCAACATGAATGATTACTTTTCCCATGTATGGAAACTTATGGTCCACCCTGTATATTGATATAAGTTATTGAAGATGAGAACATCCTACAATTATTCAACAAAATGGCTCTTTGGTGATGATGATAAGATAGTGTGGACCTCTTGGGTTGCCCATCCCTGATTTAGAGCTAAAATGTGAGTTTTCATCAGACATGACAGCTCTGTTTGATATTTCTGTGAGCAGAACACACTCATAAATGTGACTGAAGCAGTTTGTGTGTGAAGGAGCACACAGGAATGGGAGCTTGTACTCTCATATATGTGACCTCCTGTGTCCTAGAATGCTGCCTCCACCCAACCACACCCCCTGCTACACACATACACACACACTGCACAAACACACTCGTACGTATTCCACCCTAGACAGGCCAGGTTGCCAGAGCTACACAAACTCCCACCCATTAGCGGCAGGATTCCAGGATAACCATGGCAACCAGTCTCTCACCCCCGGGGAGACGAGCAGGAGAACTGAAAGGCTCCATTCAATTTCCACATCCCAGTACAGCACACACAAAAGGACACACTCGCACACTTGCTCGCACTCTAACACACACTCACCGACGAGCAAACACTCGCACACACAGACACGGACACGTCCAACCCACTTGCTCTAACAGCCTCGCAGTCACTCCAGCCTTCCCTGCCTGCCTCCACTGGGGTGAGTGGGAGCTTGTTAGAGAGACCGCACACTACATCCTCTCACCCACGGTCCTCGCTGCACATACACAGCGCTCCAGTGAAACATTAATTACACCTCACTCATTGTGATTAGACTCACTTTCAGAGGAAGTCGACAGACTCTTTATTTCATCTGCAAAGATTATTGTTCTCTCTTTATCGACACGGCTTCAGAAGATCAACAAGAAGGAGGACGGGGTCATATCACCTGACTGCATCCTTGGTGACAGCAGGGCATGTGTGTTCTTGTCAGTGGGACAGAGGAGAATACAGAGGAGGGAGAAAGGTGCCCTATGAGAGACATTTCTGCAGCTAAGTCTGTGCAGATAGCAATTCCAATTAAGTTTGGACACTGTGTAACTGAGTTAATTTTGACAGCACTTTTTAATCTAGTTTTAGTTGTAGTCTTTTGCCTAAAACATCTTTTACTTTTGGTCATAATTTAGTGGGCTAAATTGTTTAATTTTGGTCTAGTTTTAGTCAATGAAATCTACTGTAAATTTAGTTGACTAAAATATGAAGTTTATGTTTCCTTGAATTTCTAAAGTCCTGTTTTACACTTGGATAAAATGAAACATCTAATAACTCTTGTATTGAATGCTAGTAAAGTTTGAATGTAGAAATTAACAGAAACTAATGTAACTTTTGTGTGAAATGCAGTCACCTTTATTTAGGCTACCTGGCAGAGCATCTCAGTTACAATACCAGAACTGACAACAAACAGTGAACCTGCTCTATGTGAATATATCAATACATAAAGAGAGTAGCTCTGATTGGATCTCTCCCCAACTTATCCCACCACCACCAAGCTAAGGCAGTTGTGATTGGATGTCCATCTTAACCACACAACCAAAGTAGCTGTGATTGGATATATTCCTAACTTGTCCCTTCTTTCTACATGACGAAAATAGGTCTGATTGGATTAAGTCACTGTCAAACATTTTTGTCTGGTTTTTATTTGTTGCTGAAAATGTCAGTTAATTAAGTTTTAGTTTTTGTTCATGTGCACTTGTTTTTATTAGTTAGTGTCTAGTTTTCTTCAGGGGAAAAAAAGGTTGTTGAAGAAAATTATGACAAAAATAGTCAACAATATTAACACTGCTGAGTAACGCTTTTTTAGATTGAAGCTTGGCAGGATGGATCTGTCAAAAAACAGATATTGAATCAGGGTGATCCAGTTGCTTTGCAATGTCACTGCATAGTCACCCCTGTATTGTAAACAGGGAATTTTAAGGGCGCTTTTTCTACCTCTCTTTTTTGTAACATCACATAAATGTCCACTCTGACTCATGGATGAACTGATTAGAATGAGTAGGTTTTAGACCAGGCTCATTGAGTCTCATCATCATCACTTGCTTTTAATCCATTATCTTCTTCAAACTTTGCACAGATGTCCCCTCTGACTCAAATATTCGGTCTCCCTTATTAAATTCTTTCCCCAAGTTTGTTCCTTTGCTTTTTTTAAATTCCATAAATCCAGAGACTGCAAAATTAAGGCCAGAACTTATTCTGTTTGGCTCTTGTAAAAGATATAGTTATTGAAAAATGTGATTAACACTCAAATACAGTTTTACTGAACATAAACAGTTTTCAGAGTCTTTATCCTTCAGTCTCCTCCCCTTCCAAATCAACATGTCGATACATTCAGGTCTTCACTGATCGGAGCAGCGCTGCAGGTCTTTAGACAGTTGGCTCAGATCCTCTGTGGTTCTTCTCTTAACTTCTGACTCCAAACTTGTTCCTCTGAGCACAGATCTGATCTCAGGAAAAAGGAAAAAGTCACATGGTGCTCAATCAGGTGAAGAGTGAGGGTGATCGAGCTCTGTGGTTTGTTTTTTGGACAGAAACTGCTTACCGAGAGCCTAATGTGAGCTGGATAGCTGTCTTGATCTCGAATGAAACCATTTTTCTGACTGTGATGTCTTTCTTTGGATGTTTCCCAATAGTGTTGATTCACCTTCAACCCTTCTGGAACCCACTCCTCCAAAATGATCCCCTTAGTGTTAAAGAAAACATCAAAATGGCCTTGAGTTTGGAGTTCCTTTGTTGTGCTTTCTTCATCCTTGGTGACTATGGTGTTCTCAAATGCATTGAGTGATGTTTTGTCTCAGGATCACATTTGAAGATCTCAGTTTTATTACACCACATCTTTGCCAGAACGTCATTCAAATTTCATGCAAATTTGCTGAAATGGAGACCATATCTCCTATTGTTCTTTTGCCAAGTTGTTGATCATTTCAAACAATTTATTGCCAGTTTTCAGAAGATTCTGATGTGCATGGGTGCCCAGGACACTCATCATCTTGGACATCCTCTCTGCCTTCATTTCAATCAGGAGATTGAGCTCATTGAGTGAGCAGTTATATATTTTACATATTTTTGTGATTAGCATCTCTTCGGCGATGAACTACAGGGGTACTGGGGGCCTATGCAAGATATGGTCCACCCTTGGAGTCTAAGCACTGGTGGTGGTGAGGAATACAGTATATGGGCCCGTTTACACAACAACAAAAACGGACAAAAAAAGAAGAGTTTTTGTTGAGTTTGTGCCTTCTGTTTACACAAGAACAATGCCTGAAGTGCCTGAATCTGCAAACTTTTGAAACTGGGGTCCAGAGTGAAAAGTTTTGAAAATGTTTTCATATTTGTCTCCGTGTAAACAGGAATTGCAGTTGCAGGGACAATGGGGATGCGTGTCGCATGCGCAGCACTCTTTGAAATAAAGGTTGTGCGTGCACCTAGGAACAACACCAACAACAGCTGTGGCCGACTACTGATATCTCACATTATCGCTCCTCCAACGAAATGTGGATATGCTGCATCAATAGTCTGACCATGGAGATGCATTTGTTATATTTGCGAAGGACACTAAACCAACATCCCCAACTACTGGTCTGGCATGGAGTATACCACGTTTTTAGTTGTTCTCACAGATCTGTGTGAACATGCATCATTATCACACCGTCTCTCCGTGTGTTTCTGGTGACAACGCTGTCCTGTAAACAGGCCCTATGATGAGGAGTAGACTTCTGAGCAGCTTGCTTGGACTTTTATGTGATGGACTGAGGTGCTGATGAGCTGAGGGGCCAGACTTCGATGGACTTCCATGGACTCTGATGAGACGATTGGAGGTGCCTGGGGTGGAGGAAGGCTGCCGAGCTCACACAGCAGGACACCACGATGCTGACTGTAGAGTGAAGACACAATTTAATATACAACAGCAAAAGGATGATTGGCCAGATGAGTTGTGGCATCTGGTTGACTCATTGCTTAAGTGAGTGTGCGGCCCTAATCATTCTGCTTGAAGTTTCACGATAGCTTCATGAAATGTTGAACCTCCCTTATTTGTATACTTAGTCCTTTGTCAGAGGATGTCCTTTGGTTCTTTACCTCACTGAAAGGGTTTACTTACCCACTTCTCTCCCCACATAAGTGTCTCAATTTCTACTCTAGTAGAAAATGCATGTACTGTACTTTGGTGCCTGCTCCTTCTGACACCATTGTCTCAGTGAGCATCTCTTAGATTCGCTCTGAAAACTCTCCCGGCTAAGGGCAGAGATGATAAGATTTAACAGTGCACGATTCTCCTCTCCCTTGTTCTCTTCTTTTTTCTCCATTTCGCAGAGCCACCCAGCTGTTCCCTGTGAGCACATACTAACACACTGGGTTTTATTATCCCGATCTGACATTGCTGAAGTTGGGAGGGGAGACAGCTGTACTTGTGTGGCCCTGGGCGCACCCGTCATTAGTGCCAGCCTCGCTCCACTCATCCTCCACCCCGCTGTTGTTCCAGATCTCTCCATTTCCCTCTCTTTCTCTTGCATTGTACTGAGCAACACCACACCCTTTTGTAATATCCGCTGTCCTAAATTCTGCCTCTTTTCCCACCTGTCCATCCGTCTGAGCGAGACACCCTCGCACATCCTCACTGAGATGTTTTTTGCCGCGGGAAGGCTGAGTGCTCTGCATACGCCACTCAAGATCTTTCTGAATAGGCCATCCTCGAATGCATTCAAGCAGAGCGCACATCTAATGGTCTGTGTGGGTTCTAATGTGAGCAGGAGATAATCAACACCCCCTGTTTTCACAGCGTTTTTGTCTCGAGGACGATCTCTTCCTCGCCCTTACTTTCCCTCATGTTCACCTCAAGATGTCAGCATCTCTTCCTGCTCACATCCACCTCTCTTCACCTTCAAATCTCCCTGTTCCACTGCCTTGATACTATCTGTGATCTTTGATTTCCCACTGTGCGTCATTAACCTTTCCTTTCGCTCCATGGTTAAACCCTGTGAGTACATTCTGCTGTTGGAGACGGAGGAGACTCAGGGAGCATGCTGCGCTCACTCAAGTGGGCAGGGGCTTTCACCAGCAGTCGTAACTACATCCTTATTAGCCACTGACTCCATCCTGCCGCGACACTCTTTTTTCACTTATATAGAAATGACTTTCTAGTCTCACTGCTCCAGATTTATGGGTGTTATATTCAGTAGCACAAGAGTGCACATTTTTTCGGTCTTTGCGTCCAAGGTTCCCAACCATGGGGACCAGTACTGAGCCATACAACATTTGGTACCGTGCCATACAGAAATAAAAATCATTCATTTCAATTCCATTTTTGAATAACAGAGTTTGAAGGGTGTTTTAATTTAAAAGGATGATCAAATCCTCACATATCCACCATCTAACTGAATTAAAATACACTGACTGACAGTGTTGTACCTGAATGGGCTCAAATTTCTGATGAGTGGTGAACTGAACACTCATTAAACCAAATTATACGCAAAATGTGAGCACAAGTAAAGCATAGTTCACTCAGGAGGCAGTTAAGTACCCTTTATAATTTCAGAAGTGGACAGGGTTTTCAGGGTCTATGTGCTGTGACATTCAAACTGATTAAACTCCAATGTAAAGTGTCTTGAATATCATTTGTTTTGATTTGGCACTATACAAACAAAGGTTGATTGACTTTACACTGAGGCCTTTTCAGCACTGTAATGAATGAAAAAACCTCAGATAAACACGTAGTTAAATCTTGTGCTCATGCACTCATCCACCTGTGCTCTGAACGTACTTGTAAATATATATATCACTAAACTGGAGGATAGTCAAGGCGCAATTTCCTGATGTGAGAAAATTCAATTCAGAAGTCAGAACCAGTAAAATACCCATTAATAATCAATATGAAAAAATAGACACTGCATGCCCTTTTTACACAATCTTTAACTGGGCTTGTAAGGTGTAGTGGTTTAATTAGTTATTGAGTCAACAGGTGACTTTCGGTCAACTGTGTTGAGGCAGGACCTAAGGCCGTCAGACCAATAGTAACTCCTGGTTTCCAAAACTGGAAATCCTCAATTAAAGAAAAATGGGGGCAATATAGAAAAAAATTCACCCACCTGACAGTGAGAGCACGTAGATGTATTGTAAATTTAGACTGAAGCTGTTTTTTGATAACCTGAAATGCCAGATGGACAGTTCCACAGATTTGCCACGGAAATATTTCACTAGTCCATTTGGAGAAGAGCCCGTAGCAAATGTTTTCAGGGGCAGAACCGTCAAAAACAACTTCAGCTGGTGATTAGATGATCGTTCTACCAGTCTCATCACAGACCAATCCATAACAAGCTACAGTATGACGTAGCAGCTAGACCCTGTTGTTAGCTGTTAGCTTAAACTACGTTTCAGTCCTCAGACTATCATCTTACATTAAATTATACCACACAGATGCATCATTTATCTTTTGTATGTGACATGAACCTCATGTCACATATAACAACTACATGGTGTAGAGCAGTATTTAACTGACCAATTACTATGGCTGATCATTTGACCAATCAGAGCAGACTGGGCACACAAGAGGGGTGGAGCCTTGAAGTGATAGGAGCTCTAATGAAGCATCCAACACAGGCTGAGGATACAGGTGGATCAGGGCTTCTCACACGTGGAAACTAGAAGCTGTCTTGAACATTTGTGAATGTACATTGTAACAGGAAGACAAAGGAATGAGAAGACACAGAAGCCAGCCAATAGGCATATATTTTTATATTTATTTATATATTTATTTATGTATTATTATTATTATTATTATTATTATTATAAGTACAATAATAATATTTTATTTTATTTATTTTTTATTTTGATATGAAAGTTGTTTTTAATTTTTTATTTTTTACATTTTGATATCCTGTGTTCTTTTTTTTTTTTTCTTTTTTTTTTACCTGTTTACTACTTTTCAATGCTACTGGAATCTTAATTTCTCTGAAAGAGTCTTCCCAAGGGATTAATAAAGTTCTTTCTAATCTTATCTAATGTAATCTAACCTTGGTCTTCAAAACTGAATGTGTGAACCCACGTTGAGGCAAAATATGAGCTCTTTGACAATATTTTTTAGAGATACAGGTTGTTGGTTTTATTCCTGATGATCTCGTTTGAATTTACGAGTCATGAAAAGTCAGATTTATTTTACAGAAACTTTTTTATAACCGCAACAAATATATATCCCTGTACATTACAGGGAAGGGTATATTTTCACTGGTGGACACTTAAACCTCTGGCAGTCCCCACCTGGTCTGGTCACTTGGCTTCATCAGGTTTCCAGAGGTTGACGTCAGTTTGTGTCCAGAGTGCATTGAGTCACACATACAGCCTCCTTTCACCACCTCGTCTTTGTGATGGTGCTCTTAGTGGCCAAATGAAAAGGATGTACAGACACATATAACATGATGTCAGCTCAGCCTCTCCAGCTTCACCTCTAGCCCAGCGTCCCTTATCGCTGATATCACTCACAGAGGTCTTAAAGGGCCTAACCCTGAACACCCAAACACTAAAGTACACTCCAATGAAGTCTGGACTTGATCTTTACATATATTTGCACTTTTATTGGATGGACCCACGTGTAGGAGGATATCTGCCTGTCTGACTCACTCCTTGTCTGTCTGACCACCCCCTCCTTCAAGCCTGCCAGCACCCTCTTTGTGTCTCTCCAGCCGTCTCCTCTTCCTCCTCTCTCCGCTGTGTTTTTCTTAATCATTGCTGAGGTGATGTGGGCCGGACAGAGCGAGTGGATAATGTGATTAGAAGAGGCTCAGGCGCAAAGTCTCGTCTCTGATCGCTGTAGTCACAGGAGACTTCTGTCACATTTGTCGCGGATTTCAACATCGAGGAATGGGCTGAAAGAGATCTTCTTGTTATTTACTGTGTTTTAGCTTCACCTTACTTTTGCAGCCTTGTTTTTGAAAGTATTTGTGTGCTATTTATGCACCAGCCTCGCCTGGGATTTATGTTTGCAGGGCATAGACTGTATGACTTGTATTAAAATTGTGTTTTCTGTTTTGTGTACTATTATTGATTCTGAGACTGTTTTGCAAGGTAAAACAAAAACAGTATCATCAGCAATGTCTTAGTGATGTCTTTTAAGACACTTAGTAAGGCCATACTGTTAATGCTAATCTACAAACTTCAAATTCCAATGAAGTTGGGACACTGTGTGAAAAGTAAATTAAAACAACACATTGATTAGAAAACCCATTCCAACCTATATTCAATTGAATACACTGAAAAGACAAGACATTTAATATTCAAACTTATAAACTGTTTTTTCAAGTATTTAATCATTTTGATATGATGCCTGCAACATGTTTCATAAAAGCTGGGACAGGTATACATCTCCTTTCCTTTTAACAACACTCAATAAGCATTTGGGAACTGAGGACACTAATTGATGAAGATTTTTAGGTGGAAGTTTTTCCTATTCTTGTTCATAGTCATAATGTGCCACACATTATCAATGGGGGACAGGTCTAGACTGCAGGCACGACAGTCTAGTATGTGCACTCTTTGACTGTGAAGCCACGCAGTTGTAACATGTGCAGAATGTGTCTTGAAACTGTCTTGCTGAAATAAGCAGGGACGTCCCTGAAACAGACATCACTTGGATGGCAGCATTTGTTTCTCCAAAACCTGTTTGTAACTTTTAGCATTAAAGGGGCCTTCACAGATGTGCAAGTTACCCATGCCATGGACACTAACACATCCCTATACCATCACAGATGTTGTCTTTTGACCTTTGCTCTGATAACAGTCTGGATGGTCCTTTTCCTCTTTAGCCTGGAGGACACCACGTCCATGATGTCCAAAACCAGTCTGAAATGTGGACTCAGACCTCAGCAGACTTTTCCACTCTGCCTCAGTCCATCTCGGATGAGCTCGGGCCCAGGGAAACCAGCTGTGTTTCTGGGTGTCGTTGAAATTTGGCTTTGACTTTGCATGGTAGAGTTTGACCTTGACCTTGTAGATGTAGAGATGAACTGTGTTAACTGACAGTGGTTTTCTGAAGTGTTCCTGAGCCCACATGGTGATATCTTTTACAACAGTGTTTCTCAACCAGGGGTCCGTGGACCCCTAGTGGTCAGTGGTGTAATTGCAAAGGGTCTGTGAAAATAAAATACCTTCTTTTACATCTGTTTCATGAGTGTAATTTATTGTATTTTAAAAAGAGATCTCACTCCTGTTTGTATTGTTAAAAGTTACTGCATGATACTGTTAATATATGCTTAACATAATCCACATCCTTTTCAAATTAAGAGCCCCCTACTGTTTCAGTGGGCACACACCATTAATTTCTTAATAATGCTTTTAAAGTGTTGTGGGAAAACTCTGGGGACCCCTCCCCACACGCACACACACACACACACACACAAATACACACACAAAGTTTAGAAACACTGCTTTACAGGATGATGTTGGTTTTTAATGCAGTACCAAGAGAGATTGAAGGTCATGGGCATTCAATGTTGGTTTTCAGCCTTGCTGTATAGTTTAGAAATTTCTCTGGATTCTCTGCATCTTTTGATGATATTGTGGACTGTAGATGTTCACAAAGTGGTGAATCTCACCCCATCATTGCTTGTGAACCACTGAGCCTTTCTGGGAGTCTTTCTAGCACCATGATTTGTAACTTAAAAATACTGATGGAAAATAAATATACGGTAGTTGCAGCATCTGGAGTCAAAGATAGCAGTGTGGGGTTGCTGTATTAGGATGTTAGAGATAAGGGTGATATTGGGTGATGGAAGGAGGGGAACATCTGGAGGGGTGGGGGAGAGACTCAGGTGGGATCGGTCTAGCCCTGAGAGAGGCTTCAACTCCCCTGAGGCTGGGAATGCACACACACAGACACATTTCCCTGCGTCTTGTAGTTTTAGCAGCGCCTTGATTTCTCTCCCCATTGCTCCCGCTTCTTTGCAGATATAGCCCCCTCTCCTTCAAAGCTTCCTCTTCATCTTTTTCTTCGCTTTAGCTAAGAAATAAACTCCACACTAAGGCAGCCTTGGGTTCCAATCAGCTATCCACTCGGCACAGGCACGCAGCACACACCGTGGCACCACGGTGACATGTTTTAGTTAGCACGGTGACAGATTTGCTTCCTGCCGAGTGCCTTTTCTCTCTGTATCTGTCATGGATGGAGCTGCCAGAGGGGCTTACTGTAAATGGCCAAAGCTAGGAAAGGCAGACGGAATAAGGAATAGGGCAATAATGAAGCCACAGAAGAAACACTGAGCTAAACACACACACCTGCACACGCTTCGTATTCCCATGACTGCTCCCGTCCATCCCTTTGGTCGCCTCCATCGAGAGCACGTAGATCTACAAATTCTGCCTGGAGAATCTTCTGATTAATGACATGCCTGTCTTGTCTAAACCACCTTCATCTTTTTCCTGACAAGAGCCTCTCTTCCACATTCACACCTCAAACCCCCCACAGCAGCTATGGCAGGCAGATATGCTACCCACAATCCCCTGGGGCCAGCAATTGAACACAGTAAGGTGTGTTGCCCAGCTTACCTGATCTGGTGCTTCATTCATCTGTGGAGCCTCGGGAGAGCTGGAAAAACACACTTTTCTTTAACAGTAAGATTACAAATACAGTATATGACAATGTACATGGTTACCGTCAACAAGCTGACAGTTTGGATTTCCTGTCACGGATGCCTGTTTCAGGGTGTTTAGTTTCTCAGATGTCTGCAGATGTAGTTGAAGAATAACTATGAAACTTTTCTGATATGAGTACAGGAGGTCTTGTCTGCTAGCTTTAGCAACCAGAGGCTTTCAAAGGGTGCTTCTCATTAAATAACTTAGTCTATCCTCACTTCCTCTCTCCTCAACCAACCCAGAAGTTATTCTCCCTCCACCATGATGAAGGATCTTCCAATTCCTTAAGTACACTTGGAGGAGGCGAGGATGGAGGAGAGAGCTGGCGCCTGGAGGAGCTCAGAGCGAGGAAAACACGAGTGAATCATCCGTTGAAGTCTTTCAACCAAAGATGCACTGCGATTGGCTTGGAGGCACAGCATTTGACCAACTTTCACACCCTCACACTGGTCAGTGCTCTTTTTTTCACACTTGTTTTTCTGACATCATTGATCTAAAACAAACAGGATGATTTATTTTCTGAAAAAACTGCTGTTTTATGTGATTTGTTGAGGAGGAAAATGATCATCCAGACTGTTCAAAAGAAAAAAAGTACAAAAGCCAGCATCTGTGATGGTATGGGGGTGTGTTAGTACCCATGACATGGGTAACTTGCACATCTGTGAAGGCACCATTAATGCTAACAATAACTTACAGGTTTTGGTGCCATCCAAGTAACGCCTTTTCTTGTGATGTCCCTACTTATTTCAGCAAGACAATGCCAAGATACATTCTGCATGTGTTACAACAGTGTGGCTTCAGAGTAAAAGGTGCAAATACTAGAGTGGCCTGCCTGCAGTCCAGACCTCTTCCCTATTGAAAATGTGTGGCACAATATAAAGCACAAAATACAAAAAGAGAGCACAAACCTCTGCCAAGGTAGCTCCCATTTTGCTGTTACACCCATAAGCAATAGTTCCATGATAAAGTTACTATCATATTATGATTCCTTGACCCTGAAAACCCACAACTAGCACTCAGAATCATGTTGATATCATTATTAGGTAGACAGTTATTGAGCTAAAATGATAGTTCGCTAATGGAGGTTATCTGAATCACCACCAAAAACTACTCATTTTTAAGTTGGGCCATTACCAACATCTTCTGAAAATTTCAGCAAAATCTGTTTTTGTGTAATCTTGCTAACAAACAAACATTCTCCAGCAAAAACACAACCTCCTTGGTGGAGGTAAAGAAGATCCTGGACTGTTGAGCAACTGAAGTCCTTCATCAAGCAAGAATGACCAACAAAGCTTCAACATTATTGTCCCCAAACACTTATTGAGTGTTGTTAAAAGGGAAAGGTGATGTAACACAGTGGTAAACATGCCCCTGTCCCAGCTTTTTTGGAAGGTGTTGCAGGTATTAAATTCAAAATGAGTGAATATTTGCAACAAAACTATGAAGTTCATCAGTCTGAACTTTAAATAACTTGTCTTTGTAATGAATTCACTTGAAAAAAGGCCCAAATGGTTTTTTTTGCCAATCACTGCAATCTGTTTTTATTTCTTTTTTACGTCCCAACTTCATTGCAATTAGGGTTTGTACTCACAGACTCAGTGTGAGCACCATCACAAACTACTTTCCAGTCTTCATCACAGATTTCATGCTTTAAATCTGTAAGCTTCCTGGTCTCCATCTTCCAGTCTGAAGTCTTGGTTATGGTTCCTGTCAGTGAATTGTAAAACTCTTGCACCCTCTCTTCAGACAGAACTGTACATTTCTTATGTATCTCTGCTGTTGTGTAACATTTGCGTCTTTGCCTTTTTGAACCACAGTATCGATTTGAGTCGCAAAGTAAAAGTTGGAGCTGTTGCATGGATTTTCTGCACACTGCTGCACTGCAGCTCGTTGTTTTCTACTGAAACAACTCCAGCTTTTAGACCGTGCCACAAGAGGAGCCGTATGAATTCCCATATAAGGCAGGAGGACCCTTTCTAACCTCCTCCTCCTCCTCCTCCTCCACTCTCTGTCTTCTACCCCGTCACTCCTTTATTGCAACCAGCTCTCCCTCTCTGCTGTGACCATTGTCTTAAACAAAAACATTAGTATTTTTTTCTGCTTTGGGACTTGTCATTTTCTGTCATCTGTCATCTGCCTGTCATTCACTGTACCACCTGCTGTAAAATTCAACATTTTTATCTTGTATTTTCTCCTGCACGTTCCAAAATACAGTAAATATTAAACCAAAGCTTCAAATCAAGCCTCTCAATTCCAATGGGAGAGATCAGGAGAGCGGGAAGCTTGCAGAGTGGGAGGTGGAGATGGATTGAAAGATGAAGACAGCGAGGACGAACACAGAGAGAAAAAACACAAACAGAGCTGATAAGACCTTCGGCAGAGGAAGTGTCGTTCTCAGCCGGTCCCCAGTGGATTTCCCAGCATCCCACTCTTCCCCTGCTGCAGGATGTAACCTCGTGTGGGAATACGTAAGGAATGCGGCCTCTTTTGTTTAGTGTGTGATAGGCTCCTGGTTGGCGGTCATTTGTGTGTCTTATATGTGTGACAGGCTCCAGGCTTGGCAGAGGCTGATCAGAGCAGCACTCAGCACTCCTTTCTGGGTAAGGCCCTCCTAGGAAAAACAATAGCTAATGTTATGGCTGCTATCTCGTAAAGCCCCTCCCTGGCTGCTGGAGCTCTTGCTGGGCTCTTACTCTGGTTCATGTTCATACTAAAGGCAAAGCAAAGAGCTTAGGGGATGATGGACATGAAGACCCTTTTATCAATGCCACATGACATCATAAACAGGAATATGTTAGAGCTTAAATGTTTGGAATCTGTTTTTCTAAAGGCGCCATACATAGAAGTTCAGCACAAAAATGTCTAAACTAATACAAAAAAATTGTGGGAGGGATTAATCTTATGGGCAGCATGGTGGTGAAGCAAGGTAGCATGGATGCCTCATAGTAAGTAGGTCCAGGGTCTTTCTGTGTTGAGTTTGCATGGTCATTCTGAACTTGCATAGGTTTTCTACAGGCACTCCAGGTTCCTTCCACCTGTATTAACTTTGTTGACTTATTATTTTCGTCATATACGTTGCTGCTGCAAGACATTATGGGGTGCTCCTTTCTCCTTTCTTTTCGTAAAGGATGGTCCACTGTTTCCTAAGCTTAAGGAGATGATAAAGGAAGTGACAAACTTCCTTTCTTTAAAGGTCCCATATTTTGCTCCTTCTCTGCACTTTAACATGGATCCTTGATGTCGTTTGGACCAAAGCAACATTAGTGACATGCTTTGGTCCAAAAAGCCTATGAATAAATCACAGCTGCATTCTTTCCACGCTCACATAACCCCTCTGCTCGGAACGGCTGGTTTTGAGGGCGCTCGCCTTCATATGCTAATGAGCTAGAGCAGCATACATACAGGCAATTCACAAATGAGTAGCGTAACTCGAGCGAAGCGGGCACTCCAGCCACGTGCCACTTACAGTCCTAAACACACACGAACCGCGAATTCATGCCGGTTACCAGATAACAGTGATTTCGTTTTCCCCAAATATCAAAGGCTAACTGCAGTGGGACAGCCGCAACTTAGCCTACCTTCTGGGCTAACATGAGCACCATGGAGGGGTAATGGGGTGGGTAAAGGACTATATTCAGCCAACTGTTAAGCATCTCTTCCTGAACACACATGAACTGCAAATTCATGCCATTTAGCAGATAACAGCAATCCGGTTTCCCCCAAACATCAACATGCTAACCTTGGCCTAGTCACCACAGTGGGACTGATTATATTCAGCCAACTGTTAAACTTCTCTTGACTAATGTAAGAATGCTCATACACTGAAGTTTATCCTTCAGACTTTCAACAAGTAACGTGAGCATTGACGAACATGTACAGTAACTTCTAGTTCACTTCACCCTGCTGTTAGCATTAGCTCATAGCAATGAGCAAAATAAATACTACACAGCATTAAAATACTCACATTTCCATCATCAGGTTTGTGATGGATTGTTGATACTGGGCCTGGATTCAGGTTCCTAATCAAAAAGGACTTTTCAAATGCACCCAAAGGCCTGCCACAGTATTGTCTTGATATCCTCCATTTTTCTTGTGTGATCACACAGCCGAATATCTATGACTCCACTGTACTTGAGGAGGTGCAATCAAAGTGTACACTGTAATAAAGAGAAAGTGCCTGGCACCAAAACCCAGAAGAGTCGAGCCAAGTTGAGTCGGTACCACATATGGAAGTATATAATTTTTATTTCCTTCACTATTTAATGTCTAATTCCGACATGTTGTCGTGCAGAAACTGTAGTTTGCAGCTGGATCAAATTTACACTTTCTTTTCTTGAACACCTGTATTTCTTTTTGCCTGGGGCCGTTTCAAAAGTTCAGCTCTTAAAGGCCTTAAAATAGATTTCTGTAAAACTGTCTATAAAGCAACAATATGTCTGCACGCTGAGACCACTTAGGCTGGAGGCTAAACCGCACTTGACTTTCTACCTTGTACATCAGAACATGATTTCTTTATGAGAGCATACAGAGCAAGAAAGACAAGGTCAGGAACAAGGCAAAAGTGAGATTTATTGAAGACATTTTGACAAGTTCTTTGATTCATGTGTGTAGCCCTCATGTTAACAGAAAACAATCCAGCTTTGATTAGGAGTCTGTTCATAAAACACAGTGATAAAGGCTCTTTTAAAAGTCAGAGCAACTGATGTAAGTTGAAATCCTTCGCTGACCATCAAGATGATGCTGATAAAAGGGGGGGTCAAATCTCCTAATAAAGGAGAGCAAAGGCTGTTATTACCTTTTGGCACAGAGGAGTAAGACACGAGCATTAAGAAAAAAACAGTGGGTCAATATTCTCTTTTAGTCCTTACTTCCTTTTCTGGTGTCTTTTCAAACTTCAGGTCTAAAGAGAAGGTCTAAAAAAAAAAGCAGTGATGAAACATATAACAACACAATAAAGGTACAGTAACAGCGTTTTGGATTCAATCAATATTTTTCATTAATTAAGTTTCAAATTAAACCACATCTTTGGTGCCATGATTCATACGAAGTTAAACAAAAATATGAAAAACGGAAAAATGACATAGGACATGTGTTCGCATCCTAGAACCACCAGAATATATCAGAACTATCTGTGATATGTTTTACTTCCGCAATGAATGTTTACCACCTGTTTGGAGGTCAATACTCTTATTGATGCATTTGTTCCACAGGTTGATATCTACAGTTATATTCTGGCACTTTGATAGTTTGGTTGTATGAGGTACTTGTCCAATAATCAAGGGTGTTTTTCACATCAGGCAGGATTGTTCAGTAGTTTGTACAAACACATATTCAAAAAAGAGTTCAAACTAAGCATTAAAGTGAAGCTAATGTCTAGGACAGTGCTTCCCAAGCTGTAGCCCGGGCACACTGGGGGGCTGCAGGTGGGCTGGGAGATTTTTCAAGTCATAGAGGCCTAACACTGTGCAGCAGCTGGATCTGCGAGGATCTGATTCAATGTCTGTAATCAGGCAGATCCATCTTACAAAGCTCCAATCTACAACGACTGTACTCGGCCCAATCAGTGCCCTTTTAAAGCAGAAATTGGGGGGAGCAAGACAGCAGGAAGATTAGCATAGATGCTAACAGCTTAAGAAGCAGTTTTTCAAATGTGGACCACATTTCTCAGTGAAATGAAAAATAAATAACACTGAAAGCATTTCATGATAGAAAAGATATTATAGCTCAAATTCAGACATGCATTTCTCAATAGAAATTATATTTTTGCTCCACTTTCGGCACATTTTGGCAACATAAGTGCGGACTGATGACTGATGGATGGAACACACCCCTTTAGCATTGTACGCACACAGACTCAATCTCGCGACGATGCAACACGATTGCTCACTGACCCTAAAACATGCAGCACATGCTTTCATTGATTGTATATGCTTTAAACACTTATATCATTTTTAACATGAAAGAATCATATTTATAATCATAATAATCGTTAAAGAAAAAGAAAATTAAACATTTAATGTGGCACAATAATCTTTTAATCTTGATTATTCAGTTTTCATAATTGTGGAAGGCAGTAACTGTTCTAGTGATTAAAGTTCAATTAATTTCCCAGCTCTAGTATGCACTCTGTTTTTACATAATTTTCATCCATGCTCAAAAGATGTAGCAGTTTAAGTAGTTACTGTGCCAACACGTGGCTTTCAGCTAGCTTATTAAAGCAGCTGATTAAAACAGAGCAAATGCTTGTTTCTTTATTGGGGTTTAGAGACAAATCCATGGCTGTCCTTGATTCTGCATTATTGTGAGTTACACTATGTCCTAACCGAATGGGATGTGCCTGAGCTTCGGAGACAAAATCAGGCTAATTACACTGAATCATATGTGTCCTTACTGACCGTTAGCGAGGTGGTTTTTATGTGTTTGCTAATGCCCCTGTTCTATATTTCTCTCCCTTGCACGGACAAGGTGTGAAAAGCAATTCTGAGGAAGTGTAGTGGGGACTTTTTGTGGTTTTCTCTTGCTTTTCTCACTCACTAGAGCTGGATTATCTGTTTAACATGGCAGAGATGGAGGAGCTTTCAAGTATTTCATTAGGTAAAATGATTTACTTTCACTTTTAACATGTAGGGAGGAACCCTTGCAATACAAAGCACTACAGCCTTTCCTCCAGTTGTACAGTAAAAGCACTTGATGTACTGTTTACAAGGTAAACACAGGGCATTAAATTACATTTTAAACAGATGCAGAGTTGACAGCAAGTGTGCGATGAAGCATGATTCATGAAAGTTGGTGGCTGACTGCATTGTATTACACAATAGTCTTTGCTATAATTACTATATTCTCTGAAACAGGGGTGGGAAACTAGCAACCTGGGGGGCCACATGCCGCCTTCCACCTCACTAAATGCGGCCTGTCAGCCATTTCCAAAAATCAACAAGTATGAAGAAAACCCAGATATCTAATGGTAATAATTTTGTATAACCTACATTATTATTTTAATTGTTTTTTTTTTAAGTTATTGAAGAACTTACTTTGCTATAATTGTGTCTCTAAATCTCTCTCTTTCATAAAGCATTAGTACATTATATCAAGTATTACTCAATGCTGTATTTAAAAAATGGCAGAAGTAAAATATTTGTGCTTTACAAATTGGAAAACACTCATTGTTTCATTGATTTAAAAATAGCTTCATTGACTTTAATCCTGTGTACATCAGCTAAATTAGCTTGAATTCTATGTCAGTTCATTTTACTATGCATAATAGCTTGTATTTGTGTTATAATGAATATTGGTATACTATTTTCATGACTACTTTTATTCACATATTTTGTTTATCAAACATTATTTTCCCCCATCAAGAGTATTTGAAAATTTGTTACAATGCGGCCCTCAGACCGGGAAAAACAGTTTTATGCGGTCCTCTTGGTAATTAAGGTTGCCCACCCCTGCTCTATGACAATCATATAAAACTCGTAATCCCATTTTATTGTCTCTGTAATGAAAAAATAAACTCTGATTGTCATTTTGATCAGCTTGCGCAGCCCTACTAAGTGACAAGAACCTCATACAACCTCACACAGCCAAGGAACAAGTACATTTCACCGTGACAGTTAATCAACCTTTTTAGATAAAACTCAGTTGTAACGTAGTAAAAATGCTCACTTTGAATGCAAAGGAATTGCTTGACACCACACATTTGTATCCCAGCAACTGCTTTGACTTCAGTTTAGATAAAAACTTTACTCTGCTCACCACAACTTGTCACCAAGGACCTGAAGACAAACAGCACCTTTTAGTAAGAACTTTCTCCATCACCTTGGATGTAATGTAAGAGTTTTATTAGAGCAGAGTCAGGACCACGACTGTGTTTTTCTTTTGATCTGAACTGCTGATGTTGAGTCAGACATGGAGGTGGGACAAAACAGAGCTAAAGAGAGAGCCAGGGACACACTTTACACTCATTTGAACTGTCTGTCCATACAGCCAGACAGGCCTCTGCACGGCCTGTATGTACAGATCCTGTATACACAAGAATCAGAAGAGACTGATGCCTCTGAAAAGGAAGGTCTCTGCTCTGCTGAACACTTTCACGGCAAACATAAAATCATGACCAACAGAGAAGAATCAGTAGATATGTGTTGCCTCAAAATCTGGTTGCACCTTTGCGCTCTACAATAGTGCAGAGTTAAAAGTTGTGACTTTTTCAGCCTTCTGCTAACCAAAGAAGAAGCATGTGATGTACATTCAGATCACTCCTTCACCTTCAGTCTTTTTTTTCTCTCTTCTTCATGCCTCCTGCGGGGTGTGAACTCTTAAAGCGAGACGACGCCGCGGTCAGTCACACAGGAAACTGAGAAGGCAGACGACCTCACATCCTGCCTGAGCTCTGGAAGAAACACTTCCTCCTATTAAAAAAAGCAGCAGCAGCAGCAGCAGCAAGTGCAAGAGCCAAAGATCTCTTGGTGTGAAGGCAGAGGTGCTTTGCTGCAGTGTGATAGAAAAAAACCTCAAATTTAAAGCCAGCATGTTTGCAGCAAAACGTCTTTGTGATGAATAAAGCCGAGCGTGATCTTTATGATCTTTGGAGGGGAATTACATTCTAAAAAAATTCAAGTCAACAAAAGGAAATAACAAAGCAGTGTGACTAGTCAGAGGCATAGTTTCCAAGCCTGAAATGAGCTGAAAAACAAGTGAAACAATGGGGTCAGCTCCAGGACCATACACGCTCTTAATGGCTTAAGTTGAACCTGAGGTCCAGAGGATTGTCTGCCTGCTTCTCCACACGGCCTCAGTGCAGAGCTGGGTGCACGTCTGTTAATCTGTTCTCTGTTTATTGGCAGAACTTTCAAGAATGATTTGAAAAACAGTGATTGAAACCTTAAACTTGAGTAAAATTTCCGATAAGTCATTAACTTGAAGTCACTTCTGTTCCTTACAAAATGACACGAAATATAAACAAACAGATCTCGGGTTTCTTAAGAGAACCACAAGCTTTAAACAAGAGCACAATGGATGATCAGCATCTGCAGAAATGCATCCTGACTCCGGCCAAATTCTTATTGTTTTCCCGCTCCCTAGTAAGACTGAGAAATAATACGGTAATACATTATCATGGGACATTCACCAGGAGCCACAGTACCTTTTAAAACAGTCATGAAAAAATCTGCTGTGTAAATACTTTGCTGTGAATGTGTTTCTTTTCAGCAGCAACAACAATGTGTTTAAAGAAGTTATGACAGAGATCCTGTTAATGATGTTGGACTGACTGGTCAATAAAGTACCTGTTAAAGCAGTGATTGAACACTGCAGGGGGTACGTTGAAACATTTAATAATTTATTTCCAACTTGGAAGTACTGAGATTAGCCTGTCAATAAAATGGTAAGTGTGTGCTACAACTAGTTTTCCCGGGGAGACAATAACCTGTGGCACAGCCGAGCCAAAATGAAAACAGCTGCTAACTTACAGCCAGGCGAATATTAGATTAGATTAAATTAGATAGAGCTTTATTTATCTCTTGGGAAGACTCCTTCAGGGAAATTAAGGATAATATAAGGATCATAATAATATATATAATAATATGATATTATTGTGAAAAGGGGAAGAGAGAGAGCAGGAGGAGGACAGTCTGCTAACAGGCCACAGGCTGGACTTGAACCCGGTCCGGCAGAAGCACTGCCTGGCCAAAAAAAAAAGTTGCCTCCTGGATTTAACTAAGCAAATAGGTACGAGCCTCCTATTGAATAATTACTGCATGGGCGGTTATCTTTCAGCTGGCAACAAGTTGTTTAACCCCAGCTGATGCAATGAGTAGCTTCTCATTTCTTAAACAATCATGTCGAAAGACACATCCTGTGGTCGTAGAAAAGATGTTAGTCTGTTTAAGTAGGGTCAAATCATTGCCATGCATCAAGCAGAGAAAACATCTAAGGAGATTGCAGAAACTACTAAACTTGGGTTAAGAACTGTCCAACACATTATTAAAAACTGGAAGGATAGTGGGGAACCATCGTCTTCGAGGAAGAAATGTGGTTGGAAAAAAATCCTGAATGATCGTGATCACTTAAACGTTTGGCCAAATCAAATCAAAGAAAAACAACTGTAGAACTCAGGGGTATGTTTAATAGTGAAAGTAAGAGCATTTCCACACGCACAATACAAGGAGAACTGAAGGGATTGGGTCTCAACAGTTGTGTAACCTTATGAAAACCACTAATCAGTAAGGCTAAAAGGCTTCAGTTTGCTATGGAGCATAAAGATTGGACTCTGGAGGAATGGAAGAAGGTCATGTGGTCTGATGAGTCCTCCTGTTCCAGAGTGATGGGCGCATCAGGGTAAGAAGAGAGGCAGGTGAAGTGATGCACCCATCATGCCTAGTGCTTACTGTACAAGCCTGTCGGGGTAGTGCTGTGATCTGTGAAAAATATTGTGACATTGCAGAAGCTTATCAAAACCATGCCACAGCGAATGTATGCTGTAATCAGAGCTAAAGGCGGTACAAAGAAATATTAGAGTGTGTGACCTTTTTGGTGGCGACTTTTTTTTTGGCCAGGCAGTG
The DNA here is from genome assembly GCA_037902135.1 of Cetoscarus ocellatus. Classification (NCBI taxonomy): domain Eukaryota; kingdom Metazoa; phylum Chordata; class Actinopteri; order Labriformes; family Labridae; genus Cetoscarus; species Cetoscarus ocellatus. Next base: position 1,027,318 of record JBAMNC010000693.1, on the reverse strand, counting down.
TATACGGTCGTGCCTGGTTGTTTACCACTCTGCTAAACCAGCACGCCCTATTATGCAAGTATCTTTCTTAGGGCTGTCAAACGATTCAAAATTTTTAATCAGATTAATCACAGGGTTGCTGTGGATTAATTTTGATTAAACAGGATTAAATATCATTTATTTTTAATCCTTATTAATCATGTGAGGGTGGTTTGTTGCAAGCTGGACGACACATTAGCCGAAGTGCTAGCAGGATCCCCGACTGATGCATGCTTCACATTAATGTGGTACTTTAAGCTGGAAGAGCTTCGGTGAAAAGAAAACTCCTTCCTGCAGAGTGTGCATATAAATGTATGTCGGTCCACAGATCCGTCTTGTGTTTTTTTGCATTCAAATTTCCCACCCAGAGGGCCACTGTGCTGTTCACCGTCTTCCAATTCGAGTTGGTTGGTTCTGCCAGATCAACTACCCATGTGCTGCATCATGTGCTACGGCAAGTCTACTTGGACAAACTGTCCGAAACACGTTGCCAGAGACATTTAAGGGATTTTGAATCATTCTTCCCTAATTTTTTAAACCCTTTAGTGCCTGGAAACACAAATTATAGCCAGAAAATTCTAATTTTTTGGAGCTGAAATGTTTTTTTCACTTTCTACTGACATCCTAAAACAATCAAAATTTCCATCAAATTTAACATATATATTTTTTGCATCTCATTTGATACATTAGGTGTTTTTGGCAACTGATAGTCCATTTGAGGACATTTTTATCATTTATCTGGTTGTATTCTGATGTTTTAGTTATTTATTGATCATACTGATTCGATAGAGGTATCATAAAAGTATGTATCATATATAATACAAAAGGCGTTAAAGGGTTAAAAAGGACAACAGGAGACACCTGCAGACCTAAAATTTGCAACTACTGACTCAGCTGAGGGTGGCATGGTGGTGCAGCTGGTAGTGCGCAGGCCTCACAGCAGAAGGTTGCTGGTTTGGACCCAGTGCCCAGTGTTTGCATGTTGCATGTGTATATTCTCTCTGGGCTCAATGGCTTCCTCCCACAGACCAAAAGCAAGCTCACTAGGGTAGTTGGTGACTCCAAACTGCCCTGAGGTATGAAAATGAGTGTGAATGGTTGTCTGTCTCTCTATGTGGCCCTGTAATTGGCTGTCCAACCTGTTCAGGGTGTGCCCAACCTCTCCCACCATGTCAGCTGGGGTAGGCTCCAGCCCCCACGACCCAAACGAACCAAGCTTTCCAAAAAAACGAATAGCTTGGAACAAATTTGTTGGGTGTGGAAGCTTGACTTCCATCAAAGTTAACAGTTAACAGAGTCAAATTCAAGACTTTCTGTGCCCAGCTCTGCTTCTGAGTTGGTAATAACTTCAAGGCAACTGATTTGTAGAGGCATTAATAACGATTTTTGTCCATCTAGAAAAATTCCCCTGTGAATCTTAAAAATGGCCTGGCTGAGGTTGATCCCTGTGCACCCTGATCTCACCTCTAAACCAGCAGTGAAACAGATGAAACACAACAGCAGCTTTGATGCACTCAGTCTGTTTGCTAATATAACTAAAAGTCTCCTCCCATATCTCTATTACACGCTGACAAATATCACGTAGATATTTCCCATACAGTCTGAAGGCCAGACACCAGGCATTAACAGAGCGCTGCTTCTCTTGTGCAGCAGCAGGAGAACAATGGCTGTGTGGGCTCAGCAGTCTCCATTTGTTCACTTCAGTCTGTGCCTGAGCAGGCAGCCAGCACCCTGCTCGCCATCAGGGCTTCTTGGCGGCGGTTTTGGCTTTCCCATTGGGTCCCGTTTTGATCTGGGTCATCTCCACATCTGTCAGGGCGTCGGGGGGGAGGCAGGAGCGCATGCGTTCGATGGTCTTCTGGTACGATGCCCTCTCCTGCTCCAGAGTGCGAATCATGTGTTTCAGTTTGCTCTCCTGAGAAAGGAAGTTCTCCACGCTCGTCTCCAGGGTCTGAATCTTCTGCCGCGCGGCCTGTGAGACACAGACGTACCTCAGTGAATACACAGTGTGATGCACAGACACATTTGAATAGACAGTACAAATCAAACACAACTTTGGAAATCTGAAATTGATGAAACATTGATGAAAAAGTATGAGATATAACTGTTTAATACAGAAATTCGATTTCACCAACTTTAAATGACTCAATTAAAGAAATAACTCTGAAAAACAATGTCAGATGTGACTGCAAGTTCTATCAAAAGCTGTAGACCAAATGTGTTGTATATACAGTACAAGGGAAATTACACTCAGACCCTCGTCTTGCAGTCGTACTCATAATGTTTTAACCTGTGTGTTAGTGCCATCTACAGGCAGACTGAAGAACTGCAAGTGAAAACTTAAAGGCTCTTTTAACACCACGGACAAATTTTAATCAGGGTCTAGTCAAGTACAAAATTCAGATTTAAAAACTGTTAAAAATATTAAGTAAAGGAGTTAAGATATCAAGTCCAAAATATGACACCAAATAGTGGTAATATTTTAGCAAATAATGTTTCTAAGCACATTTTTTCCATGACAAAAAAGCAACATCTAGGTCTGCACAAACCTCTGCAAAGGCATTTCCAACACTGTCAAACTCCAATTATTATATTTAGTTTTTTTTAAAGAATGCTCATAGAGTTGCCAATGTTGACATAGACAAATGCTTCATACTAGGCTACTTGAATATGGCAAAAATTCTAATTGTGGTTATTTTCATTGATATTGGCATCACAGTTTTTAAACACAACTAGTAATTCATTTTACATCATCTGCATTATGTGCATTTATTGGACTTTGGCACTTTAAAAAAAATATGACAATAGAGCAATCAACAAAGATGAGTGTAAAAAAGTAAAACAAAAAAATATAAATAACAGAAGTCCTCCAAAAGCACAAACCTCCAGAGAGGCATTTCCAACATTGTCGAGCTTGTGTTATCAGAAATGAGAGCAAAAAATTTCCTGATGTGGACAAATCCTTAAAAAAATTCTTTTATCTGGCAGCCATAAATGACAAAAGGTGAGAAAGCCTAATATTCATTTTAGTCTTCAGACAAAACTTCAGACTGACTGCAGCTGCAAGAATTAATACGAGTATCAAAAAGTTGTTCTGTTTGCTGAAGTGAGACCCTCCTAAGATTTGTTGTGTTTTTTTTCCAAAGTGAGTGTAGTTCTTATCTTTCTTACCTGTAGTTTTTCCAGCAGGTCCATGTTTTGTTTTTTTAACTGTGTGTTGGTCTTTTCCACTTTGTCGAGACGGTCGGAGTCTTCAGGCAGGGGTCCTGAATCTAACATCTCATCCTGGAGGACGTGGTACTCCACCTCATAGGCATGCAGCTGCTTAGAGATGTCCATTTCCATCACCTTGTTAACAGAACATTCACACGATATTCAATTACAGGTTCTTATCTTAAATTAACAAGAAAAAAATCCCTGAGTTAAAAATGGAGGTAAACTACACTGCTAAGATAATTTACAAAACTGTAGTTTTGTTGTGTTTTTTGTGTAGTTTTAACCTAAAAGTGGGGTAATTAGGAGGCTACCATTGACTCTCATATATCTCTCATATTTACTAGTTCCAAAGGCCTCGAGCAACCACACATAAAAAAAACCAAACTACACCTTTAAGTGAAATATGATGTTAAATGAGTCGTAAATATATGACTAATAAATACAATAATGTTCAAATCTCACATTTTGTGTATTATTTAGCAAATTTGGACAATATCTTTTAACTTTTCAAACTCCTCTTTCTACCTTTGAAATGGTCTGCTCCATCTGTGTGGGGGTGAGTGTGGGTATTGTAGTTTTTAAATAGTCCACGATGGCCTCAAAGCTGTCGCACTCCACTATCTCCTTCTCATGGCTGCTCAGCAGACAGAGGGCCACTTTAAAGATCACGCCGGTGCCTTGGACGAATATGAAATCTGAGAGACAAATGCACAAAACAATGTCACATTCCAAAAAAAAAGTCTTATAAACTGTTTCTTGAGCTATAAACATTTTATGGCTTTTTAGATGTAAGCATTTTTCGAAGTAGAATAGTGGTTGTGAGCACAAAAAGAGGAAAATGTACCAAATATGCGGGACACAAAGCCAAGGGGGAACTGAGAGGCGAAGAGAGTGAGGAACCACGGAGCAGCGTAGAGGCTTGGGCAGATGTCGTGCTCCTCGAAGTGATTGTACAACTCGCGGTGATAGTCGTGCAACAGTCTGGAGAGCTGGTACATCTGAATCTGGAAGAGACAGAAGACAGAGAAATTAAACAAATGAGGCACAAAGATATGGAGCTGTTTGGGCATAAATTTCAAATCAGTGATATCAACCGTAGTTAAGCTCTACTCGTACTCAAATTTGGAGTAGATATGCACAATTCTGGTCAACTAGTGCACAAGTAGACTTTACTAGTGAAGCAAAAAGTGTCACTATTAATACAAGTAGATTGAAAAATATTAACTAGTACTACCAGGACACAGCAAAAACTCAGATTTAGGCAGGTGTGTTTGTTTATGTTCAAGTCAAAAATATCCAAAACATTTATTCTAATCCACATTCACTAAACCAGTTGAGGTAAATATCTTATTTTAAGGAATGAAAGGCAAAAATAAGGCATTGAATTGCTTGTAATGAAGAGAAAATATCTGCCAATGAAGGAAGCAAGTTTGACTCAGTGAGGCTCTCAAATTAAGGTTTATATAAACCAAATTTGTCTTGTCTTATTGGCAGATTTTACTTATATCTTCAAATAAAATCTTAATCCAGACACGCAAGGAAATTGTGGATTAGAATAAGTCTAGTGAGATTCTTTTGCCTTAAAATTGGCCAAATACTTTCACTTAGATCTGAGTTTTTTCAGAGTAATTCTTATATGCTAATAAGTGGGGCAACTAGTTAAAGCTTTGAGTTTTTACAAGTAACATTCAAGTCTACTAATACTACTAGTAAAAAAAATTGTCTATAAGTAGAAAACTTTGTGTCACTAGGTAAGTCTACTGTGTCAAAAATCTTTACAAGTTAAACCAATTTTTGTTCACCAGTACTACTAGTAAACTCAAAAATATCTCACTAGTAGTACTGACGGACTGTTTTTAGTCTACTCGTAGTACTAGTAAAGCCAAAAGATTCACTAGTTGTACTAGCAGACCTACGGGTTTATAACCAAATCCAGCACCCTAATTGGTTGTAATATTTTCAAAAGTCAATGGGAAGCCTGAATGTTCTTTTTCCCACCCTTTATTAGCATGTAAGTCTTACTAGTAGTACTAGTGAACATTTTTAGGTCTACTAGTAGTACTTGTGACACTTTTTGCTTCACTTGTAAGGTCTACTCACGCACTAGTTGACTAAAATTGAGTACATGTACTCCAAATTTGAGTAGTAGTAGAGCTGAAAGATGGTTGATATGAACAATATTAATTTTAAGCCCGAACAGCTTTTAATACAAAGACAGGCTGCTGCAGCCTGACACCTCAGATGAACTGTTTCATATCAGATCAGCAGAACCATACCAATGACAAAATGACATAATGCAAGCTTGACAGGCAGCCTTTAAATTTACAATTTTTCCGAAGAAAATGTCACATTTCTGCTTTACTTTTCAGAGTGAATATTGTCCTGTTATGACAAAACTACGGCCACATGGCAGCAGCCACTTGTTTATAGACTTCTCACTTTTGGCCACATCTAAACCAAGTCCCTCACCAACACTTCCCCCTCCTCAAGGACTTGTTTCGGTCTGGTTATTCTCAGACTGGGAATAAGCGTATCAGTTAGTTTTGCTCCAAGGATTCACCTGAAAGCCGTCATGGAATCTGGCGTAACCAGGTTCTTGTCCAGGTTAAACATGTCATGCCAAAACAAACTTGTAAATCAGGCTGTGAGGAGTAACAGAGGACAGTCTAATAATCACACACTGGCAGAGGAACTTTCAGCTTGGCATGAAGCTGTTTAAAAGTCACCAGGGTAGTTTAACAGGCTTGTTAAAACAGACATGAAGGCAGAGAGACAAGGAGGCAACAAATGACGTCCACAAAGGCTGGTCACTAAGGGTGTGGAAAAATATGTATACAACAAGATATTCCTGACCTTTGTGGCTCAATACTTAATGGATACTCTATGGAACGATGCTGATATTTTCATAGCAAGTGATTTATAGAAATATAGGACCTTTAAATTATTGTAGTTCTGCCTCCAACCACAAGATAGCAGCAGATTTAACTCACCAACTCTCAGTTAAATTAATTATTATTTCTGTCACTGGGACAAAAAAAAAGTTAATCAGTGTTGCAGGGACAATGCTTTTAATAGAGAACTCTTAAATGAAACTGAAACTGTCCCTTTATCCATCAATACTTTGGGTTCATAATATTACATTTAAAAATGAATGGACTTTTTAGTTAAGATTTTGATATATTGCCCTGATTTTATTAGTAATATAATGTGACACATAAAATCATCTCCATTCTATCCCAAAACACATTGTATTTCTATTTCTCGCCATTAAACACCCATGTTGGTTGCATTTGAGAATTAAGCATTTTATTACATTAAAATATATTATGATTAATCATTTAATATTTAGCAGGGCACAATTTTGATCGAAAGTGCTTAACAAATTTATTAAACCACCACCCAATGTAACATTTTTGCCACAGCTACCCTAAATTAACAGCAATGGTATTAACTAAAATCACTGTTTATATTTCTGTAATGTTAAATACACCAGTATGTAGAAGCTCTTCAACAGAAATGATATTATAATGTTCAAATATATAGGTATTAAAAAGGTGAATTCAGTTTGAATTTCACCATTCCTGTTCAAAATGTATGTCCAACAACAAGAACATTGTCAGTTTTGAAAAAGTTTTAAAAAGATTTCTAAATATCTATATTTTCTGTTTTTTTATGACAGGTGTTTCAATGTGTCATGTACAACATATATATTTAATTTTACATTAATTTAGTTTTGTCTGTGCAAAACTATGATCTAATCAGTGCACAAACTTATTTAACATCTTATTTGATATAAATGTATGTAAAAAGAAAAATTTACCTATCTGTAGTTATGTCATTGTATTTGGGTTAAACTGTATTATATGCTTTACCATTATCATACTGGAACAACTGGCGGATTTATCACTGTCCAACGATTTTTGCACGACAGAAATGTGTGCTCAAAATACTCAGTACTCTGAGTTCTTTTAAATCACAATCAGAAAAACTTAACTAGTCTCCAAGGGGAATTTTGGTTGTTTCAGTTGCTCTTAAACACAGTGTAGCAGTAGGAATATCAAATATAGACAATAAAACAAGAGACAAGTATAGTAGAAATTAAATAAGCAAAAATTACAACATGCAAAATCTTTGAAGTACTTTTTACTTGTGCTGATTCATAGAGTGCTACTATTATATAGAATTGGTTCAAGTTTTATCAGAATGCACAACAGAATAATGCACAAACCCCAATTCCAATGAAGTTATGACGCAGATCCTGGACTGTTTAGCAACTGATGTCAAACATCAAGCAATAATGGGGAAGAACTCCTCCTACAAAGCTTCAACAGTTAGTGTCCTCAGTTCACAAACCCTCATGAATGTTGTCAAAAGGACACTTGATGTAACTCAGTGGTAAACATGACCCTGTCCCAGCTTTTTTGGAACATGCTTCAGGCATCAAATTCAACGTGAGCGAATATTTGCAAAAAAAAAACATTAAAACTTATAGGCTTGAACATTAAATATCTTGTCTTTAGTGTTTTACTTGAATATAGGTCAGAAGTATTTGCAAACCATTGTATTTTATTTTATTTAAGTTTTGTACAACGTCCACACTGAGCGGCACGGTTGTGCAGCTGGTAGTGCATGTGCATCACAGTAAGAAGGTTGCTGGTTTGAATCCTGTTTCGGTGAGGGCCTTTCTGTGTGGAGATTACATGTTCTCCCCGTTCACTTCTGCTTCTCACCAATGTCAGCTGGGATAGGCTCCAGCCTCCGTGACCCAAAAAGGACGAGTGGTATAGATACTGGACGGATGGATGGATGGACAGACTATGTCCCAACTTCACTGGAATTTGGGTTTGTACCATCCACCAAGTACTTACACATCACTAAAAGGTTTCCACTAAAACACCTTCACTTCCCCTGTCCTGGTGTTATCAACACTCTATAATCAAAATGACACCTCAGCTCCATCACAGCATTTTAGACAAATAAATGAATAAAGATCAATTTACCCGGATATAATCATAAATCCATAAAAACTGTAAATATTTACTTGACTCCTCCTGGATATCTTGTCTCTGATCCGACGGTACTGACCATCAAACCAGCATTGGCAGTATAATGTTATGAAACTTGGAAAAATATCAAAGTTAATCTTTTGGTTTCCAAGTTAATGGAAATATTTGATAGACTTAGCTTTGCATCTTTTCATACAGTATTCAGGTGCATAAAAAATGTAGTGAAGTCCAATATTTAACACATAATTTAGTCAACTTAAAGTAAAAGTTCTGGTTTAAGGATGGACAGATACACAAAAACAGAAGTAACCTCGGTAACAGTGCGGTCTAACAGTGATCCTGGCAAGCCTAACAGAAACTCAGAGCGCACAGAAAACAGAAGCAGAAGTTAGCCGGAGCTAAAACTGGCCTGTTATCAGCTTCTTTCAGCTTCCTGACTGTTAAAAGAAGAAACACCTTTACCTCCTCGTCGACACACAGGGCTGATCCTCTTTGCTCTGACACATCTGACTGAGTCTACAAAGAACAGAAACTCCCGAGCCGCTCTGCTAAATAGTTACCTGCTGAAGATTAAATATTACCACGCCTGCTGATGCTTCAACCCTGTGAGGTCAGCTGATGTTTAACCAGAGTGGCAGAGTGCAGGTGTGGTTTAAGGAAGAGGTGGAGACATCTGACTTCTGTTTGCTGACTGATAGTTAACACTTAACTCCAAACAGCAGGAGGATGACAGATTAATATGCTTGTTTCTTCACCACTGTTACTGATGGGTTGAAAACAATTTACACTTATTATGAAATACTAGGATTTCCACCAGAATTCGTGTTACAAAAGCCATGACTGTCATTTTAGAAGTTTTTAAAGTATTTGAAATGTGTGACATTACTAGGCAAGGAAATAATGTTGTTTTTCTATTTAAATTAGCTAAATTATACAGTTTTTTTTACTCTGCAAAAAAGGAAGAAAATAAAAGATAAATATTGGGGGATACAAGAATGCATTTAGTACATACCTTAGTTTCTGGTAACATTTTCTTCTTTTTATTTGATTATTTGTTTGTTTGTTTTGTAACTTGTTTCCATTTTGAGGCATATAAGGCATATTTTTATCAAAGGGCAAGGTGTTATTTAGTAGGATTAACAGGTGAGAAAATGTATAGGGACACAATTTCTTTGTTATTTCTTGAGACTAACCAGTAGATTCTAATTTCAAGACTTTATAGTGTTTTTTCAATTGTGCAAAAAAGGAAGAAAATATATATATATGGGGATAAATGAAAACATTCAGTATGTACCTCGGCTTTTTGGTCACAGTTTTATTTTTATTTTTTTTCTGATTATTTGTTTGTTTCGTTTTTTTTTAATTCGTTTCCATTCTGAGGCATTTTAGGTGTTTTTTTTTTCAGAAGAGCAAAGGATTACTTAGTAGAAAAAGCTATATTTTTCCATTCCTCAACAAATTCTTAATTTCACCCTGAAGCAAATGAAGACATTCCCCTAAAAATCCTTCATGCAATGTAAAATAAAAAAATAACAATGATAATAAAAATAACTGAAAAAAGAACTTTACAAGTGTTATTTATCCCTTAGGAACATCGTTTATTTGTATTTTACAATGCTGAATAAACTACTAGATCTTGATCTCCAAACATCTATGATTATTCAAGTTTTTAGTCAAACATTTAATTTTCTTTTACGGTGTTTTATTTGAACACATCTTGATACCATTTCCCTTTTTGGTCTGATTGCCTTTCTTCCCAGCTGTCATTGAACACATCCTAATATAACAGTGAGCGTCTCAGGCCCATTAAAGCTCATTAAGTGTGTCTCTAATGGTCATCATGCCGACTTGAGCAAGGATTTAAAAATGCATTACATTTTTGAATCAATGGGACTTTCAGCTAAGTCTGTGAGTGCCTTTTATGGCTGTATGGAGCAGATGAGGATATTTTCAGGCGAGTGTGTTATGAGTCTAGTGTAGTGTCACCAGAGTTTTTTTTTTTTTTTTTTTTCTTTCAATTTGGGCTGCAGTGAAAAGGTAAGACAAAAAGCAAAGGGAAGTCTCCTAAGACATGTTTTGCTTAATTAAATGCACTGCGCTGATGTGCTTGGAGTTTATGTTCCCCCTGCAAAATCTGTTATGCAGCCCATGAGGGTCCATTTTTTTATTTTCCAAATTACAGTTTTTTAATTCTTGAGTGAAATCATTATTTATGTTTTATTTTTGCAGCATCAAATATATGACAGAGTGTTCTCCTTAATATTCTGGTCAAAGCTATAATTTTAGGAGGAAGTCTAGATAAACTTTGGTACACCAAGCAATGCTGTCTGATGCTGATCTCAAAATTATCCTGCAGAGATTAGATGTAGATTCTGATCTTCAAATGTTATCATATGATATCGAGACCCTCCGTTAATTATTGTTCCAGACAAAGGACAGAGCACTGACCTGCAGGGAGACCATGTCTGGTCTGTACTGCTGCCTGATGCCGAGGTCGTACATGAGGAACTTAAGCATGTCGAAGGCCTGCTCCTCGCTCATGTGCAGCAACAACACCCCAGCTATAAAGCTGATACCCTGGCAGTAACCCACCTGTGCAGCACAAAAAGAGAGAAAACAGTGAACTTCCTGGCGAACAAGGCAAGTCAACTATGGCTGATCAGTCAGTGTGTTTACAAACGCCAATTTCAATGAAGCTGGAAGATAAATAAAATCAGAATCCTCAGCTTTTCCCTGCTTTATTAAAGGCAAATGTGGATTCATTTTGGATTCCCAAATGAAGGCAGAGCTTGGCATGATGTACTCGGTATGCAGGCTCTGCAAACTGAAATTTAAGTACTCGTCTTACACGCCATCACCCAAAGAAGCAGAACAGCTGCCAGTAATGATACTGACTCCTCTGCACGATGCACAGTTTTAACAACTTCAGTCTGAGTCCAGAATTAAATCCACTGTCTGTTTCTTATCTCCCCTGCTGCATTGGAGGCAATGAAGACTTTAGAATCAGGAAACAGCTCATGCTTTAATGTGGCCCTTTTGGTGAGTCCCAAAGCTGCCCATCCCTGGCCTCTATAATCACAACAGGCCTCTGTCAATACCTGGATCTTGCCCACATGCTTGTATATTTGAGACAATGACAGTCCTCCAGTTAAAATGTCTGACTGTTACTGAATTGTGCACATGAGCCTACTGACCAAGTGAAAAGGGAAACAGGATAGACATCATACCTCTGTATCCAGCAGAGAGTAGGCTTTCAGGAGGTTATACAGGGAGAGCTGCCCCGCACCCAGCTGGGTGGAAAAGTATTGGTGGGTGGGAAAGGTCCGGCCTGAGCACAGAGACAGAGATCGTGTTAACATTCTAGCTTTGAGCAAAACACTTGCAACAGAGGAGATAATACAATCATGAAAAAGAAAAAAACTCAAACCAATGCTGGCTAATATTGATAACACTTTGAGATGCAGAATTTGGCATTACTTTGTCTCAAAAAAAATAAATCAGTCTAGCTTTAGGACTTTACTTTTGGTGCACCTAAAAGATCTCATGTCCTGAAAAATTAATTTTCTTTGCTTTTAATGTTGTTATAAGGGGCTTGGTGGGCAGAAGACAATGACACCTTTTATTAAACTCTCAGTTAACAAAATTTTCTGTCCCTCTTTAAAGAAACTTCCCCTTAAAATGCTCTGTTTTATACTTCCTGGGGTTTATGATGTCATGGTGATACAGCCTCCACCTACATGTGTGTTTTCTGTCACAGGCAGACACCATAACTGTTTTGTAAGTCAAGTCTGTGGCCTGTAACCCTTCCCTCTCCCATAAGACATTGTTTGGGCAGCCAATCAGCTTCGAGCACATTATCATGCCTCCTGTGGCCTCCCTGCCCCTTGAGGGTCCCCAAAATGGAGGGAAAAAGAGCTGCATCTGGTCCTCTACAGATATGAAATTTGTTATTTTCTATTCAACTTAAATCAAATCCTTAATTGATAGACACCCAAGATGTGATGTCAATGGACAAACACCAGGACACCATATGCTGGCTTGTTTTGATGACTGAATGTCACCCTGAGCCACCATCAATTAATAGAGCAATAAAAAAAGTTTGTGATTTATTCTTTCAGTAAGCCTACTTTTTGTGGACCAATTTCCTTATGGTTGCATACACTGGAATTAACAGTTTCAAAATATTCAAAGGAACTGTATTTTGCATTTAATAGAACTAGCGGGCAGTTGAAACAATAATTTGATCACTAATCAGCTTTTCTGATTTTTCAGATTGTGGCCCGTAAGTAAGTCTTTCATGAGAAAGTTGTCATGAAAAAATAACCAAAAAGTATAAACTGAGAAAATAATGCAATGTGTATTAAAGAAGCTATTTTAAATGGAACTGGGAATTTATAACTTTATATTATGTAGATATTAAGAGGCTGTCCACACAGAGACAAGTTTAGGAGTATCAGCAAAAGTTTTTTTATCATTTGGCATTTCATTCGCATTTTGGAACCTGAAAACACATTTTTGAACAGGGTCCACAGTGAATGACTCTCAAACCGCTGCCCTTGGGTTTCCGTGTTTATACGCATGTTTTCAGAATCAATGCGCCCATAGCTTCACCTCTCCCTTAAATCACATGCACTGTTCCTGGGGAATCCTTGTCTGCTGGGGTGAAAGCCTTCTACTCTCAGGTCATGTTTAAATCACAAATGTTTTTCTTCTTCTCTGGTTTTGACGCATGTCTGTGGCAGCGTTACAGCACCACCTACAGGTTTGCCATATATACTACAGTGCTTTCTGTTTCATGTGAAGAGACATTTCTTGAAACAACGCCATGTTTACAGAGAACTTATTAAGAACAAAATATATCATTTTCATCTCAGTGTGGACAGAAGGCTAGGCATTTCCAGCAACCTCATGATACAACACGTATCCTGACACTGAGGTCACGATACGATATGTAAATTGTGAACACTGACTACGCTATTAACAGAATTCCCAACAAGTTTTGTTTTTTATTACAAGAAGAAAAAGAACGAAAGAGTTTTAAATGATTCTACAACTTAAGAAACTTGAATTCAGGTCCTCGAAGATGGTAGACCTAAGTTCAAATTTGGAACATGTGCTTCGTCATGTAGCTTGGCTTCTACTTTGAACTGTGTCATTGTTAACATTACCCAAAGTGTATTGACAACAACTGTCAAAGCATTGAGGTCTTATCGATTCTGTAGAATCCATATCGATACACTTTTCCACAAGGAGTGCATGACGATATTTTGCTGTATCGATATTTTGCTGTATCAATATTTTGATTTTATTTTGATATTTAGTGGACAGGGCCTAAGTGTGCCTTGGGCCAAGAAGAGAGTTTCAAAAAGTGCTTTGGAGTGCAGGAACCCCTCGTTACAGCTGCGTACACACCTAAATCCACCAGGATAGCGTGCTGCTGAGCGGTGAGCTGCTTCAGCAGGTCGTGGTAGGGGGTGTCAGGGGCCTGCTGGCGCTGGGGGAGTCTGTGACACAGCCGGTGTTGATGGGAAAGAAGCAGCCAGACCTCCCCTCGTCTGGTCTTTGGAACTCCTGCACACAAAAAAGCACAAGATTAGCCCCTCACATCCGGCCTGAACGTCTCCAAATAGATTTTCTAAACATCCAAAACAAAGATGATATTAACACCCGAATGTCTTACCTTGGCAGAGAGCACGGTACATGTCCTCCTTGTCTTGTGGGACGGTTGTTCTGCCCGGGGCGGTTAGTTTCCTCTCCCACAATGCCTGTGCATCTTTGGAGCATTGGCCCACTTCCTGATAGTCCAGCTTCATCTTACGGATGTGCAGCTCGTCTCTGCTCGCTGCAACAGTCACAAGAATGAAAGGAGACAAAGACATTTTTAAAACCGCCTCAGCTGTGCAGATTGTGTTACCCCTCCAGAAAATGATGACTAGATGCTAACAGAAGAAGGCGGTAAACCTCTTACGCTTTTGCTTTCTAAAGGCAGCTGATTGAGAGACTCCAAATTTAAGAACGGTTGCACAATGTGATTGTGAATAAGATCAACCCAAGCACCAGCCTCCATGACAAACTACAAAGTAAGCACAAGCCACAACTACCATATCAACACCAAAGATCCAACCTGATGGTAGAATGCATGGAAAAGCTACGAGAGATACAAAAGACAACACTTACAAAAACTCCACTGAATATTTAAGCCCCTGAACATGCAAATGAAAGAAAATGGGTTGAATGAACAGAAGAACCAGCACCCAGAATCATGCAAATATTGATCTGCCTACTGCTTACCTTCTATTGAAAACGATTATTCACAGTTAGGTCCTCAGATTAGCATTTGGTGTCATAGTAACAAACAAAAGGAAGACATGTGTTGGTATAATAGAAAACAGAGCAGTTGCATTTTGTGGATAAGAGATCTAGTCCAAAGTTTACCTCCTCACTTAGTAATTGCCCATTAGTTTCATTTATTTATTTATTAATGTTAATCTTTTAAGGGGCTTATGTCTTCTACATCTATTGTAACGTTGACACACAGACGCATCAGGGTAAGGCAACACTTAACAAGGTCTTTATATAAAATGGTGGCTCTCAGCATTGGTATATCAAAGTTCTTAGTGCACGGTGGCACGGCTTCAAAGCGGAAAGGTTGCTAGGTTCTCTCTGGGCTCTCTGGCTTCCTCCCCCAGACCAAAAACATGCTAATTAGGTTAACTGGTGACTCTAAATTGCCCTTAGGTAAGAGTGTGAGTGCGAATGGTTGTCTGTCTCTCTATGTTGCCCTGAGATCAGCTGGACCATGGTCTTATAAATGTCTTAGTATGTACCCAGGGTCTATTTTGCTGTGTTCAACTAAGGTCGATGCATCTAAAGCAGAGAAAAACATTGCGCTGTTGGAATATGATGTTTCTCGATGTCCCCCTGACTAACTGTAGACGGGTTTTAAATGTTCGCCAAAGTAGATATAATATGTGTATCCATAAAATGAAGAGTTTGTCTTCAGCCTGCTCTATTGTAAAGTGTCTTGAGATAACACTTGTTATGAATTGGCACTATACAAATAAAGACTTACACCATGCTTAGAAGATGAAAGATGGCTGTCCCCAAAAGGGCGATTTAAATCAAACAATAGGTCCAGTTCTGAGGAGGAAGCAGCTAGTACCAACAGAGCTGAATGCAGCTGTAACTGAGGATTTGGACGGCAAGTGGGGTCAACATTTCCTGGTTTTTACAAGCGTGTTGGAGCAAACTTCAGATTCTGAGGCATGCTTAAAATTTGTTGATGCACCCGATCAGCTAACCTGATATACCAGATAGACTGTTCTTTATATTTTACTAGTCCATTTGGGAAAGAGCCGAAAGAAAGTGTTTGGAAAAGGGCAGTGACCTTATTGTAGGAGCAGGAATAAACCTTTTCATGCACAGTGTAATCTTACATCTATTAGTCACTTTTTTATTCACCCCCGCTCGGAGAAACAGCCTGAACTTAACGCTGTTATAACATCCAGCACTAAAAATGTCAACAATGTGGTTAAACGTTCATGTGGTCTTGCTTACATAGGAAAAACAGTGTTGTTGAAGAACTCATATTGCTGAAGATAGAAGCAGAATTAGTTTGAACTATCATAAAAATCCAGCTGGTCCACTTTAATGCAGTGTTTTCAGTTTAAACGTTTCTGTCTGCCATGAGCCCCCTCATCCTAAAGATGTCTGTTTTGATGATAAAGCAGCTAAATTATTCTCCCAAATGGATTTTCCTTCCCCTGCTAAACTCCGTCCTCCCTCCAGCTACTTAACTTCCTCTTCACAGTTATGAGGGGGGAAGAAATGCTTGAGAATAAAGAACGAGAGCCATTAGAGCATGGCATTTCCAAACACTCAACCCTGTCATCTATTCTCTCATACAAGCACATACATCTCTTCAGTTTTGTTTTGAGTGTCTGCATGTAGCCTCTTGTTTGTATGAGTGCACAACCACAATGATGCTCTTAAAAAACAGCAGCACTCCAAACCAAGATTGTAGCTCTGACCTCTCAAAATAAACAGTAAAGAGAGCATGTAGCTAACTGAGCCTTCTGTCCACGTCAGTGAACATTTAGTTTAAGAGATCCAGACCTCAAGTGTTAGGGCATGAGATAAGGACTGGAGAAGGAGAAGCTTTGAGGTTAATACTGAGTTAAATGTCAGAACAACCTAAACAGCAAGACCCAGTGTTAGCTTAGTAAATAGGAACAACCCTGTGACTAATAATGAATACCATCAGTGTCTGCAGAGAAACAGAAGAACTACATGGAAATGAAAACTCTCCCAGCAGAAACATAATGTTCTTTTTATTTATCGTTCATGTGACCAAAGGATGGAATCATTCAGGGTAATTATAAATCTAAATGTGTGCCAAAGTACTGAACATACGTCATTTTCTGTCCTCAAGTTGTTCAGATACAAGTGGGTGCTCTGTGTTTGGCACAGTTCATTTAAAGATATATAAGTTCGCCTGAAACAGGTGGTCTTCGCTCACTTCAAATCGGCCCCTGAAGCAATTTGTTTGCAGTGAGGACACAATTGGCCAAACAAAACAAACTGGGTGAGGAGCTCTTTAATCACACCGCTGTGGTAGTATAGGCAGCAGCAGCAGTAGTGATAATAATTTCATAGTGACTGCCAGGCAACCAGGCTGATGACAAAGTACTACTTAATAATAGGGTTGCAAAGGGATGGAAAAATTTGTGTACACTTTTGGAAACTTTTTCAGAAACTTTCCATGGGAAGTTTAGTTGGGAAATTTTGGAATTTGGAAACTTTCAATGGGAATTACAGGACTTTACGGGAATATAAGTAAATTAACAAGAAATTAGGGATATTTTTAAAAAAATGCATCATATCAAAACATGAATATAAATATTTTTGTCATAATGCAATACAGAACATTTCATTTCAACAGATTTGTTTGTAAGTAGAAGTTTATCAAGTTTGAATTATTTTACTGTACAATTAATTTCAACTTTGCTTTATGTAGACCACGGGCTCAAAACTGTGGCCTCTATAGTCCAGGGTTCAAGTGTATACTTGCATGAAATCTGGTTGTTTTAGTCAAGATTATGCTAATAATATATTTTCCCAAACTATATTTAAAATCCCTGTTGAGGGCCAGCTTGCAGTTTTGGAAATTCCAGGTTTATTCACATTTATTCTTTTTAATTCCAATAGAAAGTTTCCAACCCTACTTAATGATAATTTTTATGATTCCACAGGCGCACTTTCCTGTGTACAGGCTTAGCATATCAGGCTAACATTACTCCCTGTCTCTACAACAGATCATCACAGGACTCAACAACATCAACAGATTCAAACCTATTAAGCTCCAAGAATTTAGTCCAGCTTGTTCAAGCAGGAGAATTTATCATTTTCAAAGCTGCTCTCTACTTTATGCATGGCTAACAGCTTCTCTACAGACACTGCTAACGGTGTAATGTTGTAATAAGTTACCATGCTATCTGGTGTCCTCTGTAGGTAGCTATGGACTCCAGTGAGCGTTAAAGCAGCACTGCAGATCTTTTGAGCCTTCAAATATTCTCTCCAAAGTCTGTTCAGTGGAGCTCAGCGCTGTAAAAGTGAGAATGGCCCCCCCACCTTCCCCCCACAGCGCTTCCCTGCTCTGTTTAGGGGCTTTTGTAACTTTTGCTCCCGTGACGGGGACACATATCGCAAGATGCTGCGAGAAGTGCAAACTGCTTTACGGCACTACGCGAGATTTGGCTTCCAGATAGAGAAGCCGGTGTTTTGCATGTAGTAGTAGCAGCCATGACATCCGCAAAGAGTGTGAGGAGGACTCTTTCTCCAGATTCAAGGGCCAAAAAGAGACTATCGGACAACGCAAGGAACAAAACTAGAATTAACATTGAAGCCCACTTTGCTCGGTAGTGAGAGCGTCGGGAGATGGAAAATTACAAGACGGACGCCGAGCTTGCAAAGTTACTGCTGGAGAGGTAAGTTATGTTTTCGTCGGGTTTTCCCCCGTTTAACACTTGGTTTCAGTCAGTGGTTGCTCCGTAGCATTGCATGCTTTGTGTAACTTGGCGGACGTTGTTTTGTCACTAAATGCTACCAGCGGTTATTTGCCGGCGAGTTTCTCAGATTGACGGAGATATTCATGGCGCCGTGACTCTCAGTCATTCACTATTTCTAAGTCATGCAGTCTGCGAACATGGTGGACGCAACATAACCACATCCAGCTCTGGTTATTTCAGCAGGAGAGATGCTCCCAGGATGCTCACACGCAAACGCTGAGCAAACAACCGACTGCAGACGCTTGAAAAACAACATAGTTGGAAAGAAACATCATAATACTGTACCATATCAGTCCACGGTGGGGCTTTAGATGCTCTTTCTCTTTGTGCATAGAGTTCATTTATACTTACAACACGTGGTGTGCCCCACTTTACCGAAAATGCTCATCTGCATATACAGGACTTTTAATCTCCACTGTTACTGTCATGATATCATTGTTTGTTGGTAGCCTGCTGGCTTTCTTCCCATAATGCACAGTGCAACTCGCAGTCAAAGCAACGCTCTTGCCAGCAACTGGACTCAGCGCAGCAATTTGGCCTGGACTCTGCCCTTTACAAAATATGGCTGCGCAAACATGAAATGATAAATTTGAAATTTGTATATTTTTGCAACTGAGCTGTAGGTGTGAAGACCACCTTACCTTCAAGCCTCTGGTTCTCTTTCTCCATACGCAGCAGCAGAATCTGCTGGTGGATGGCGGTCCTCCAAAGGGCCCTGTAGTCTGCACTTGTCTTCTTCGGCCTTTCCCCGGTGAGTGAGGTACCTGCTGGGTGGAGGAGATGCCCTAAAGGGTCTCGAGATGAATCCAAGGCACGAGGTGAGAGAGGCAACAGCTCCATGTCGTCGGAGTGATCTGGAACACAATATCGTACAGTACATTATCAGGACTTATATGTAGAAAATACAGTCAAATAACAAACTTACAATTGTAAGACGATTTTCAGTCAGACTGACGAAAGATTTCTAACAAGTGATAATGAAACATTTAAGGATATTTTACAAGTGTAAGATAAATAACTCAAGTAGAATAGCATGCACTTATCATACAGTTTTTGTAGCTTGTCTGTGGCACCATCTGCAGTTATATCTAGGACTGCAAAGGGGTGGAAAAGTTTTGGTAAATTTCTGGAAACTTCCTATTGGAAGTTCAGCTGGGGAATTTTGGAAATATTCTGAATTGGAAACTTGCATGTGATTTATGGTAATTTCCGGGAATTAACTGAAAGTTTGGGGTAATTTAAACAAACAATCATATCCAAACATAAATATTAACATTTTGTTTGTCATAGGCAGAAATCCATGTAAAACAATAATCGATTAAAAATCTCGATATTTCCACAGATTTATTTGTGAGTAAAACTCAATTTAGTTCTAATTATTTAATTGAACAGTCAATTTCAACTTGACTTTATGTAGTCCACAGGCCCTAATGTGCAACTTTAATAGTCCCACAAAGTCCTGGATTTTTGCAACCCTTGTAATACACAGCTCTAGCCTTCGTTGCATTCCTGCACGGATGCAAAACTTTTCTCTGTCACTGTCTCTAATGTTCAGACCTCATACAGCCCCACTTTAAAAATTCCCAAACTCTCCCGATCAGATCTTTTAAAGAACCATGGGAATGGTCTTATATTTTTTGTCCCGTACAAGACAATTAACAAGACAGCCTAGCCATTGCTTTTTTCATTAACTTCTTGTTAGAATCAATCAATAAATCTGTTTTTAATATTTTTCTAGAGTTGACCGTATTTGCTCATTCACAAATCTTTATAAGACATTAAGCCCGCAGCCCTGAGTTCTAAGAAAGCACTTTCACGTGTTAATTTTACCAGCTCCAGTAAGCCTTTTATAGACTGTTTTAGCTTAACATCATAATTACTGCAGCCGAGTCTTGCCTGTTTAAATATGCAGCTGTTTCCACCTTGTCTGCTGCCGTTATTTGCCAAAATGCCACAGCAGCACTAATCAGAACCAAACATCAGAGAGGAAGCAGATCTTTAAGAAGATGTTAATTACTTGAATGTGGGAATACTCTGAAAACTCTTATTAAGCCTCCCAGGAGGCAAGAAAGCTGACCATGAGAGCAGGTAGGAGGATCACTTTCACAGGCTTCTTTATCAGTGTTTATCTGAGGAGGATGAAGAGGGAAAATTCCTCTCTCCTTTTAACCCTTTCCATAAACAATATCCATGTGACTGAAGTCTAAAGTCTAAGAATAGAACATTTCCACTTGTTCTTCAGTCTTGAATTTGTTCTGTGTGCACTTGTGAATCATTCAGCATGTATACATCATGTTGTGCCTCCCTCAGACTACTTGAAGGGATAACATTACCAGACCTGTGTGCTGCATGGAGGCAGACGGCTTGTTCATGGGCGAGGCGACACTCAGGAAGATCTTCTGTCTCCAGGAGACCCTGCGTGGGGTCGGGGGGAGACCTCCACTCACTGAGTCACTGCTGCAGCCAGACAGTGTCCTCTTCCTGCCTTCCCCATTGCTAGAAAAGAAGCAGACACCTGAGAAATGAGTCAAGTGTCATCTTACACCAACAGGCTTTCTGCAGCTCTCGCAGATGCAGGCAGACACACACACGGTACATTAACCCTGTCAGAGAGCCTGTTTACACTTTGCATTGATAAAGGTGCTGGGTAATCAGATACTGAGTTTACTGCTGCTTTGTGTTGGTACTTGCAACCTGCAAAGTAAAAAAAAAAAATTGCTAATACAAGGATTCATTTTGAAATGGTTCAAGTTACTGTCATTATTATTCTTATAATTTTTGATTATATTAGATTAGAGAGAACTTTATTAATCCCTTGGGAAGACTCCTTCAGGGAAATTAAGACTCCAGCAGCAGCACTGAATAGTACACAAGGTTAAAAAGAACACAGGGTATCAAAAAGTAAAAACAATATGCATATAGAAATAAATATTTAAATAAATAAAAACATGGCTACTGGCTGGCTACTGCTCCTTCCTGTCCTCTGTCTTCCTGTTACTACCCCCTCTCCCCAGTGGGGAGCTGTACAGTCTGATGGCCTTAGGGAAAAAAAGAGCTTCTCGGTTTGTTAATCCGCACTTGGAAAGGATTCATGCAAATGTCGTGTCTTTAGAATGGACTTGGGGAGCAAAAGAACATGACACCTTTTACTAAACTCTCAGTTCACTGAGAAATATTCTATGCCTTTTTTAAAGAAAATGCTCCTTAAAACACTCAGTTTTTGCTTCCTGGGGTTTATGATGTCCTAGCTATACAGCCTCCACCTACATGTGTGTTGTCTGTACATCACAGGCAGACACCATGACTGTTTTGATGTCCGCTCCATGGTCTGTAACCCTTCTTTCTTCTTTCAACTGACTGGGCAGCCAATCAGCACAGAGCTTATTGTCAAAGCCTTCAGTTTCTGTTTGCTAAAAAGGCTTGACAGAGTTATATTTAGACCTGAAAAGGCTTACTCATCATTTGTATTAAGTTCTGTGAGATTTAAATTTTGCTTTGAATTTTTGTTTTATGATGTTGTTTATTATGGGTGGGAATTAATAAGATTTTATTGATACCAATGCTATTAATGATTCTGCTTATTGATCCAGTTCTTTAACAATTCCTTTATCGATTCCTGCTGATTTTCTGTGAAGAAAAGAGTCTGCCTGTACAGGTTTTCAGCGGCAGAAATGTCAAACACATCATTTTTGCCCAGTAAGCATCTTTTGTTGAAAATAAAGACACTTTTTTGACCACCCCTGGTGCCCGTCAGCCAGGAATTTTGACTTCTTTGTAATCATTTCTGCTGACTGCCTGTGATGAGAGCGTGATATCCTTCACTTGCACAGCATGCAGAACAAAGTGGAAGGAATTGACAAGGGAACTTTTAAGCAAAAAGACTAATGATGTTATCTTTACAACCACATAGACATGAGGTCCCACTTGAAAATGAGATGCCACATCTCAAGGGGTTTACCTTTGATAAATTTATATTTGAAAAAGACAAATATGGCAATATACAAATAAGATTGTTTGAAATATTTTTATTCAGCAGAGACAAATGTGATGAGGACAGATTTAAGATTTTATTTTTAGTTCCTTTGTCTCTGCCTGGATGGAAACATCTCTGGATGTATTTGTGTGTATGTACAAATATACATATTTATATGTATTTGTATATATGTATGTATATCTATAAAATAGAGAGAATAGCTTCAGTGTGCTCTGTTGTAAAGTGCCTTGAGATAACACTTATTAACTGGCGCTATACAAATAAAAATTGATTGATACTGATTCCTTGAGGAAATAGTTATCGAATCTAAACTGAAATTGGTCATGCAACCTTTGATATATCAATCTGATATCATTACAGCATAAAAACTCTCATAGACCAGATTTCCCTGACCAAGAACATGTCTTAAACTTGATTGTCCTCAAAATGGTTGAAGGTTTGAATGCATTTTTACGAAAAAATTCCTGCGGTATTAAAAATAGTTGAAACTGCCTTTGAGGTGCAAGGGTTAAAACAATGCTATCATTCATTAGTGTGAGCTAAGAGGCTTGTGATGTCTCTTTGAGAGTTTCTAATGTGTGCCAGTTTGCATGAGCATCTACATGTAAAAAAAAAATGCACCCTAGACTACCTCATAATCAGACTGACCGGAAACAAACTGTCATCAGCGCACACTGAGGTCCATTTAACCTAGAAATAAAAATGTCCACTTAATATCAGATTACCCAGCTCAGATGTTAATGCAAAGTGTACACAGGGTCAAACAGAATATAGTTTAAAGATTCTCACTGACAAAATGTAAGCTGTTGGAGACAAACATGAAGATAAAACTTCAATAAAACATGATGACTGATTCCAAATGTCCGTGTTAATAAAGCAGAGAGAAAAGTCGAAGGGGACAGTGAAGTGACAACAGCTGAAGGGCATGCATGTTTGTTCATTTCCTGGAGAAAAAGACCTGGCTTTTGTCAGTGAAAATGGAAACTTTCCTCATGGCTGTGACAAAAACATGAATGCGACTCAAATGCCACATTTCTTCAGCTCCACTGAGGCCCTGAGAGCCACATTTCTCACATATACAGACACTGTTTAAAAGACGGCAGGTGTGCACACAAAACTATAAAAAAGATCCAAAACAACTAAACTAAAGCACAAGCTCATTATGTGGGAAAGCTGCGGAGGTTTGTGGAACAAGCCTGCAATTTGTGTAAACATGAGAGGAATGTGTGCTAAACAGGTGGATAAAATACAGAGGATAAAGTCAGTAATTTCATATTCCACCTCTACTCTGATCTGCGGACTGGTGAACCATGTAATTACAGACAGATCTGTGCACACCAAAAAAATGTTTGGAAACATGATTTTGGTTGATTATTTCTTCCCTTTAATAACACCAATTGTTCTTGTATTTTATACCACTGGAAAGCCTGATTTGTCACTTTTACAACAAGGCACAACTTCTAAGGATCGTGCATTCCTGAAATGAACAACACAGATAAACGTATGGGTAGTGGCCCCTCCTTCCCTGGAAGAAAGCCTACAGTTCCTCAGTGACGCAAGGGTGAGGAACTGCTCTTCTTGAGATGTTGTCTTCTTGGGATGCCCATTTCCCTGTCTTTGACTTCACCAGTCTGACAGAAATTGGTCCTAATTTTGGAGATGGTACCAGGGCTAACACCAAATAATCCTGCCACTCTGCATATGGGAACACCAGCTTCCAGTTTCAGGGCATTTTGGCACATTTTCTGGGGCACTACCCACACTTAGCTGTGTTGCTCAGACAGTTTTTAGTTTTTAGATTTAAGAATGCGAACACTTTGATCAACAATTCTTTTGTAAATGGAGTATAGTGTTAGCTCTGGCAGGACTCGGACATCATCCAAAGGTCGCCCGCCACTGTTGAAAGCCAGCTGATTGCCTCGAAGCTGCCACTGGGTAAATGCACTCAGACCACCTTATTTAAGCTGCTCTTGCCTGCCTACTCCTCACTGCTCCTGCTGCAAGCTGCTTTGCAACCCTCCTCTAACCCAACTCCTTCTTTATGCTTGCTAGTGGGAATTTTGCAACTTCTCAATCAGCGTCCTTTAGAGCAGGAAGAGATGAGTTACTGGCGAGACCACAGCCAGAAGTGACTGCTCGTACATAGATTAGCATAGATGCTAATGGCTTCCGTAGCTGTTTTATCAGATCTTGAATATTTTTCTTTATTAAATGAAAAACAAATAACAACACTACAAACTTCAACATAAAAAAGGATATTTTTGCTCCACTTTATGAAGTGACTCAAATTTAAAATATTCTAATTAATGCAAATACAGCTAACTCAAATAACTTCTCTTGTGTTTTTTCTTGACAAAGTAGTCCTGACACATTTTTTTTATAATAAATAAAAATCGAGAGCAGATCGGGATTATCTGTAAAGGCATATTATGTACGATTCGTCCACCAGGGGGCTCTTAAGTGAGCAAAACAATGAGTCAAGATGTAGCAACCCACTCACCCCTATTTGCTTTAACTGTTAACTATTCTTTAAACTGAGGTCTCCATTCAGGAAAAGTGTCACTTTGTGATGTTTATGTACTAAACAGAAAACCAGCGTTTAAGTTTCATCCAAATATAAGAGACAAAAAAAGGTTTAAAAAGAACTTCCTGCTTTGCGGTCGAAGCACCGACATGCTCTTATTAATGATCTCTTACAAAGATTTACTCTTCACTTGACGCATTGCCTCTTATAATGTCTCTCTGTAGCAGATAAATTTAACCTGGCTGTACAAAATATTTGCATATTTACAGCCTCCAGGTTCATGCTTTTCAACAGGTTCTGTTTCAATTCATGTCCAGAGGAAACATGAGAATCTGAAGCCTTTCTTGAGCCTCTTGCTGCATTATCAGTGTCAGGGCTCAGAGGACTGGACTGCTGTCAGGAGAGAAGAGCTTCCTGTCTGCTCCACTGAATCTCATTTATAATGGAAATGTTAACCTTTACTTTCGGCCAGCTACACACCAAAGAGACGCCGTGAGGGCAGCGCTGCAACGGAGGACCTGGGGAGGCTTTCTTATACGCACCATGTTAGCCAAGATGTAGTTCAAGTGGATATTATTTAGCATATACGCACTTCTGAACTGAGTCAGCATGAAGGAAGAAGGCTATGCTAACAGGGTATGGATGCTCTGCAGCGTAGCACACAACAACAATCAAAAATCACTGCAACACATCTGTATAATATGCCTAAAATATATCAACAGAACAGGAAATACAAAAACAAATGGACAAACAAAGTAACAAATAGAAAAAAATAATAAAATAAACTACAATCAAGACAATAAACAACAGAACAAATATGAAGGCACAGTCAAAACAAGAAAATTCTACCTAGCAACAAATAAAATAATAGAAAATAAAAAGTAAACGCACCCAACAACAAATAAATATGCAGAGACAACAAATACAGCACAAATTAAAGGAAACTACACCAAATGTTGCATTTTTGTATTTGTATTTTTTTCTTGCATTATTTTCATTTTTAAATTATATTTACATTTTGTATTTGCTGTTGTGTTTTCTCTGGTATTGATTTTCTTTTATTAGTGTTTTTTTTGTATTTGTGGAAGTGTTTGCATTTGTTGTGTTTTAAGGCACTACTTGTTATAAGTTGTTTTCTGGTATTTTTGCATTTTTTGTTGTGTTTTTCCCTGGGATTATTACCTTTTATTTGCGGTTAAATTTTTGATTTGTGGCTGTACTTTTGTATTTTTGTAGTCTTTTTTCTGGCATTATTTTCATTTATTTAATTACTTTTTACTTTTGTATTTGCTGTTGTGTTTTTCCTGGTATTGTTTTTCTTTTCTTAATGTTTTTTTGTATTTGTCGAAGTGTTTTGCATTGTTTGTGTTTTTGTATTTGTGTGTATTGTATTTTGCATTTTGCTGTGTTTTTATCTGGCATTATTTTATTCTATTAGTTGTTTCATTCATCATATGTTGTCAGTTTCTGGTGTTTTATTTTATTTGTCGTCACATTTTGTGATTTTTCTTGTTTTTTTTTCTTTTTTCTTGTTTGTTGTATTTGGTGCTGTGGTTTGTTGTTGCTTTTTCCATTTGTCTTTTGGTTTTGATCTTGAAGAAGAGTTATTAATAAAAGCTCTACAGTCAGGTTAAACAGCTTTGCCATGCAGAGCAGCTTCATGTGAACATGCAGAGCAGCAGAGGAGGGGTCTATCAGAATCCAGAGCAAGATATCAGAGAGGAAGGTCCAGCTGAGGGAACGTTTTTGGGAAAAGAAACAGCTGGAGTATATTTTTCCAGTAAAAAGTTGCTGATGATAGACAAAGAAAAGTTGAAGATACAGGAGATTAAAAGTTTTTACAGCCAACACGTATGCGGCCAATCAGCGACGAGCATTTGCCCCCTCCCACCCGTCATATCTCTTTGCTTGGGTTTAAATTAGGAGGGCACTTCTGAGCACCTCCTCTCACCTCTTAAGGCTCCCACTGTCTGCCAGGGAGCTGAGGGAGCCCAGCGAGCCCTGGTAAATGCTTTTCAGGAAAGTGGGGGCAGTGAAGGAGGAGGGAAGGCTGAAGGTGGACTCGCTCTCCGAAACGCTGCGCGTTCTCGAGACAGCCACGGGACTGGGAGGGCCCCACAAAATAATAAAAACAAACACATTACACAAAAGAAAAAAACACACTGAGGAACTCATGAGGGTTCGAAACAGAGGCAGGAAGCGTGTGATGCTTTTGTTTGAGGATAGTGGAGCAGGCGGTGGACAGATTTAGGACTGATCAAAGTGCTGAAAATAGATCAGATTGTCTGAGAACATTAAAGGTCTGCTGTGGGACTGATTTAAAGGAAATCATCAAGGTCTGGTTTTCATTAGGAACGGAAGCAGCAGGCATATTTTCAAAACAAAACACAAAAGCTGAATCCACCACTGTATATGATTCTAGCATGAGTCTTAAAACGAAGAATGTTTTCACACCTAGATTGCTTGGGGGGAGTTGTTTGGGTGCAAGTGGGCTTCCCTGTTTGTCACATGAACACAGCCATTGATCGCTGTTTCAGTACGACAACCGAATTCAGAATTCAGAATGTAGTCCAACTCATAGGGGCAGCGCCGCACCCCCTTTAATTCTCCTGTATTTGCTACCATCACAACTTCTGTTTTGGTTTTGAAATGCAGGACCAACTTTTAAGTTCATTCGACCTTTCAAAATCAAAATATTATGGATAAAAGGCCGGTAACACTTAGGGAATCAGTGGTTTATGCCTTGACATGGGCTACATTCTGATGAAGTGCCCAAACATAAATGTGTGTTTTTGTTTCTTTGATGAGAATGAAGTATTTTGATTAAAAGTTGAGTTTGGTAATAACTGCTTGAATTTAGTTTGGACCATTTTTGACCATTTTGGCCCCCTTGTGAGGCTAGGTCCCACAGAGCTTTCCCCTTTATCCCCTCTAATGCGTGTCCTTGCATAGGGCTGGGAATCACCATATGCCCCTTGATACGTGATTATAATGGTACTTCAGCCTAGATTTGGTTTTTATTTTTGTATTTCATGCTATGTTGAGTATTGTGATACATAACATCACATTTTTTTTATATTTCTAACCTTCTCTTAACTACATTTATATCCAATATATGAAAAAAAACAAAGTATCCATTATCTATTCCACTTATCCCTTTCAGAGTCATGGGGGCTGCAGCCTATACCAGCTAACCCATTAAAAGCAAATATAATTTTTGTGAATGGATCTTGTGCAAAGCTAGCTTCTGGGCTGGTCAACATAAATCCTGCAGCACTGTATAAAGGAAGTACATTCTGCACTGATCAGTCCTCTCCCTCTGGTCCAAATCAGTAAGCAGAGAGCAGCAGGTTAAGTGTACATTACCTGCTCTGCAGCAGGAGCTCTGCATTAGCAGACTGTTGCCTGCGCAGAGGTCTGCTATGGATGGTCGGCTGTCCCTCGAAGGAGATACGTTTCTTCACGGGTGGGTGGCTGAAGGTGTGAGCACGCCGACGGAACTGGAGGCCGCCTTCTGGGTCATCGTCTGGGAAGGAAGGAGGTGAGCCTGGAGGGGAGTGACCTGGAGACTCCTCATCTTGCTGAGAAAGACGGAATAAAAAAGAAGGAAAAGTGTGTATGAGCAGCGATGATTTTATATTGATGTGTGACAGTAAGAAAACACAAGGTTACTTATTAAGAACTAACAAGGCTCATTTTCTCTTGATTATAGGTTGGTTGTCTTATCATCTTGAGTTGTCAAAGCTGTTCATTGTGAATAATAGCCCAATTATCTCTTTGTCTTGATATGGCAGCTTTTTTAACCAACTTAAAGTCACCAATTTACTTCATCACTTGTTGAACCAATGCATTAAAGTTATTTCCAGAAGAAGCTTCAGACTTCTTAAAGAGAATTTATCTGTCACCAGCTAGATTAACAGCCATGTTTGTGTCAGCGCAGTCTAACAAATTGTCAAGATTCAGAGGATTGAGACCTTGATTTATCAGTTTGTCTACAAATTTGCAGTTGTGTTGACTCTGTTATCTCTCCTCTGCTTCTACACTGATCCTACTGCATCTCCATTGCATCAATTCTTGAATACATTTGGAACCAAAGTGCTGAACCGACTCAGGGGATGCTTAGCATGCTTTCTCGTCCTTGTAGATAACGGCAAGTTTATCAACAGTTTTTAAGGACATCATGTAATCAACACAACCCAAGGCTCTGGGTCTGTGCTTCACAACTATCACCACAATATGAGAGCTCAATCACTGAACCAGTTTCAGCCCACACATGAAGACAACTGATGTCAGATTTATCAGTTGTGTTCTTGTAGTGTGTGGTGTGACACAAAGACAGACATATAGCACCACACACCAACCGATTCCTTCACCGACAACCGCCAGGGCCTCTACTCTCTCAGCTTGTTACCTTGCTGATCAAACACATCTTTAATGCAAACAAACGGGTGGACAACTTCAGAGGGAATTGCAAAGCTAAATGCGGCTAGTGATTAGTTTCCTTGGATATCCTTGGTGGTTGTGATTTCCATCCAGCTTCTCTTCTTATCAGTTTGTCATGTATAATTTACAGGTTATGCTGTGTAGATGATCGTGCTTTTGCCACAAACTGAAAAGTTGGTCCTCTTTTCCCAGCGTTCATCTAAGTTTCTTCTTCACCTTTACTATCGTTGCCATGGCTATGCTTACTTCCTGCTTTCTTTTGAAGTGGGAAACTTTAAAACCGGGAATACAACTGTAATTAACAAAACTGAAGGATGTCCTTTAACAGAAACAGTTTGGAAAATGTATTTTAGCATAATTTTGACTAAATCAACCAGGTTTCATAGGAACATTTCAGCTTTTAATCTCTTGACAATTGCATCTGAAACATGACAAATTGTTTTCAAACCTCCATAAATATTTATTATTTTCATAAAAATAAAGTTAAAGTTTCAAACAACAAATGAAGGAGTCCATATTGAGGAGCTACACACACATAAATATATGAACTCCATTTTCAAAGCAGGTATGATCACATGACTGATAATGACGTCAATGTCTGGAAAGTCAAACCACAGACAGCGAGTAACTTCACTACCGAGAAAGTCCAAAGCCAAATGTAACGCTGCTTTAACAGCTCAAATTACAGGTCTGCACTCACCTAGGCCATGCAACCCCAAAGCAACTCTCGTCCCAGGTTCAACTTTCCACTCAACACCACTGGACTCAGCGCTGCCTCATGCCTGCTGGTTAAACTCCCACGTCTATTGTATTCTAATGGGCCAAGTCCTGTGACTCACAGCATCACACACTATTGGTGGAAAGACATCGGTGGCCAAACTCCCTCCAATCTGCTTCCATGAGGGTTTGTACAGACCTCCCTCCCTGCCTTAGATCTGACATGACAGGAGGAACTCTGATATGTGACAACAGCAAGGTCTGAATGCTGAGGTCTTCATTCCCAAAACACACTGCTGATCCAAGAGCAGCCAGCAATGGGTCCATCTGCTGCAAAGAAAATATCACTGACGGCTAAATTACTAAACTGATTTTAGGAAACACTGATAAGATAATGATCTTAAACTTTTCTGTCATTCTGTGTCTGACGGTTTGGCCGTAGGAGGAAGCTCAGAGAGGCATGGCTCAGCACAACTGGACATCCTGGCTGAATTTCCTGCCTGCTAGGGCATCGGCATCCTGATATAATCCCCTGATGAATTCTTAGTCAGTTAAGCATAGGAAAAAAATCTGACCACAACAAACTAAACAGATGAGAGGACCACAAGCTGGAATTGACATACAGATGCAGCCCCTCCCAGCCAAACGCCATCCAAGTTCCATCCAGTCACCAGCCACCAAGAGTCTAAACATGAGTTATTTTTCTGGTTTGTTTTTGTTCTAAATTTCTTGACAGCTGCATTTCCCATGCCAAGCAAAATGTTTATTTATGTATCCTATATAATATGGGGGGTAAGGGTTTCATGTTTATCATGGAATCTACCGTAAAATACTAAAAGATAGCCAGGGCGTTTATTCGTTTCAATCACTGAGCAGACCAGGCGTTTATTTGGGACCAGGTGGCTATTCCTTTCTCACAAAAATCTTGCATAGCAAAAAATGAAAAAATATGGTAAATGTAATCAAATTATTTATTCACACCAGTATGAGTATCACCTTTACATTTTCAAGGCAAGATTACAGTTCCGTAGTTATACTTTTGTCTTTTTCTTTTAACTTAGCACTCTCTAAACACTCTTAATACTGGTACGGAACTACTGGTAGTTAAGGTCTTACTTTTTTTTTTGGCTGTACCGGGGCCATGGCGATCAACAGCAATGTACCGGTAACTGATGTGGCTGGCCTCCTGACGTTAGTTAAGGGCAAATAACATGCAGTGGCAGTGACAATGTCTTCTTCTTTGAATTTTTAAAGCCCTAGTATGTAAGATTCCAGCTTTCTGCGCTCTAGTGACCTCTATGGACATTGAGTGTAACTGCACTGTCGTAAAACAGAGCACCTCACACCAACATGCATTTGTTGACATACAGTGGGAGGAGAAGCGAGCCGACAGGACACCCCGAGAGACAAATAAACCATGCAGACTGATAAGGTACAGTCTGATCTTGTTTCTTTTTGAATAAATCCCTTTTCAAGCGTCAGCTGTCAGCTGTTAGCTCAGCGTTTGCATGTGAGTTCTGTAACTTTGACCGTAGCTCATGGGCTGTGCCTAATAAATTACACCTGGTGTTTATATGGAATGGGCGGTTATTTATCAAAATGTGCTGCTACACCCGGTGTTTATTTGGACCCGGTGATTAATGGGAACCTGGCTGTTATTTAGGTATTTTACGGTAGTTACAATCATTACAGTGGGCAGGTCCAAGCATGGACCTTCCTGTCATGGACCAGCCAAGACTCTGCCAAGGAAATTGGGAAAAATTTAAGTGGCTCCATCTGTAGAAGACACTAGGTTCTATGTGTGTACAGAGAGTATACACATCAATAGTAGACTCACCTAGCAGTTTAGAGGCAGGCCAAAGTGTTACCCATATACTCCCAGCGTTTGAGCTAAGCTAACTAGCGGTGGGCAAACTTTGTCTGTCTCTTCCTTGTTACTGGATGAACAGTCAAAAGAATGGTGTCTACCTGCTTGTCATGGACTTGAGAGTGAGGCAAGACATGAAAAAAAGAAAAAAGTTGGAGTGATCCTTTAAAGAGTTCTACATTCAAAAGCGAAAAAGTTTTGGTCTCCATGTTGACAGGGCTTTAAGCTAGCAGCTAGTGCCTAAGATTTCAGGAGCACAAAGAGGGTACCCTCTACCCTCGATACCCTCACCAATGTGTGAAAACTGTTCACACCTAAAAAACATAAAGGAGGACTGCTCAGCTTTTGTGTCGCTTGAGAAAAAATCACCAGTTAGTGCTTGTGCTTGCAGTGTCTGATACAGACTCTGTAGGTGAACAGAAAGACAGTGGTTGGCTGTCAGGGGTCTGTTAGGACTGAGATGAGTGAATATTAAATGAAAAACACACTTCAGCAGTAGTTTGTCCATCTGTGGTGACTTTGTGCTTTAGTTTTACATGATTTAGAAAGAATTGTGAAATACTGTGTGTGGTCTTCTTCAGCATGAACACATCATCAGATAATGCTCACTCACCTGACACCTGCTCTGTTCACATCACACTAATGCCCTGTTTACACGACAACGAAAACGGATGAAAATGGAGAGTTTTTGTTGTGTTTGCGCCTTCCGTTTACACGAGAAAGGTGCCCAGAGAGCCTTAAAGGCTAAGTTTGTTTTTTTGACATTTGGACCTTATTTTTAGGATTAAATATGCTCGTAGACTCACCCAGACAATTTTGGCGGAGCTCGGAGCCGTTTTCGAGCAATTTAGATCCATCCGACGACGTTTTTCTCTCATGCCATAGTAGCAGACGGGGCCAGAAATCGTATTTTGGGGGGCATCAATACGTGTTTCCTCTGGTCTCAAGTCCCACTCTGAGCAGCAAAAGCACTCCTCCTCTGTTGTGTTTGCAGTGCAATGTCCACAACAACACCACCAGTTAGCCCCCATTCGTGGACGTACAGTGGTTGCTTGTTCTCTGGCCAGCTGTTTGGCTCTTTCCCTCCGCATCCTCCTTTCAAATAGCTCCTCGTCGGTATATTCTGGCTCAAAACGATACGGCATCCATTATACTCAAAGTCGTCGTCAGACACTTCTACATCGGATAAATATTCCGCCATGTTGCACAAAAATAGCCGTGTAGCCGTGTAGCCTAGCAATAACAGCGGCTCTACTCATATTCTTGTCTGTGACGCCACCAAAAGTTACCCATCCTTGTAAAGCCCCGGATGACCATAACAACAAAGTTGAGCTGACATGGTGATAACACTGGCCATTCATTTATAAAATGTAGCTGAAATGAGCAAGTTTCGCAGCAGATAATGTTTAATTTAGGGGCTTCGATTTCTGGCCCCGTCTGCTACTACGGCATGTGAGAAACGCTGTTGGATGGATCTAAATTGCTCGAAAACGGCTCCGAGCTCCGCCAAAATTGTCTGGGTGAGTCTAAAAGCGTATTTAATCCTAAAAATAAGGTCCAGGTGTCAAAAAACCAAACTTATCCTTTAATCCACAAACTTCTGAAACCAGGGTCCAGAGTGAAAAGTTTGGAAAACATCTTGGTATCTGTCTCCGTGTAAACAAGAAACAGCGTTTTCAGGGAAAACAATGATGCACGGCACATGCGCAGGACTTTTTCAGGTAACGGTTGCGCGTGCACCTGGGAACAACAACAACAACAGCTTTGGTCATCTACGGAGCAACATGTGTGCTTCTTACTGTGCTCAGTTTGTTTTTAAGACAAAAATGTCCAGAGGAGTAACTCCTGCGTCTTTGTGTGTCCATTTGTCTTCACCAGAAAGCGTACATGTGTTGTAACACCGCTATTTCACTACAAACCTATATCACCAACTACTGGTCTGGCAAAATTGTTTCCTTTACATCTCCCACAATGTACCAACTTTTGGGAATTGGGGTTTGTACTTTGTCATTGGTCTGTTTTCTTGGTAGCCCCAGGGGTCAACCTACACATGACTTAAAAGCTGAGTTGCATTGTGGGTAATGAAGGTTTTAAAGGGACATTTTGTGCATGGAGAGCAAGACTGAGTTTCTCTCTTTTTCAGCTGTATTGATTTTTCATTCTTTTGCTCTTAAATCGTTGATCGTTACTCAAACAATGTTAGCAGAGTGCAGTGCCTTATGGGTTGTTATGAACTTTAACTCCATCCTGACTGATGGAGAGCTGGAGGGCCTACATCACACCCTCACTCCATATTCAGCACAGCAGTGACACTTTGCAGCCAACAACCTCAAATGGTTCTCTGATTACTCTGTAAACACACTCCCTGCAGATCGGTTCTGTCCTCAGGCCATCATAACATCACCATTAAACTATGAGAGAATAATTCAGCACAGAGGACAGATGTTTTCACAGCCTCTAACCTTCATTAATCTGAAAGTTTATCACATTTTCCCTTTTTTTTAGTGCTGGGAAAGACATGCTGTAAAGAGCCACGTGGTAAAAAGTGAGAATTCCCAGAGTCCCTCCAGTGAACTTCTGGGAATTCTCATGTTTGCCCTGTATGGACACTTACCCTTTCAAAGCCGCTAATGCTTCCCATGCTTCCTAAACGGCCCCGCATCTTACTGGCTCCCTGGAAACAGAGAAGGTTACACAGCATTATAACACAATTCTGAAATGATAAATCAAACACACGTGAATCCTGTTTTCAGAGGTTATTCTGTCAACTGCACTGGCAAAAGTTACATAAACAATGATGAGCAATCATTTAGGGAATAATTACAGGAGTGTAAATAAAAAAGATAAGATAAGCAGTTTAATTATACACATTTTCTCAAAGCAATACGCCAACTTTTCTTTTCTTTTAATTTCTTGCCTCAGTCCCAAGTCCATGACAAGCACCTAGACACCATCCTTTCGACCATGCCTGCAGTAACAAGGAAGAGCTGGGCAGAGCTTGCAAGCCACTAATTAGCTTAGCTCAAACACTGGAAGTCAATGGGTAGCATTAGCCTGCCTCTGCCTACAGTCATCAGATCAACTCTTCAGCAGCTCTAAACGGTCCTGTGTGCTTGTTGTGACTCATTTTTTTTAAGTATTATTACCTCCGCCAAGTTTTCGCCCGGGTCTGTTTGTTTTAATGTTCGTTTGTTTATTTGTCTGTTAGCAAGATTACGCAAAAACTACTGGATGGATTTACATGAAAATTTTACCAGAGGTGTGGTTTGGTCCAAGGAAGAAGCCAATACATTTTGGTGGTGCGCCGCATATTTGTCTGGATGCGAAAAATTCCTCAAATTTTCTAAAAATCCCATTACTTAACATTGGACCGTATTTTAAAAAATCATATCTCTGACATCACTTGATGGATTCGCTTCAAAATTTACACGA
Organism: Cetoscarus ocellatus; assembly: GCA_037902135.1. Lineage (NCBI taxonomy): Eukaryota > Metazoa > Chordata > Actinopteri > Labriformes > Labridae > Cetoscarus > Cetoscarus ocellatus. Next base: position 992,034 of record JBAMNC010000693.1, on the reverse strand, counting down.
TAATATATATAATATAACTCTATCATCACAGTCAATTTCATTTGGATCCGATCCAGATTGACATCACAAAAAACAAGTGTATAATGGGAAATCCCATTCATTTCTCCTTGGCTGCTCTGAGGGTTTTGCCCCCTTTACGTCATTATTGGAATTGTAGTTTACTTGCAAACTCACATCAACGTTTTTCAAGCCTATGTCACTACATTACCCAGCTACCCTTGCAACACCAGCAGGGGACTTCTCCACATGAACAGACACGAGCGGAGACTCAGCCATCATATCGGACCGCGTAGTGATCCAGAATTGTATCTTGGCGGAGGTCTGCGCTCTCCAAGTGCTTTTCTAGTGTTACGTTATCTATTTATAGACTAAGATTAGCACTTTATGTAATTTCTAAAGAAATACATATAAAAACTAACTGCAGGAAGGAAGTAAACAAGCACTTCTTCCGTGCTTGTTTACTTGCCTGGTGGTTTTGCGTGGGTTACGAGTCACAACAAGCACACAGGACCGTACCATCTTAAAGGAAAAACCTCTTACAAGTTGTCTTGCAGGAGGGCAGGTGAAGGGGAGGGATGGGGTTGAATATCTTCCCTTATTAGCACGTATGCTCCAGCAATAATAGAGTTTGATTTTTGGGAAAAGTGACAGCTCTCATTCACCCATGTGCATTGAACCGTGACTGAGAATTGTTGCATCTCTTGACTGCACTATATCACGTGTCTGCATGATGATAAGCAAAGTTAGAAAAGCCAGAAACCTGCAGATTCATTCATCTTTGTCGTGCTACATCGTGTGTCATCTGTGTGACACTGATAACCTGGGAAAGCCAACTTTTTTGTTTCCACCAAGAAAAAGTCCACAGAAATCCATTATGGACTCTATAAACAAATGGATCAATAGGTCTGTGGTGGCATTGAAATAAATACATCATGTCAGCCATCCCTATTATGCACACTGCACATGTTTTAAATTAATGACTGCTGCATGAAATCAGTTTATGGTGCAATAAAGGTTAAAACTGCTGGAACAAATGTGGTTTCAAAAATTTTCTGACACAATAACAGATGGAGAGAGAGGTCTAAGGTTGCCAGGATGTTTTTGCTGAGGACTTATTTGAGCCGTCTTACTGACAGATATGGGTCAATCCAAATCCCCTGAATGACAGTGACACAGAAAGAGATACTGATACCCAGAGAGACACAGAAAGGACTGGAGCAGGGAGGCTACTCAGAAATATCCAGAGGGATAAACTCAGAGGGGAAAAACCAGAGCCAAAAAAACAGACAGAGACTAAATTGAAATAAAGGCATTAGGGTGGGGTTACACATGCTTTAAAAAACCCTCTCTGTTCAGACACACCCGTGCAAAGATGTTCTCCAGGGAGCTGGTGAGCGACGTGCGAGCTTTGTTCTTCAGCATGTCAAGTTTGAAGCGGCTGCTAGTGGCGGCACAGTCACCCGCTGACGAGCTGTTTGCTGAATTCTGTCAGACAGAAAAATATCACAACAGAAATATTTAATCAAATCTGACTGCTAAGAGCAAATCACATGACCATGAAAGATGGAATATCATATTATAAATGTGTAACATTTAGCATGCAAGCGTCATGCTGAAGTAATGACCCACAATCGTGTCATTTTTCACTGTCACGATCAGATTTATGAAATCTAGCACTGATTGCATTATAAGGAGCTTAAGTCTTTTCAGGAATGTTATGCACCAGGAGGAGAAGAGATAAGCCTCACATGTACAAACCCCAGTTCGAATGAAGTTGGGACATTGTGTAAAACATGAATAAAAACAGAATACAATGATCTGCAATCCTTTTCGACTTCTATTTAATCTACAAAGGGAAGGTATTAAATGCTCAAACTGGTAAACTTCATTGTTTTGCAAATGTTCACTCATGTTGAATTTGATGCCTGCAGCACTTTCCAGAAAAGCTGGGACAGGTGCATATGTGCACTGTGTTACATCACCTTTCCTTTAAATAATACAACCATAATATACATGTAAACATGGCAGCAGTAAAGCTCAGTCTGTAAGAGCTTGGACTGGAAACTGAATGGTGCCCGGTTCAAGGCACAATCACAACATACTTAGGCCCTGTCCACATGGCGAATGTTCTCAAAAAAAACACTAATAAAGCTGTAGTACACATGCCAGGCCTGTAAGTGGCACTAGAATTTTAACAAATCCTGGCATATGCTGTTCTCTATGTCCTCTTGTTGCTTACGGTGGTCGTAGAGGAGCAGAAGATTTTGCTGCAAACCCACAACAACCTCAGTAGCTTCTGCAGCACGAGGCCAACACTGTATTCCGCCATTGTTTCTGTTGTTGTCAGGGTTTGTGCATGCCATTTAAGCAAGAGATGGGGCTGTGACATCATTGTTTTTAAAGCTATCTGTATTCGTTGTCCAAAAATGTGAGTTTTAGGGGAACCAAAACACAGTTTCAGTGTGGACAAAACGCCAATACGGTTAAAAACTTGGGCCTGAATTTGTCTTGGGGGCACTTTGCCGGTAAGAGCAGTTTGTAATGCAGCTAAGAGGGGGTGGTGTCCCTTGCCTCCTACGCCTTGAGGTTTACTGTTTGCACTGTTGCACCTTTCAAGTTCATTGTGTGTAAACACCCACAAATGAAGTAGGGTAAACATTGTTGGTGGTGGAGACAAGTCATCAGGAGTGATGGAGGACAGCCATCTTTCATCCTCATGCATGCTGTCAGAATAGTAAGAACCGCTGCAGCTGCATGTGGTGAAATGGCCAATATGTCCACTTTATGACATCGCAATATTATTGTACAACATTCAGCAGTGCCAAGCTATGCTAGGCCAAGGTTCCCACGAGCTGAGCATGCTACTTATTTGCAAGCAAATGTTTAAAATACGTATAGAGTTAACCAGGGGCCATCGGGAAATATCACACCCCACTAGGGCAACATTTCTTTCCACGTTTTGCCAAGGCTTCAGCAGGATGAATTGCTTTAACTCTCGCGCTTACTTTGCCTACAAAAACTCACTAGTGGTCTCGTATCTCAGTTATTGTGATTACTTCATTTCACTGAAAGTGCTTTCACTGAAATGTTGATGAGTTCTCAACATTGGTCAACATCTGCTAATATACGATGATGTGTGAGTGGGCCTTTAGAAACCTCAAACAGTGATTTTTTTCAAATGTTGAGCCTGTTAACAGCTCCCGGAAACTCCAAAAGAATTAAACCTCTAACTCTGTGACAGTCAATTCTGCTCTTGTGAAACTTAAATATGCAGACCATTGCTTTTCACTGTGATAAATTCATCATCTGCAGTGTATTAAACTTTTACCTGAGGGGCCTCTCCAATGTGGAGGTGAGACTTTTGCTTGGATTCACAAAGGTGCCTCAGATGGAGAATCACCAGCTCGTTCTCCTCCTGGTCTGATGTGGGCTTCAGTCTCTGCAGACACAGACACAAACAATCATAGACAAAGGGAGCAGCATCTTACAAGACTAACAAAGCTCTCAAAAAGGTGTTAATGTGTCCCTTATTCTGAAAATAGTACAATTGATTTTCTGAGCAGCCTCACCTGAACTCGCTCAAAAATGTCAACCTGCTCATTGTCGGTCAGCTGGGAGAGATATTTTTGGATAGCGAGCTTTGCTCTGGGCGGGTAGAGTCCTGGAAACAGAAGAGGAAATGAGAGCACTCCTTGATGTTTAACCCTTCAAACAGACAATCCGTCAGTCTGAACTCCAGATCACTGAGAGCTGCTAACTCGTGGTTTAGCTTACCCTCTATCCTCTCGCAGAGTTTGTGCAGGTCATGCATGGGGCAGGCCTCACACAGCTGGATCGGGGTCTTGTTGCTCTGTAAGGCTGCTGCGGTGGAGAAGGCCTGTTTCAAGGTCAGCATCACCTCATCCACCTGAAAAACAGAGTCGAACATGGAGTTAAGTTGATATAAGACTGAAGTTTAATTTGTGTTATTCTGGAGTTTTAACTGGGCTTACCAGGGACTCACTGGCACACTGGAAAACATAGCACACATACTGACAAGGACCAGGCTCCAATTGGTCCCGGCAAATGAATCCAAAATGGTCGGACTGCTTGATACCCTGTCAAGGGGGGAATATTAGACATTTAGGAAAACCACAAAATAGGGGGACACTTTTGTTTTTGTTTTAAGTCAATTCATACAGTTGGTATCTGGAACTAAAGTGTTCTGCCTCTGTGAGGAACTCAGTTGCTGCACAGCAGTGTTAATTGTGACAGCATTTTTTTATTTAGTTTTAGTTATAGTCTTTTGCCTAAAATATATTTTACTTTTAGTCATAATTTAGTCATCTGAATTGTTCTAATTTTAGTCTAGTTTTTGTTGATGAAATATGTCAACATTTTAGACGCCAAAATTTACTGTAAATTTAGTCGACTAAAATATGAAGTGTAAAGTGTAAGGCATTTTTTATGTTTCCTTGAATTTCTGGAGTCATGTTTTACGCTTGGATAAAATGAAACATCTAATAACCCTTTCCTGAATGCAAGTAAAGTTTTAATGTATAAATGAACAGAAACAAATTGAACTTTTGTGTGAAATGCAGTCGCCTTTATTTAGGCTACCTGGCAGAGCATCTCAGTTACAATACCAGAACTGACAACAAACAGTGAACCTGCTCACATGAATATATCAATTCATAAAAAGAGTAGCTCTGATTGGATCTCTCCCAAACTTATCCCACCACCACGAAGCTAAGGCAGCTGTGATTGGATGTCCCTCTTAACTCATCCAACCTTTCCACACAACCAAAGTAGCTGTGACTGCATATATTCCTAACTTGTCTCTACTTTCTACATGAACAAATTAGGTCTGATTGGATTAATTCATGACATGTAGCATTGTTGTTGTAATTTACTTATATGGACAACAACCCCCTTCATTAAAAATTCTAGTTATCATATAAGGCTAAAGAAAGGCATAGAGTCACACCATGTGACTATTTGTCTAATAACTGGAGGACAGCCCAACCTTCCAGCCACGGTGATGGGCAGATCAAATTACCACAACGGAGGGATCTCTTCTCTTTGACACAGTGGGAAGCAGACCCAGAGCTATAGCTCTGACACAGACTATGTGCTGTAATATATCAATATGGAGTGGTTCGATAAAGAGCTGCAGGCTTTATATCCCTATTTAAACTGCTAAAACAGCATGGATGTGTGTTTAGGCTGATGTCTTGCTTGTTAAAGTTTCTTACATTTTCAGGCAATTTGAATTTAATAATGGCCTGACTTGTCACATCTCTCGCGAAACAACACGGAAGTAGGTCAACAAAACAAAGCCTCTGTTTAGAAGTAGAAGATAATATAAAGATAGCAGAAGATAACATAAAGGGGTAAAAATGAGCCACAACAAACACACAAGACCGTTTAGCCTTGTTGAAGAGTTTATCTGATGACTGTAGGCAGAGGCAGGCTAACACTACCCATATACTCCCAGCCGTCTCTTTCTTGTTACTGCACACAGTCAAGGAATGATGTCTATCTCCTTGTCATGGACTCGGGAGTGAGGCAAGACACAAAAACAACAAAAATGTTGGAGTGTTCCTTTAAATCTAAAGTAAAACTATCTCCAAAAAGAGCTCTTGAAATATCTTGTGACTCCCAAATCCCAACCAGTTTATCATCAAGTCAGACTGGACACTTGTGCAACGTCTGAATGAATTATCTAAAGCTTTCTTGAGATATAACACTACACACAAGGATTAACATAAGTCCTGTACCCTTGTCCCATGACTTCTAATATTTCAAACATCAAATGGACATTTGTGGAAAGTTTCAAATAAATGTCCTACAATGAATTCGGTACATGGTGTTCACAATTATCCAGACCCACTGAAGGACAACAAATGAACATGATGCCTGTGGCCCTGGCTCTCCCCAGCATGGAGGCATAAAAATGCAGCAGGGACCAGCATGTCAGGGACACTGAAATCACTCTTGGCATTCCCCTGTTTTTCATTCCATTAGTGCAGTGACCACTTAGCCCACTATCTTAATGCAGCATCCATTTAAAGAAACTTTTTTACAGCACATTCCTGCTTCACTGATAGATGTGTCACTTGGCTTCCAGTTATGGATTGGAAATAAAAGCAAACTGTACTTATAAAAAAGGCACAAATACATTACATGTCTTGGGAAGGGATGCAAATGTAGTCTGAGCTAATTCTTGGCTACAGCAGAGATGGGAGAGAGAAAGAGAAGACAGGCTTTTAAAGAAATAAAGAGAGTAAAAATAAACCAACCTGACAGCAGGAGGAGATATCTTTGAAGTTCTTCTCCAGCACCACAGTTTTACTGTCTGGACTTATGAGGTTCACTTCAAAACGCCCGACCTATGAGAGAAAATACGAGTTTAAGCAGGGAACATGGATGTCCTAAGAAGGAATCAAACAGATAATACTCCCATAAATGTTCTGTATCATCACATGAACATGAGGCACAGATAATGTCAAATAACAGGTAACTGTCACTATCCACCCATCATCTATTTCACTTATCCCATCTGGGGTCCTGGGGGGATGGAGCCTATCCCAGCTGGCAAATGGCAACAGGCGGGGTACACTCTGGACTGGTCGCCAGCTGATCGCAGGGCTACATACACTCACACTCATACCTAAGGGCAATTTAGAGTCATCAATCAACCTAAAAAGCATGTTTTGGTCTGTGGGAAGAAGCCAGAGTGCCCAGAAAGAACCCACAAATGCAAGTGGAGGTCAATCAAACTTCACACAGAAGGCCATGACTGAAACAGAGTTTGAACCAGCAACCTTCTTGCTGTGAGGCACCTGCACTACCTGCTACGCCACCATGACATCCTTGATTGTCAGTTTTCACATGCAAAAACATTTTTTACAGATTATCATGCTGGTTTATTTGTGGTCCAGTAGCGGTTTGGTCAGTCATTGACTGATCGTTAGCATTTAACCCCGTACTAGCTAAATTTCAGATACCATGACTTAAGAAGCTAATTCCCTGTACCGAGAGGGTTATGTTTTTGTGGCGTTTGTTGGTTTGTTGATTTGTTTGTGCTAGCTTATACTATATCAAAAAAAAGGAGGCTTACATTTTCAAACATACACCAATAAAAAATGCAGGCACCCGCTCTTTCTTAGGTTACTCCACGTGTTGTTGTTTTTGAAAAAGGTATAGCTAAAGCCACTTAACTTTCCCCAGATTCTTGGCTTGTCTGTGAGAGGAAATTGCTCAGACCTGCTCACCCTAATGGTTGTTATGAGATCCCTCCCAATGACCTAATAATCATATAACCCTTACTCCCCATATTTTATTGGAAATATGAATGAAAATGAAAAATTTAATTTTTAGTAGATATATGGTTGAAACAGGAGGTATTACGCAAAACTGAAGGATGACTACTTTGTTTTGTTGGCTGTTTGTTATTGTTTTGCCTTTGTTTTGTTCTGTTTTTTGTTTAGTTAGATTATTGTGTGGAAACTGTTCTTCGTTTGTAAAATATGGAAGCATTTATGTTGAATTAACTGATAGAGAAGGGGTGGGACTTAATAAGTTTTACTTCCTCCCACACCTTTTTGAAATATATTGTATGTAACAACTATACAATATTCTTTCTTCTATTTCTGTTTTTTTGTCTCACTTCTGATTATATTCAAAATAAATAAGGTTCAGTTCAGTTCAATTTAATGTTGTTTAGCATAGAAATGGTACAGAAACTGAGAGCAAAAAAAAATCTCTCAATGGCTGGAAGTTGGCTGGCATTTGGCTGGGAGGGGAAAATTAAAACGCAGCTTCCATGCACCTTGTCCTGTTTTTACAAACCTTCATTGGCCCTAGACAGCTTCACCCTTTGCCCCCTTATGTGCGGCATGTCCACTAGCATGACGTCAGGCTGCCGTGTGAATATGAAGAATGACACACATAAACACTCTCTCATGCACTCGCAGAATCGAGGTCGCCAAATCTGCACCAACGATTTTTCCCATAATTGACTGCCACGCAGAGTATCATATTGAGCGCCACGCTCTGGTTTTTAAAATTAGCTGCATGTGGAAATGGGCCGGGTGTGTGAGGAATGGCAGCTGGCTCTCTCTGCAGCCTGCATGCTCTTTCACGGAGCAGCCGGTTCCTTCTCAGCGTTCTCACAAACTCTGCTCAAGAGTTACGACCTTTTTCACTGAAGCAGTTACGCAGGGCCGAGCTGGTCAGTACGTCATGACTGCCAGACACATGCATGTAAAAATGATTTGCAGGGGCAGCGAGGCAACAAGCTGGACTATTGCAAAAAAGGTTAGCACTTAGTTTGCTGTAGTGACAGAATGTAGAAGTCCTTCAAGATGAGAATTATGACTTGGCAGGAAACAAAATAACATCCGTCAATCTCGCTGACAGAAGAGTGTGTTTACAGTTTGACCCTCACATCCACTTTGATGTTGGAGTACTTCCAGAGAGTTCAAAATATTACAACAACTCATTACAGATGTACACTGTTCCTCTCCATGAGAATCAGAGTTATGATTCATGTCTGTGCACTCCAAACGTGACTTTAATTCATGTATATAAAGACCTTAATCCTGCCCCACACTTGAGTGCATACCAAGTGTCTGGTTTTAATGAGAGAACGTGGCTGTTATGATAAAGCTCAGCTGCACGCAGAGATAAGGAATAATCCCATAAGCTCATTTTAAAACCAAGACATCAGCAGATAATTTACTCCTCACAGAACTTAAAGGCACTTTTCTTAAAAAAATGTCCTTTACCTGGAAGAGCATAGTGCGGTTCTTGTCAGCATCAGACGGCTGGACGTGGTTTGGTGCGCTGGAGTGTCGGCGGCGCGTGGGGCCCATGATGACCCCCTCCCCTGGCTTTCTATGCAGATTCCCTGCCAGGCTGCTGCAGCGTGTACGAAACTCCTGAGGCTCCTCGAAGCCAGAATCCTCCAGAATGCACTCTGGGAAAGCACCTCGTATGCTGCTCTGGCTGGCACTGCTGGACAAACCTTCACGTGGACAAAGGAAGAGAGAAGGGTGAACTTTGATTGATATTTATGTCATCTTTTGGCAACTGGCATGAATTCTTGTTGGTTTAGAGCAGAGGTGTCAAAGCTTCAAACCTTTTAAAGTCACGCGTGGGGTGTCGCAGGGTTCAGTACTCGGATCATTGTTGTTCATATCGTATATTAATGATTTATATTTGGTTTCTGGGTCATTGAAGTTTATTTTATTTGCTGATGATGCAACAATCTTTTGTAGTGGGAAACACCTAAAACAACTTCTGGTTACAGTAGAGAGTGAACTTCAGAAACTTAAAAAATGGTTTGATGCTAATAAATTATCACTTCACCTTGGTAAAAGAAAATGCATGAGTTTTGGAAACCGGGGGTCAAACCTTGGCTATAAGATCAAAATAAATGAAGTTGAAATTGAAACTGTGTCTGAAAATAAATTTTTAGGTGTAATGATCAACAATAAATTGAATTTGAAATCTCATATAAACAATGTTACAGCCACAAGATTTCTTAAACCAGAAATCTTTGTGCACTCTCTATTACTCACTCATCGGCTCATACACGACATACTGTGTATTGGTTTGGGGAAACACTTATAAAACAAATACAAACTCTATCTTTCTGTTACAAAAAAAGCCATATGGATTATCAGTAAAAACCCTACTGTGAACCAACCAATCCTCTATTTTTGCAGCTAAATATTCTAAAATTTTCAGATTGAGTTGAATACAGTACAAAACAAACAATGTACAAAGCTAAAACTGGATTATTACCAGAAAGTATCCAGAAGTTCTTTATGATGAGAGACAGTCAATACAACCTTTGACGAACATTTATTCTTCAAAAACCAAAAATATGTACAAATGTCAAATCTCATTGTCTGTCAGTTACAGGGGTAAATTTGTGGAATTCTTTTTCTGAAAATATAAAAACATGAACAACATTGGTAAGGCTCAAAAGACTATAAGAATCAATTGGTTTTGAAATACACCATGGGTTATGTAAGTTAAAATGTCTATGTTATTATGTATACATTTCTAATGAATGTAAACAACAACAATGCATCAGCATTGTTCTTGCTGTAATCTTATTTCTGTGATAGTTATGTTTTTGTAGAAGGGGTAGGCTTAAATAAACTTTGGCTTCTGCCTACACCCTTTCGGTCAGCTTTGAATTTTACTTTGATCTTCTAAGTTGCTTTATTGCAACTGTACCGAAATAAATTTCATTCATTCATTCATTCATGGCCCAGGGGCTGACTGGGGCCTAAATTTCACTCATGAAATGGAAAGCGGCCCCCAGTGGAGGTTTGTGCAGGGCTGATGGGTGAGACATATGGATCACAGAAAAAAGAAGCATGAATCCCTCTTATTTGCTCCATATCAAAGTCCAATTTACAACTGCATTTTGCTTTTTTTCTAACACACCAGATGGACCGTTCAATATATTTCACTTGTCCATCTGAGCAACAGCCCATAGAAAGTGTTTGTGAATAGGCAGGAAGCATATCCAGCAGGTGACTGGGCGATCTTCCTGTCAATCACATTAATTACGGGCCAATCAGATAATTCAGTAGGCAGACACTACTGCCGCAGTGTGATATACAAAATGCAAGCAACTTTGGAGAAAAAAATTCTTGCCAAAACTTGTCAGAAGTGGAGCGAAAGTAAACCTTCTATTAAAAACTGCTTTCAGTGTTGATATTTGTTTTTCATTTAATAAAGAAACGTGGTCCAGATCTGATAAAACTGCTGTTAGCATCTGAAAGCTGTTAGCATCTATGCTAATCTGTACGAGCAGCCACTACCTGACACCCTCTTTGACATAGCTCTCACCTCTGTCTGCTCTAAAGGAAGCTGATTGGGCCACTAGGATCCAGTGACAGTCAAACTCATTCAGGGCATCCTGAAATCTAATTAGCCATCCCTAAAATTTTAATAATGACTGTCAATCTGCCTAGTCTGGCCATTAACAGAAAACGTATGAAGAATGCAGGCTGTTTCTGTTTCTTTTAGCATATTAACTCATTAAGCATTCACCGGCCTGTTGGATTGGTTTCACAAAAATTGCCTGTACCAAGATCAAACATATCAAAGTATCCCAGATATTCTTTGATTTTTCTTAATGTGTTTGCAGGATGCTGATTAGGACTGTCCCTTTTATTTATTTATCCATTTGAGCATGAATTGTAAATAAATATACAAATTCGAACAACGCATTTCTGCAGACCATTAGTGCTTGATCCAGCAGAGGGCACTCCTAGCACAACCCGACTGCCCCTGCACACATGCTGCTTTCTTGACCTCAGTAGACAATGAGTGAAGCACACCTTCAGAAAACAGAGGTCATGTGTCGACAATGTGCATGCAGCTGGCTTACTCCTCATCCACGACTTATCTGCAGGCCCATTTGTCAGCCTTCCAACCAAGAAAGGTCAACATGATACTACTTTATCGGTTTCTTTATTTCACAGCTATCTAGTCATTTACTTTAATCTCTTCTACTCTTGTTGCCTTCGATGGTTTCTCATCTTTTTGGTCCAATTGTTGTTGTCTTTTCATGTTTTAATTTCCTCCCTTGTTTCCCTTATTCCCCCTAATCTAGATTACCTACTATCTAAAACAATTGCGTCAATGAAAAACTCTGAATACTTGGTGTGCAAGAACAGAAAGCTGCACATGCACAGCATCAGCAGCTTCTGGTTTGATAACCATGACTTAAAATGATCACAAAGGGCACTTACCTCCACTTCCTGTCATGTCCTCAGGTCCTGGACCTTCCAAGCCATCTTTACTCTCATTCAGAGCAGAGGACAGTGGGTCTCCATCTTCCCCTATTAGAAACTCCACAGGAGCGTTCTCCGTGGACCCCCGCTGACCGTTGAGCAGCCGCAGGCGCTTTCGCTCAACTTCATGCTGACGAAACTTATCGATGCAATCATCAACAAGGGTGGACGGAGCTTTTTTGTGCAGGACTGTAACCTGGAATACAGTTTTTTTTTAATTTTAGTTGCATTAATTGGCTGCATTATTGAATGAAAGCTTTATATTTCTGAGTCAAACAGTTGTTTGTACCTTTCCACAGTAAAGCACTTCATACTTCTGAGAGTTGTAGAAGGCCTCATCAGCTTCCTGTTTAGGCTTACTTTCTTCCTTTAGGGCGGATTTGGACACTTGGCGAATCCTGCTGATGACCTCAGGGACCTTTAAGAAAGGAGACAGGAACAGATACACACATGACGAATGGGACAACCAAACACGAGAAGCCATTACTAGAGAGAGAGAGAAGTGAAAAGGAACCAGACTACAGAAAGGAGCCTCACTGCAGCTTGTCTAACGGCTGAAATTCACCAAAATGACACAAACACTAGTTAAAGCTAAATTAAACAAAAAAAGCTTGGAAGTCTGAACATGTTTTGTTTTGTATTTTTGTGGTTATTCTGCCACAAGCTACAATCAAGCTCATTAAAATTCTACTATCGTTCATTAATCTGAACTGCACACCCTAAAGAAAGGAATATCATTAATATTTTAATGTCTGTTTTGTATTTTACATTATTTTATCATACCTTTGAATCTCTACTTGCTAGAAAGTAGTGCTGCTAGATGATGGCAAAAATCAGTAAAAAAAATCATATTTTGATAAATATTGAGACATGAACATGATACAAAATTACTTCAAATTTTAAAAAATGCACCAAATGCTGTAATTAAATATCTATGCTTTTTACACTGTCATTTTGATCACTTAAACGGGCAATAGAATTGATACACACTTGTAAAATTACAAATAATGCTTATAATAATCATGGAAGCTGAAAAAAAGGTTCAACATGTCATGAGGCACAGTAATTGTTTAATATTGATTAATCAATGTTCATAATTGTGGAAGGCAGTAACTGTAAGTGATACTAAATCTCAATTAATTGCCCACCTCTACTTGAAAGAACTGACCTCATTCACATTTCATCCTTTATTGGCTTGCTTCCTTTTAATAATTATAAAAAATAAAATTACAAGATGAAAAGAGGAGAAGTTTTTTAAATGAACAAAAAGTTTTTGCTCTGTTTCTGCTTGTTTTCCTTTTTAGTTACATTTATTTCAAACATGATTATTCATCATTTATTGGCTCCTAAGATACTAGAGCTAGCCAGGTCCACAATTTGGGACAATTATGATAAAGTGATGTGTCCAGAAGAAGTGTCCTGGTGTTTTTGGGTAAAATTCCTGTGACAACGCAAGTCAGGGTTTGAAAAATAAGACACATGGTCGCCATGACCTTATCCTTGTTGATGTAAACAGGTTGTCCTTGAGTCAGAGTGCACTTTTGTGCAAAGCTTAAAGAAAACCCCTCAAAGCATTCATAGGGCATCACATTCACAAGCAAAGGATGAACATGAGGGCCAAGACTAATGCCTAATGCAAAATCCAACACCAAAGTTTGTCAAAGAAACCAATCAAATCCCTCCCTTCCTCACTGCATGTCCCCCTGCACAAAGTAGCTCAGACTGAAATTGAGTCACAACACAAAGGCACTCCAGTTGAAGGAGAAGTACGACCAAGGTTTGCAGAAGAACGGCTAAAAAGCTGCTGGTATTGCAGTTACTGGTAACGGCTAGAATAAGTTATTGTGGTTTCTAAAGCAACCCTGACACCTAAATACTGTAAAATTACTGTGTCGTAAAATCACAGTAAAATGTTGTGAATCCACAGTTATATGAAAGCATTTAATTTGATTTGATTTGATTTAGATTTATTGATCCCCGTGATTTTCCAACACTTGTCAGTTATTTTACAGTTGCCCAGAAATAATATTAGTGTAAAATTACGGTAAAGTGTTGTAAAATCACAGTGTAATACTGTTAATGCTTTCATATAACTGTGGATTTACAACAGTTTAGTGTGATTTTACTATACCTGTAATCCAAGCATGCATGACTGTAAAATCCCAGTGTTCTACTGACCTGGTTTGAGTGCAGTTGTTCCAGTGAGTGACCAGTCAGCAAAACAATAAAGAGGATAAGTTGCCCATTTTTTTATAGACTGAACATTTGTCTGGATTTTCAGGCCTGGATTGAAAATAATGTTAAGGAACAGTTTGACATAACACGAAAGTTCATTTTTAACATAAGAAGGGACTTTCTAGTGTGTCTGTCTCTTGCGTATAGATGCTTATTATTTAAGTTTCGTTTAAAAAATGAAAGAAAAAAGGGAACATGGGTTGGCAATTCCATGTGGGTGGCTGTAAATAGACTTGATCCACCTCTGTTATGTTTATATGGGAAACACAGGCCTGGACATGTCTTTGGCCTGAGCTATCAACTATACAGAGGCATTAAGAGCTAAAAATAACAAACCATGTTACCAGTTTATCACTTATTTTACAACATCTTCTGCATCAATGTGCCAACAAAAGTCAATGTTTGCTAGGAAGTTGCATTTCAACCAGAAACGTGATATGATTAAAAAACAAACGCACGTAACTTGATGTTAAAACTTAAAATAGGTCAAGGTGAAAACAACAGGACAAGAAGTGAACTAAGGCCAGAGACTCAGACTAAACGCTGCATCAGGGACAGAAGATCAGTTTGTAGAGTAGAAGACAAAACAGAGGGACTAAAGAAATCAGAGAATTAAAGGTCGTGGAGTCTGTTTGGCTCCAATGTGCAGCATAAAACATCTGCAGAAAGAGCTGAAGTGGAGAATCTGCTTAGTGATTTACTCTCAACAAGTCGTGACAGCAGAACTTTCCCTTATGAGAACACTATTGAGCAACACTTGAGAATTAAAGCCAGCTAAAGTTAGTCATGAGACTTTAACTGTTGGGATTTTGAGAGTTTTTGGCAGGCGTAACAAGTCCAACAGCTTTGAGTCCTAACTCTCCCTTTACTGTCAAACCAAGGCTGCAGTCAAGGTCAGACAAAGAGTGTTTTAGTCAACAATGAGAACAAACAGAGGCCCCGCACATAGAGAAATCTGCTATCTGACTGAATTCACACGCTGACTGTTGAGCAAACAAAAGAGATTTTTATATGAGGGAGGAAAGTTGTGCAACGAAATACATCAATCTAACTCCAGAGGTGTGACCATGACAACAGGAGGGGACACAAACAGGAAGTGGATGACTGAATAAAATAAAACATCCTGTCAGCTATACTGCTGCAGTGGACACACAAGCTATTTTAAAGTCCCCATTTTCCAAGTGCCTGCTCTCCCAAGGGCCGAGCTGGTGACAGAGAGCTGCATTGAGAGGAGGTGGAGGGCAGGTGGAGGGGGTGGTGGTGTTTGTTTTACACATACTCAGTCGTGTCTTCAGGCAAAAAAAAAGAACCCTGCAAAAGTTTTTCAGACAGTTCGATGCCTTATTTCAAGCTGTCTACAGCCTTTAAAACAGTCTTTTTCACTGCTGAAAAGCCAAATGTTGCACAGCATGGTGGGAATTATGAGGCTTTTCAAAATATGAAAAACAAGTTAACCCTTAACTCCCACAAAAATAGCCATGAAAATGTCTTTTTTTTGACAATTGGGGCACTAATGCAACAATTATTTTTTTTAAACCCTAAATATTATAAATCATTGACCTCTGCCAAATGGTTGAGCTGGGAATTTATAGTCGAAGAAGTGATTCAATTGCAAAAGTAAAAAGAGGACAAAAATCAAGTAAAAATGTCCTTTTTTGAGAAACATTTTAACTTTTTAGATGTCATATTTTTCTTAAATAAACCATTTTGTGTTTTATAACCAGTTTTATTATAAAGCTAGGTTTACCTATCTGAGAAATGCCCCTCTTTAATAAGACATTACTATGATATTTTTTCTCTCTTATTGAATTACAGTAGTTCTGTTGGTTGGCCATTAACACCAAGCTCAACTGTTTGGTTGAGCATATTTTTAATTTTTTTTCTTTTTATTATATTTTGATATCATTTATCTTAACCTTTAAGACCTGTTTAAATTGTTTAAATTACATTAATCTGTTAAGTAAGCTTAAGGTCTCAGGTACCAGAATACATTGAATATGTAATCTTACCTCTGAACATATTGGTAGAATGAAAGATTTTCACATTTATGGATGGAGGGAGAAATAAAAAAAAGTAACAACTGCTTTTTTTCTAGCATTGTGTTTAACCCCCACGAAATATAGCTGACCTAATCAGGTTAAAGAAGTTTGATGCATTTATGAATAAGATACAGTTACTCAAAGTTTGGTCTACCAAGCAGTTGATCTGAGAGTTAAAGGGTTAAATGAAAAAACATCAGTATAACCCAGATTAGACCTATTTTTTATGCTTTCATGACAGGAAGAAATGTGTTATCACTTAAGGACAAACTTTTTTTGGTCAGGCAAAACTAAGATCCCTGTAAAATTATGAAACATACCATATTAACACCCTGAAAAATAGCCTGTTAACACATCCTATTGTGCATAGGGTTGCAAAGGGGTGGAAAATTTTCAGTAAATTTCCAGAAACTTTCCATGGGAATCATATAGATTATAGGAATTTATGGGAACTAAATGGAAATTGGGAGCAAGTTAAACAAGCTGTATCATATCCAAACATGAATATTAACATTTTGTATTGTCATAGGAAGACATTCATGCAAAATAACACAATTAAACACATTTTAACAGATTTATTTGTAAGTAGAACTTTATCAAGTTTTATTTATTTTATTGAAGAATCGACTTTATCTTCACTTTAAGTTCACGGCTGTAATGTGCGGTTTCAATAGTCTTGTGCTTGGGACCTAAAACTGTGTCTTCAAAAGTCCAGTTTTCTAGAAATCACCCATGCACGTGATGGAGGAATACACAGTGCATGTAGGGGGCGTGGCCTCAATACCCCTGCAGTAAGCAGTGTGCTATGTGCATGTGATTGAAGAACAGCAGAGATATTTTAAAGTATACTTCTAAGAAATCTGGTTGTTTCAGTAAGGATTTTGCACCAGAGACACAACATTCATCTTAACCAGGAAAGCAGTGTGTCTATATCAACCTAAATATTGTCAAAAATATCATCATTTGACCTCCACTGACCATTCATTAAAAGCATGTATCTAAATGCAGCATTTGTTACAGAGCAGCCTTTTGTGATAGTTGTCCTGACACTATTGTGAAAGTAAACAGGACAAAGAGAACTTCAGTCAACTGGTGTAAATCTTTAAACTGCGAGAGCATGAAAGCTAAATGACTGGGTTATAATAAAGCACATGCCCTTAAACTACAGCTACTATAAGATAATGACAGTGACAATGGCTGTTTAAATCCTTTTAGACGTCATGGGTATCATAAATCTCAATAATAAAACAAATCTCAAACACTGCTGACACCAAACAGCCTTTAAACCATCTCCTGATCTATGCATGACATTACAATAAAGATCATACTTGGCAGTGGACTTTGAGCATACTTCACTAAACCTGAACTTAAAGTGAGGGACTCAAGTGATGACATTATGCCATTAGTCGTGCATAAAAGAGGACCTCTTCAGAGGAAGAGCTGTTGTAGATCGAGTCACAGGTAGAAAGAGGGATGGAGGAACTGTTGTGAAAACCGAGGAGCGGGACAGATCACAAGTTAACCCTGATGTCCATATTTAAAACAACAAGCCAACTTTGGCAAATAGTCACGTGATGGAATGCTGTAAAATCGTAATGTTGGCAGCTTGTTTTGCCTTTTTATACATTCAGGATAAATACAGAAGGGACCAATCTTCACAATAACCAGGAGAGCTTTCAGTTTGTGCTCCAGTGGCCTGCTGCAGCACTCTGACCTAAACAACTAATGAGAAGAGCTGCTGGTGGAAGGATACGTAGCCCATATGTTGCATCACAAAATAGTTTCAAATACAGGGGTTTTGTCTAGGAAAAGTGAAACACTCTTACAAGTCTTACTGTAGCGTCTAGTTAAGCCAACTTAGTTTTTGAGTAGCCCAAAAGTTAGTTAAATACAAGGCTTTCAGTGACACCATTTACTGCTTTATATCGCCTAGCATTGCTAGCTGGCTTTCTCCCATCATGGACAAAGCTGGAAAAGTGGAAATCATATTTCCTAGTGCCATAAGCTTGAGCAACCCCACTTTCAAAAAACCTGAACTAAACTTCTGGCTGCAGTTCCTCCCATGTCCACTAGAGGCTGTGTTTGAAGCAGCAGCAGTCCCATTCAGACTCCATGTCCTGAAGTCCATTTTTATAGCAGAAATAAACAAACATGTCGACAGTAGGTATAAACAGAATTTACAGGCTAAGTAACCAAACAGATGTAGCTAGAAATGACACCAGTGGCAAGTCTTTCAGACCATATTTTTGCTTTTCCACTTGTTTTTTAATAAATCATATATTACACAAGACCAAGTGTATGATAATGATGTTGTTTTTTTAGTATTTAGGTCTGATTTACATGACAAAGTTTGTTCAGCAGCACGAGCAAAAAAAACAAGATGTGGCTAATCTTGGATCATGAGATTAAAAACCTTACTATTAGCATGTTAAAGAAGAGTGGATGAAAATTGGAAATTTTGTGGGGAAAAAACGGTTCTGCAGTGCTGCCACTATGATCTCAGGGTAAAGCCTTGACAATCACAGCTGCAGCGTCTGGTCAGGCCTCGGATCTATACATCTTTGTCCTTCAAGGAAAAAATAACCGTGACGTCCTACCGTTTAAAGGAGCTGCTGGATTATACATGAGTAAGATGAAGCTGCAGCACATTTTGATCGTATTAATTATTTGTAGTCGACTCAAAGCAGAGCCGGTAAAGGCGGAGACAGGCACAGACAGGCAGAGAGCTGCTGGGAGGAAGAGGAGAGCTGAAAATCTTCAAGCAGTCCCTCCAAATACAGAAAATCAACCAAGCTAGAGTACACCTAACCTTCAGACATCTTCGTCCTGCTTATCAAATAAAACCACTAACACTGGTTTAGATCTAAAGCCTGTCTACATAAAGCAGCGAGCACAGCTTTAGAGATTAGGAGACAAACAAACGCAGGGATATCCCCCTCTGAGTCAGTCGAGTTCTGAGCACGCTCAGTGAGTGTGCAGCTCATGTAAAGTCAACTCTCTTCTGCAGGCCCTGATGATATCTGATTAAGCAGTCGCTGGCTCACACTTCCGTTGTCGAGATGCAGTAAAAGCCAAACACATTTACTAACAGCATCAGCAAATAGGCCTGATTAGACTTCTTAAACAGACACGTTGTCTTTGAGTCAATACAAGATAACAAGAAGAGGAGGGGAGATAATTCACTCTGTTTGGGCGTTAAAGCCATCAGACGGCAGGCTGTGGAGCTCTAGGTTATCGAAAAAGTTTTCAGCAAGTCTGCCAAAAAAACAAGAGCATTGGATATGAGATTGACTTGAATTTTCCAAATGACAAACTTGGGTTAATACAACACAAAAAATACTAAAAAACAACTTATGGCATAATTCTGAATACATTAACTATTTATTAGGTGTGTAGAGGAAAGGCTATGGGCTCTGTCTAAGGTTTTTGGTGCCTTTCTCAAATTGATAATATCAAATAATAGTCTCAAGTCCAAAATTGCACTTAATTAATTAGACTAAAGTAGGGGTTGATGACATGCGAAAAAACAGTTTTGAGGTCTTAGTTTGATCACAATTGCTTTTGTTCTCACAAAATCAAATGTATATTCATAAAAATCTTTTTAAGTGTATTAATACTGTATTTAGAATATATATATGTGTGTGTGTATATATATATATATATATATACATATTTATATATATGTGTGTGTGTATATATGTTTATATGTGTGTGTGTATACATATATACATATATATACATATATATATACATACATATAGTTTTTTTTTTTTGCAAATGTGTGCAAAAACGATAAAGTTGATAAGTTTGAAAATTAAATATCTTGTATTTGTAGTGTTTTCTCAAATGAATGAAGTTTTACATAATGTCCCAACTTCATTTGATTTGGGGTTTGTATGATATTGTAGATGAAGCATCAACTAAGATACTTATATATCATTATATGCTAAACCTAACTTTTTTCTGAGGTCTTAATTTGATGATAATTTGAAGTTCCCTCCCTGTGTGGCTCTTGCCCTGACTTGGCTTGTCAGTTTGGCCCACAGTTGCTGAATGACGTACGACACCAACAGGCAGCTGAGGGTCACCAACTGTCAGTGAGAGATTCCACTGTGGGCTGTTTCCAAGTCAGAGCAGAGGTAGAAACCACACAGACATGCGGTCAGTGTGAGACAGAACCTGTGTGATGATTTCAACACTTTTCAATAATGTGGCATAAAGCTGAGCGATATGAGCCAAGAACCATAACGTCCAGTAGAGAGAGATCTGAGAGGTAATTCAAATTTTGAAATACACACTTTATCATGTAGTTTGGCTTCTACCACCACTTTTCCAACTGTACCATGTGAGATATTGTACTTTGCAGCTGCTGTATCAGCATTATGGGGCCGTATTGATTCTGTACAGTCCATTTTGATGCACGTAAATCACAATATTTTGCAGTATCAGGCCTAATATACTCAATAAACTTTGACATGATCCTGTGGAGATATCACAGTAAAGTTCTTTAAATTTTCTGAACTCTTACATACCATGAGTTTGAACATGATAAAATCATTATTTTAATGCTTGGTGTTAACAGAGAGTACAAACACTTAATAATCTTCAATTTTTGGGAAAGTGAGAGAAACTTGCAGCAAGGAAAGGAGACAAAGCAACATCTCACTTGTCCATTGGTGTTTTTGCAAAAAAAAATCAACTGTTTTCAAGTGAAGAATGTCTAAGAAGCTGGTCTGCATGGCCCCAGGACTAAACATAGTAATTCAGGGATTTCTGAGACACCAACAGAGGATTTAAGTGGTAAAATTTACTTCTAGTATCAATCGCAAAAAAGAAGACATTGACCTTTGAACTACACTTCACCCTCTTCAAAAATCTGATTGAGTACAATATATGCATCATTAAGGATGGAAATAAGATGCCAGGACATGGACAAAAAATAAAGTAAATAAGCATAAAATAAATAACAATATCCATCCATCCATCTTTTATCCCTTATCCAGGGCCGGGTTGTGGAGGTAGCAGGCAAGCAGGTCAAACCAAACATCCCTGTCCCTCATCATGTTCTAGTACCTCTTGGGGTATTCCAAGTCATTCCCAGACCAGATATTTAATCCCTCAAGTGAATTCTGGGTCTGCCCTGGGGTCTCCTGCCACTTGGATATGACAGGGAAACTTCCACAGGAAGGGGCATCCTAATTAAATGCCTGAATATCGATGGGATTTAATAAGATTTTATTGATACCAGTGCCATTAAGGATCCTGCTTATTGATCCAATTCTTCTTTAATGATTATTTTCTGTGTAGAAAAAGTTGTTTTTTCAGTGGCATCAATGCTGAACACATGTCACTCCTGGTATATATTGCCGTGGTACATTGATAAATGCTTCCTTAAGTTGTTGTGTCTTCCATGTACTGAAAGCTGTTCAGTAAGGGTCTTTTTGTCGAAAATTCAGACACAGTTTTGGCGACTTCTGCCCTCTGTCTGCCATGATTTTCTAAGTTATAATTTCTGCAGACATCCTCTGATTTAAGCGTGACTTCCTTGATTTGCAAGAAAGAAGCGGAAGGAATGGACAAGCAATAAGACTAGTGATATCAACTCCTTGAGAGACATGTTATTGATATGCTGGAACCACCTCAACTGACTCCTTTCAGTGTGAAGAAGCACTGGCTCTACTTCAAGGTCCCTCTGGACATCTGAGCCCCTTACCCTATCTCGAAGGCTGAGCCCAAGAAGACTGAGAAACCTCATTTCAGCAGCTTGTATCCATGATCGCAACCTTTCAGTCATTACCCAGAGCTAATGACCAGAGGGGAGGCTTGGAACAAAGATGGAGCAGTAAATTGAGAGTTTGGTCTTCTGGCTTAACTCCCTCTTTACCACAACAGTTTGGTACAGAGTCTTGTCCATCATAATCATGACTTTGTTATAATTCGTGAAGTGAGTTATTGACAGTAATGGAGCACAGACTCAGCTGGGTAAGCCTGAAATACCAGGAGGGATGGATTGCTGCACCTTTTTCATCCAGAGCACAGCAAATCTTTATTAACTCTAACACTGTATAGAAGAAGGATGGAGTTGTATTTCAAGTTGGACTTGTTTGAAGAGCTCAACCTTTAGAACAAAGAATACACAATGAGACATTCAGTGTTTATCAGTGCTCTCTGTCTGCATCAAATCCATCAGTGTGTTTTCCTCATATCTAAAATCAGAGAACAAACACCTATACTGAAGAGGGTTAGCTGCACCTTAAACACCTTTAAGGGATAGTTCTACGCCTATAGCACAGATAAATATGATCGCCACTAAAGCACATGGCTAGTTTTGTCCCTGGGGGGATACAGGCAACGCTAGGTGATATATAGCAGTAATCCACTTTTAGGTTAAAACTACAAAGAAAAACCCACATTGGCTCGACTAGATGCTACAGTAAGATTCTTTACAGCATTCTACTTTTCCTCGACAAAGCCCCTGTGTTTGGATCTATTTTTTTATGCAACTTATGGGCCACATATCCTTCCACCAGCAGCTCCCCTCATTACATGTTCAGGTCAGAGTGCTGCAGCAGGGTCAAGCAGATGTCACTGGAGCACAAACTGATATAAATCTAACTCCTGGTCAAATATTGGTCACTCCTGTATTTATCCTGGATGTACCAAAAGGCAAAAAAAGGCAAAAATGTGGATTTCCCTGCATTTTGTCACGTGATGTGGGCTCTAGCCACCTTTGACTTGTTTGAAATATGGAGGTAAGGACTCACCCCTCTGTAGTGACAGAACATCTTGTTTGCCCAGTTTATCAATCAGGACTATGACACATGACATCAGATTTAAAAGGCTTACCAAAATTAAAGGGATCTGCCGAGTCCTACACGTGACAGCAATGGGCCTCCAGGTTTGTGGACATGGACTCACAGTTCATGCCGTTGCACCACAAGGTAACTTGTGATATGTCTTGCTCCCCAGTTTCCACAACAGTTTCTCCATCCCTCTTTTTTCCTGCTACAGTTCTTCCTCTGTGTACTTCGGTTCATGGAGATGCACTTTTGTGCCCAGGACTAATGGCATGTTGTTGTCACTTGAGTCATATTGCTCATTTTTTTTCAGTTTAGTGAAGGGAAGAGGATGTTCAAAGCACCTGCTAGCACCATAAATATCAATGGAGGGAGAAGTCCAGATGCTTCAGACTTTCTGTCTAGATCACAGATGTGAATCAAGAAAAAGTGTTTTTGCCCTGGATTTATTTTCAGTTTAAAGATTCTAGACATGGTTCAGTCACACAGGATTGATCAGATGTAACAAATGATCAGTGGTCAACTGCTGGCCTCCTCCAAGCATGCAAGGGAAGTGAACAAGGCTCTAGTAAGGCATGGAGCCCTCACTCCACATCATTGATTTGGGGAACTTCAGTGCGAGTGCACCCCAAATGTCCCAAAACATTTTAAAAAACTGAAATTGGACTCTTTTTGTGTTACTTAAGATAGCTAACACTGAACCGGAGCAGACTAGCTGCATGAATCTGTTCAATCTGGTACCCAACAACACAAAAACTAAAATTTTTTGACTCCTTTCCTCCAGCTATATACTGTAAAATCCCTAGATGTATTTTTATTTTTAGTTAAGAGGCAAACATGTTTTTTAAATTCAAATGTTCCCATTTTTTTCAGTTTTTGTAACTTAAAACAACCTTGACCTTGGATGTCCTATAATTTTAACCCTTCACGTCACATTAACAGAGGCTGAGGGTCCTTTCTTCGGACTTTTCACAGCGTCTCCTTGTCGTGTCCACAGCTAAGAATAGACCTGTCACTCCCAAACAAAGCAAGAATTTATGGTGTCCCCAAACTCAGCTGGAACAAATGGAGAGCTGCACCTTAAGAATGCCACCCGAATGACAAATAATCATCAACAATCAGTGCAGCGAGGTGTTGTACATGAGGCACTGTACAGCTAGAATAACCAAAGCATTCCTCATGGTTCACCTTGCACATGTTCACGTTCCCCGTCCGTCAAACCAGTTTTCGTTGCGTAATGGTGCTCAGAGAAGTATGTTCAAGACTGCTGCAAACACTTGTGTCCCTGCAGAGGAGAGGGCAGATACCTAGAAAGTGATCTCTGCCTCTTCTCCTCTTTCAGCAGCAGACAAACAGCCAGCTCCTGCTCCAGCCCTGCACATAGTACAGGAAACACGATACGGCAGGGGAAGAATCAATGCAAAACGTGAGCGCCAAACTGGAGATGTGTTTGTGGATGTTGCATTTGGGGGGTCGGCTTGGGTCTGTTGGGTAAACAAAATTTAAAGCAGGCTTACAGGTGAACTGCAACCAAGAAACCACTGAGAGACATGTGAACACAAAAATAACATCAGAAATGTAATCTGCTAATTATACGGTGATGGTTTTCAAACCACATGAACAAAATTTCTAAAATGTTGATCTATGGCTGGTCAACATACAATAAAATCATGTTTTGATATTTTTAAACAAGATAGAGAGCAAGCAGCTAATTCATCTCCAAAGGAAATTTGAGTTTGATGTCCCTTTACTCATGAAACAAAAGGAAAGAGAAAACACAATAAGGCTACAGGGCTATTAGGAAAACTTTACCCAGGGTTTACCCAGTGGGAACTTAAAATAAGAGCTGATTCTCTGTCACCACACTGCTTGTTAAACCACTATGATAAACTATTCACGATCCAGTCATAACTAACGCTCACTCACTCACACACAAACACACTCTGACCTAAAACTGCAATTCAACAGAGAGCTGCACTTGAACTCAGACTCTGCCTCCATGTTCCTGATTTTGGACTCATTTGAGTTTATTACTCAAGAGCAGCAGCTGATCAGAGAAAATATGCTGACTCTGCACGTCTGCTGTCACACCACAGAGACGTCTGCTCCTCGGCAGGGTAAAAACAGACAGAGGTGGATTAACTTTGCTAAATATCCAGAGAGAGCTGTTTGTCATTCTGACAGACCGATGGCCTAAATACTTAATACCAGAGCAAACATGTTTGGATGATAATCTGCTAGATGACATTGTTGTCACCTCAAGGAGGTTTTTAATCAGGCTCTCAGGCCATCCCTTTGTTGACTGTTTACACTTAGGAATGAGATTCAGTTATGTTATTCATAACATCACTGTAGATTCAGCTCAAAACCCTTTGGGCATCATAATTACTCAACAACTTAATACAGATAATATGTATTAATTCTTTTAATTTGCTTCACAATAACAAAACAAAGCCTCACAGTAAAGGCAGATTGTTGAATTTTAGCACTGAAATGTCTAAATTAATCAGCACATGACTAGTCCTATGTGAAATACTCATTTAATTGAATTTATTCATAAATTCATTCAAGAAGAAACTTCATTCTGAACTGGAAGTGCACCGAGGGCACAAACCTACGCCAAGCCATTTCCAACAAGAGGAGGGAATCTTCTAATAGGTAAAAATACCATCCAGTTCTGATTCTGTGGGTCACGATCTGATCCAAATTGGATTTTCAATTAATATTACAATCCCTGTTTGTTAAAAATGTGTTTTTTGTAGCATCTGCTTTTGATTGCAGTGAACCAAGATTCTGGATAATATGATTTGACAAATGAAATGCTGTAATGTTTGCATCAGCTTATTTACAACAATTTAGATTCACTGCAGTTTGAGGTGTGTTTAAAAAGGTGTTAAAAGCTGAATCATGGGTGTTCTGACTCAATTCTGAATCATTTTAAGAAAACGATTCAATTTGAAAGCAAAACACTTTCTTGCACACCTCTATTTCCAACATTGTGGTGAGTTATTGGTAAAAATGTGGAAAACTGCCCTATTTTGCTCTGTTTAAGAAATCCTTGGAAACACTCATGAATCCACATCCTGGTTCAGATCACCACCAAAATTGTATCACTTCTTCCTTCTGCCATGACCAACATTTCCTGAAATTTCGTGAAATCCGTTGAGAACTTATTCATTTATTGTCAAAATGTGGAAAACTGCCCTATTTTGCACAGTTAAGGAATCCTTGGAAGAGTTCCTGAATCCACATCCAGCTTCAGATCACCACTTAAATCTTATCACTTCTTCCTTATACCATGACATTTCATTTCCTGAAAATGTCATGAAATCTGTTGAGAACTTACTGAGCAATTGGCAAAAATGTGGAAAAATACCCTATCCCTCGATGTAAAGAAATCCAGCTTCAGATTACCACCAAAATCAAAGCACTTCTTCCTTACACCATGAAAACAAAATCCATTTATAACATTTTGATTTAACCTTTTCACAAACGACCAAACCTCTTCCTTGGTGAGGGTAACTATGGTGTTTCTGAGCAGTTCAGTTCAGTCTGGTTCAGTTTGCTGATGCACAAAGCGATTTTCACTTATACTGTTGCCTCCATGTGGACAAAACATCACACCTGACATTCTCACTGCTGTTTGTGTGTCTTGCTGACGTTGCTAAACTGTTGCTGGTTAAAGTCTTGACAACTGGACTGTTATGTGCCAACACAAACTTCCTGCCTCCCCCTCACCATAAACACTCTGATGATACAAACGCTGCCAGTCGTGTTATATTGTATACTGTTTCACAAGCGATCCTGTTGACCTGTGACCCATAGCCACTTCTGCTCTGGGTGCTATGTTTACAGCAGATGTGAAAATGACGGGAGTACTCACAAAAAGATCAAGATTATCAGATATGTCTCGAATTGGACTATAAATGAAAAAACATTTACTCAATACAACTGCTGAAAATAAAATGGCCACAGGTTAAACCATCACATCTGTCAGACTTGAGCTTTAAATATAATAAAAAGAAACTGTTTTTGCATAGTTTTACTGTGCCTTTATGCCTTTTTGGACAGGGATGTTTTGAAAACCTCATGCATGTGGACGGGTTTATTTTTTAACACGATGAAACTTTTCTTTTTAGAAATGCCATCTCAACACTGTAACTGATTTTTGAAAACTTAACAGCATTTTACTATAATATCTACAGCTCCCTACTGTAAAAAATATAAACAGTAAATTACTGTAAGTGGCCATGGATCAAGAGAAAACTCCATTTTGCACAGTAAAGCTGACCAAAAGCAGCCAAGATTTCTTTTAGTAAACGCTTCACATTTTTGGGTGAAAAAGTGTTTGATTTTACAAAATGATAAATTGCTAATAAATGAGCAGTAAAATAGTTAAAAAAATATAGTAATATAAACTAAAATACAGCAAGTTCACTGTAATTTAAAATGCATTTAAAAAGGATAAAATATGGTACTGTTTTTGAGAATACAGTAATTCTGCTGGAAATTAAAATAGAGTAATCCTACCGTGAAGACATTTACAGCATCTTGTTGCCAATAAGATACTTCAAAATCTACATATCTCTAGAAATGTGATCAATATGCTGCCTGTCTTGACGACGATGCTCTCATGAAATTCTCAGTGCAGTTTTTTCATGCAATAAACTACATCTAACAACTAAATACAGTATAGGACATATATCAACAATCACTTGTTAAAGGATTCGTATTGTCTTGTGTTATTTTTAAGGGGTATATTTATCTCAATTTTGTTTTCCAGCTCCTGCTGTATTTGTTTGAAGATGCACAGGGTCAGTTAAATAATTAACCATATTTATACTTAAAAATGCAGAGAAACCGTCCGCTGTGAGGGGCCAAGTATGAACAAGAAAGTCCCTTTCACCAATATTACACCGCTGTTCCTTCCTCTGGAGACAGAACAAAAAGGGGGTCGATTCGGTACACCTCTAGGGCGTTCACCGTGGAGGCGCAACGTCACAGAGATGTAAATATTGTACCTTGTAACGGCATCATGAATTTGGCCTAAAACAATCTGCTGGACCACAAGGTTTCAGGGTTCTCCAGGGACCTCTGAGGTACTGACTTACCTGCAGGTATTTCATCAATGAAATGACAAAAAAAGTAAAATCAAATCATCAGTGTTTGATAACTTGAAGACCTGTTTTTATTTTTGTGTAACTTTTCATTCCTGTGTTGATGGTTTCAGGATCTGTTATTTCAGTCTTGACGGTATCAGCTTCGGAGCTTAGATTCAGCTCTCTATCTAGGGGCTAGCATAAAGCTTTTGTGAAGAGGTCATGCGAGGCTGGTTGTCACACATAAAACCTGGGCCGTATAGTATAACAGGGGGGCCCTGCAGTCCAAGGGGCTTATGACTCTACAAACAGTCTGCACACTTTCCCTTCCAATCTCTTGTTCTCCATTTGTATGTGTGAGCAATATGTGCCAAAGCAAACCACACTGTAGATCAATAGAATATAGAATAGAATAGAATATTTTTTACACATAGTAACGATGAGTTTACGTGTTGATTTTGGCTAACAAAAGAAAAAAAGGCTGAAAGACTGTAACTATTACAGCAAAGAATCTGAGACGACGATGTGTTCATGTGTTGCAAACTTTGCAGCTCTGCCAATTTAATGTTATAATTCGCCAAATGTTTGTCGAATGTTTGCTCTATCATTACTTTTCACTTGTGCATTTGTCTGACTTTAGGATGCCTGTGGGCTTTAAAGAGAGAAAGAATGAGGAAAGAAAGACATCCTGCACCATGTGACACAGTTGAGGACATTGTCATTGTCAGCTCATGATGACTTCTTAGGATCAACACTGTCAATTTGGGCCTCAATTTATTTAACAAAATACAATTAACTTCATTAAACACTGTATTAGTGCTTTACACTAATAACCTGGGAGACAATGATTACTTCTCTGTGTCACGTGACTTAGCCGCTCATCCCTTTCTTTGGGGACACAGAGGCTCGAGCCTATCCCAGCTAACATTGCAAGAGGCGGGATAGGCCCTGGATTGGTCACCGGCCAATCACAGGGCCACATTAACAGACAATCATTCACACTCACCCAGACCTAAGAGCAACCCAAATAGTATGTTTTTGGTCCGTGGGAGGAAGCTGGAGTGCCTGGAGAGAACCAATGCATAAACAGGGGGAACATTCAAACGCCCCACAGAAACGCCCTGAACAACAACCAGCGAGCCAGCAACGTTCTTGCTGTAAGGCACATGCACTACCTGCTGTGCCATCATATATAGTTTATATCTTTATTTCTGTATTAACATCATCTCATGTGTTATGATAGAATTTTCTGTTCTGTTCAGTTCTGTTTAATTGAGGTCTGTAATAAAGTTCTTTTTTCTTTTGTTTTTGTTCAATGTGTTTGTTTGCTCTAATAGCCTGTGTTTGTCTTGTTTTTTATTTTCCGTGCATGTAAAACACTTTGTGCTTGATTTTTTTTGTATGAATATACTGTACATATATATATATGCATATATATGTATATATGTATATATACATATATATGTATATATATATATATATATATATATATATATATATATATATATATATATATATATATATATATATATATATATATTTCTCATTGTGTTGGCATTTCATCCACAAAAATTCAGCATTTTATATCAAACTGCATACACAAACCTTGGCAACAACAGAAACAATTGCGTTCATGCTGCAGAGGCTTCTGAGCTTGTTTTGGCTTTTACAGCAAAATCTTCTGCCTCTACAACAACCGTGACCAACAAGAGGACACACTGAGTGTTTGTTCACATTTCCCAGGCTCTGTGTCTTCTTCCATGGTTTTGGTGTGCGTTTGCAGCAGCATTACTTGCAGGCCTGGCATATAAACTACCGTTTTTTCAGTGTTTTCATGTGGACATACACATTTCTTGAAACAATGCTGTCTTTCAGAGAAGTTTACGTCTCCATGTGGACAGGGCCTAAGAGTAATCGCTGTAGGGTGCACTGATCAGAAGTAATGTGCATAAGAGTAAGAAGTGTGACACCCAACCCCTGTCTCCCCTATATGTCACTTCTGATGCTCCTGATTATACTTTGAAGCCCCTGGGAGCAGCTAACACCCCCTGTAAAGGTATGTGTAACACCTGGACCAGGACAGGCCTACCTGGTTCGGGTCGTTGGCCTTGAAGACGTGAAAGGACATCTCGGACTCGGGGTTATCCGGCTGCCCCCTCAGCAGGTAGGAGAAGTAGGAGAGGTCATTGCTGTTGTGGATGAACCGAGAGATGAGCTGCGCTTTGTGCTCGAATATGAACACCGAGGAGTTGTTGCTGCTGGAGGGGACGCAGCGGACGAAGGGGGGGTTGAGAACCAGCTGGACCTCTCTGGGCTGAACCACGGGGCCGCAGTCCCCCCTCTCGGCTCTTCTCCGGACCTCAGCCACCAGCCAGGGCAGCATGGGCAGAGTGGTCCGCCTGTCGAGGGGGGAGCAGCCGATGTAAGTGAGGGGGAACCTCCTGTCAGCCTTTGGGGGGCTGCTCTCCCTGTCGTCGTGACCCTCCATGATTGTTGACCAGCTGACTTTAGACTCCTTGGAAGCAAGGAGGGTTCAGAAAAAAAACTATACTCCAAAAAGATGCCAGCGGACCATTTCCTTCATCTAAACGCCAGGCGCAATTGTGGCTGTTTTTTAACACTGACCCACTCCATAAACCATCATAAAAGTGCAACTCCTGAGCACCCCCAACACGCACAACATGTGCTCGGTCAGCTGCTGCGCTCTGCTCCCAAATCTCTCCAAAATATCTCCTCCGGACAGCTTCGCCTGCAACCACTCCAAGCAGATCAGGGTGTTTCTCCTGCTCCGTTCCTCCTCTGTTTACACGGGCAGGGAGTCAAACCCCGAACAATCTTGCACTGTACTGTCCCAGCCAGGTTTGCTTGCTAAAACGTGGCTATGGATGGCTCCTGTGTAAACACAATTCGCCCCAAGAAATCTGATTTCTTTGACGGGGCGCTCCGGAGCGCACGGAGCGGCGCACTAAACAGTCCATGCGCCAAAATCCTGGAAGTACAAGGGGCGGACGCGTACTTCTTCTCCGTCAGAGTTAAATTAGAAATAAGAATTCCAGAATATCGCCTGTCTGTATACAGTCAAACGTCCACAGAGGTCCTTTCTTCCACAGCGACTTGGAGGCGGAGCGGCTTCTGCGCGTCAACGACCCGCCCAGCCTTCCCATGTGCGGGTGGAGTGGGCAGGGCACAGCCGCTGTTTGAAAACGTGACAGGACGCAGCTCCACCTTTCTTTACAGAACATAACTGGAAAACCTCTTCAAGGTACTGTGGAGAGCGTTTGCAGTCCACATGTAAGGGGGGAACCAGGAACTGTGGGCCCTATAGGAGAAGGACTCAAGCCATATGGCCTAAAACGACCCTGAACACATATACTGTGTAAAAAATAAATAAAAGCTATTACACAGCACTCAGTAACTAACCAAAATTTCTAAAGCATTCCCAAGTTACCATTAACGTTTAAAGCATAATTTTACTTGCAAGACTAATTACAGCAGGGGTGGCCAAGTCACGTGGACAAAAAGCATTTTGCAAGAGCTACAATCCAAAAACATTTATTTCCTTCCAATTTGAGAGTAAGAATAAGCTTGTTTTCGTATCTAGAATGATTTGCAGGGCTGCCTTAACCCTTTGACTGGCATTGTAACCGTGCGGTTGACTTTTTTTTTGCTGCATTACCATTGTATTTAAAATTTTAAAACCCCACATTTGCCTGTTTTTCCTTATTCACCTCTCTGAATAGTGTTTGTAACACTACTACTATGCATCCACTAGGTGCTGCTGTACATGAAAATAATTGTTTGAAAACAAGAAAAAATCAAAGTGAATTGTTGTTTCATAGCTTCTCAGAAATCTAACAGTGAGAGCATACATCGGAGTAAGAAAAAAATCTTGTCACATATTCCCAGATCCTCTAACATCATAATTTAGTTGAAGGAAACAAATTTGATGATAAAAAATATCAATGATTCCTCAGAAAACTGGGTCGACAGCTAAATGTCTAAATTTTGCTCTCTGTGATGTTTTCATATGAAAAAAAAAAAAAAAAAAAGTGTAGCAGAAATTAAAGAAATCCATTCATGCCCAGTATTACTCTTAACAGGCAAGCCAACCAGCAGGTTGATCAACATATCTGCTTCCCGTTTGGACAATCTGAAAAATAAAACCTGAAACGTTGCTAAATGAAGAGGAAGGAACACAATTTTACCAACAGATTATTTGTTACAAATGTAGTTTTTAGTTTGGAAGTCAAAGGGTTAATAAGGGAGAAGAGTTAGGACAATTCTAAGGGCCCATGACTCCAGTAGCGATGAGGTATAATATACATGAAACAAGCCAGAAAGGCAGGTTCCACTAAAAGAAGTAACATGCCACTGAAGGAGTGGCAGGTACCACGAATCCCCTATAGAGGCCTGCAGCATGCCACATTCGGATCTCGTTGTCACTCTACAGCTGATAGGGGCCCTAAACTAATAAAATATTAGATACGCAAGAGGGAGCATCCCCTTTAGTTGGCATTTCTACATGATCTTCAGGTTTCCCAACTTTCCTGAATTCTGAGGTCTCCATTGTTGTATTTTGAAAGAAACAGTGACTTCCCTGAATAAGATGCTTGGATGGCCACATATGTTGCTCCAAAACCTGTATGTACCTTTCAGCATTAATGTTACCTTCATAGATGTGCAGGTTACCCATGCCATGGGCACTAAAGCTCCTCCATACCATCACAGATGCTGTCTTTTGAACTTTGCTCTGATAACAGTCTGGATGGTCCTTTTGTTCTTGAAGACATGACGTCCGTGATCTTTAAAAACAGTCCGAAATGTGGATTCATCAGACCACAGCAGACTTTTCCACTTTCATTAAGACA
Source organism: Cetoscarus ocellatus (assembly GCA_037902135.1). Lineage (NCBI taxonomy): Eukaryota > Metazoa > Chordata > Actinopteri > Labriformes > Labridae > Cetoscarus > Cetoscarus ocellatus. Next base: position 959,192 of record JBAMNC010000693.1, on the reverse strand, counting down.
AGGAAGACAATGCAGACACATAACAAAGAGTGCAGGTACTAGACCTGTCTCCCACTAAAAATGTTTGGCACAATATGAAGTGCAAAATACAACAACAGAGACCCCCAGCTGTTGATTAGCTGAAGTCGTACATCAAGTAAGAATTTGAAAGAATTCTTCTCCTAAAAAGCTTCAGCAATGAGTGTCCTCAGTTCACAAATGCTTATTGAGTGTTGTTAAGAGGAAAGCTGATGTAACACAGGTTAAAAATGTCCCTGTCCCAGCATTTTGGAACATGTCGCAGGAATCAAATTTAAAATGAGTGAATATTATCAAAAAAGCAACAAAGTTTATCAGTTTGAACCTTAAATATCTCGACTTTGTAGTCTGTTCAACTAAATATAGGTTGAAAAGGATTTGCAAATCACTGAATTCTTTTGTCATTAATGTTTTGCATCCCAACTTCATTTGAATTGTGGTTTGTTAATCCCCTACTGACTGTTGGGGAAGTAGATTTACTTGAGTACTGTACTTAAGTATATTTTTTGAGTATCTGTACTTTACTTGAGTATTATTATTTTTGGAAACATGTGACTTTTACTCCACTACATTTGAAAGACAAATATTGTTCTTTTAACTCCACTACATTTCTATGAAGGGTGTTGTTACTTTTTTAGTATAGCTTTGAAGTCAGCGGATAAAATCTGAAGTCCATGTTTAAGATTGTCCAAATGAGGAGCGATTCATATTGTTTTAAATGCAGAAATGGTTGCCCTTTTGTTGATTAATTGTGTTTGAATAGTTATTTCTATAGGCTTTGTTGTATATTTTACAAGCTTTTTATTCTACAGGTTCTATAAGCAGGTTAATGCATTCAGTAGGTTGTTTCAGTCATCAGGTTCTGTAAATTCATTGTAGCAACAATACAATAACGTGTTGACATTGAAACAAAAATGTACTTTTATTACTGAAGTATTTTCAAAAGCAGGTACTCCAGTACTTCGACTTAAGTAAAAATTTGACTGAACAACTTCCACTTGTATTGGAGAAATATTTGACCAGGAGTATTTACACTTTCACTTAAGTAGTGGAGTTGAGTGCTTTGTTCACCACTGGTTAATTAATACCTATATGAACTTGATTTCCTTCTATATGTCTTGCAATGATGCATAAGCACCGGTTTAGGGTCATTTTTCCTTTCAAAGATTTTGATCTAAAACCATCCTTAATTTCAAAGTGTCCAGTTTAACCATCACACTAATCAAATATTCGCAGTGAACAGAATATTAACTCTTCACGTGCACCCTTTGCTGAATCACAGCTGTAATCAGGTCTAGTCAAAGCACTACAGGAGTTCCCATCTACCCGGTGCCATAATTTAGAGCTCTCTGCCTCTCCCAGAATAGCAGCTGTGCCATAAATAACCTCCACAGCGGGACAGGAGTCATTACAGGCCTGCAGACCTCACAGCACTGCTGAGGACCGGGTCTGGATTTGAGCTTGGTTGATTTTTCTATTGCAGAACCGTCCACAAAATGAACACAACAGAGACGTATTTGATCCAGTAATGTGGTTTCATCCATGTTTGCTGTTCGTTGCTTGTTAGGATCCCCTTTAGCTTTTGCACACAGCTGCAGCTTCTCCTCTAGGGGTTCACAACACCAATAAAACAAATTATAAACAAATGATCCCTTCAAAAATTATTCACAAAGATACACAGAAAATTTTACAACACACTTTTCCTAAAGCCAAAGCAACATCAGAATACATATTGTTTTGTTGCCAATTATTTACTTGACCGCATAAAAGGCTTGTTTCAACTCAAATCCAACAGAGTGCAAAGAGACAAGGCTGTCCATAAGGTGGGACAAAGGGGAAAGCTTTCTTGGGCCCCAAGTCATGCAGGGGCCCATGTTAGAGGCATAGTCTATTTTAAATTAAGACCATAGTTTTTGATTATTTTCAACCTAAATACATTTTTTACTAAATAAAAATACAATCTTTTTATGCCTGTTTCTAAACTCTTTCCTTCTGAGATAGGACGATCATAATTTTTGTATTATTAATGATGGGCATGGGACAATAAAATCTAACATTTAGCACAGTAATGTTTGATATGTTTAGCTGCGCCTAGACCTCCAAACATATGTTTAGGGCTCCAAAGCTGCACAACAGAGCCCCTAAAGGGACATCAGCTGAAAAAAAAATTAATTATGCTCACCAGATAGTTTCTGTTGCGCTCCAGATACTCATGATTATTATTTTTTCTTCTGATGTCCCTTTAGGGGCAAGATAGTTTCTGGCGTGCACCAAATACTATGTAGTGCGCACCAGATAGTTTCTCATGCGCACCAGTTAATTTTAATTTATTTGTTTTCTGCTGATGTCCCTTTAGGGGCTCCGTACTGCACAGAGGGTGATTGTTCCCAGCCCTAACTATTCTACTTATAGTTTTTGATTTACTTTGTTATTTGATTGTTTATGCCTTTAATTATAGTTTTTAATTTAACTTATTATTTGGCTGTTGGCGCCTATATTTGAGCGACAGTATGGTACGTAGAACTGAAACTTTGGGGGAGAGAGTGTGGAATGCCATGAGGTAAAGGAGCCACATTTAAACCAGATCATTTTAAAGACTACAGCCAACTTATGAAGTGTACAAATTAACCAAAAGGCAACTGGCATTTCCAATATATTGGAATTATTAAATGATATTTGAGGAGAGCTCATTTACAAGTTCTTTCAGGCACCCAGCCAGTTCTGTTGGTGAGCCTGATCAGAGATACTCAGAGTTAGCATTAACAGCCCAAAGTAGAGCATGAAACTAGACTAAAGAGGGCTGAATGCTTTCTATGTGGACTGCATATCTCACGAAGACATCAAAAATAAAGTTAGATGGAAATGCTTACTTATGTAGATTTTTTGGAAATCCTTGGCTGCACACAGTCATTCAAAAGATGAAGCTATGAAAAGACAAGGTCTAAAATCATACCGTGACATAAATGAAGTGATTTGATAACGGCAATAAAACTTATGAATTAAAACGACCAGTCCAATAAAAAGATGTGCAAGAGCAAAGATAAAAGTCGGAAGAAAATATGAAAATAAAATAAAATAAACCCAAGGAGTAATGAGTAATCTGATTAGAAGATGTTTCATTATTTGTTTATTAAAAGTCTTTTAACTTTCCTTTATCTGCTGGTTTAATGGATGCTCTGTGAGGGACAGAAACAGTCAAAATCATATTGCCAAAGTCTGCTCCAGGATTATTGGAGTCCTGCAGAAGAACGTCAATGGGTGATTCAAAAAGCAAAAAGGATGCTGAACCAACCGGACCACACTCTCCCTTGTGACTTTTCCTATAAGCCCTCTGGGTGGTGCTACCTCGCCCCACCAAGTAGAACAATCTGTCCTTTATTCCTTTAGCTGTTGGACTGCTAAAGGTCCCATGTCCTGCAAAATCAGTTTTCTTTGCTTTCAGTGTTGTTCGAAGGGTTTTGGGGAGCGAAAAAACACAACACCTCTGACTAAATTCTCAGTTCACTGAGAAATTGTATATCTCTTTAAAGAAAGCCTGTCAAAATGCCCAGTTTTTTTTTTTACTTCCTGGGGTTATGATGTCACAACCATACAGGCTTCACCTACATGTGTGTTATTTTCTTGTACAATCAGACGCAACAACTGCTTTGAAAGTCTGTTCTACAGCCTGTAAGCCCTTGTCCACCTCCCATCAGTCAATCAGTCAATCAATCAATCAATCAATCAATCAATCAATAAATCAATCTTTATTTGTATAGTGCCAGTTCATAACAAGTGTTCTCTCTTGCACTTTATAACAGAGCAGGCTGAAGCCATATATTTCATTTTATAGATAAACATATACACATATACAAATACACATAATAAATATATTTGTATATACACATACATACATCCAGAGATGTATCAATCCAGGCAGAGACAAAGAGACTTAAATAAGAATTTATGGTAGTGACAAACCCATAGATGTCCAGATCATAAATCGGTCCTCATCACATTTGTCTCTGCTGAATATAGGTTGAATCTTTATTGGTATAGCACCGTATTTGTCTTCGTTGAATAAACTTATTAAAAGGAGACATTGTTTGAGCAGCCAATCAGCACAGAGCTTACTATAATAGCTTCCTGTAGCCCCGCCCCCTCGGATCAGAGTGTTTCCAAAGAAGAGGGGAAAAGAGCTCCACCCTCTACAGTTTTAACTCTACAGAGACAAAACGTTTCACATTTCAACTGCATAAATGTTGTGGTTTTGTTTGCTCTATTTGTTTTTAATGTTGTTTCATAAGATGTGGTAGCTGTGTCCTGAATCACTCACTTTGGATAAATAAGTTTTATCCTGTGGATGAGCGGAAGAAGATGGATGGATGGATGGAAGTTTTATCCTGATTTTGAATCTGAATCTAAAATTTCAGCCTCATGAAGGATCTGCTGGTTACTAAAAGAAGTCAAATCTGTCTGTTTAACACCAAAATGAGTTTGGAGCAGGATTTAATGATAAAAGCTGTTTCTGTCCTTGACAGAGAGGCTGTGAAAGCAGGAGATAAAAGAAAAAGAGAGAGGGCTCTCAATACAAGACTGAAAAACCACAGACTGACAGGAGAATCTGAAAAGGATTTTAGTTTCCATCTCTTTACAACAAAAAGTCAGTGTTGACGTCATACTTTAAAGATCATTAGAGTGCACTCCTGAGTATTTGTACGTTTGTACATTTTAAACAAAGTCACTATGGACGACGCTCTCCTTGTTCGTTCCTTTATTCAGCCTGAAGTCAGACATAAGCTCTTTGGTTTTTGGGTGACACAGTGGCACAGCAGGTTAGTGCCTTTGATTCACAGCAAGAAGGGTGCTGATTCAACCCCTGTGTCAACCCACCAGGGTATTTCTGCATGGAGTTTGTCTCCTTGTGCATGTGTAGGTTCTCTTTGGGCACTCTGGTTTCCTCCATCAGATCAAAATCATGTTACACAGCAAAACCTGCATAGACAAATTGACACTATGAGAGTTAACACTTCCTAAGTGTCTATATGGGTCCATGCCACCAAGTGTTTTGAAGAATTGGTACTTTGACTCTCATCAGGTGTTATTGTTGTAACTTTTTGGACTTCAAATTTTAAACTTTCTAACACTTAACAGTGTGACTTTTGATCAACACTTCTATGTAGACTTAGGAATGCATTCTCTCAGAGCACATTTTTAACTCCTTAACTCTATAGCAGCACTGCAAAGTGTAAACATTGGTGCAGAATAATGGAGTGAGTTAGCTGAAAAATAGATACTATGTTTAATAAGAGTACATATATTTAAATAAAAACAAAAAATATTTGCACTTTTCATGACGAGGGCTTGTGGCATCTGTTGGCACTTGTCTGATAATGGGGAACAGGCAGGATGATTGACTCTACAGGTGTGAATTACAGGTTTAGAGTCCAGAGTGAAAATTTCAGAGTTAGAGATCCTGCAGTGACACCTGTGGATTTGATTTACTGAGACATCATTTTTAGGGTCAGCAGAGCTGTGCCTTTAAAGAGGAAGCTTCCCTCCTGAGAGCTCCTACAGGCATCAGCATACACAATGAAGAGGAAAGAGGAAATGGCGCAACCTTGTGGTGAATCAGTGGATGTGATGTCTCTGCTTAAAGACATAGCTGCTTGGGTTACATTCATGGAGATTGGGGGACATGGAAGAAAAATGAGACAAATAATGGATTTCAGGACTGTTTTTATATGTCATATATTTCAAATAGGATTAAAAAAAAGTGTTAAAAAATGTGGACCGTAAGACCACAGATTTGCTCTGGTGGAACATTCACTGTACAAAAAGAAAATCAATCAGTAAATGAAAGCCCAAAATCCACACTGCTTTATGAAGGATAAAATATTTTAAAACAGCTCTTTACCCAAAATCTCAGCCAATCACATTGCCACAACCAGTGTTATATGACATGTAGAGAAGTTATCTGTCCCTAAAGGTAGTGTAAAAATAAATAAAAAAAGATACAGTACGTAGAATCTTAAGCTAACAGACTGCACTGGATTTTTTTTGCTTTTGGGTCCAACTAGTGATTTAAAGTTGAGATTAAAACAACTTTGAATTAAGACAACAAATAATCTTCTGTTAAGGTAACTTATAAATCAAATAGTCTGTGATTCATGACAATATCTCATGATACATAGAATATTTATTTTCACTGGTAATCAAAGTGTCTCTCATGGGTAAAATGTAAAACAAAGCTGCAACCCTGTCCCTCCAATAAAATGACATTTCAATATTTTTCTCACTGGTTGTTAATAACTATGCAACAACAAAATACAATAATAGTAACATTAATACAATTCAAAAACTTTTTAATTCACTTTTTATTCAAAAAAAAAATCGTCACAAGGCTGAGTTGGTTTGAGTGACTTTCCCAATAATCTTTATATATATATATATATATATATATATATATATATATATATATATATATATATATATATATATATATATGAAAAATTAAAGAGAGCTCTCTTTTGGTTTAATGATGGTCAGTACATTACTTAATAATTTAAATTCTGCTGAGTCATATTGTTGTACTGTTTTGGTAACAGGGTTGCACCAAATTTGTGGGACACAATTTTTAAGTGTTGTAACTTTAGTTTAAAACTTCCTTATCGTTATATTTTATACAAAACCCAAAACCAGTGAAGTTGGCACGTTGTGTAAATCGTAAATAAAAACAGAATACAATGATTTGCAAATCCCTTTCAACCTATATTCAATTGAATACACAGCAAAGACAAGATACTTAACGTTCGAACTGGCAAACTGTGTTATTTTTTGCAAATATTAGCTCATTTTGAATTTGATGCCTGCAACATGTTTCAAAAATGCTGGCACAAGTGGCAAAAAAGACTGAGAAAGTTGAGGAATGCTCATCAAACACTTATTTGGAACATCCCACAGGTGAACAGGCTAATTGAGAACAGGTGGGTGCCATGATTGGGTATAAAAGCAGCTTTCCTGAAATGGTCAGTCATTCACAAACAAGGATGGGGCGAGGGTCACCACTTTGTGAACAAATGCGTGAGCAAATTGTCGAACAGTTTAAGAACAACATTTCTCAACGAGCTATTTCAAGGAATTTAGGGATTTCATCATCTACGGTCCGTAATATCATCAAAAGGTTCAGAGAATCTGGAGAAATTACTGCACGTAAGCGGCAAGGCCGAAAACCAACATTGAATGCCCATGACCTTTGATCCCTCAGGCTGTACTGCACCAAAAACCGGCATCACTGTGTAAAGGATATCACCACATGGGCTCAGGAACACTTCAGAAAACCACTGTCAGTAACTACAGTTCGTCGCTACATCTGTAAGTGCAAGTTAAAACTCTACTATGCAAAGTGAAAGCCATTTATCAACAACACCCAGAAACGCCGCCGGCTTCGCTGGGCCCGAGCTCATCTAAGATGGACTTATGCAAAGTGGAAAAGTGTTCTGTGGTCTGACGAGTCCACATTTCAAATTGTTTTTGGAAAGTGTGGTCGTCGTGTCCTCCGGACCAAAGAGGAAAAGAACCAGCCGGACTGTTATAGGCGCAAAGTTCAAAACCCAGCATCTGTGATGGTATGGGGGTGTATTAGTGCCCAAGGCATGGGTAACTTACACATTTGTGAAGGCACCATCAATGCTGAAAGGTACATACAGGTTTTGGAGCAACATATGTTGCCATCCATGCAACGTCTTTTTCATGGACGCCTCTGCTTATTTCAGCAAGACAATGCCAAGCCACATTCTGCACGTGTTACAACAGCGTGGCTTCGTAGTAAAAGAGTGCGGGTACTAGACTGGCTGCCTGTAGTCCAGACCTGTCCCCCATTGAAAATGTGTGGCGCATTATGAAGCGTTAAGTACAACAACGGAGAACCCGGACTGTTGAACAACTTAAGCTGTACATCAAGCAAGAAGGGGAAAGAATTCCACCCGAAAAGCTTCAAAAATTGGTCTCCTCAGTTCCCAAACGTTTACTGAGTGTTGTTAAAAGGAAAGGCGATGTAACACAGTGGTAAAAATGCCCCTGTGCCAACTTTTTTGCAATGTGTTGCTGCCATTAAATTCTAAGTTGATGATTATTTGCAAAAGAAAAGAAAGTTTCTCAGTTCGAACATTAAATATCTTGTCTTTGCAGTGTATTCAATTGAATATAAGTTGAAAAGGATTTGCAAGTCATTGTATTCTGTTTTTATTTACGCTTTACACAACGTGCCAACTTCACTGGTTTTGGGTTTTGTAGATATAACTTAACAAAGGTATGCAGCTGAAAGAAAATTTAATAGCTCATTTTGATTATGACAGGTGGTATGTCAGCATGTGAGTCAGAGGCCTGGACAAGAGGAAGTGTCTATTTTTTTTTGGGGGGGGTGCTCAGAGGGGATTTTAAAAAAGTCTAAGGGCTGTTATGTGCATTTCATTTCTCGTTCTTAAGGTTTCATTTTTGATAATTTTGCCTGTGTTCATGCATATGTCATAATTTTTTTTGCAAGATTGTGTATTTCTATTAGAGCTTTTGCCTCTAAATTGATCATTTTTACATCTCTCCACCAGATGGCGCCAATTTAATCATTTGTGTAGCTAAAAAGTTGAGCAAAAAAGCTACTTTCTTGTAGAATACTGAAAATATAGTATTCTATGGTGGTATAATGACAAAAACCTGGCGTTTAAAGGGTTAAAACCTTGAGTGTTTGATGTGTATGATTCAAACTAATGTTGATTTAAAAATTAGGCCAAAATAGTTGGTAACATCAGTGTTTAACATTTTAATGCTTTTGTATGAAATTCCTTGTTTTTCTGCTTAGCGGTTAGAGTGTATTTGACACTGCTCACAAAATAATAATAATGCATAAAAATAAGTGTTGCTGCTAATTATTGGCTGTTAAAATCCAAACAAAAAAGCCTCTACTTTGCATGTTGTAAATTGAAAATAATTCAATTTTTTTCAGCTTGTTTTCATCTAAAACATAGTGGCATCATGATAAAAAGAAAAAACTCGGGCCTTTAAAGGGTTAAAATATATATATGTATATATGTATATATGTATATATCTATCTATATATATATATATATATATATACATATATATGTATATATATATATATGTATATACATATGTGTGTGTGTGTGTATTTTAAAAATGATAAGAAATAAAAACATTGATAAAATTTGACATTGTAAAATCGATAATGATTTCGATGTAGGTGAAAAACAGCTTGCTTTTTTCGAAGTTCGTGTTTCGTTTTGAGTGGGTGTGAGTAATTTTAGACCGGGCCTAAGGTTTGAATGATCATTTATAAACAGTTTTACAAAAACAGTCTTTACATTTAACCTCAGGATACTTAAAATTTGAAACCTGTTTCTTCATATTTTTTATATTTATATCTATTTTTTGAAATGTCATGGATATGACAGAGAATGTCCCAAAACTATAAAATAAACAAATAAATAAATAAAATAACTCAAATTAACATGATAAAAGTTGGTATATAAAGGCTTAAGGGGCACCATAACAGTCAAGCAACTCCTCCTCTTCTCGCGACACCACGTACTCTCGCGAGTACTCAGATCCATCATAAGCGAGAATAGAGCTAGAGACGGGATCAGGCCTGAGAGGAGGCAGGAACTCCATCTGCGAGGGGAGGGGCGAGGTCGAAAACCAGTTCAGAGACCTTCAAGGAGACCAGGAGAACTCCCCCGGCAACCCCAAGCAGAAACAGGAGAAGAAGGAGTTTTTTGCGAAGGAAGAGAGCCGAGTTTATCCGGATGTGTCGCCTTGTTTATGCTGTTTGGCGGGAAAACGGACATGGGGGCACGAGGGGAGGAGGGACGATTCAGCACCGCAGACAGCGACAGGAACTCCCACCTGATGATGATGATGATGAAGGTATTTGTTATATTAAGGACATGAAAGGAAGATCACATGACTACAGATAGAAATAATATTTTTTTAAAGAAAGAAGAGTTTAAAAACTGTTTATACTTAAGGCTAATATTCACTCATTTTGATTTTTATGCCTGCAACATGTTCCAAAAAAGTTGGGACAGGGTCATGTTTACACCTGTGTTACTTAACCATTCTTTTTCCCCAACACGTAATAAGCATGTAGGAACTAAGGCATTAGAACAAATTAAGCATTTAACATGCTTATTTTATTATTTACATTAAAGATATAATCGGTCCTCATGAATCTGATTTCTCAACTGTGCAAAGACTGAAGGTTTTTACTGTTGAGCAATTTAGTTTACTCATTAACCTGGTATTTTAAAGACCTAAATATACGAACACTTTAGGACATTTTGATATGCGACAAAATGTATAAATTTAACTAAAACTACTTCAGATACTGGCACTAAAACCTCTTAAGACAGTTTTACTTGTAATTATAACAATGGAAATATTTTGTTCATCATCATCACAAAGTTAAAATAATAATAATAGTAATAAGAATAACAATAATAGTAAGAGTACGTATTGATAAGTAAAAACAAAAATGCTCTTAATATTTATGATTGTAATATAATTTTTATATCTATAACCATCATAATCACAATAACAATCATATTAATAATAATATCAGTAACTATTAATAATGATAGTAAAATAATAATCATAATAATCACAATAATAAATTCTTTAATCGTCATCATCACAATAACCATGAAATTTTGGACATCAGTGTGAAGAAAAGTACACTGAAGGATGCCTGAGCCACTTATAAATCCAAAGTATGGGTACACTTTGGCTTCTACAACACTAAAGAGACAGACAAAATTGATTGTTGTGACATATTGTTGTATTATTTTTATTGCAATATGGATTATCGGAGGATAGCTGCATCGTGATTATATTGTTATCATTGACTATCAAATCGTGAGATACCCTGTGATTCCCATCCCTAATAGAGGCCGGCACAGAAGAGGGATTATGTGTTTTTTTTGTTGTTGATTGAGTGATGAGGGGACGGCCAGAGGGGAGCAGCTTGTACTTGGGGCGCAGAGGACAGGAGGCATCGACAAGGATGGACTTCTCCAGCACTTTTTTTAAAATGTAATCTAGGCCGTTAAAGTTTACTCCAGTTATCTTAGAAGTGAGTGGGTGCTTATCTCTTGTAGACAGACTGCCATACCAACAGATAATAGAAAACCTGATAACTGACTCAGTGAAAGTAAAGTAGAATGTTTTCCTGGAGTTTAGCGAGCACCCTCAATCAGTAGAGCCTCTGCTATTTCCAGAATAAATCCTTCTTCATTTTCACTGAAGACCGTCCTTTTTTTAAGTCATGGGGACTCAAGTGGAACCGACGCCAGGCTTGACTCAATCATGGAAACAGTTTTATCCGGTCATAAAGTCACTTATGCCTTATTTCGTTGCCCCTAACCTGATGATATGCGTCTTCTTCTCTCTCTCTCCACAGTCTTTATCCTCACCTGTTCTCCAGAGCATATATCAACTTTAAAATCCCTGAAGACATCCTGCTGTTCAGGGATCAATTTGATGGTTATGTCTTAATTGATAACAAAAGTATGTGTAACATTGCATTAGATCAGATTGTCTTTGGTGCATGTGGGCAGTTTAAAGAGCCATAATTGTGACCCTCAATGGACTGTGAAGAGAGGAGCACAAATAATGGTCCACAAGACAGGATAAATGTGTATTAATGAGTAAATATAAACTGTTTTGCACATTGTGGCTCTAAGCTGACTAAAAGGGAAGCTTGATGGCACTCATTAGTGCTGTAATCAAACTTATATAAGATCTATTTCTGACATGTATATATAGACAAAATAATATTCCCACATAAAAGAGCTGCAGTCTGTTGCCACAGCTGTGGATAAGTTTCACCTTAAGGGGATATGCCAACATTTTTTTGTTTTCGTGTTTTGCCTCACACCCATGACCAGCAGATAGACACCAGTCTTTTGACTGTGCGTGCAGTAACAAGGAAGAGACAGGCAGAGCTCGCCCATCGCTATAGCTTAGCTCAAACACTGAGAGTCAATGGGTAGTGTTAGCCTGCCTCTCCTACAGTCATCAGATAAACTCTTCTGCAACTCTAAATGGTCCTGTGTGCTTGTTGTGGCTCTTTTTTTTTTTTTTACCGCATTATGTTATGTTATCTATTTTTAGATGATGTCTACCCTCCTTGTCATGGGCTCGGGAGTGAGGCAAGACAAGAAAATAAAATAAATAGTAGTGTATCCTTTGAAGTTCTGGTGTTAAGTCCACACTAAAATTGTTGAAACTAGCTGTGGTCTATCTTAGGTTTTATTTTACTTCAGTTGCACCAAGGTTCATCTTAACTTCTAGAGTGTCACTTACAATCTAAGCCAAATTTGATCACAGATGTGATGCTCACGCTTCATTTGTCCAATCAGTAAAAAGCATCTTGTTTTTGTTCTGCAATGCTGCATCAGAATTCAGAGAAAAATTGAATGCATCATATCTCGGGGGGGGGCAGCACGGTCTCTCTATGTGGTCCTGCAACTGAATGGTGCCCAGTCCAGGGTGTATTCTGTCTCTGGCCCAATGCCAGCTGGGATACGCTCCAGCCCCTCGAGACCAAAAAAGGGACAGGTGGTATAGATAATGGATGGATGGATGGATGGACAAACAGTGGCAAAAACAAAATCTCCTTAGTGGAGAAAATATTTGTTTTTTTTTCCAACTACTCAAACTACAAACTAGCTTTAAATATTCAATAAGTGATATTTGATCAATGTTTTTTTTTTTTATCAGCATCAGTATACTGTTTAGGGGATACAAAAAAGAACTTTGAGCATGACAGTTAAATTGTCAAATAATAATTTTATTTATTTTTAAGAATAAATGCTGATAAATGCATCAAAGATAGAAAGGTTAAAGCTGTTTCATTTCTTTCTAAATAATTTGATAATGTGTCGAGATTTCTGATTAGTGTCTTGTACAAAAAAGAATATCAAAATAACTACATTCTTTAGATTTTGTCCTTAAATGTTAAAACTTTATCCATACTTTATCGAAATAAATATGTTTGGGCGTGGAATTTCAAAGAGCCTTTGGGTAAAAATATTTGAAATATGACTTGAAATCAAATGTTTATGCAGTCAAAACAAAACCAACCTAAATGAATTGCCTAACTATAAAACTCTACCCAGTATTGTTATTAAAAACTGCTTTGAGTATAATAAATCTGAGTATTAACCCTGCATCTGGTGTTGCTGCACTTCCTCCTGTGACCACTAGAGGGCAGCCAGAGAGCGACAAGGAGCGGAGAGATCAGCACAGCCACAGGCAGAGGGACAAGGATTACCAGGGAAAGGACGAAGACAGGAAAGAGACATCACCATGAGTTTGACAAGTCCTTGTGCCGCAAAGACGAGAAAGAGTTGGGGAAGGGCTACTGCCAGGACTGGGCCAAGAAGGAGGGACACCATCATGGCTACTCAAACTGTCCCAAACCATGGTGAGCGAGAAGGTGAGCATGAGGTCTGAGGTCATGAGGGCCTGTGACGGTGTGAACTTTAAAGTGTTAAAAATGCTGCACAGCCAGATTTACCTGCATGAGCTAGATTTACTTTTCCCGCCCCTACAACCAAAGAGAGTTGCATTCACTTGGTAAGAAGTTGAAGATATGAAACCTTGATGACAACAATCTTGAAGATAAGGTAGAATTTTTCAAACTGAAATAACACCTTAGATTATTGCTCATACAAACCCCAATTCCAATGAAGTTGGGACATTGTGTAAAACATAATTAAAAATAGAATACAATGATTTGCAAATCCTTTTTGACCTACATTCAGTTAAATACACTACAAAGACAAGATGCTCAGACTGATCAACTTCATTGTTTTTTTTTGTTTGTTTTTTTTTTTTTTTTACAAATATTAACTCATTTACAATTTGTTGCCTGAAACATGTTCCAAAAAAGCTGGGACAGGGACAACAAAAGACTGGGAAATAAAACCCTGTTTGGAACATTACTCAGGTGACAAGGCTCAGTCATTCATAAGCAAGGTCACTTTGTTAACAACTGCGTGAGAAAATAGTCCAACAGCTAAAGGATAACTTATCTCTACGTAAAATCACAAGGAATTCAGGGATTTCATCATCTACAGTCCTCATGTTAAAAATATGTAGAGAATCCAGAGAAATCTCCTCACTTAAGCAGCAAGGCTGAATACCAACATTGAATGCCAGTGACCCTCAGGGAAAAAGGGAACTCATCAAGTTAACTGGTGACTCTAAATTGCCCTTGAGTGCGAGTGTGAAGGGCTGTCCATCTTTTGTGTGGCCCTGCGATTGGCTGGCCACCAGGGTGTACTCTGTACTTTAAACAACATAATTTATGATTTACTACGACATTTCTCTGTCAGAATATGAATTCCATACCTTCATTTTTCACAAACAATTCATCAATGTTACCTTCAAAATGATGAGTGGTCTTTTATTTTCATCATGTTTTTCACTCACACAGTATTCCACAGTAAAAGGAGATTGTAATATGGAAAATATGTTAGCTGTCATATACACTACAGAATATGTCATAAATGAATATCTGTATTTTTAATGATCTTAACATATTAACTCTCACATGCCAAAGGACACATCTGACATATTATCTTGTTATTTACAGATGATATACTCCTCAAAAAAGTTTTGGAAACAGTACTTTGGTCAATTATTTCTCCTCTTTAATAATACCAATTAGTAGGTTTTTTTTATATTGTTGTAAGGATTGTGCATATGTGGAATGAGCAATATACCTAAATGTATGGGTTGTGCGCAAAAAAGTGTGCCAAAATCCCTTGCAGCTGAAGCTGGTGGCAGCCCTGGTACTATTTCCAAATTCAGGACCAAGTTCCTTTAGACCGGTGAAGTCAAAGACTGACCCTGAAGTGGGCGTCCCAGGAAGTCAAGACGTATGGGTAGTATGGGTAATGGTTGGATGGTCTAAGTGAGTTCTCTTCACTTGATTCATTTTCAGTATGAGCACATCATTCATGGCTTATAGTGTTTTTTTTATGCTTACATATTGAAGTCCTTAACTGATTCTGTATTTTTATTCCTTCTCTTCATCTCACTAATGTATTGAAGATTGAAGCTACTGGCCTAAATTTGCATAAAATAAAATGGTGATCATTGAAACACAGCTGTTAGTTGAGTTTTCTCTGTGATGTCCAGCAGGTAAATCTAGCTTTCTGTCTTAGCATCATCACAGAGCTTAATTTGAAAAAGGTTGGTGACCACTGCTGTAACCTGTTGTGTAGTATAAATCCACTTAAGAAATCAAAGCTAGAACAAACTCAGGACATAAAGCAGAAGTGGCATTATTTCGAGTAAAGTGAAAGTTTTGATGACTTCCTGTTAGTTTGTCACATTTTCAGTAAAAGTGTCTGCAGGGTGTCAGATCTGATTTAACCACCTGGGGCCCGAATGTTTTTTCCACCTACACAGCTCATGTAACCACAAACATGAACTAGAAAAGCACTCAGAGAGTGCAGACCTCTGCCAAGCAGCTCAGTTACGACAGTGGCTTTTCCATAACCCTTGTAAATGATAAAAATTCTGGATCATCACTTGAAAATTTGGGATTTTTTTTTGCATCCAGGCAAATATCACCACTAAAACTGAATGGCTTCTTCCTTGGACCAAGCCACACCTCTGTTAAAACTTTCATGTAAATCCATCCTGTAGTTTTTGCCTAATCAAACATAACCTCCTTGGTGGAGCTAATAAGGACAGTCACTGAGCATGTATACATCTTATTTAAGGTTTGCACTGCCTGTCTCTCCCATGTGCCTACTCTTTGTGCCCCACAGGATCGACCCGCCATGCAGATCTACCAACAGGAAACGCATGAGCTCAGCAGGCAAAGGCTACGACTGCATCTCCACGGGACTCTTGTCTGAACCGCAGGGTGTTGTTATGAGGTGATCACCATGGCAACAGGGATGGAGAATGATGTGGATATGTACCTATTTAATTTAATTTTTATTTTATTTATTTAATTCTGTTGCAGGAATGAGCTCTAAAGCATGGAGGTGTAACAGCTTTTTAGTGTTTTTGGCTCATCTGGAGGTCGATGGTGTTTGAATGAGTTTTTGACTTGAGGCCTGAAATAAGGCCGGTGTTGTCTGACGGTTCTGCCACATCCTCTGTGGTTCGTCTCTTCACTGCTGACACAGACACCAAATGTGTTTAACTGAGCACAGATCTATACTTATACTTTCTTTTCAACAGACAAGTAAGGTTTTTTGGCTCATACCTTTACATGTTTCGACAGAGCTCTTCCACCTTCGTCAGAAGTGTCATCAGATGGTAGCGTGGTAAGATCAGCTGAAAAAAGACACGTCACACTACCATCTGATGACACTTCTGACGAAGGCGGAAGAGCTCAGTCGAAACATGTAAAGGTATGAGCCAAAAAACCTTACTTGTCTGTTAAAAAGAAAGTATAAGCATATTATCTACAGAGACATAATTAATTTTCTCGGACTACTATGAGCACAGATCTGAAACAGGAAAAAGGAAAAAGTCCCACGGTGCTCAATCAGGTGAACAGGGAGGATGATCAAGCACTGTGATTTGTTCTGGGACAGACACTGCTTTACCGAGACCACAGTGTGAGCTAAAGTGTTGTCTTGATGACGAATGAAACCTTTTTTCAAAGCTGTGGTCTCTGACTTCAGACTTTTACTGGAACCTGTTTGTAATGGTGCTGATTCACCGTTGACTCTTCTTTAACCCACTCCTCCAAATGATCCCCTTAATGTCAAAGAAAACAGCAACATGGTCTTGAGTTTGGACTACCTTTGTTGTGCTTTCTTCGTCCTCGGTGGCTCTATGGTTAGTTGGTGCGTATTTCTAACACCAAATCAAAAGAATAAAAAGTATAATCTAAAGGAAAGTTTGCAGGTTTCATCAGTTGCAACATTATTCAAGAACTCTAGCACTTGTCAGTATTAATCTTACAAAGTACTTTATAAAAACAGCAATAATTAAAACACAACACAACATTTAAAACAACGGGAAGGTTGTTAAATTATAAGCGAGGAAAAGAAATAAGAAATACCAAAAATCGAAGCATAAAAATAATTTAAAGCTCTAAAATACATGAAATTAAGAACTAAACAAATTTAAAATAAGATCAGATTTAGTTATGCTCAGTTAAATTGTATTTAATCAAATTACAATCCTTGTTTAGGACGGTGTTCTCCAGTGCGCTGACTGCTGTTTTGTCTCAGGATCATTTTTTTTTTAAAAATTGGGTTTCCTTACTTTTGTTGAAAAATGTCTCCACAAATGTACTTACATTTTTACTTTTAAGTAAGTTAAAAAAATTTTGGGCACCTTTGGCATGTGTCCCACAATGATAAATATGGTTATTAGTGTTTTCTTCCATAGGACATTTAATGTCCATGATTATTCGTCTGTGACAAAACGCTACCTTGAAAACATGAAGTGAATCAAGGAAATGTAGTTATTTTTTGTGTTTCACTCAACTGAATCAGAGCAGAACAGCTGAGCTGTAGGTGTGAAAACCATTAGATAGATACTTTAATAATCCTTCACAGGAAATTACATTTGTTACAGAATTAAAGTTCTACCTCACTAGTCTATTCTTTAAACATGAATATTTTCAGATCTAATGGACCACTTTTATTAGATTTTTTTTTCCTATTTTGGTGAAGGTGTCACTTTGTTTTGGAAATTACATCCTACAGGCTGGTTTTGAATCCCACAAAGACAGGAATTCAAGCCTAATACCTTTAAAATATTATGTTCTCTCTATCATGTATCCATCTGAAAATTCTTTTACTGAGCGTTTGTGGTCTCTGCTGACACTTAATTCTTGTAATTATTTTAAAGACTTCATGATAGTAAGATATATTGTAAATATTACTGACAAACAATTCATGTAGAAAGAGGATGAGTGTAATTTGGAATCACAGATGTGAAAGTGACCAGTATCACCAGATATAGTCCATCAGACTGTACAACTCCTCCCTAGGGGGGATCAGGAGTAAGGAAGACTGAAGACGGGAAGGAGCAGAAGCCAGCCAGTAGCCATATATTTTTATTTTATTTTTATTTTATTCATATTTCTATATATTTATATATATGTTTGTTTAGATCTATCTTTTCTTTTTTATACATATCTTTTTATGTGTAATAATTAAATCCTAATGAATCTCAATTTCCCTGAGGGAGTTTTTCCCAAGGGGATTAATAAAGTACTATCTAATCTAATCTAATCTAATTTAATCTAATCTAATTTAAAAGTAATCTATCTCATATTAAAGAGGTCATGTAAAATACTGAACTTTATTATTCAAGGTCACCCATAATGGGCCAAAAAGAACTTATTCTCGCGTTTTCTATAAAGCATTTCTGTGAAATAACTGTCCACTGACGACAGATTAAAGGCAATTTTCTACGCCTCTATGCTCTGATGAAAGTGACATATTTATAAAGTGACGTAGTCTAAGCCTTATCTGTTATTTTAGCACACAAAAAAACATTTGTCTTTCATACTTTGTGTACCTTTCCCCTTGAATTGATGACAATAAACTTTCCACCTGTTCTAAGTGGTAAATGAGTGTTTCAGTTCTCTAGACAGTTTGCGTGAGGCTGCAGCTCCACCCTCATCACACAGAAAACACCTGCAGATATGAGTCAGTAAAAGAGAGATATGAATTAATCATGGTTAACTGGGCGTCGTCATCACAGGCTGATTCATATTTAGATTAAACAAGTCATTTAAGTCTTCAGACAAGGATGTAATAACTGAACTCGGTTTGTATCAGATTTTTTCGGTTCTTTCCAATTGATAACAGGACTTTAAAGTCACCGCTTAAAGTCTCAGTAATCAGACAAATCAGTGACAGTGGTTGTCACGCTGTCACCCAGATAAAGCAGAACTATCTCATCAACAGGAAGCTTGCAACAACAGCACATCATGTGAATCTTGTGAGCGGCAAGAGCAAATCTGGCATTCTCACTTCACTCTGAATCATCCATATCAAACAACACGTGGGAGAGTGAGAGTGTCATGCAGTCAAACACGATGTTGTGATATCAGGATGTGATACAAACCCTGAGTCTAGTTAAGTTGGGAAGTTGTGTCAAACTTAAACATAGTATACAATGACGTGTGAATCTTTTTTCGACCTATAATCAAAAAATACACAACAAAGACAAGATATTTAATGTTCAAACTGATTAACTTAATTGTTATTTTGCACATATTCACTAATTTTGAATTTGATTCCTTCAACACGTTCCAAAAAAGCTGAGACAGGAGCATGTTTACCACTGTGTTACATCCCCTCTCCTTTTAACTACACTCAATGAATGTATGGGGACTGAGGACACTTACTGTTGGAGCTTTGTCGGTGGATTTCCCATTCTTGCTTGAAACAGTCCAGGGTCTCTGTTGTGTTTTGCACTTCATATTCAGTCAGTAAGTACCTTAACTCTTTTACTCTGAAGCCACGCTGCTGTAACATGAGCAGAATGTGTCTTCATTGTCTCACTAAATTAAGCAGGGACATCCCTGAACAAGATGTCCCTTGGTTGGCAGCATTTGTTGCTCTAAAACCTGTATGTACCTTTCAGCATTAATGTTTCCTTTGCAGATGTGCAAGTTACTCATGCCATGGGCACTAACACACCCCCATACCATCACAGATGCTGTCTTTTGACCTTTGCTCTGATAACAGTCTGGATGGTACTTTTCCTCTGTAGCCGGAGGACACCACATCCATGATGTCCAAAAGCAGTCGGAAATGTGGACTCGGACCACAGCAGACTTTTCCACTTTGCCTCAGTCCATCTCAGATGAGCTCGGGCCCAGAGAAGCCAGCGGTGTTTCTGGGTGTTGTTGATATTTGGCTTTGTCTTTTCATGGTAGAGTTTGACCTTGATCTTGTAGATGTAGAGATGAACTGTGTTAACTGACGATGGTTTTCTGAAGTGTTCCTGAGCCCACGTGGTGATATCCTTTACTGAGTGATACCTGTGTATAAAGCAGTGTTGCCTGAGGGATCAAAGATCATGGGCATTCAGTGTTGGTTTTGGCCTTGCCATCCACATGCGGATATTTCTCAGGATTCTCTGAATCTTTTGATATTATGGACTGTTGTTGATGAAAACACTAAATTTCTTGTAACTACAAATTTTGTTCTTAAAGTGTTGGAGGTGTTTGTTCACACAGTTCTTCACAAAGAGTCGAACGTTGCCTAATCCTTGCTTATGAACAACTGAACCTTTTGATGATTCTCCTTTTTTGCCCAATCATGACAGTCACACCTTTCCAGTTAATCTGTTTACCTTTGCTCAGTCTTTTCTCCTACCCTCCTTTGTGACTGAATCAGTGTCCTGTATGTCACAATCATAATGGGCCAGTTAGAGGTTTGCCGTCACTTCTTGCCTCAATCAGTCAATCAATCAAACTTTATTTGTATTGCACTTTTCCTGCAAAATCTCGTGGTACAAACTGCTTTTACAAAAGAAATAAAGTAAAGCAAAATAAAAATAAACAAAATAAGTAAAAAATTGAATACAATGAAAATATCAGACCCCACCCACCCTTGCAATCCACATACAACACACACGCTCACTCACTCACACACACACAAAGACATGAAAAGGAGATTCTAACAGAAAACAGAATTAGGGGAGGAAATGCCATCTTGAATTAAAAATGAAGAAACACAGGACCTAAGACTAAATGATCATTAAAAATCATGATAAGAAATTAGATACAAATATGGAAGGGAAAAATAAGTAAATAAAACAAAATTTAAAAATAAATAATATGGTAAAATGAGACAGCCAAACACCAAATGCGTAATAAAATCTGCTAAAGTAGGATAATGAAAAGAAAATCGATAACAGAGAATAAAACTCCAAATAATAAATCTGAACTGGAATGGAGAAATAAAACGGATTAAGAGGATTAAATTCAAAGGATAAGAATAAATAATAAATATAATCAGCAAAAAGCCGAACCAAAAAGATAGGTCTTGAGTTTTATTTAAAAATATGAACAGTAGTTGCTGCCCTCAGGTCTTGCTGGTCATTTCTCGCTTCTCCAATCCAAACTTGTAGCTTCTGCTTGAATAGTCCAGCCATTTTCCATCCAGTAACAACTCGTTCAGCTTGAAGCTTTGGAGGATCTGCCTGATTACAGTCCTGTGATATGGTGAATCCATCCGCTCTGCAAAGTAAGAGTGATGCAGGAGTCCCTGGAAGTCCACACATGCATATGGAACAACATGAAGACTCCATACCTACAGGGATTCAAACCAGGAATCTTCCTGCTGTAACATCACAATACAGCCCTGTAAGATACCTTCCAAATAATATTCAGGGTAAGATATTAAACCTTCCAAACTTCCCAGGGGTTAAACACAATTGCGTGCAGTGTAACAAGACCTAACTGACGACTTCTCTTTTTGGTTTCTGTCCATAACTCACCACAATTGTATTGTATTGTATTGTGAGTACTATTAAGAAAGTGAAAGTAACACTTATTGGGTCAGGAAGTCCCAAAATAATTGAGTTCAGTTTTTGCTGCTTTTGCTCATCAGTTCTTCCACATGATAGCCCCATCACAGAGGTAAGGCAAATGCTTCTTCTAAAGGATATGGTTGTAATGTAGCTTTTTGTAATTTTAGTTGTTAAACTAAAATTACAAAAAGCTAAAGTAGGTCAACATTAAATTTTGTCTTGATCCATTGCCCTTTTCAGCAATTAACTGTATACAGTCGGTAGCTGTAGATTTTATGGTAAAATGCTGTTAATTTTACAGAAATCAGATTGTTTTCCCACAGTCTTTTGGCATTTACAGCAATTCACTGTGTAGATTTTTTACCGTAGATAACTGTAGATATTTTGGTAAAATATGAAGTTTGCAAAAATATGTTACAGTGTCTACAGCCGTGGACCTGTCCAAAAAAGGTGGGCCAAGGAGCCCTCAGCAGATATACAATGATGACATGAAGGAGAAATAGAGGGGAAAATCCTGTGAAGTTCAGATTTAGAATAATGAAGTCTGTTTTGGAGGGGTTTTGTTAGCTGGGAGGACCCTGCTGACCTCCTGGGGCACTGCCACAGGTTACGGCAGTTGCTCACACAGCTGAATGTGTTGCCGCCTCTTGCTTTCGGAGCCTCAAGCATAGGATTTGCACCTCTGTGCGCTCAAGAATTATGAATGAGGAAGGGTTAGTGTTGCTGACGCACAAGTATCATACTGACTCGCCATGCGCTGACCTGACATTTATTACCTAATCTCACTGTTGCGTAAATGACGTTTTTTGGAGCGATCCCGGACCTCTGTGTTTTCTGTTGTGTGTTGGCGCACTTCCTGTTCAGTAGAGTTTTGTGTTCTGACTACAGTGCGTGGGATGGGAGAACAGTTTGATTTTGCCTGAAGAGTTAGAGGTTTTGTGAGGTTTAGGTTTTCTTTACTGATGAGAGAAAAGGAGGAGGGGGGGTCTCAAGAAATGTGGCTGAAAAACTGAAACAGTGTCTTAAACTTCATGGTGACAACAAAACCAGTAACAAAGGGGATCATAATGGGTGTAAGAGTATGTCCTCCATGCTTTAACCATGTGCATTGTCTTCACACGTGTGCATGTCTCAAACAGAAACATGCCTGAGTCACAGAGACTGTGAGCAGAGTTAGTATAGGATGAAAAATGACACGTGGTTGATTTCCTCTGTCTCTCTCTGCCACTGTCAACTGCCAACCGTCAAACCCTCATTTCCTCAGCATGTTACATTATCAGAGCCTACATCCTAGCTGACGCTCACATGCCAACCTGACACACACCTCCGCTGTCTGCCACCACACTGATAAAGGTGAGCGTAACTGACTTTCACTGAGATTTATGAGGGTCAGAGGTGACTTTATGACCCAATAATGTTTGTTTTAGGATTAATATTAACGTTTTATTTACACAAACTGCTCCATGTGTCTGGTAGTTCATCTTTTATTGTTCTTTCTTTGAATTTGAGTGTACTTTAAGCCTTCACTGACAGGAAATGTGTGGACAAAGGTGATTCTGAATCTTTTCTGTGGCTTTGAGCCCTTAAAAGCTTAATGTAAAGTTAAGTTTTCGGCTCTTAAGAGGAAACTTTTGCTGTCAAGCAGAAGACAACAGAACTATAAATCCGAATCAGAATCAGAATCAGAATCAGCTTTATTGGCCACGTATGTTAGACATACAAGGAATTTGTCACCGGTTCACTTCACTCTCCAAGTACAAAAATAAATCCCACTTGATCTTGGAGTGAATATTAGAGGTGATGCAACGGTCAATGTGGTGATATACCATAGTCTTCGCATGTCTAATTTTTATTTTATTGTGCCAGGTATCAACATTTGATTAAAAAAATTATGGTGCTATGTTAATAGGTCTACAAATACAAGTTAATTATGTCTGTCAAATACTATTTTACTTGTTTTATGGCTTAATTGTCAGAAGTGTTTTTTTAACACTTATTTGCATGTTCTGTTGTTTTATGTTGATTTATTTAAACAACGAAAACGTGATCATTACATCTTTATGTCAAATTCTGTGAATATGACACTGAGTAAACATTAATCCAACGTTTACCTGATAGTGACATTTTTTTCTTTTTATTAGATGGTGGGATTTATAATTGAATAATACCCTCACAATATAAAGATTTTCTCAATATCATGATCAACTATCACAGATCTTACTGTATCAGGGGCTAGTCCTAGTGCAGGTCCAGCTGCATAAGTATGGGAGCCTAATAGGGACATACACCCTTGCAATTTTTTCCAGCTCAAATTTCCTGCCAGCACATTCAGATATCTGATATTTTTTTTAATCAGGCTATGTCAGAGGAACAATGCTGCTTTTCTTGCCATAACCACTTAATTTCTCAGTATCTTTAAAAATGAACAAAATTATTATTCTTTTTTCACAGTAAAGCAAACATTTTTCCCTCAGAATAATGGGATAAATTGATCTGGATGTTTGTGGCGGTGATGATTTCAGTGGCTGTTATGATTAATGGATTGCGCTAATTACCTCCGCCAAGGAGGTTATGTTTTTGGGAGGGTTTGTTTGTCTGTCTGTCTGTTAGTTAGTTAGCAACATTACTCAAAAAGTTATGGACGGATATTGATGAAATTTTCAGGGAATGTCTGGATTGGGATAAGGAACACATGATTAGATTTTGGAAGCGATCAGGATCTCCGTCTGGATCCATCTTTAACATTGGGAGATAGGGCCATTTTTGACATTTCTGCATATAACTTCACAAATAATGGTCAGGGCACTTGGGAAAAAAATACAGGACAAGTTTCTAACATGCTCTACAGTATATCAAAGACTGATCCGGATAAAGGACTAATTCTGGATACTATGATCCAGAATATGAAAAAATAGGGGACCTTTGGAATTTTATCATGGGAAGAGAACAAATGAAGCTGTAAACACGCAACAAACACCATAAAATAGCCAAGGCATTGTGGAATTTGGAAGGTGCCAATAGATTTGCGGTATCTTCAAAAGCTAGGGAGCTAGATCCAGAAGAAAACCGCCATTAAGGAAAATTCAATTTTCGTGTATAACTGCTGAACTAATATTGATATCATTATGAATTCAGTTGCCAATGGTATGTTTTCATGGTCAAGAAATATAAATATGTAGTCAAAATAAATGTGGGACTAATATTTATGGTGCAAATGACAAATAGGGGGAACTGTGGCGCTTGGCGGAGGTCTGCACTCTCCGAGTGCTTTCAAGTTTTGGGTTTGTTACAATTCTTTTCTACAATACAACTTTAGACTTTAGACTCTTATAGACTTTTGGTGTCCCCTAAATTCAATAATTATTATAAATTATGATTTATTTTGCAATTCCCTTTTTAAGCTGTAAATACATCTTTTTCATATTAACTCTCTCTGTGAGGAATACTGCCCTTTCTTGCAACACTGAAAAATGTTTATGTTACTGGATCTGCGTGCGTAGTTGGATCACCACCATAATTGAACTGATTGTTCCGTGTGCCATGAGAAACATTCGCTTTAAATCTACTTACATTTTGTTGTGAACATTTTGAGTTAGCTTGCTCACAGTTGGACGGCCGAAAAGCGGCCAAATGCAGGCAAAAATTAACTTCTTTGTTGAGGGAAATTAAACATTTACTGTACTTGTCCCCATAATAGTTGTTAAAAAAGCCAAACTAAGGAGAAAATTAATCAATGACATAAGTTTTTTTCATTTCAAAGATGGAATAATCCCAAAAACCTAGAAGTGTTGTAACAATGATGATTGCAGCACTGCTCTCTGGTTTCCCTTCTGAATGTGTCATTGTAAATGTCACTTTGTAACCAACCCTGTACTTTTCATTGCATAACTATCATGGGAAACTTAAGGGGCTTCTGATGGAAAGTCTGTTGGTCTCCCTCCGCCTATCATGTGGTAATCCCCCCCGTCCTGTTGCACCACAAGCCAAACCAACACGACTCTCTCTATACAGCCTCTGAAGCAGCCCAGAGCGCTTCAAAATGACAGATACAGAAACAGAAGCAAAGATTGTTCTCCAAAATGAAGAAGTTAGAGTAAACGTCAGAACTGCAGCGTCACAGAGTTTCTACAGGTCCTCCGAAAATCCCCAAAGGACTTAATTTCGCTGTTTAAAGTTCAGAGAGACTCCAAGGGATTTCCTCTAAACTCTGACCACATGACGGTCTGGATTTAAAGATGAACTTAATAAATTTAGGGGTCAAAAGTCAAGGTCATGGAGTCTTGTGGTCATCTTTTGCTTGTGGATGCGATACCTGAAGAGCACTTAAAAAAGGGTTTCCATCAAACTTGGCTCAAATACCTGTTGTGATGATAAACTGATAAGATTTTGGAGGTCTCAGGTCTTCATGTGTGTGGGGAAGGCCGACGACTCCCGAGTCATGACTCTGTGGATTGTGACGTGAATGTTAGCCAATCAAGAAGCAAGCTGACTGAGGAACAAGGAAGCAGGCTTAAATAAAAACAAGCATGGCCGACCTGAAACATAAAGTTTGGTGGACTTCAGATGTGGAGGACCAGCTCACGTGTTTATGCTGTCTCCAGGATCATCATTCCTTCTTCTCTTATGTCTTCTTCCATGTTACGTGTTGTGTTTTCTGGTTGTTGCTATATTTCTTCTTCATTATTTTTGTTAGATCACGTTTGATCAAATTTCTGTCTTAGAGGACGAGATTCTAGATCAGTGTTGGGACAGAATGGTTATGTCTGTGGTGTGCTGTGTTGAGGTTATCGGAGCACACCTCGCACAGTACGATCAAAACTGTTCAATGCCTGATTTTGTATCTTCGTGTGTGATAAAAAAAATCCTTATGTGTGCACCCCACTTTAGAGTCTCATGTTTACCCATTGCTTTTGACAGTATTTTTTGTGAACATGATATCATAAGAGTGTTTGGAGGGTTCTCTTCAACTTTGCACAATTGTCCAGCATGAAACAGGGATGGACTGGTGACATTTTGAATTGAAACAAGGTCATAGGTCAAGATTTGAGGTCCTGGAATCACTTGGTCACTCTTTCCAGGATTGTCATAAAACTTTGCTCAAATATCCTCTTTGTCTTAAGCAACAACTAATTATATTTTGAGGGTCTGTCAAAGGTCAAGGTCATGCTTTCTTAAGACAGACTTTCTTAAGACTGGGCTCCAATGTCCACTTTGACAAATGGGGCGACCTGATTAGTTTGAGGAGGTCATAAGTTAAAGGTCATTGGACATCATGGTCACAGCCCTCTTGTGAATGCGTCAAAAACCCTCTTCAGGTTTTTCAGATTCACAGTTTGTCTTGCATCGCCCTTGTGTCCGTTTGCGGCATGAGCTTTTTTACTTACTTGTCTGTATGTGACGTGTGTTACTAGAAGACACTAGGGCTGAATGATATGGACAAAATTTCATATCTCGATATTCATGCCAGATATCTCGATATCGATACGATATGATATGACTACGGGTTCGGTGAAATCCAAGTATTTTTCAGTAATATAAAAACAACATAATACAAAAGAATGCGGAAAGTGCAGTTTTAGCGCAGGGGAAATCTATATCGTTTATATTGTTGCTTTTCAATATTAATATCTTGAATGTTCATATCTCGATATCGATACGATAACGATATATTGTTCAGCCCTAGAAGACACCACTAGAGGGCGCAGAATACCTCAGGCTGAATGTAACTACCTGTCATGTTAGAAGTTAACTGCAAACATGGCGGCAATTCTGAGAGTAAAAGTGACGGAACAAACACTATCAATCAATATCATCATCAAATATTTTTGGCAACTGATGATCAATGATCAGACCTCACCATCAGCATCATCTGCACTCAGTTTCTGCAGTGAACCGTCGGTTTTGTGGCATATCGGGTGACCGTGTCAACTGATGACTGTGCTGTCAGATGTCATAGTCAAAGCGCTGGGGAAAATAGAGGGTTGGCGAAAATAGAGGGTTTACTCCCTACTGCTTCATTGTGAAGTGTTTTATTTAATCATTGTATCAAAAAATACCAATCAGTAGTTTATATGTGAAGAAGTACTGCCAAAGAAACTGAGCTAATACAAACGTATCCATAGACAAAGTCAACCATGGTTCCAACTCAAAGTCACCAGTTTACATGGTCACGAGTTGAATTAATACATCGAAATTTCGATGATTGTGGTCTTGACTTCCATCCATCCATTATCTAAACCACTTATCCCTTTTGAGTTGCAAGGGGGCTGGAGCCTATCCCAGCTGACATTGGGCCAGAGGCAGGGTACACCCTGGACTGTTCGTCAGACAATCCCAGGGTCATATAGAGAAGCAGACAACCATTCATGCTCACATTCATACCAGGGCAATTTATGGCTCTGTTCCACCAGCCCGCCTTGGCCCTACTCTATTCTACTCTACTCGGCTCTACCCGGTTTGCGTTGCGTTTCCACTGGCACAGTACCTCCTAAAACAAACCAGTTTTAGTACCTACTCTGCTCTGGTTCTAAGCGAGCTGAGTCGATACCAAAAGGTGACGTCGACCGACTGCCGACTACTGATTGGTCAGAGAATATCGTCACCGATGGGTCATGAGCGTGACGCCCAAAACAGGACTGCAGTACATACGCTTTGTTACTTTATGGCAATAACTTGCTGCCTTCACAATGTTAAACACGGGACTTTATCATTACGAGCTAGCTAACAAGCTAGAGGTAGCTTCCATTAGCTTACCCTCATATGTCTTTTCTTTGCAGCCCGATTGCTCTCGTCCTCGGCTTCAAACTGTTGTATAGCTTCCAAAACTCTCCTGTGCTTCTCAAGGGTATTTCTTCTCGCCGCCTGCAGCCTTCTTCTGCTTTCCTCTTTGTAACAAAAAGCCACAGGCCGAGCAGCAAGTATACTGTTGCCTCCAAGTCCTCCATTGTTTTGGTTGTTGTGTCACGCTCAAAATGACATGAACACAGTGTCGCCCAGCTGTTTCACGGCGACTCTGCCCCCGCTGGGCAGGGAACCAGGCTGGTGGAAAAACAGACCAAAGCGAGTAGAGTAGAGCTGGGTAGAGTCGGGGAAAGCCGAGCCGAGTAGAGTAGGGCTAATGGAAAAGGGCCATTAGAGCCACCAATCAACCTAATTAGCGTGTTTTTGGTCTATGGAGGGAAGCCAGAGTACCCGGGAGAATGCACAGGGAGAACATGCAAACTCCACACAGAAACGCTTTGGGGTTCAAACCAGTATTCTTCTTACTGTGAGGCACTATCTACTGCACCAATGTGCTGTCACAGTCTTGATTTATGTTGGATTATTTATTATTTATAAAGGGGAATACATATGTCATCCTATGGGAATTTAGTGACCAGAAAGATGCCTATATTTTTATTTTTTGAAATGGACAACAAGAAAAATGTTGGTATTTTTATGTAAGTGAGGATTAAGGAAATCTTTAATCACCTATAGCGAAACATCGCTATAATCGTAATATTTTTAGTCATGGGCCCTCACAATCTTCCCTGTTGGATGTTCTTTGAGTATTTATACTCCTTACTTGTGTTTATTTACCCTTTTATTTATTTATTTTAGCGTTTTACAAATGCATCACTTCCAGTCGCAGGCCTGCTCCCATCATGTCCTAACAGGTAACACTTTTGCTTGAGCTGCTCACAGCTTCAGTCGGTGTTCACCACAAGTCACGCAGGTCCCTTTCCTGTTTGAGAACTCCACCCGACACACGTTTTTCTCGCACGCAAGCAGCACCTATTTTTATTTCACACCTTTGCGTCTATCAATCAATTCTGCATATGTGAAGAGAATTCAGATTTGATGTTGAACAAAAGGTGTGATGTGGGTGTTTCACTGTGCTACTTTCATCCACATATTTCCTGGGGCTCTGTTTTCATGAGAGAACATGAAATACTTATCTGAAAACAACACAATTCACTCAGCAGTGCAAACCCTTGAGATTAGTTATGAGCCTTAAAGCTCCACGATAAACACTATCCAAAGATTTAAGGCATTGAGAAGATGCATGCATAAATAAAACATCACTGTACTCACTGCTAACCTTGAAGTACAGCTGGATCCCCCTGATTCAATATCTGTCATCAGGCAGATCCATATTGCCAAGCTCAAATCTACAAGTGCTGGCAGTGTTGCCAGATTTTTCGACTGAAATAAGCAGCCAGGTCGACAAAAACGAGACGAAAACAAGCGACATTCCAGCTATTTTTTTCTTAATGTGATATATTACTTTCTTTTCAAGAAAATCTGCATAAAGCGTGTTTTAATTACATTTCAATTTCACAGCGACATTTTTTTCTTATTTGGCTCTTAATTTATGTATTCAGCATGCTTTTGTTTGGAGGTGGAACATCCTTTTATCTATATAGAAGTGAAGGGAGGGGCTATCGTTATTTATAACTCTGTTAACACTAAGCAGTCTGTCTAAACTTGTTTTTTGTAACCAAACAGACATAGTCAGGCTTTTATCTAAGTTTTATATTGATCCTCCACAGCTTTATTATGGTGAAAACAGTAACAGCTACATCAGAAATGAATTTTATTTTCACTACAAGGATTTCTTTTTGGTGGAAACATAATTTTTGTCCCCCTTTTACAGAAAAATTTACATTTGTGTTTGCATTTGTGTTTGTAGAGGGAGAAAATACTTGTGAATTGAGTTTGTATTGGTAGTAGGGTGAGCATCAGATCCCTCCTGGATTTGGGGGCACAACAAGCCCAGATGAGTGACTGCACTTTAGGAGCAAGCCCAAAAAAACACAACCTGCAACTGCCAATATTTACATCAACTTTTCAAAAAACAGTTCTCCAGATATTATGCTTTTGAATGATGACTCTGGGCAGAATCTTAATAAGGCTCTAAGACCATTGTGGCTTTCAGCATGTATTGCTGCCAAAAAGATGCTGGCAGTAAGATGGAAACCCCCTCATACTCTCTATATAAGTCACTGGATCAGCTTGTGGACTGAAATTCTGGTTTTGAAGCTCTCCGTGGCTCGAATGAATCAGGCAGGGACGATTATTTTGGAAAATAGAACACAGGCCCTTCATACTGTCAGATCTTTACTGTGATCCTATAAGGGTTTGGATTATTACCTCTACACTGTGTTGCTTAAATGTTTATTCCCTTTATTGCCATCGTTAGAGTTTCTCCTTGTGTTTTTTATTTTTATTATTATTATTTAATTAGTTATTTATTTTGTTCATTTGAGCTGCTTCCATGCTTTCTTCTTTTCTTTGTTTTTTTTTTTCAAGACTTACTGTAAGTGTCTCTGTGTCTATTCAAAACATAAGACCGAAGGGGAGGGGGTGATGTGTGAAAACTCAGTGTTTGTGGGGTGTGTTGTCATCCTCTTCTTCTTTAATACTTTGCATTGTGTTTTTGTTTTTTTTTGTTTGTTTTTTATGACAATCAATTGGATTAATGTATTAACCCAAAAGTTTTTTGTTGGATGATGCAGCCCTGTAAAAACTGTCAAGATAAATAAAAACGACTAAATAAAAATAAAAACTTTCAACAAACAAAAAAAGAGGCCCAAAGTCGCTTATAATAAGCAGACCTGGCAACTATGATTGTGAGCAGCCCAAAGCAGGATGGCCTAATCAGAGTCCTTTAGAGCAGGAAGAGGTGGGAGCTACGAGCAAGACAACGGCAAGAAGTGACTGCTTGTACAGAGATTAGCATAGATGCTCACAGCTACAGTAGCAGTTTTATCAGCTCTGGACTACATTTCTTTCATACATGAGAAACACACAGCAAAACTAAAAACTACTCTATAGAAAGGTTATATTCGCTCCACTTCCGATATACTTTGGTAAGTTTTTGTTACAACCCAACAGCAGCACCCACTTGCTGCATTAATTGATTGGCCTGCAATAAATGTGGTTGATGGAACGACTGTCCAATCACCCGCCAGATATGCTTCTGAAAGGTTCTGCCCTCTCCAAACACTTTCTATGGGCTCTTTCCGAGATGGGCTAGTGAAATATATTGAGCAGTCCATAAGTGGCAGCAACGAGATGATGAGCTTAACAAGTTGCTCAATATGAGGCTTAAAATCAGGGAATCATCAATCAAGAACCCAAGGTCTTTGTGAAAATTAGCAGACTCCATCACATCACCTTGAGATGTGACAACAGAAGGCAGGTTCAGTGACTTCTTACCTGAAAAGCTGCAGCTGAAAAGAAACGTTTCATAATTTATCTGCTGAATGTGTTTGCTGGTGATGCCTTTTTTGTGTCTGTGGTTATGCAAGTGAAACCATTGATATGTGAAGCGTTTTAAGATGTACCATGTTGGTTTTCTGTTATAAACGATTCCATCACACTGTGGGAATCAACACTTTAACACGACTGATGAACTGGAAACTGCAGTGTGTGCTAGACTGTAAAGTTGAACAACTTAGATTATTTTGTAATCTACAAACCAGTGTTAATTTTGACAGCACTTTTCAGTTTTGTTTTAGTTTCAGTCTTTTGCTGAAAATATCTTTTAGTTTTAGTCATAATTTAGTCATCTAAACTGTTTTAATTTAGTCTACTTTAGTTGATGAAATTTCACAGCATTTTATCACTGTAAATTTAGTCGACTAAAATATGAAGTGTAAAAGGTAAGGCATTTTTTATGTTTCCTTGAATTTCTGAAGTCATGTTTTACACTTGGATAAAATTAAACATCTAATAACCCTTTATTGAATGCTCATACAGTTTGAATGTATAAATGAACACAAACCAATTTAACTTTTGTGTGAAATGCAGTCACCTTTATTTAGGCTACCTGGCAGAGCATCTCAGTTACAATGCCAGAACTGGCAACAAACAGTGAACCTGCTCTACATGAATATATCAGTTCATAAGGAGAGTAGCTCTGATTGGATCGCTCCCCAACTTATCCTGCCACCATGAAGCTAAGGCAGTTGTGATTGGATGTCCCTTTAAACTCATCCAACCTTTCCACACAACCAAAGTAGCTGTGATTGGATAGATTCCTAACTTGTCCCTACTATCTACATGACCAAATTAGGTCTGATTGGATTAAGTCTCTGTCAAACATTTTAGTCTAATTTTTATTTGTTGATGAAAATGTCAGTTAATTTAGTTTTAGTTTTTGTCCATGTGCACTTGTTTTTATTAGTTACTGTGTAGTTTTCGTCAGGGGAAAAAAGGTTGTTGACGAAAAGTATGACGAAAATAGTCTACAAAATGACCACTGCTACAACCAAAAAAAAACACCACAAATCTTTAATGAACCTTTACCTCTTAGGTCATGAGAGTCCATTCCCCTCCAGTCATGGCTGGCAACAGCAGCTTCAAGCTCGACAACGCCACCTTGTACCTGTTTCAGAGCACGAACACCAGCATGGCCATCTCCGTCGTCTATGCCATCGTCACCATCGTGAACCTGGTGGGAAACGGCTTCTCCATGTGGATCCTCCTCTTCCGCACCTCCCCAAAGACCCCATCCATCATCTTCATGCTACACCTGACCCTCACTGACTTGGCCCTCGGCACTGCGCTGCCCTTTCAGATTGCCTATCAGCTCCAAGGTTACCACTGGAACCTGGGACCCAACATGTGCAGGTACTGTTGTTGATAATAATCAATAATCAAATACTTAATTGCAGTTTAATGGCCACTGTGAGTGCTGATATGGAGTATAACAAAAGGAAAGGGAAGGAGCAGTAGCCATATTTTTATTTTTTATTTATATTTGTTTTTATTCTTGCTTTTGTTTATATCTATCTTTTTTATATAACTTTCTATTTACTTTTCAAACTGCAACTGGAATCCTAATTTCCCTGAGGGAGTTTCCCAAAGGGATTAAAAAGTTCTATCTAATCCAATCTAACAGCAGCTCTGTCAGTGGAGATTATTTTTTCTAAAAGAATTATGACATTAATACAATTTAGCATTGCTGCTAAATATCTGCACACAGCAGTGCTCATATATAGTACAAAGTCCTTGATTCTCTTGTTACTCCAAAGACGGATTATTTTATGCTCAAACTTCCTCTTTCACACTTCAGGCTTCCTGTTTTTGTGGTAAATAATTTACGCCTTGTCATTAACTGTCCCCCATTTACTCTCAGCTCCTGTGTTTATATTTCATCTATCATCTTTTTTTTTTATATTTATGATTCTGATTCCATCATGTCCATCAATAATCTTGCAAGATTTATGCTTTAGTGGAAGTGAAATCAAATATTGGAGTCTGACTGGGTTTCAGTGGCACATTTTGCCCTTAACAGTGCAACATTGTGTGTAACATTTGTTTGTACACAGTGTATTTTTGATGTACTGTTGGAGCTGGAAATCAGGTCAAATACAAATACACAATTCTGCCAAAATTCAAATTTGTAAGCCTGTTGTACTAGGGCCAATGTAGCGTTATATAGCCGACAGTAGTGTTTTCTTAACATAATTATGTTAAAGGGATAGTTCAGGTTTTTTGAAGTGGGTTGCTCAATGCCTAAAGCATTCATCAACATGTTTGCCACTGAGGTTGCTTACACAACCCACTTTGAGAAATAATGTTTATCTTATCATCTGAGGTATTTTGTGCCATAAAATAAAGATAAAGCTGCGTTTAGGCTGTCAGGTTGTGCTTGCATATTGACTGGCATGATGTGTAGCCATTTTCTGTGTGTTTAAGTAAATGTTAAATCTGTCAAAACTGGATGATTTTAGTGCTACCAATGTTTATGTTAGCACTGTCCTCTGTAGTGTCAGTAAATGCTACATCAGCTGTTCTGTTGTGATAATTGACTCTTGCCCTTGTTTGTTCCATGTCGGGGTGGTTTTCACACCCGCCACGAACTGAACTGTGGTCCACTTAGAAGCAAACGGAGATCCCCTGTTTTGATCTATGAGAGACACAACAGAGCAGCAGAGGAGACTAATACTGATGAACCAAATATGAGTGACTTTGTCCTAAGTGACGATGGCGTTTCTCTTACTGTGGATGCACAGGGTTACCTTTGGCGTACACAGAAGAAGAAATTCAGCATGTGGAATGAATGAGCACAGGTGGAAGAACACATAGCCATTTGCTGTATGGTAAAATAGTGCAAAAAACAGAGATTTCTTGGATGAAAAATAAAACAGTTTGAAATTTTTGCCAAATTCATGGTGCCTTTTTACACATTACTCACAATTACACAAAATTTTAACCATCCATCAGCAGCGGTGTACCTTACTGATAGTCTCAGCTGGTTCTCCTTAAAGGTGCAGCACAGGGCAAGTCAAGCACCTGTAAAGAGTCCAAAGTGCTTAAAACTTGAGGTTTTAGTGATATCTGTTTTTCTGCCTTCTTTAGGGGATGTAAAATTGTCTCTTTGTAGGGATGGAAATCAAAAAGTCTGTGCTGCTGCTCCAACTAGTTATCATACTTGGGTACACTTTCTTTGTCCTTCAGATCTTTGTGCTGATCACTCGACCAAAGCTACTCAGCTCAACCGGACATGTTGATACTTATATGAAACCGACACCTGATTTCAGTTCTGTTACTTATAATGCCTCAGTTGATTTAAAGGTAGTCTAGGACAAGATTTTCAACATGACTGCTGATCTGGATTTGACTCAAAAGCCCCATCAGCAACCAACCAACCAGTGAGAATTTTGTTGAATAATTATTTTTGTCATAGTTTACGTCAACAACCTTTTTTTCCCCTGACAAATACTAGCTAGTAACTAATAAAACCAAGTGCACATGGACAAAAACTAAAACTACATTAACTGACATTTTCATCAACAAATAAAAATTAGACTAAAATGTTTGACAGAGACTTAATCCAATCAGACCTAATTTGGTCAAGTAGAAAGTAGGGACAAGTTAGGAATATAACCAATCACAGCTACTTTGGTTGTGTGGAAAGGTTGGATGAGTTAAGAGAGACGTCCAATCACAACTGCCTTGGCTTGGTGGTGGTGGGATAAGTTGTGGAGCAATCCAATCAGAGTTACTCTCTTTAGGAATTGATATATACATGTAGAGCAGGTTCACTGTTTGCTGTCAGTTCTGGTATTGTAAGTGAGATGCTCTGCCAGGTAGCCTAAATAAGGGTGATTGCATTTCACCAAAAGTTAAATTAGTTTGTGCTAATTTCTACATTCAAACTTTACTAGCATTCAATAAAGGGTTATTAGGTGTTTCATTTAATCCAAGTGTAAAACATGACTTCAGAAATTCAAGGAAACATAAAAAATGCCTTACACTTTAAACTTCATATTTTAGTCAACTAAATTTACAGTAGATTTCGTCAACTAAAATGTTGTGAAATTTTGTCAACTACAACTAGACTAAAGTTAGAAGAATTTAGATGACTTAATCATGACTAAAACCAAAAGATATTTTCAGCCAAAGACTCAAACTAAATTAAAAAGTGCTGCCAAAATTAAGACTGCATCCAACTGACATCCCTCAGACTTTTTCCACTATCTTTAACAGTCTCTGACTTAAGTCCTCTCTTCTTCTGTGTATCCACCTGCAGCTTCCTGACCCTGGTCTTCTACACCAACATGTACTGCTCCATCCTCACCATGATGGCCATCGGCATCGACCGCTACCTGGGCATCGTGAGGCCCATGTTCTTCAGGGAGACCAGGGAGAGGAAGACCCTGGCTGTCTTCAGCTGTCTCCTCATGTGGGCCATCGTGCTGAGCGTCCTGCACCCAATGATGACCACAGACCTGACTTTTGACATCCCTGAACTCGGGATCACCTCGTGTTTCGACATGCTGAAGAAAGACATGCTCCCCTCTAAGACAGCCTGGTTGCTGTTTGTGTTTGGTATGGTGTTCGTCCTATTCTTCTTCCCCTTCTGTATCACGACTTTCTGCTACATCAGGGTGATACGCAAACTGTCGCAAGATTCAAAGACGATGCAGAAGGAGCGTGCGATACGTCTGGCTGTGGTCGTCATCCTGGTTTTCACCTTCTGCTTTGCTCCAAATAACTTCCTGCTGTTTGCTCACAGCATCACGAAGCTCTTCTACAACAAATCCCTTTACGTGTACTACAAACTGACTCTGTGCTTAAGCTGCTTCAACAGCTGCCTCGACCCCTTCATTTACTATTTTGCCTCAAAGGATTTCAGGCAAAAACTGCGGCACATAATGAACCTGAGGAGCCAGAGCAGTGCTGACTCCACGAGGTTAGAGCGCAAAGACAGCATGTACTCTGCACATTACACCTTCGAGGGTCACGAGGGGGAGCACAGCAAAGTGTCACTGATGCCGCAGAACGCTTCAGAATAGAGAGATGGGGCAGGGAAATGGAGGTGACAGGTCACAGAGGCATGAGAAAGGAAGTAAGACTGGTTAAGAGTGACCCCAAAATGTACTTAGGAACGAAACTTGTTTCATGTGTGAAACCAGTGTGCTTTTTTTTTTTTTTAGTGAAATGTGAACCATAAACAAAAAAGGAGCTGATTCTCATGGCTGATAAATGCATTACCTTGTATTTCATTTTTTTTAATAATAAAAGAGATGTATCATTAGGTTACCAAGGGTGCACAATATTGGATTTTTGTTCATATCCAGTATGCAGTTTTGCAGGTATGGAGAAACATTCTGTCATGTTCCAGATATTACATTTCCTGTTATTGTGTCAGCCAGTATGTAGCATTTACATGTGTAAATAATGTAAATAAAGTTTTTTTTTTCTAAAACTTCTCTGGCAGAGCAATCATTTATTGTTTTCAACCATGCATGGGTACAGCTGAACTTTCACCGTTATAAACTGGGTTATTTTCAAGTTCCTGCTCTGCAGCTCCAGCTTTGCCAACAACAGCCCGCTTCAAAGTAGAGACTTAAGAATTGCACAGCAACAGCATAACTGTTTATGCAAATGAATGAAGTGGATAACAGTAATAACAGTGAAAAGTCTGTGAGTTTACACAAGAAGGATTACAATTTCTAAAATTTAAATCATATTGCAATTACCTACAAAAGTAATTATTTTTTAAATTAAAATTCTTCTTGTCCTCATTTAGATGCTTAAAAGCAAAGTTTCCACGGACAAATTAGCACTATTAGAGTCAATATTGACACTTTCTCAGAGTCTAAATGGTAAGTGTAATTGTTGATTTCACTTGGACTTAAAATTAAAAGCTTTTTAAAGCTTCTCAGTGTGACTTTTGATCAACACTTTTATGTATTGTTAGGAATGAACTTTCTCAGAGTATATTTTTTACTACTTAAGAGTAAAATCTATAGTAACTCTGCTTAGAGTAAATATTGGTGTATTTATTTACTGTATATTAATGGAGAAAATTAGCTGATAGATGATAACCATGTTTGGCTGATAAATATTGAAAAAAAAACAGCAGTTTTCATGCTGTCGGCTTGTGGGGGACAGGGGGTAGGATTGACTTTACAAGTGTCACTTATAGGTTTAGAGTGAAAAAGTTCAGAGTTAAAGATCATACAGTGACACTTACTGATATGATCTACTAAAACATCATTTCTGAACTTGTTTTTGACACAAACTCTTTTCCAGCTGAGAGTACATTTTCAGGGATTTGACTCCATCCAGAGTACAATAAACTGCACTGGCTGAAAATTTTTACCTGCATCAAAATTTTAACTCTTCTTGGTTTCCCGTATGCAGATGACCTTTCACCGTTATAAACTGGGTTATTTTCAAGTTCCTGCTTTGCAGCTCCAACTTTGCCAACAACAGCCCGCTTCATAGTAGAGACTTAAGAATTGCACAGCAACAGCATAACTGTTTATGCAAATGAATGAAGTGAATAACAGCAATAACAGTGAAAAGTCTGTGAGTTTAAACAAGAAAGATTACAATTTCTAAAACTTAAATCATATTGCAATTACCTACAAAAGTAATTATTTTTTAAATTGAAATTTTTCTTGTCTTCATTTAGATGCTTAAAAGCAAAGTCTCCATGGACAAATTAGCACTATTAGAGTCAATATTAACACTTTCTCAGAGTCTAAATGGTAAGTGTAATTGTTGACTTCATTTGGACTTAAAATTAAAAGCTTTTTAAAGCTTCTCAGTGTGACTTTTCATCAACACTTTTATGTATTGTTAGGAATGAACTTTCTCAGAGTATATTTTTTACTACTTAAGAGTAAAATCTATAATAACTCTGCTTAGTGTAAATATTGGTGTATTTATTTACTGTATATTA
Source organism: Cetoscarus ocellatus (assembly GCA_037902135.1). Taxonomy (NCBI): domain Eukaryota; kingdom Metazoa; phylum Chordata; class Actinopteri; order Labriformes; family Labridae; genus Cetoscarus; species Cetoscarus ocellatus. Next base: position 920,455 of record JBAMNC010000693.1, on the reverse strand, counting down.
ATGGAGAAAATTAGCTGATAGATGATAACCATGTTTGGCTGATAAATATTGAAAAATACCCAGCAGTTTTCATGCTGTCGGCTTGTGGGGGACAGGGGGTAGGATTGACTTTACAAGTGTCACTTATAGGTTTAGAGTGAAAAAGTTCAGAGTTAAAGATCATACAGTGACACTTACTGATATGATCTACTAAGACATCATTTCTGAACTTGTTTTTGACACAAACTTGTTTTTCAGCTGAGAGTACATTTTCAGGGATTTGACTCCATCCAGAGTACAATAAACTCTGCACTGGCTGAAAATTTTACCAACATCAAAATTTTAATTCTTCTCGGTTTCCCGTATGCAGATGACCTTTCACCGTTATAAACTGGGTTATTTTCAAGTTCCTCCTTTGCAGCTCCAGCCAACAACAGCAGCTTGCTTCATAGTGGAGACTTAAAAATAGCACACCAAGAGCCATGACTGTTTGTGCAAATGAAGGAAGTGAATAACAACAATAAAAGTGAAAATCAGTGAGTTTATGCAACAGGTATTACAATTTCTTAAACTTAAATTATATTGCAATTATTTACAAAAGCATTTTTTGTTGCTAAAAAACTTGTCCTTGTTTGCAACAAAGCAAAATCTGCTCAGACAAATTAACACAATCAGAGTCAAAGTGAACGCTTCCTCGGTGTCTGCATGAGTCCACACAACAAAGTGTTGTTTCCACTCCTTTTGAAGAGCTGGTACTTGAAGTCTTCATAATTGTTGACCTATTTGGTAGTTAAAATTAAAACCTTCTAACACTTCAGCATGAGTTTTGATCAGCACCTCTATGTAGTGTTGGGAATCCAGAATAGAATATAGTTTACCTATGAAAGTGTTAAATCTACAGTATATTAACTCTGCAAAGTGTAAACATAGCTATATATCTTCACTGTATATTAATGAGGAAAAACTGAAATAAAGACACCATGTTTGGTTGGAGCACATATATATTTAAACCTTTGCAGTTTTTATGAAGTTGGCTTATGTGGGACACGTGGGATGATTGACTCTTTAAGTGTCACTTACATGATTAGAAGTTAAAGTTCAAAATCATATCAGGGATCAAGATTTGATGTACTGAGACATTTTTACACTTGTTTTTGACACCAGCAGCTCTTCTTCAGCTGAGAGTGTATTTTCAGGGATTTGACTCTGTCCAGAGTATGATTAACTCTTCTTGTGGGATCTGTTGGTACCTGTGCAATGATTGACTCTGCAACTACAGGTTCAGAATTTAGAGTGGAAAGTTAGATTTAAAGAAATATCATAGATCAGGATTTGATTTGTTGAAAACATAATTTGTTACACTAATTTTTGACACCAACTCGTTTCAAGTGTATACATTTTCAGGGATTTGATTCCATCCACAGTAAAATTAATTCTGCACTTGCTGAAATTTTGCCAACACCAAACTTTAAAACTTATATCTCCTCCCATTTTGCTGTGTATCATGATTTAAGTGCAACAAATGGTTAAAAAGTTCAGCACAGCACGGAGGATGAGACAGGAAAAGTGAGCTGTACTTAAACAGCTCAAAGTGTTCATTTTTATTTGAGTTTGTGTCTTTGAAGGATGTAAAGAACATTTCTGTTTGTTGTGGGCTTAGTTTTAAACCTGCTGTACAAACACTTCTTGAAAAGAGAGAAATAATCAGTAACTTAAAAGTAACCTGTTCACTTACTTTTAATGCTAATAATGAGTTAATTCATTACTTCTTAAGGAGCATTAGATAAAAGTAATTCATTACAACTTTTGAGTAACTTGCCCTACACTGCACCCTGGCCTCCTTCCTGACTATAAACATGCTCGTTAGGTAAACTGGCTGGCGACTGATCCAGGGTGTACCCCACCTTTAATTTCTTTAAAGGATTTGCTAACATTGCACGATAGGGCAGTTTTCCATATTTTTGACAATGTTGGAAATGCCTTGGTGGAGGTTTGTGCCCTCTGAGCACCTCTAGTTATTACTATAAGTTGTAGGGGAGACTGGGGTAAGTTGAGCCACCCCCTGTTGCTCGGAACGGTAAAAAAAGTTGATGATGTGACCAAATATTTAGGAGGTTGGCATCATTTCATGGAGTCTGTGAAGGTAAGAAGCACATAGGTAAAGGGGTTAGACATTTGTTTCCAAAAATACATTTTTCACTCTTGAAAGTGAATTTTATTCGTCACAAGTTTTATTAGAATTGTGTTTAGACCAAAAAAGATCATTTTAAATTTGTTTTATACATCAATTGTGGTATCTATGAGCTACAACATGAGGTCAAAAAACTAGCATAAAAGTCCACCATTTTAGCTTAGGGGACTAATAAAGTCATAATGGTAGCTCTGGGGTAAGTTTAGCCATTTAGCCAGGGGTAAGTTAAGCTGTTGACTCAATATACCCCATACACTTAATAAGTGTATTTTGCACACATTAAGGCAAATAACTGAGCAATGTAGTTTTCATTTGAGTCATTATTTGCTGTGTATGTCTCTGTGATTATATTTTCTCTTGTAGTTTCCTTTGCAAAATCTTTGAAAGATAAAATATGCTAACCTTCCAGTGCAGTTGGATCCACCTTATACAAAGTATGCCACTGTAAGTAAATCAGGTTTTAGTTTTTAAAATTGCAGATGAAGCTTGGTTTTACAGTTTCTGTTAGAAATTCATTTTCATATGATGTAAGCGTAATCTAAAAATAACTACTTTGAGTCATTTCTATATATACCCTCCAAAATATGCTTTTTAAACCTTGATTTAGTTGCAGATGTCCCTGGAAAGGATCAAACTGGTGCTATTTACTGCCATAAAGTTTGTTTTTATATGCTTTTGTAATAGCTGCCCTTCTTTGAAATTTGTTTTTTTAAACTTCATTCAACCAGGACAACCTCACTGAGATTAAAAATATCCTTGACAAAATAGTTTAATGGCACATTGCTTTATCCCAGAAAAGCAAGTTATGTTAAAAAGTATCCTATATTTTAACAGCTGTTTAGCTGTTTCAACAGGTACAAAAGTTATTGTACCTGTTGAATTGTGTATGATAAATAAAAATACACATGAGTGTGAAGAAGTGACTATTATTTAGGGAGGGAGAAGGTGAGGGCTGGGGTGGAGGTTGGGAGGAGGGGGCAGGGGGGGATATGGCTCAACTTACCCCGCTCCTATGCTCAACTTACCACATACACAGGATAAGTTGTGCCATGAGACCACAGAGTTTTAGACATGGTATATTATCAAGTCATCTATGTTTACACTCATTCTGTTGGTTTGCAGGGATGCACAACATCCTGAAATATATGCAGATATACTAGTTAGAGACAAAACTATGAATGCCTTGATGCAGTGATCTGAAATATGAAAAACGGCTCATCTTACCCCAGTCTCCCCTAATTACTATTATTGTTATTTTTTTATAATTATTGTTTTGTATTATTATGATCATCATAATATCACAACCCAATAGAATGCATAAAAAAGGTTCAGTCAAATATTTTCGGCTAATTATTACATAAAAATACAATAAAAGCTGTAAAAGTCCATTAAAAACAGTCTTATAAAGAAGTAAAATGGATGAAAACAAAAATAAATTTTGTTTATATGAGGAATTAACAGACATTCAAGCCCTCCTTGTGTTGTTAATACTTATTTTTTCAAACTTTTACTGTTGAAGGGAGAGGGGTCCGTCTGCAGGCCGCAAGACAGATGCGTGTCGCAGAGAAGGACAGTAGGCTTATCGCAGAGTGACGTCACTTTAAAACAAGCCTACTTTCCGAGACGCTAGTTAGTGGGAAATCACGTAGAACCACGCGAGATGTGGAAAGTTTTAGTGATGAACAGTGGCGGATGGTGTCCAGACTGTAAATGTTAGCGTATTTCAGGTAATAAATGTAAAACAGTTGCTGCATTTAGTTGTATTATTACCTAACCCTTACCCTAACCCCTTACCCTAACAGTATTTGTACGCATTTGAAAACATTTATTAAAGAATGGGTAAACAAAAACATTGACGTTCAGCAGGACCCTGCTGAAGCTGTTGTTATACCAGGGCTCATATCCCTTTAAGAGGCGCATGTGGTAGGCGTGTCGCAGAGTAACGTCACTCTGCGACACGCCTCTGTCTTGCAGCCTGCAGACGGTAACGGGTGAAGTCCGTGTCATGTGACTCCGCCCCCTTCGTCTGACGCCATCACGCTGCGTCCTTACGTTTGTCGTTCCTGGCAGCCGGCGATCTCCTGCATTTTCCTGACTTTTACATCCAGGTAAGCAATATATACATACATTTGTCCTAATTGTTACAAAAATGTTGTGTTTTTAAAGGCTGTTTTCCGTTCAGTCTGTCTTTTATTCGGTACATTCTTTGAGCAGACGTAGCGTGGTACAAACGTCTTATTAATGTTCATTTCGCTGAAGCTACATGGAGTTAAATCCATTCAGAATCTACAGAAACAGCTATCTACCTCCTTGTTAACATTTACTGGGTTAAAGAGCTTTAACTAAAAGAGACATTTGTTCGTTTAAGACCTGGAAGCCTCAGATATATCCGTTATAACGTTGGACAAGAACTCAAACTTCTGGACGAGGTCAAATAATTGATTATATAAGCCACTCGCAGGTAATACAAATACTATTCAGTGGTTATTTTCAAGTTTTAATTTTCTACCTGAAGGAGTTCACTGTCTTCTATGTTCATTACACGTAATTTCTGTAACAGAGAATGTTCTACCTCTTATATTTTATTCGATATGAATAAATGGGATAAAGTGAACAACAATATTTAGAGCTAAATTTAATGCTCATTACTGTATAACTGAGTAAATAAAAGATGTCACAGACTTTGTTGGCATGTCCAAGCATCTACTGTCTTTTCAAGCATGCAGTTGAATGTTTATTTAACCCCAGTTTTTCCACCTGTGACCCATTTAAGTTATGGTGAAATACGTTAGATTTTTTTCAAGTAGTTGTAAACTTAGCCATTATTGGAAAAATGTTTTTGATTAGGTGAGTAAGAGTAAAAATTTCTTTAGTTTTGCAACATTTTGCACTTGGTCAGCAGAAAGTTATCTGGGATTTCCGTCCTGCCAGAGAGAGAGGATTATTCCCTTTGTCTCTACAGCTTTGGATCAACATGGGTTTGTTCTGATCAAGATTTCCTGTTGCTTAACAGAGGCTTTTTTTCTTACTGCTATAGCTGTGTTGTGGCATAGTGCTATACTCATGGTGGACTCATATTGGGTTTGGAATAAAAATAAAAAACAAATATATAAAGAGAAATGAGGGTTGCACAAAAATGGATTTTTGCAGATATTGGATATGCCGTTATTTTCAAACTCCTTACAGCCGACGCCAATATTTTTTGTCAAGAGCACAAAGCTCCCACTTTACTGTAATTAACCTGCTCTTGTAATGGTGCCAGGGTATTAATATTAGAAGCCAATGTGGAGCAGGAAAAATTTTGTTTTATTTATTAATAAATGTCACTTTTGATTTATCAAGGTGGACTTTGCGTGACGATGAAGTGAACTATCATGCATTGTACTTTTTATTTGTGGCCAGTTTGTCAGTTTGTATGGTTGATATATTGGCAAAAATGTTCCTATTAGCCAATACCAATATTGGTCCAATAATATCATGCATTCCTACTTAATCTTACTTTATATTTAAGATAATGGGGCATCAGTGTTTTCCTTTTTGTTCCTTGAAAACATGAATCATGTATTTTTAAGATTCAAGAACTTTAGATTTTTGACGATATTCAATTTACAGATATTTCTGTATTTTTTATCGCTGATACCAATATTTCTCATCAAGAGCACAAAGTCTATACATTTTGATAACTGACTTGTTGCTTTCAATGTTACAGTTTATTTGTTTTAGGAGCAGGTGTAAATCAAGAAAAACAACATTTAAAATTTGAAGAAGTGAAACTCTTGATTTTTAAACCTGTGCAGTGATGATAAGGTGAAGCATTATGGTGCGTGTGTGCATTTTGCTGATATTACTGCCTATGTAGGGCAGATATGTATGGCCAATATATTGGCTATAAATATCGGTAAAACAAATTTCATTATCTGCTGATACTGATATCATACTGTTAATATTGTGCATCCCTAATTTAATGGCTTTGTGAGGACAAAAATTACTAGTGGCTTTGCTGGCATGTACTTTTTTACTACAATATGCATTGCAATAAAGATAACCCCTGCTTCTAGCATTTAGTTTTCATATTAAAGAGAAGCAGAGACTCTTAACATGTAAGACACAGTCACCTTTGAATATTTGCTCCTTTTTCTTGATGAAATACTTCAGTGATTTATTGATGTCATGTCTGTTGACCATCCTGTCTGTCTGTCCTTTATCAGCACATAGACGTGTCCTCAGTGACTCTGCAGTCAGCTGTCGGCTAAATGCTGAATCTTTAGCATAAACTGGGTCACATCTGTAATGTTTAACTCTCTTCTTTCCCTCACAGGGTCAGTTAGAGGAGGAGGACACCATGGTGCTGAACCCTGTCATCTCCAAACTGACCAATAAACTGGTTGTGCTGGCGAGCGCTTCTCCCAGGAGGCAGGATATTCTTCGTAACGCAGTATGTTCTTATTCAATTTATTCTTGTCTATGGACAGATATTTATTTTACTGCATTTAACCTAAAATTACAAAGATTATAAATAAAAATGTGTAGTGGCGAGGGGTTGCACTCGAGGGAACCAGCACAATGCTAACTTCTGCTTTTGGCTTCAAAAATAATTCATCCCTGCACCACTCTAATGAGATCAGGATTATATAACATGATTTATTACTGATTTCAACAAACACAAAAAGCAATCATTTAACTCAAGCACTCTTAACATCACCATTCTGAACCAGGGATGCACAATATTGCCTTATCATCAGCAGCTTAAGCCAATGGCCTGGCAAGCTCATTGCAGAACATAGACCATAGAGTGAATGCAGAGTTGTTGGCAACATGGCACAGGGCAGTACTTTACCAACCAATCACCACAGAGTAGACCTTGTAACCAATCAGTGGAGACTGGGCCTTGAAGTGACAGAGAGATTACAATACTATCACGTAGAACCGAATGATTTTAAGAAAAGATCTAATTGTGTTAAATAAGTAATAATAAGAAAAACAAAATTCAGCAATTCCAATAAAGGAAAAAAGCCAGCCATGCCAAACCAGTATGTCAGCCTTTGATGGTTTTGGCCATGAGCGCTGACATGTGACAACATTGCCACAAGCAAATAGTTGAATTGAACTGATCCTGGGTCAGTCAGGAGCACTGCAACAAATTGCAGCTTCGGTGATCACATGATCACGTTGTCTGAAATCGCGATTTTGATCAGAAAACGATAAATCGTTCAGCCCTACCATCAGGGGTTCACATGAAAATTGTTGAAGGTTTGTTGAACATTAGTGGTTATGAATATACTTTAGCAGCCTAAACAGCTGAATATGTGGACACATGCCAAGGTAAAATATGAGTTTTTCTAATGTCTCATGTGTCTCATGTGTTTCAGGGCTTACAGTTTGAGGTTGTACCGTCCTGGTTCAAAGAAACTCTGGATAAGGGACTCTTCAAAGCTCCTCATGAGTACGCTGTTGAGACGGCCAAACAGAAAGCTCTGGAGGTGGCCAGGAGGATGCCCTTTGTGAGTCTAAATCTCTTCTATGAAGAAATACACAGTAAAATTTTGATCTGTTTCTCTGGACCTCATGCTGATCCATTTTAACCTCTTCAGAAACACCTGAAGACTCCAGACATGGTCATAGGAGCAGACACCATCGTGGTAAGAGTGGATTAGTGTTGAGTGTTTGTCAAGTTCTTTAGGGGTTAATTGCAGAAGGCCTGAACTTGTAAAGGCTAGATGTGACACCAGAGGACACAGGACAACTCAGTCCTTTGTTTCTTGAAGATTTCTTTTAATTTATTTGTCTTATTAAAGTAAAACTCCAACATTTTCATTGTTTTCGTGTCTTGCCTCACTCCCGAGTCCATGACAAGCAGATAGACACCATTATTTTGACTGTGCGTGCAGTAACAAGGAAGAGACGGGCAGAGCTCGCCCACCGCTAGTTAGCTTAGCTCAAACACTGCGAGTCAATGGGTAGTGTTAGCCTACCTCTGCCTACAGTCATCAGATAAACTCTCCAGTAACTCTAAACGGTCCTGTGTGCCTGTTGTGACTCTTTTTTACCCCTTTATGTTACCTTATCTTTTGTTATCTTCATATTATCTTCTTCTACAGAAAGTAGAAAAAAGTCCCTGACAGTTTTCATGTTCTGTGACGTTTAAGAATTTTCTTCAGAAAAGAAACTGTGTTCAGTATCGATTTACTTTCTTTATCATGGCAGAAAACTATTGCTTCACCCAGCTCACTCACAACTGCGAATTGGTTCTCATCGGTCACTGAAATGAGCTGTTCAAAAGACTCGACTTGTTTGCGAACATCTCTCGCGAAAACCACTGCCGAAGTAGGTCAACAAAACAAAGCCTCTGTTTAGGAGTAGAAGAAAATAATATGAAGATAATAAAAGACAACATAACATATAGGGGTAAAAAACAAGTCACAACAAGCCCACAGGACCGTTTAGAGTTACTGAAGAGTTTATTTGATGACTGTAGGCAGAGGCAGGCTAACACTACCCATTGATTCCCAGTGTTTGAGCTAAGCTAACTAGCAGTGGGCGAGCTTTGGCTGTCTCTCTCTTGTTACTCCACGCACAGTTTAAGGAATGGTGTCTATCTGCTTGTCATGGACTCAGGAGTGAGGTAAGACATGGAAACAACAAAAATGTTGGAGTGTTCCTTTAAGAATACTTTCTGAAGATTCAAAAGCAAGGCAACTGGACTGTGTAGAGTTTGTTGGGAAGACGTTTCACTTCTCATCCAAGAAGCTTCTTCAGTTCCAAATGGCTGGTGCTGGAAGCAGATATTTATCTTGCTCCTTTAAGAATAGGTCAAAACCTGAACAAAAATAGCAAATTGACATATCAATTCCACAAATATTGTTTAAATAAACTTTAAAACTTTCATTAATTAATTAAAACAAACTGACTGCTGGTGTCTCTGAAGTCTCCACTGTCTGCTCCTGCGGCACATCTCTCTGCAGCTCCTACCTGCTCGTATAACTAAACAGCATGATGCCCTCTCTCTCTCTCTCTCTCTCTCTCTCTCTCTCTCTCTCTCTCTCTCTCTCTCTCTCTACTCTGCCTTCTTTTCTTTGCAGCAGCAAAAATATCAAGGAAACCTTCAGGACTACCATATTTTAATCAAAATAAATTAATGAACACATAATTAAACAACATTAAATGCCATTTTGTTCTGTTTTGGCTTGACAGTGTTACTCCTCTGTTTTTCTTTAAAAGGACTTATGTTCATTTGATCCTGTCTTTTTATCAGACTGTGGACGGCATGATTTTAGAGAAGCCAGTGGACAAACGGGACGCGTACAGAATGCTGTCCAGGTCAGAAATAACACCAAACACCAGATTTAAGCAGCAAACACAAAAAAGTACTTTCTTTGTACATGTTGTGCTTTGTAATTTCTCTTTCAGCCTGAGTGGTAAAGAGCACAGTGTCTACACGGGTGTAGCAATAGTCCTCTGCCATGATAAAGAAAGTAAGTCAAACTGAACACACAGTTTCTCTTCTGAAGAAAGTTCTTAAACTTCACAGAAAATGAAAACTGTCTGACTTTTTTCTACTTTTTGTTTTGGCACTGACGAAAAAGATTGTAAAACCCAAATACACACACAAATGTATTGAATGCTTAGTTTTTAAAATAAAGAAGTTTATTTTATATTTAAGTTTTGGCTAGAGATGAGGACATCCCCTCAAAGAAAAGCTGTATTTACATCAGTGATTCCATCTGCACTTAACTCCTCAAAATTTTCTAGATTTTCAGCATATGTTAACACAAACATCTTATTTTTCAACCTGAAAATTCTAGATTATTATGCAATCAGACCACCTTTAACTGTAACATAATTAGTCAGACTGAACTGGTCTGAGAACTCAGCAGAATATATTCAGGAAATGTATATACTATGGTTCAAATAGGGCTGTTACTTCTCTCAAATATCAAACTCAATCAACTTTTGAGCATACGAGGTATTAACTGGATATCTTCAGTAATTTTGGTATATGTGTATACTTTCTCCAACTGACCTGGTGCAACACAGACAGAAGTCCTTTCCAGGTCATTTTACCATTTGCCTCTCTCTAGGCCACAGCGATGGTCAGCATGTCCTTGCCTATGAATCTTGTTTGTGTCGGCCAATTTCTGTGCCTCTGCCTATGGAGGAGGGCGCGGCCACTCAGAGCTGAACACTCCTCCACCACCTTAGGGGGGTGGAAGGCCTACAGATGTGCCCACTGTAGGGATGCATGATATTTATCAGACCAACATAATATCAGCCAATTTGGGGGGAAATGATGTAATTTATTTATCGACCCGATACGTACATTTTATCCGATAAAAAGATCTGATAAATTACTTAAATCGATGGAGTGATGGAGTTCATTGCGCTTGACGACCAGCCCTTTTCTGTCGTTGAGTGCCCGGGTTAATAGCACATTTGGAGCCATGTTACACCCTCCCAAGCTGTCGCTTCTTCTTGGACGTATCCCTCCATGCCCTCGAAGGTTTCGCTGCCACACACATCCATAACTTGATACCATAACACAAAACAAGACCAGACTACACATAAGTTTTACCACAGACATATGGACATCTGTTGTTAGTCCGTCGGCACGCTTAGCTTAACGGCTCAGTGGTTGGACCAAGATTTCAACATGCATAAAGATTATATTAAATATAAAAATATGGACTTATCGGTTATCTGTATCAGCCATGAGAAGAAGGAAATTATTAGCTATCGGTATCGGTTGAAATTTTTCATATCGTGCAGCACTAGCCCACTGATTTGTTGTAGATCAGGAGAAAGCCAGGCGCACGTAGCCGGGCCTTGCTTTTTATTTCTCCATCAGTGATGTGGTGCCCAAAGTGCTTCAACAGCGTGGCTTTGCCTGCCCTCTATTTTCTAGAGGTGTGTCCTGTTGTCAAGAGAGCAGTAAAAGTATTGGGTTGTGCTGGGAGCGCCCTCTGTTGGATCGGGCAGTTCACTGCTCTAGGCGCCCCATTATGCTGCAGAACTGTATATTTTCAATTCAAGTGTTTGTTTACAGTTTGAATATGGATTTTTACCCCCATGCTTGAACACATTTTTATATTTCCAGTATAAGGTGACAGCCCTAGTGTGATGACTATTTTTCTGTACTTTACATTTATCAAAAATAAAACTTTTTGTGAGGAATTGATTGGAACAAAAGCAATAAATGAATTATTTTTACAAGGACATTTATTTACAATGTTAAATACAATTAGGTTCAGCCGATGGCTTGAGCTCCATACGACCTTTCCACAGGGTCATGACTGGAGGTCAGGCTGTTGGGGCATCAAGAAGGCAACAAACTAGTTGTTTTTGACAAACCTTTTATTCATCTTTCCCAGTTTTTCTTGGGATATGCTTTCAAACGGCCAATCAACCATTCAAACCAGCTGGGTTTAATAAACGTCAGTGAGGGGATTACGTTGCTTAGGGCAGCGAAAATCTCAATGCACACCATATTCATACCTACGACTCTTTAATATGAGCTGCTGAATCTGATCAATTTTTATGTTTATTACTTTTTTATTATTAGATCGTAACCTTGTAAAGAAAGACAGACAACATTTGAATCTGAAGTGTCAGTATTTCTCAGAAAATATATTTAAACAAATCATAATGATGTTTTTTTTTTTTTAATTCCCCAAAATCATTTTTTAGTCTGACCCTGACAAAATCCTGTTGTAACCAGACATCTGCTTGCTAAGGTGGAGAATGACATTTAATCTACCAATTCTAACACAGATTTAATCACTGTTGAATATTTTTAATGAACTGTACAGTGATTTAGCAGGGTTTTTTTCCAAGCTGACCGTCAAAAGGTGGGACATTTTGGTTTAATCTGAATCCTTTGGAGTGTCATCATAACTGAGTATCTGTAGGCCCAGTTATTATTGAAAACGACAAACAGGGTCTGTTTCATTCTCTATGCCGACCTCCTTGCTGTTAACTTTGTATGAATGTTTTAAAGTCACTGAATTGGCCTTTTTATATGGTCATTATTAGTACATTAGGTACCCATAGAGTAAATTAAAGACTAAATCACCATCCGCTGTATGTTTGAGTTGATATTCCTTGATAGTAAAAATTTCCAGGGCACACTAGACAGAGTTTGAGTAAACAGTTACCCACCTCTATCAAAAACCAATAAAACAAAAGAGTAGTGTAGTAACGTAGTTTTTTTTTAGCAGTGTGTTCATGTAATTTTTTTATTTGCCTCCCTGTAGATGAAGAGGTGGACTACCAGCTCATCGACTTCTACGAGGAAACAAAGGTGAAGTTTGCCAACCTATCAGAAAGTATGCTGTGGGAGTACATCAACAGTGGTGAGCCAATGTGAGTATTCTGAAGGTTTAAACTTTGACATACAACTGTTGACTGTCTTCGTGTCGTAACCTCGCCGGACATTTGTCAGCAGAGGTCATTTTAGTGAACAGCCGCCAGGTGAACCAGCTGCCTTTTGGACTTTTGTATCTGGGTTTTTATTGTAGCTTTGTTTGCTCTGTGCTGATTGACTGAGATTATGTCAGTAAGGAGTGAATCCTTAACTTGAGTCAGCAAGAGTGTATTTTTGCGATTTAATCTAACTTGCAAACATTTTAACAATAAGACTGAACAATTTATTGTCTAATAGAGAGAATGAAGTATACATGATACTGTATTTTGCTGATATGCAGATATTTCCAAACTTATTATCACCAATACTAGTATTTTCTGTCAAGAGCACAAAGCTCCACTCCTCTGAAGTTGACCTGTTCCTTTTATTGTTATAGTCCATGTGTGTTAAAACAGATGCAAAGCAAAAACATTTTATTCCTAAACAAAATTATAATTTTGATTTATAAAAGTGGACATTCAGTGATGATGAGGTAAACCATGATGGTACATTTATTAATTCTGCCAATTTTACAGCCAATGCAAAGGCCAGTTTTTACGGTTAAATTATTAGCTGTAAATACTTGCAAAAATGTTAACATCTGCCAGTAACAATAATCATCTTTTTTAGGCAAGTCTCTGCAGATACAGATATTGTTACGATAACATACGACTATCTTGCACTACAGCCTCTTCACACATAGAGGTTGGTGCTCTCAGAACAGGACCAGTGCGTATGAGAAAACACCTCAATAGATTCCCAAGAAGAAGGGCGATAAGAAAAAAAAACAAAAAACAAGTGGAGCACACAAGTCACTTAAACAGGTCACGTTAGTCAAGGACTTAAGTTTTGAGCCAATCTGCGTCTTCATCAGAGTTTACATCATGTCTTTGAAAAGGGTTTAATGTAAGTTGTACAATAATTGCATTGTGTCGAATCTGTAGAGGATCAGATGCAGCTTTTTTTCCTCCCCTTTGGAAATATTTGGATCTGAGGGGGCGGAGAGGCTACAGGAGGCCATGATAGGAGCTCTGCACTGATTGTCTGCCTGAATGATGTCTTGATGGGAGGGGGAAGGAAGGTTTAATGGCTTTGGAGTGAACTGTCAATCATGGTGTCTGCCTGTGATGAGCAGAAAACACATGTAGGTAGAGGATGTATAGTAGCTATGACATCATAGACCACAGGAAGTAAAACAAAGCGTTTAAAGGTGCATTTCTTTAAGAGGCACAGGGCTTTTTTCAGTTAACTGACAGTTTTGTAAATGTCATGTTCTTTTGCTCGCAAAATCCTTCTTACAAGGTTAAAAGCAAAGATAAAAGGTTTTGCAGAACATGGGAGCTTTACAGAGATACTTGAGGAAATGTTGGCACTCTACAAAACAACATACAATCAGTTAATTTAGTAAAACACATTAAACTAGAAGTGCTCCAACCTTGTCGAGCAAGTTATTATGAAAAATGTGGAAAAATGCTGTATCCCGCAATGCAGACAAATCCTCGAAAAATAATTCCTGGATCCGCATCCAGATTTCAGTCACCACCAAAATCTGTTGAGAAGATAACTTATTAGCAAAAATGTGGGATACTGCCCTATCCTGCAATATTAACAGCTCTTTAAAAAAATCCTGGATCCACAAATTCAGATCCCCACCAAGTTGTAACCCTTCTTCCATGTACCATCGCCAGCATTCCCTCAAAATGTTATCAAAATCTGTTGGTAACTTTTGGAGTTATCCTGGTCACATTCTAACAAACAAACTAACAGATGCTGGCAAAAACATAACACCCCAGGCAAAGGTAAAAACAAATGCCAGATTTTACATACTGTACGTTTCATTTAATGTTTTATTGATAAACACAGATATAAACTGTTTCATTGTTCATCAATATTAATATCAAAATGTGTTTTTTCACATTATTAAAATGATAAATTCACATTAATAAAAAAAACTACCAGACCATCTATTTACATGTTTTTGAGGAATGGTAGGTGTTTCCTCTGAACATTTGGATGCAAGTTTCTTCATTTCTAAACAGATGATTCACACTATTCTGTTTATACAGTGTGTAGTTACACTCATCAGCTGTTTTACTCTAATGTCTGTGGGTTTTTTTTCAGGGATAAGGCCGGTGGTTATGGCATTCAGGCTCTTGGGGGAATGCTGGTGGAGTATGTCCACGGAGACTTCCTCAACGTCGTGGGTTTCCCTCTCAACCACTTCTGCAAACAGCTGGACGTGATTTACAACCGACCCACTTCTTTACATCAGGAGAGTTCATCAACAGGTCTGAGTGAAAACGGCACTCACAGCTCTTCAGAAAAACACAACACCTCCTCGAGCTCGTGTCAGCACAGTCAGAACAGCCCCTCAACCAGCCCCCTACATAAGGTCAGAGTTTGTCAGTTTATCAGTGCAGTACGTCACGTGTTTCTTATTTTTAATATGAGCTCTCTTATTTATAGGTGAAACGGGCGGATATTAGCAGTGAAGCAGGTGAAAGTTCACAGACAGTGGTCAATAACTGGTCGAGACAGACAGACAAATGTGAGACAACAGCAATACCACCAACGACCAGCAGAGGGCAGCACACAGAGCAGGAAGAGAGTGAACCCAGGAGGGATGAACTGCAGAAAATGATGGACCTGATGGATGGATTCAAGGCCTCCAAGGTGATAAAAGTATCAGAATTTTAATAATCTTGAGAAAAATAGATGTATACAGTGCCTTTAGACAGTTTAACCCATGTTAATGGCAGTTCAGCTAGATGCTGCTATATGAATCAACATCATTCCTCTCCAGATTATATTCATTATAGATATTGTTAATGTTACATTGATCTCTCTATCCATGCTTGTGTTGACTATACAGTCATAGTACTGTCTTTACAACCATATAGACATGAGGACACTCTTGAAAATGAGATGCCATGTCTCGAAGGGCTTACCTTTAATACATTTATATTCCACAAATATGGCGCTATACATATAAAGATTGATTGGTTGACTCTATATTCAGCAGAGACAAATGTGATGAGGACAGATTCATTATTTGGGTGTCCCTGAGATTGTCTTTATCATAAATTCTTACTTTACCCTTTGTCTCTGCATGGATGGACACATATCTGGATTTATGTATGTGTATGTACAAATATATATTTATATGCATTTGTATATATGCAAATACAGTTATCTATAAATAAAGAGTGTGTCTTCAGCCTGCTCTGTTGTAAAGTGTCTTTAGATAACACTTGCTATGAGCTAGTGCTATACAAATAAAGATTGATTGATTTATTTAAAGTGAATGTTAATGCAGAAAATATGCTGGAAACTCATCTCTAATTTATTTATTTATTTTGAACATATTGACAACAAAAATATATACAAAACAAATAAAAAAGACAAAGAGAAAATAATAAGAAAGCAAATAACTAATTTATAATATTCATCATAAGTTACAGTGTACATGCTCGACAAGGAGTAGGAAAAAATTAAACTTATCTGGTCCTACCCCTTTATCTCTGTTACATGTTTGACTCAAGTTCCACCTATGTACTCAACAGAATTAACATAAAAGAATTTTTTTTTTTTTCTTTTTAATATTAAGGCACTTAGTTAAATACATTAATAAGACTTGTTGTTCCCCCTCGAGATTGCTGTATTTCTCCAGTATGACTGATTTAAATCTCTTTTTAAACTGGGTTAAGTTTCTGCTCTGTTTCAGATCATACAGACTGTTCCATATTTTGACACCTTGTATTGTTATACAAAAGCTCCTCATTGTTGTTCTTGTACTTGAGATTTTAAAATTTAACTGACCCCTTAACTTGTATCCACCATCTCTGTCAGAGAAAAATGTTTGGATGTGATTAGGCAGTACATTATTTCTTGCTTTATACATGATTTGTGCTGTTTTCAATTCTACTAAATCAAGAAATTTTAAAATTCTTGACTGTAAGAAAAGTCGATTTGTGTGGTCATAAAAGCCTACCTTGTGCATTATTCTAATAGCTCTTTTTTGGAGAATACTTAACAGATTTAGTGAACTCTTGTATGTGTTGCCCCAGATCTCCAAGCAATAATCTAAATATGGAGCCACCAGTGAGTTATACAGAACATGAAGTGATTGATGGTTTAGGACATGTTTTGCTTTGGCCAGGACAGAGACACTTTTAGACAGTTTGGTATGAACATGCTTAATGTGAGGCTTCCAGCAAATCCTGTCATCCATAATCACGCCCAAGAATTTGTTACCATGGACTCTCTCAATATTGACACCCTCTATTTGTATTTGAACATTAGTATTTGATTTGTATTTCCCAAATAACATGAATTTGGTTTTATTGAGCAATTTGAGCAATAAGAGGATGAAGACAATGTGCAAGTCAAAATGAAAGAAAGGGACAATTTTTAAAGGTCACCACAATGTTCATTTCAATTTAAAATTGTCATCCAAAATAAGATTTACACAACAGCAAAACAACCACTGTGGCACACGTTCAGGCCCATGTACCTCGGGCCGTGTATCTCACACAACCCCGCTTTAAAAAAACAGAAGTATCCCTTTATGTTTTAAATAAAAAGCAGAAGCCCCACTTGTCAAGTCATTGTTAAAAGAAATGAAAAACAGCATTTAGAGTGAATTCTGCTTTTGTTTTTGTACTAATTTTAAGGTGAGGACATATTCATATGGTGGCACAGCAGGTTAATGCTTTTGCCTCACAGCAGGAAGGTTGCTAGTTTAAGTCCCTGCATCTGTATGGCATTTGCATGTTTCCTTATGCATGCAGGGGTTTTTTCCAGGTGCTCCTGTTTCCTACCACAGAACAAAAGCATTCTGTTTAGGTTAACTGGTGACTCTAAATTCTCTAGATATGAGTGTCCGTGATTAGTCGTCTGTGTCTCTATGTTAGCCCTGTGATTGATTGGCAACAGGTCTAGTGTCTCCAGATGTCAGCTGGGAAAAGTTCCACACACTGCAATGCTTGAAGGGATGAGTGGTATAAGATAATAGTTAAATGGATTGTTGGACAAGTTTGTAATATAAAGGGTTTTTTACTGCCTCTTGAAGAGAGTTTAAACAAACATTGAATGAAGGCAAAAAGACAAAGGAGGTGGAAAAAGGCTGTGAAGAAAGAACAGCTGAATGATGAAAACCAGTGAAATGATAAATGAATTAATAAAAATCTTCAATGGAAATATCTGTAAAGTATGTATAATCAGTTAAAATGATGACTAAAAGCTGTTGTGTGTAGTTATTTTCACATATACAGAAAAGAGGAACTTTCTCTATGAAAAAGTGCTTGTTTTGTTGCTTGAATATTAGTTTGATAATTCTCTCTGTGAATTTAAGTATTAAAGATAAGTTTTAAAGTAGTGGAGCGTAAAGATTTGATCAATAGGAAAATATCAAGGACTATCTTATGAAGTTCACTCAAAGCCTTTAACCATCACCTCTGGCACTCACCAATAATAATGTTCCTCTTTTTAATTGTTTCATCAACATTGTGTGGTGAGTGTAAACACTTAGTATTGCTGTAATAGGACAATATTCAGAAAATTTTCAGGAAGTTCAACTGAGGTTAGATTTTTTTGCTCTTGCAGTCACTTCTTAGAAACTTGACTGGTTTCCTGATGACAAAGGAGAAAACTAAACAGTTTCAGCATAAAAGATATGAGGGGTTATGGTTTCTTTTTCACAGACAGGATCCTACTGATAAGGATGTAAATACATAGAATATCTTTAGATTCAAGTTATTCCCACAGAACTTTAAATATCGTGTGTACTGAGTATGAAATCTGAATTAAAAATCAGGACAGTAACATTTTCTTTTTTTTTTTATAAACAGAACTAGGAGCAAGCCAAGTTATTGGAAAATGTTGAAAACTGCCCAATCACACAGTGTTAACAAAAACTTTAAAAAGATCCAGGCTCCACATCTGTATTCAGATTGTTTAAAATATCTAGCCACTTATTCCTTTTACCATGAACAACATTTCTTGTAAATTTAATCAAAATCTATTTTGAACCTTTTGAGTTATCTTGCTCACAAACAAACAGACGAATACACAGACCAATAACCAAATGAGCAAATACCAGCAAAAACAAAACCTCATTGGTGGAGGTCAAAATAAAACAGGAGATTTTTCCTGCATTTTCACCATTGTTACAAACTGTTGATGGATTTTCTTTCACTTAGAATTGACTGCAAGCTGGTGGTTGCATTAAAATATCCTTGGTTAAGACTGTCAGTTGCAATTTTTAACCACCTCTGTAAACAAAGACATTGTTGCATTATTAAAAACTAGGAGTACTTCAAGAGCACCAACCTCCACCAAGGCGATTCTGGCAATATTGGCCTATTTTGCATTGTTAAGAAATTGTTAAGAAAAGCATGAGGACAGTTGATATGATGCTTAAACTACTTGCAACCAGTTAATAACTGAAAGTGCCTCCTGATTCCCCTCCATTATAGGGAATCAGGAGGCACTCCTGCACTGCACACTGAGAATTATTTGGAACTAGAAGATCACAAACCTCTACCAAAGCATTTCTAACATTGTCATTTGTGTTATTGTCAGAAATGTGGAAATTTGCCCTGTCTCACACGTAAACAAATCCTTGAAAAATGTTTTTGGATCAGCATCTGGATTCAGGTCAACACCAAAATATAACGTTAGCCATGAGCATTATTCACTGAAAGTTTCATTAAAATCCATTCAGAATTTTTTAAGCTGTCCTATTAACAAACCTACAAACTAACAAATGCCAGCAAAAACATAACCTTGACTTCAAACCCCACATCACGTTTGCAGGGATGAAGTGTGCTAATGTTTAAGTCCAATCTGCCTTGCCTTATTCTCTCCAGGCTCTGTTTACTGCCTCCAAGATGTGTGTGTTTGACCTGCTGAACAGCAGACCAGGGCTGGATGCAGAGCAGGTAGCCCAGGAAATTAAAGCCTCTGTAAAGGGGACCCAATGTCTGCTGGAGGCCTGTGTGTCTCTGGGACTGTTGAAGAGCAAAGACCAAGGTGAGACATTGCTTACAGCTGCAGCAGCTCCAATTTTCTAACCTTGCACAGCAGCTGGACCAGCTTGATTCAATGTCTGTATGTTACGGCCTCCATACCACTTGTAAAATACCTGGCTCAAGATTTACCAAAGGAGACCAGAAACATATTAAAAAGGACGCCACACAAAGGACAAAGTTGATTTTTCTTTATTGAAATTAAAATATTCAAATGAGAAACAAACTAAATGAAACAAAAGGGGCTGGAGTTGTCGGCAAATATGAACAAAACAGGAGAAAATGATCAGGCCATAAGGGGCCGTCGCACCCAAACACCTCTCCATATACTGCCTGACCAAAAACTAACTAAACCAAGGAATAATCAAAACCAAGAAAACAGGACCACCGACAATCTCCAGCCCAAACTAAAACAACAAAACCCAGCAACCTAGTGCTGCTGAGGAACAAAAAGGGAAAAGGAGAAACAAAAATACCTGTGAATCCAGGAAACAGAGGAGCACAAAGAAACCTCCTGCTCCTCAGGTCTGTGTGTGTGTGCCCAACCATTGCTCCTCTCTCAGCTCATCCAAATAGCCCTCCCCTCCCTGAGCGCAGATTGCTCTCAGGTGTGCAGCAGAGGAGAGGAAGGAGGAGAACCAGGGAGAGACAGAGAGAGAAACAGGAGCGAGAGAGGAGAGGCACCTGGGAGTGAGGGAGACAGAGAGGAGCGAGAAAGGAGAGGCACCAGGGAGAGAGAGGGAGAGGAGCAGGGCCGCACGTAACACTGTAATCATGCAGATCCATCTTGTGAAGCTCCAATCTACAATGATTGTGCTCAGCCCAAAGGAGCACGGTCCAATCAGAGCTTTTTAGAGCAGGAAGAGGTGAAAGAGACAAGCGAGACGACAGCAGGAAGTGACTGCATGTACAGAGATTAGCATAGACATTGCTAACAGCTTCAGTAGCAGTTTTATCAGATTTGGATTACATTTCTTTATTCAATGAAAAACAAATACCAACACTACAAACTTCTCTAAAGTAAGGATATTTTCACTCCAGTCCCAACATGTTTTGACCTTAGTTTGTTTTATGAAGTGGCTTAAATTCTGTAACGCAGTAGCGCCTACCCTACTCTCATTATCGTATTGGCCTGTAATAAATTTTGATTAACAGAACGATTGTCCAATCACCTGCCAGATATGCATCTAAAAGGTTCTGCCCTCCTCAAAAACTTTCTCCATCTCTCCCAGATGGACTGGTGAAGTATTTTGAGTGGTCTATCTGGTGAATCAGGTTACCAGTTTTCCTCTTCCAGCCAAAAGAGCTGCAGAGCTGCAGCTAACTTCTGGCCACTTTTTTAATCGTGAACTCACATTTTTGAAAAGGGGGTCCCAGTGTGGATAAATCTGAGAACTCCAGCTTTGTGCTTCCATGTGTATAACGAATACAGATATCTTCAGAAACGATGATGATCTCCTTTAAACCACACGCACCAACCCTGACAACAACAGAAACAATGGTGGAATACAGTGTCACACTCATGCTGCAGAGGCTGCTGAACTTGTTTCGTCATTTACAGCAAAGTCTTCTGCTCCCCCTTAGCAAAAAGCAGTGTACTTGAAGTTCGTTTTATGAAGTATGCTTGAGTATAAGTATTGCAAGTATACTAGTAGTATACTATAGAAGACCATGTACTTGTAGTGCACTAGAAAGTATACTAATTTAATACTTCTTTGCACTAAATTGGGACATTTTTAAGTTTAAAAGATATACTTTAAGTATGCTTTATAAAGTCATTTTAAGTTAACAAATGTACACTTTCAAGCATACGACAAGTATACTTATCTATATACTACTAGTGTAATAGGTATATACTTCTAGTCCACATTTTAGTTTATTGAAGTATACTACAAGTATACCCCAAACCCTTATGAAAGGGACTAGAGCTTGATCAATAAAGTTAAGTCAAATATTTCTCTGTTTATGTTTTTAAGGTACATAAAGGTAATGGATTGAGCACTATTTACTGTAAATGTTTAAACTCCAGCACTATAGGATCTTGAACGTGTAAGTTTACAATAGGGGTAATACTTAGACTTTTCTTTATACTTTTCAGTATAAACCAAGTATACTTCCCTGTACTATTCTTATGTAAATAAAATATAGTATATAAAAAGTAAACTTCAAGTATACGGCCTCAGTTTTAGTATAAAATAAGTATACTTGTAGTACACTTGAATAAACTACTTTTTGCTCAGGGCCTCTGCGACCACCGAGAGCAACGAGAACTCGAACGACAGCACATGCCAGTGTTTGATCACATTTCTCGTGATGTATGCTCCATGTCTTCTTCTGTGGTTTTGGTGTATATCTGCAGCAGCATTACAGCACCACTTACAGGTCTGGCATATGTACTACAGTGTCTTCAGTGTTTTCCTGTGGACACAGTTCTTGAAATGATGCCGTCTTTACGGAGAAAGTTTTCATCTCTGTGTGGACGGAGGCCAAATTACAACATAAATACATCTAATCCATTCATGCAATTGCAAGTTGTCCCCATGAGATGGTGTTTTACTCACAAGAACACACAGAGGTAGCTTTGACCTTTGTCCTTATTGGAGTATATGTGATCCCATCACAGACCTGCCAAGATTCAGTCAAGAACAGTGGGGAAAGTCTAAGTGGCTCCATCTGTACATAACATATTTATTATTCCATCTGCATTCGAGCAGTTTTCAGACATTGAGCTTCAGGTTTTTTTTTTCTTCAAGATCATTTTTTGGGCATTTTGTGCTTTTATTGATAGGAGGGAGAGTGACAGTGGATAGAGATGTGAAATGGGGCAAGAGAGTCGGGGAGGACATCCTGTAAGGAGGTCACATGCTGGATTCAAACCCTGCCAGCAGAAACATGGATATGGGTTGTGCCTGGTTGCTTACCACTCTGCCAAACCAACACCCCAAAGTTTTAGTTTTTAAGTAAAAAGAAACTGGAAGAACTCAATATAAAAAGTCCAACATTTCATAAAACTTGAAAAATACCTGAAATAATCCAATCAGTTGACAAGAAACAAGCATAACGTCGTCAGATCGTCAGTCATAGGTTTACAGTTTAAGGGGGAAATAACAGATCACTCATATTTTCATTGAAGGAATTTATTTTTTTTTTACATTATGGACGTCCCTGTATCTCTTTTCCCAGCATGCCAGAGGGCAGTGTATGAAAACACTGATCTCTCCAGACGTTTTCTGTTGACCAACGCTCCCTTCTCGCTGCACGGATACATCCAACATTGTAACAACACAGTCTGGCCTCTTTTCTCCCACCTGGAGAGCGCCGTGCAGGAGGGAACCAGCCAGCATGAGAAGGCGTTCAGCAAGAAATCCAAGGACATGTTTCAGGTATTTATCAGTCAGTTATTATTATCAGAGGCTGATATTTTGTTTTTACCCTGTTATTATGTCTTATTGTTTCTACATTAAGGATACAGTCTACTACGACCAAGAGGTCAAACTGAGATTCATGAAGGGCATGCACAGCATCGCAAAAGTCTCAGGAAGAGCAGTCGCAGTGGCCTTTGACCTCTCCAGCTTTAAAACTGCCTGTGACCTCGGAGGTAAGGCAGTGTTAATTTTGTTGACTAATTATTTTTGTCACAGTTTTTGTCAACAACCTTTCTTCCCCTGATGAAAACAAGTGCACTTGGACAAAAACTAAAACTAAATTAACGAAGATTTTCATCAACACTAGACTAAAATGTTGACAGAGACTTAATCCAATCAGACCAAATTTGGTCATGTAGAAAGTAGGGACAAGTTAGGAATATATCCAATCACAGCTACTTAAGTGGTGTGGAAAGGTTGGATGAGTTAAGAAGGACATCCAATCACGACTGCCTTAGCTTGGTGGTGGTGGGATAAAATGTCATGAAATTTCTTCAGCTAAAACTAGACTAAAATTAAAACAATTTAGATGACTAAGTTATGACTAAAACTTAAAGATATTTTAGGCAAAAGACTATAACTAAAACAAAATTAAAAGTGCTGTCAAAATTAACACTGGTTAGACAAAAGGATAAATCTAATTTTGTACCCCTGAGTAAAAAGCCTTTCTTTGCTCCTTCATTATTTTGTTTTCTTCCCAGGGTGCACTGGTACCATGGCGTATGAGTTCACCAAAGCTCATCCCGGTCTGTCTGTGATTGTTTTCGACCTGCCGGCGGTTATCGAGATGACTGATCATTTCATCCCCCAGGACAGAGACGACAGAGTGTCATTTGTAGCAGGTTTGTAAACATCCATGCAGATGTTTGACGACGTTGAACAGCTGAGGAACAGTCTGTACCAAAGTCTTTGTCCTCTCTGTACGCACAGGAGACTTCTTTACAGATGAGTTACCCAAAGCTGACCTGTACATTCTGGCGAGGATCCTCCATGACTGGTCGGATGAGAAGGTGGACATTCTCCTGAAGAGGATTTCTGATGTGTGCAGACCAGGTACATTATTGTGGTTATTTCAGATGTTTCATAGTTTTGCTTTTGTTGTTTTTATAAACAAGAAAGAAAGCATAATTATGGATCCCTCTTGGGGAAATTCAGTTTTTTTACACTCTGTTGCTGAGACACGCTGCACAAACATAGGCTGAAATACACAAACAGGTCCAACTATCATGCACTCACTGCTGTTTTCCTCTATTGAGCTGATTCACACGCTGCCTATCTGCTGTGCATCAGCTGTTTTAATCCAGTCTATGCTTTTTTTCTGTTTGTCAGTCTTCTTAAGGTGACTTGACCAATCTAACAGACTCAGTTACATATTTGTTCCATATTAAGCAGGGTAAACAAATCCTGACAATGGGGACGACTTACGGCTCAGGTCTCCACTTACAGCCAAATGCAGCAAAGGCCTGATTATCTGGAGGTCCTACACTGCAATAACTCAGATCTAGGCAAGTGTGTTTGTCTATTTTTAAGTAAAAAATATCCAGAACACTTATTCTAATCCACTTTCACTAAACCAGCCAAGATAAATATCTTGCTTTAAGGGATGAAAGGCAAAAAAAGGGCATTGAATTGCTTGTAATGAAGAGAAAATATCTGCCAATGAAACAAGGAAAGATTGACTCAGTGAGGCTCTTAAATTAGGGTTTAATATCTGCTGAAGTTAAATTTGTCTTGTCTTATTGGCAGATTATTTTACTTATTATTACAAGCAACTCAGGCCTTATTTTTGTTAAATATCTTCAAATAAGATCTTAATCCAGACATAAGAATAAGTCAAGTGAGATTGTTTTGTCTTGAAATTGGACAAATACTCTCACTTAGACCTGAGTTTTTGCAGTGTAAGGATGATCTTACCTGATCATTCTGTAGTTTGAGGCAAGTTAAGAGTAATTTTATCCTTTCTGAAGAGGATCGGGGACACCCTGGCTGGAAATCATTAATATCCAACATATTCAGTATTTATTAACAGAAGTCCTGATGTGTGTGGTGTGTACTGTGATCAGCCGGGCACGTCCTGTGTGTTTTGTCACATGGACCCGAGCAAAGCCAATCAGGGAGCAAGCTGGCTGAAGCAGGAAGCAAATGTAGTCATGGCAAGGAGAGTAAAGGCGAAGCATAAAGCTAGACGCATGTCAAAATGGAGGTCCAACTCATTGATTTGCTTAAAAAATAGAAGCGTCTAAACAGTGCAACCTGTATATTATATATAACAAACCAATAAAGGGAGGAGCAGGACAGAAATCACAACCGCCAAGGATGTTCGAGGTAGCTAATTGCATTGAGCCTCCTGACATTATCCGCCATGTTCGTTTACATTGAAGTTGCATGAAGATCGCAAGCTGCAAGAGCAGAGGTGCTGCCCTCTTGGGTGGGTTGGTTCATGGCAGTGTAAATTTTGTTGACTAATTATTTTTGTCATAGTTTTCATCAACAACCTTTTTTCCCCTGACGAAAACTAGACAGTAACTAATAAAAACAAGTGCACATGGACAAAAACTAAAACTAAAATAACTGACATTTTCATCAACAAATAAAAACCAGACTCAAATGTTTGACAGAGACTTAATCCAAGCAGACCTAATTTGGTCGTGTAGAAAGTAGGGACAAGTTAGGAATATATCCAATCACAGCTACTTTGGTTGTGTAGAAAGGTTGGATGAGTTAAGAGGGACATCCAATCACAACTGCCTTAGCTTGGTGGTGGTGGGATAAGTTGGGGAGCGGTCCAGTCAGAGCTACTCTCTTTATGAATTGAAATATTCATGTAGAGCAGGTTCACTGTTTGATTTCAATTCTGGTATTGTAACTGAGATGCTCTGCCAGGTAGCCTAAATAAAGGTGACTGCATTTCACACAAAAGTTCAATTTGTTTCTGTTAATTTATACATTCAAACTTCAACAACATTCAGTTAAGGGTTATTAGATGTTTCATTTTATCCAGACTATAACTAAAACTTGATTTAAAAAGTGCTGTCAAAATTAACACTGGTTCCAGATCCAACCGTCCTGTTTGATGGCCCATGTATTTGAAACACGTTACAGCGTAATGAAGGATTATTTGCATGAGACAGGATGAAGCCCTGTAGTGACTGTAACTCTATATCTATAGAGCAAGAAAGAGCTTTGAAACATTTTAGAGAAGCAGTGGCTGTAGTTATTTATTTGATGAGGTCCGTTTTATTGGAATCAGAGAAAATGGAGCCAAAGGGTGAAGCAGGTACCTCTGTTATATGGTTTAATCCATTAATGATAAATATTAAAAGTAATGGCAGAGGAGGCTGTGTTATTAATTAAAAGTTCATGCACAAAAAAATTTAATTTTATACATTAATGGAGAACTTAATGCATTTTTCACTCAATGTATTATGCAGGTTTTATGCCTATAATTGAATCAAAAGATCTTATTTCTAGTGTTCATCAAAAACAAGACGGACAGAATGTTGAACCACTTAAAGATAACTTGTGGTACTAAAAACCATAAGGTTAATGAGCTTAGTGGTTTAAATTCTGCTTATAAGACCCATGAAGGTGTGAAAAATGACACCAGCTGTGTATGTGAAGTTAATGATTATTTTCTTCTTTCCGGTAAAGTCCCTGAAAAATATCAGATAATATTTGTTGATGAAAACAGTGGTCTCCTGCGGTTGGAAACTCCTGCTGTAACCTTTCAGTGTGAGTGTTCAGTTGATAATAATCACCGGCAGGAAGAAGATGACATGCTAAATGTCACGCTACAACATCCACCTCCTTGTAGTTTCCTTTGTTACCTTTGTTCTTATCTGTGCACTGCATGAAGCAAGTAAAAGCAAGGAAATGATTGTCAGTGCTGTTGAGTAACATCTGCATACACATGGTGCACTTGCACCGTTGTGCCAGGCTGCGGACTCCTGCTCAGTGAGATCTTCCTGGATGAGGACAGAGGGGGTCCAAGCCGCGGTCTCCTGCAGGCCCTCAGCATGAGCGTTGGGAAGCAGAGGAGCGCCAAAGACTACAGTCAGCTGCTGAAGAGACACGGGTTCAAGACGACAAACATCAGACATACAGACAACCTGCTGGATGCTCTGCTCTGCATCAAGGAGTGATCGACAACTTCGTGAAAAACTTTGGAACAACACTTTTGAAGGTCTATTGATAAGCTGTAAGATGTAGGTCACTACTCCCAAATCAGGGACTGAGATGTTTTTAACACGTGATTTTCTAACAAAGCATCCGTCAATCAATAAAGTTTGTTTTTGTTCTAACATTTATGCTTTTGTCTTTTCCGTCACAAGTAAAAATAAGTCTGCTGTATGTCCAAAATGTCCCATATGCATCACTCAAACGGGGTACACATGTAAAGATTATTGGGCTGTTTTTGTCCCGACTTACCCCCTGCCCGATCATGGACAGCAAACACCAGATTATCTTCTGTTTTATAAGATTATCCTGTAAGATTATCCTGTGGTCTGAGGTGTGTTAAGAGTGAATTTGTCCCGAAATCAGCTCCGAAACAGCTCGTGGCTGACAATCATAAATGTTAAACTTGTTTAATATTTATGACCAAAAATCTTCATGTGTGTTGGGAAAGCAGACAACTCCCGAGTCATGACTGTG
Source organism: Cetoscarus ocellatus (assembly GCA_037902135.1). Lineage (NCBI taxonomy): Eukaryota > Metazoa > Chordata > Actinopteri > Labriformes > Labridae > Cetoscarus > Cetoscarus ocellatus. The sequence goes on along the minus strand of JBAMNC010000693.1, from coordinate 892,783 downwards.
CATTGTGACATGAATGTAGCCAATCAAGAAGCGAGCTCACTGAGGAACAAGGAAGCAGGTTTAAATCAAAACAAGCATGGCCGACCTGAAACATAAAGTCAGATGAACTCAGAAATGGAGAACCAGCTCACGTGTTGACGCTGTCTCCAGGATTTTTTCCACAGTCTCTACTTTTTTTTTTAGTTGTTGGGTGTTGTGTTTTCAGGTTGTTGCTTTCTTCTTTGTTTTTGTTAGATCATGTTTGATCACGCCAGATTTCTGGCTTTGAGGACTAGATTCTAGATCAGTGGTAGGACAGAATGGATATGTTTGTGGTGTGCTGTGTTGAGATTATCGCAGAACACCACACACAGTACGATCAAAACTGTTCAGTGTTTGATTTTTTATCTTCATGTGTGGATCTATGACAGATAAAAATTCCTTATGTGTGTACCCCACCTCAAAAATCAGTGTCTAATGACCCCATGCCTTCAGTAAAATCTCTCTTGTTGGATCTCAGGATGTGCCGTGCTCCTCGCAGAGACCATGTTGGACGGACGGAGACCCCACTCCACCTTGCAGTCTCTTAACATGCTCGCCCAGACTGAGGGGAAAGAGAGGACACGCAGACAGTATGTGGACATGATGAGCAAACATGGATTCGGGGACATGCGTGTGGTTCAAACTGGGACCTTCCTGGATGCTTTTATTGCCGTTAAGATGTAGCAGGTGAATCATGCAGAATAAAAATCATTTTCTTCATAAATGACAGGAAGCGTTTTCAAGTAGTCGTCTATTTGAAGCTAAGCTAAGTAATAATAAAAATAGACATTATCACCATATTTGAAATGCATAAAAAGTACAAATAATCATATTGACTCTGCACTTGTGGCTCCAATCAGTCGATTGGGATCAAAAGCGGGTCATGAGGGAAAGAAGTGTATCAAAACAAAAATGATGCAGCGAATCCCGAAGTAGACATGGATCCATATATTTTACTTAATTCTCTTTTACAAAGGGTAAAGTTAAATACAGATATTGACTTAATTATTGACCTTTTTGTATATTTATTGTGTCTGTTTGTTTAAGCCCATATTTTGCTCAATCTAGGGTACAAAGTGCAACTTTTCTCATTAAATGGACTGGTTGAAAGGTTGAACGTTTTCAGAAATGTGGGTGTTTTTTCTTGTTAAGAAGATGGAGGTAGGTCATGAAGTTAGACCTGCAGAGAACTATTGCCTTAAAGGGGTACACCAGCATTTTTGTTTGTGTGTCTTGCCTCACTCCCAAGTCCATGACAAGCAGATAGACCCCATTCTTTCGACTGTGTGTGCAGTAACAAGGAAGAGACGGGCAGAGCTCGCCCACCACTGATTGTCTTAGCTCAAACACTGGGAGTCAATGGGTAGCGTTAGCCTACCTCTGCCTTCAGTCATCAGATCAAACGGTCCTGTGTGCTTGTTGTGACTTGTGTTTTTTTTCATTTTGTTATGCTATACTTAGATTAGCACTTTGTGCAATTTTCAAAAGAAATATCAAACTAAACCGCAGGAAGCATGTCCCAGCTTTGCCTGTCTCATCCTTGTTACTGCTCGCACAGTCGAAGAATGGTGTCTATCTGCTTGTCTTGGACTCGGGAGTGAAGCAAAACGTTAAAACAGAAAAAATGTTGGCATATCTCTTTAAAGAGCCCATCTTTTGCCTTAACTCAGGCTCATAGATTTGATTTGATTGACTGCTCAAGTACTTTCACAATCACTAATATTCAAAGCTTTACAGTTTTCATGTGCCGTGTACCCGCGACCCTGCTGTATATTCAGTTTGTCAAAGCTGCTCTTTTGGAGCTCCTGTCACTCTAACAGGGGGATCACACAGAGATGCACTGCAAGAAAGGCATCAGCATCAAAATAATGTTTTTTTGTATGCAACAGTGCGTCTAACAGGCATCTTTTTCGTCATTTTTTGTCCGCACATTGACGTCGAAACATTTTCAAGTTAATCAGGGGAAGACACAGAGTCACAAATAGGTTTCCCCACTCTGCAACACACCTGGGGATCAAACTCTGATTATTGACTAATTCAGTAATGATCAGAAATGATTATAGTAGCAGCCTTTGCCATTTTTCTAGCCTTTGTTAGCAGTTTATTAGCCACCATAGTTTTTATTACACAGTAATGTTTTAGAACTCAAAAGTGGGGCAATTACAGATAAGTTTTATGATACAAAAGAAAGGTTCAATGCTTGTGAGCATGTGTTGGACCTTATTTCAGACATTTATTTGATAAACTCATACTGAAATTCCACCATCTCTGGGACAAGGGAACTAGATATACCAAAGTATTAACTCACTTGGGCACTTTGGACTCATTCCTGCATCTCTCTGTCGGTTCAGCGATGCTTGGTGCCACGTTTTTTACAACCCTGCCTTTTTTTCTTCAGCCACATTTACACAGGTTTGATGTTTTTGCCAACGTTAGACAACGCAGAACTAAGATAGTGTCAGCTGGACAACGCACACGTTCTTTGGCTGCAATGAAAAATTTCAAGTAAGCTTAAAAATTTCCAATATTTGATCCAATACGCATGCCAATGCTGGCACCTATGCGGGTGTTACATTGTAATTAGTTACCATGCAATCTGGTGTCTGCTCAGGTGTGCTGGGGAGCTTCAAATGCCTCCCTTCTTTGTGCACAGAGTCTGTTAGACTTACTGTATATTACAAGGTGTGTCCCCCATTGATAAGTATGCTCTTGTATATTTTTACATAGGACATTATACATCCGCTTTTATTGTTATTATGTACATTTTTGTGAGTAGTAATCTGCTGGCTTTCTTCCCTTAATGTACAGTGGGACTTGTACTCAAAGGAATGTGTACTTAGCTGCCAAAAGACAAATTGGGAGACAAGCTGTCTCCCAATGACCAGTTAGGAATAGGAAAACAAAACAAAACAAAAAAAAAAAATACAAACTTGAAACACAAGATTTCCACGCATGTATTTTAATACTCAATTTTGATGTATTGCCACATCAAAGAAAGTCAAATAATTAGTTGTTTTTTTCATTTTCTGTTTTTTTATTTTCAAAACAAAAAAACAGAAAACGGTTTCTATTCAATTTTTTTTGTCTTCTTATCCCTGGCTGGTCAACAATTAGTTTTTTTTTTCATTTTAAAACAAAAATCAGTTGGCTATTAAGTACACAAACCGACATAAAGACGTAAGGCCAGCTCTAGCCCTTTGGCCTGGACTGAAACGATCCAAAGTAAATTCACAAATTGAAGAGTTTTAATCAACTGAATCGGGACAAAGCAACCGAGCTGTAGGTGTAAAAAACACCCAAGACTTTTGGCTAGACTGTTACAGTTATGTTCGTAATAATAGCAGCATGTTTAAAAAGGTGAATAAACCTCAAAATTCTTCAAATAAATTTTATTTTAATGCACACAAATGCATTGGGGACACTGCACATTCTATTTCAAAGCAAGAAAATTGGAAAAAGTGATTAAATTTGATAATATTTTACAGAAAGTCAAGAAATATAATGTTCAAAAAAATAGCAGTGTTGACATCTTTATGTACAAACTCAAAAATGTAGTGTATAAACTAAGAATTGCTTGATGATTCAACTTTCCTGAGAATCATAAACTAATATTTAGTTGCATAACTGCAGGTTCTGATAACTGCTTCACATCTGTGGTGCATGGAGCCTACCAACTTCTGGCACCGGTCAACAGGTATTGAAGCCCAGGACAACTGTACTACGTTCCACAATTGCTCTGCATTTCTTGGTTTTGCCTCATGAACAGCATTTTTTATGTCAGCCCACAAGTTTTCTATGGGATTAAGGTCTGGGGATTGTGCTGGCCACTCCATTACTTGAATTTTGTTTGTCTGGAACCATGATTTTGCTCGCCTGCTGGTGTGTTTGGGGTCATTTTCTTGTTGAAACACCCATTTCAAAGGTATTTCCTCTTTAGCATAAGGCAACATGACTTCTTCCAGTATTGTGATGTACTCAAACTGATCCATGATCCCTGGTATGCCATAAATAGGACCAACACCATAGTACGAGAAACATCCCCATATCATGATGCTTGCACCACCATGCTTCACTGTCTTCACTGTGTACTGTGGCTTGAATTCAGTGTTTTCAGGTCACTGAAAACACTGAATTCAAGCCACAAACTGTGGCCCTTAGACCCAAAAAGAACAATCTTACTCTCATCAGTCCACAAAATATTGGGCTATTTCTTGTTAGGCCAGTCAATGTGTTCTGTGGCAAATTGTAACCGCTTCAGCACATGTCGTTTTTTTTAACAATGGGACTTTGGGGCTTCTTGCTGGTAGCTTGGCTTCACATAGACATCATCTGATTGTTACAGTACTCCCAGCCTTAGATCTTCTTTGATCCTCCTGGAGCTGATCATTGGCTGAGCCTTTGCCATTTTGGTTATTCTCTGATCCATTCGAATAGCCGTTTTTCTTTGTCTTCCTCGCCTTTCTGGTTTTGGCTGCCACTTTAAAGCATTTGATATCATTTTAGCTGAACAGCCTATCATTTTCTGAACTTCTTTATAGGTTTCCCCCTCTTTTATTAACTTCTTAATCAAAGAACGCTCTTCTTCTGAACAATGTCTTGAACGACCCATTTTACTCTGTTTTTCAAGGACTAATGCACAGTCAGCATATGCAGCGTCAGTTGCCTTGATCCTTAAATAAGGGCCACCTGTTTAACACCTATTTTTTTCACACAATCAATTACCTCACTAATTGAACTCAGCACTGCCATTTTTTTGAACATGCCCCTTTCAATTAATGATTCAGTTTCACAGAATCAGTAGCATGCACGTCATGCCTGTTGGGTCTGTTGGTTTTCTATACCTTTACTAAACCTTCTAGAAACTTACTAACAAAAACAGTGATTTATCTTGCTAGTGATGTGGGACTGCTATTATTTTGAACACAACTGTAAATGTCGGCTCTAGAGAGAACAAGTTGAAGGTTTTGGACATCAGTGATGAAGGTTTTGAGCCTCATGCTCTTCCCCTGTGTATAATATTTCTACTGATTACAAGACTACAAAAATGACAGACTCTTCTTTTCCCAGATGTCTTCACTACAGGCAAAGATGCAGCTGTTTTTGTCAATTCTGATGCATTTCTGTATCGCCTATTTACAGCACAGAGAGCCTTATTCCCTCACCTATAGTTCAGTCTTTGATACATCTGATTATCACTTCTTCAAACCTTCAGCCCTCACGCTGTGGTCAGCTGGATGACGGCTGTGGCTGCAGAGTGCATCCTGCCTCTTGAACACTCTGAAGTGTCGTTTTACGATGATGCAACCCTGATGCAATGTCAGAGAGATGATTAAAGAGAAATGATAAAATATGAGCTGCGATTTCGCCCATGAAGAGATGTCATTTTTCCTCATGACTTCATGTTCATGTCAGTTTTATTGGCTGTTTTGAGGCAGATTGCCAGGGATGAGGGAGGCTGAGTCTTCTTCAGTGACAACATGTCAAACAGCCTCTGTGGAGAGGGAGGAGCAACTGTCTTTGACTTATTCGATGGGTTCAGACATTTTCTTTAAAGTTTGACCTTATTGACACTTTCAACTCTAAAAAGTTTTTCAGTCCATATCACTGTCAGAGTGATACATTTTAACACTCCTGCTATACAGTGATATTCTCGTTTACCACTTTAACCCTTTAACTTCCAGCTCGAGTGTTTGGCAGACGTCATCAATAAATTCAAAGACATTTAATTTTTAAAAAAATAGAACAAATCGAATCATTGATATGATTCTGTCAACACTTCAGGGAACAGAGAAAACTACAAACAAGCCAAACACCAGATATTTTCTAGGTGTGGGATTTAAAGGTTTAAACAGTTAATATTTGATAATGTGATGGCATAAAAATGCACAAGTATTTGGGACAAAATCCATCAGAAAAGGCCAAAATGTTTGTAAATCAAACTAACTTAAAATAGATGATACTGGGTTTGACACACAAAAATGTTTTTGATGAATAGCATATTTTATATATATAAATCCTCATATCAGTAAGTGATTCAGTATTTAAAATAATAATCCTGGTAATTCTAATAAAAGCTTTTAGCTTTTTGAACCTTTAAATCCCACACAGAGAGAATATCAGTTATTTTGGTTTGTTTGCAGCTTTTTCTGTATCTAAAAAACAGAAAAATGACTTATTTTTTTAACATATTAAATATTCCTGAAATTATTGACCTCTGCCAAACAGTTGGGCTGGGAGTTAAAGGGTAAAAGATAAAAACGACTAATGCAAAAGGTTTAGTTTCCATTCCTTTGGTCTCATTCCTTCATCATTACAGTTCCTGATATTAACTTCAGAGAGATCAACAAAATTAAATACACCATAGTTCCTGCAAACAGCACACATATATTAGTTTGAACTGACAAACAATCATGGATGACCTGCTGCTGTGGACCGGCTTGACTCCATGTGCTCTATCCTGCACCAACCATCAGCAGAAATGACATTTAACATAAATTCAGACTTTTAGACCAGTTAAACCAATTTTAATGGCAGCTCAGCTAGATGCTGCTATATTAAACAACATCAGTCCTCTCCAATTTATATTCTAATATATTTATATATATATAGATATATGTATATATATATGTATATATACATATATACACACACATATATATGTATATATGTATACATATATATATATCTATATCTATATATATATATATATATATATATATATATATATATATATATATATATATATATATATATATATATGTATATATATATATGTATATATGTATATATGTATATATATATATATGTATGTATATATATATATATATATATATATATATATATATATATATATATATATATATATATATATATATATATATATATATATATATATATATATATATATATATATATATATATATATATATGTTAAGTTTAATATTAGTTTGATCTCTCTATCCATGGCGTTATTGATTATACATCCATAGTAACTATCTTTACAACCACATAGACATGAGGTCCCTCTTGAAAATGAGATGCCACATCTCAAGGGACTTACCTTCAGTAAATTTACATTTAACAAATATGATACTATACAAATAAAGATTGATTAATTGAGTCTATATTCAGCAGAGACAAATGTGATTTTAGTCCCTTTGTCTCTGCCTGGATGGATACATCTCTGGATGTATGTATGTGTATATAATATACAAATATATTCATTATATGAATTTGTATACATGCATAAATGTGTATCTTTAAAATGATGAGTTCGTCTTCAGCCTGCTCTATTGTAAAGTTTTTTGAGATAACACTTGTTATGAACAGGGGGGATACAAATAAAGATTGATTGATTGATGGTTTAGCTCAATACTGGTCCAGATCATTACTGTAAAGGTTCAGTCTTGTCCTGGGCTAGGTCACCTTTGTCAAAATTTAACTTATCCAGCTCAGGAGCATCAGTGGTTGCACCACAGCGTTTTAAGGTATGCCAAGTAGATTGTAACATCCTTTTAGTATAAGTGAGCGATATGAAAAAGATTATGGAAAAGTCACTCTGGTTGATTTTAGGCCTGTATTTACAAACACAAATAAAATATACACAATCCATACACTGAAAATAGTGAAGAGGCAGAGGTAATAAACTAAATGATTATAAAGACTACAAATTTACACAAAAATAATATGCATGATAGAAGTAAAACTTTCACCAATAAAGGAGGGGTCAGGGGTCTTTTGCATAAAGCCTATTTTTCTAAACTTCAAAAATGTGGCACGAGCATTCAACTCTGCACTTCAAACACTTGGACAGTTAAGCCCTTTGCTGTTATATTAGGTCTCCTCAAGGGGGCAGCACAATCCTACAAATCTTATCCTTGAACTTCTGCCTCATGCAGACTTCTGTCTTTGGTAAACTGTCTACGCCGTATGGATCATTTGAACATTCAGAGACTGATAGTTATTATAATTAAAGTTTATGTTTCCATGAATTCAGTGATTTCTGCTTTATAGCATGGTTAGGACGATCTTTTAAAGCACAACAGCAGAATAAACCAGCTCTAACTTCCCTGTAATCTCAGTTTGGTTTCATGTTTGTGGCAGCCTTTAAAAGCAGCCAAACAGCTGATGGGTATGTGGGAATATCTTTGGCCTGGATGGATATGTCTTATTCCTTCTGACACTGAAAGCATAGATCTGGATTACTCTTCACTTTGGATCCCTCTCTAAGTATTTTCCTAGGATGGTAATGAGGGTGGTCATGTTATTCATGGCTATTTTCCTGTCAGTCTGAGCTCAGGCTTGCTGTGATGCTGCACTGATTTTTATTGCCCGGATTTTGTTCTTTTGACAAGGAGAGACAAGCAAAGGGTGGGCTCGAGTTCAGATGTGACAGTGAGCTTAAATCACAGAGGTTTTTTTGTATTGTGTGTCTTCAGAACATGTTGGTGCTCTTGATATTACAGGCTTCCAAGCATTGAATATTGATCATTTACCAGCCAGTTCATTAGATACACCTAACACAAATAGCTGATCAGAAAATCACATTGCAGCATGTATGCTGAAGTCCAAACTGAGCATCAGGATGAAGCATAGAGGTGATTTAATTGACTTTAAATGTGGCATGGTTGTTTGTGCCAGAAGGACTGGTCAGAACTTGATGATCTACTGGGATTTTCATGCACAACCATCCCAAGGCTTTGCAAAGAATGGTCAGAAAAAGAGAAAATAACTACTGAGTGGCATTTCTTTAAGCAAACATGCCCTGTTGATGTCAGGAATCAGAGGGAAATAGCCAGAGTGGTTCAAGATGATGGAGGGGCAACAGTAAATCAAGTAACCACTGATTACACCAAGGTGTGCAGAAGACATGGGCTTAAAGATTTATTGTTTCCGGATTGAAATCGCAATTTCAGACAACGCAATCAGCAATCCTGACTGACCCAGGATCTGTTGTTTCAACTATTTTACACATACTATTTTACAAATTTGCAGGCAATTTGCATTTAAGAATGGCTCACAAATGAACAGCTTACTCACAAATGTGAATTGGTTCTTTTTGTTCACTTAAAAGAGCTGTTCAAAAGAGTCGAGTCGTTCGAGAACGTCACATCTCCACCGTGAGAGTGCTGGTGAGCAGGTCAACAATACAAAGCCTCTGTTCAGGAGTAGAAATTGGAGTATCCCTTGAATAATGAAAACAGATTATTTATCATCAACATTCAATGATGAATAATGTGTTATGTGCTTTTGATCGTTGATTTCCTTGCTGTTGTCTATACTGTAAACAAAAAAAAAGAACAAAAGAAAAATCGTTCAGCCCTTCAGAAGACCACTTCTGAATGTACATGTCGATGGGCTACAGCAGCAGAAGACCACACAGACGACACTCAGATCTATGTCTCACTGACAGCAGATGAATATGGACCAGTGGATTCACTCTGTCACTGCATCCAACGGTCAGTGTGTGGATGCAAAACAGCTTTCTCCAGCTAAATTCAGACAAGACTGAAGTCATCATATTTGGTCCACAGAAACAAAGAGAAAGTGTCAGCAGTCACCTCCAGTCCCTCTCTCTAAAACCTACAAATCGGATTAGAAATGATGGGGTAATAATGGACTCGGACTTGAACTTTAACAGCCACATCAAATCAATATTATTAGCAGCATTTTACCATCTAAAAACATTGCCAAAATCAAAGGTACAGTGTCTAAACCTGACCTGGAGAGACTTATCCATGCATTTGTCTCTAGTAGGTTAGACTACTGTAACGGCCTGCTCACTGGCCTCTCCAAACAAGCTGTAAGACAGCTGCAGTACATCCAGAATGCTGCTGCTCGGGTCCTGACCAGAACCAGGAAGTACGAGCACATTAGTCCTGTGCTCAGGTCCCTACACTGGCTTCCTGTGGCTCAGAGAATAGACTTTAAAGCAGCTCTGCTTGTGTACAAGTCTCTCCACTGCCTAGCACCAAAGTACATCTCTGACATGTTAGTGCCATATGAACCATCTCGGACTCTGAGGACCTCAGGGACCGGCCTCCTGCTGGTGCCCAGAGTCAGGACTAAACATGGAGAATCAGGGTTCCAGTTTTATGCAGCTAAAATCTGGAACAGTCTTTCTGAAAATGTGAGACAGGCCTCTACACTGACAATGTTCAAATCTAGGCTCAAAACAGCTCTATTTAACTGTGCATATAACTGAAAGGATCTTATCTGCACTCTTCTCTTTTAAAGCTAATTTTATAATGATTATTTTTGTTTTTATTTTGTATTGTGATTTTAATGCATTCTTCTTGTTCTGTAAAGCACTTTGAATTACCTTGTGTATGAATTGTGCTCTACAAATAAACTCGCCTTGCCCTGCCTTGCCTTCAGTGAATGTTTCCAGCATTTTGTTGAATCTGCCATGAAGAATTAGGGGTATCTGAGAGCAAAAAGGGGGTCAAACTTGGAACTTGTAAGTTGTAAAGTGCCTAGTAAGTGTCAAATTTAAGTTTGTTATCCTCTTGTCCCAAATGAGAACACATCTGAGAGCCATCAGAACACAAAGTTGCGAAACCTGCCTCCAAGATTTCTTGTGAAAGTCTTTGTTAATGCAGTAAATTCAGTGCATTTACATCACATCAGTGCCATTGTTTTGTAGGATGTGAAATTAAAAAAACAAAAATCAGAACATGAGTAGCCCATGTCTCTTTTTCAGACGACACAGCATTTCCATGATCGCATTTGCATATCCGCTCCCTTTCCCGCGTCCCATCTGCACCCGCTTACCCTCCGCTGAATGCCTCAAACATTTTTGTGTACGAGCATCAACAGCAAAGCCTCCGCAGAGTCTGTCTAATGAAAACCATTCAAGTCAATCAAGTTTAACAGAGACCAAAGGCCAGCGTAATTTGGGAAAATTGCTTGAAACTCCAAAGTAATCTTCTGTAATGTGATCTCGCCCATTGAACACTGGCTGTACTGTACGTGTCGGATAAGAGCTCAGTCATTTTCTTCAAATGCAGTCCTGACAAGCGGCACGGATGTCCACCTGCAAGTAATCATCATTCTAGTGTTAAGTGCTTTGATATTAAAATGACTGATTTAAGAGCATTTGCTGCAAGTAGATAGCGATTTGAAAACACTTCCACATGTTGATAGAGGGGGATAAGCTGAGGTTTGGGAACCAGGAGGACTGTGCTTTAGTTACATTTTCTCTTTTCCCATGTTTTAGATGAGAAATCTGACAATACTTCAAAGCACAGTGATGTAATCAGGGTCCTTTTCAATAATAATAAGTGGAAAGTCTCATTAGATTGAGTATTTTGAGGTGCTTTCATAGCCTGTAGAAAGCACTTGATGAAGCCTCAGTGATGTTGGCTGATCGGTTACTGAAGAAGACTATTGAGGGCGAGCTTTAAAAGGGATAGTTCGCAGTTTTTCAAGTGGGTTTGTTTGAGGTCCATGGCACTAGTCAATATGATTGCCAATGAAGCAACTGGCTAGCTCTGCCTCTGAGGGAAGATAGCTGGGTACAGACGCTAGCTGATACATAGCAGTCAATGGTGCAATTAAAGCCTCGCAAGTACCCCACTTTAAGGGTAAAACCACTTGGCTCGACTGGACGATAAGTAAGGTCCTTCTCACTTTTTCACAACAAAGCCACTGTGTAAGGAACTATTTTGTCATGTGCCTAATAGGCTATGTAGGCTGCATCAGTACCTCTCTTTGGTTGGCAAGGCCATTACTGAATGGCTGTGCAAAACTACGGTGGCATCCAACAAAAACAGAGCTGGAAAAGGCGATAGAGCTGCCTGCCCCTTTGTGACTTTTTGTTCCAAAGGTCGTTGCAAGGAGTAAAACAACATGCTATATAAGCAGATTTTGTGAGAGACAGGTCCCTAACCCCTCTGACCATCTTGTCAGGCCATAATCTTAAAGTCTCACCCCTGTGTTATGCTATTTCATACACCTAGTCTACACAGAGCGTCCACACAAAAGCCTGTAGTGTAGACCCACTGTGGAAAAAGTGAAGGGCCTTATCCGCCAGGTAAGCCCTAGAGGAATCAACAAAATTTCTCAGTTTTGACAAAAATTTCAGAAAGAACTTTATAATACCGTGGTGACAATTTGTCATTTTAGATTTTTTTTCTTTTTATCACTTTACATTGAAAGTTTTTTCTCCCTCTATGCCGGGCTCTTAAATGAGAGAAAGAACATTCTGTATTGAACTGATGAAAAAGCCAAAACAGTACTGTTCTTTAACTGATGATCACAGCAATGCTAAAAGAATATTACAATGAGAAAACAATTTTAGTAAATGGACAGCAAGATTATAGTTTGCTGGCAGAAAATATGATATGTTGACTCTCCCAAATCTGGAATTCAGAGATCTCTGCAACTGTGCAATGGATCTTAATGGAGACAGCTGGGCTTAGCATGTAAATAAGTGGATAAATAATAATAACTTATTTGATGTTATATTATTTTATAATATTATTTGGGCATTGCTTTCCATTTAAATCAATGTGAGCCTTTCCATTTTGAGAGTTCATCGTAAAAACTTGTTCTAATATAATTAATCTAATTATACTGAAAGTGACATTTTTTCCAATTTTTGTGGTGCCCCCTGGAGGCCACGCTCAATATTGCCTAATGGGCCAGCCGGCTCTGTGGTCAATTGTAACATAGGAGACAGAAATTGATCCCAGAGGGAAAAAAAAGTTTGGTGATTAAAGTGGAAACACATTAATGGTTAACGTTGTGAATTTTAAGGCATCATGATTGAGCTATTTTCTCTTAATAGCCTAATCATGAGTGAACCATATTCAGATGTGGAAAATATTGTTCATCATTAATTAGTGTGTTATTAGTTTGAAGTTCTGTGAGATTTATAAATCAGTTTTGAATTTTATTTTATGTCTACTGTTATTCAATTTTAAAAACAACAATCTGACATGATAACAGCATAAATATTCTGATTGATTGTCCTTGAAAGGGTAGAGGTTTTGCATTTGAAAAAAAAATCTACAAGGACTAATAGTAGAAAATGGCTTGGAGTTGCCAGGGTTAGAAATTTGTGAGTCATTTTTTTTTTAAACTTTCCCAGACTTGACAGACTTGTGCTATCTATGAAAGTCCTTTACAAGGAAAACTTTGGGAAACTCTGCATCAGTCAACAGGAATTTATTTCACTTCCAAATATTTATACGTCTGCCGATTTGAGGGTAGATGCATGTTTTGATGTGACCACCAGGGGGCAACATTGGCTAAAGAAAACTTCTTGCAGATCCTGTTTTCTTCTTCCATTGTTTGTTGGCATTTGTTTCAAAGTGACAGCAGAGGACAGACTGTTTCACTGCTGAGATATTTGACATTTTTGCAAATATCCATGTCAAAGTTTTGTGTCATCTACGTCAGGACAAATAAGCAGCATCATTGTTTAGACCCAAATCATCTCTGTGACTTTGGGAAGGATACACTTCATCCAAAATGGTTGCATGCAGAATAACAAACACTCTCTAATCAGTCAGTTTTTATTTTTTCATTTTTTTTCTAAAGCTGCCTCTCAAAACTGAACTCATGCTCGGGCACCTGTTTCAAAGAGCGGGCTTGTTTATCAAAGGCCTCCTCCGTCAACAAACAGAATAAGCTCGATGATGGCTGCGGCTCCTCAAAAAACCCACATCTGATTTCAGCAAATGTGCGATTGTTCAAAGTGAGTTGTGCTTCATTGATTTGTTTCAAGGCAGAGGAAAAATAACCTCGGGGCTTCTACCAGTTAGAAATAACAATGGAGTCCTTCTCGGCTGTTTGTAGTTTTTTGGACTCACATCAGTTGTAGAACATGGAGGGATTTTCACAGAGGATTGGGACTGTTTAAAAGACTCGAGCTATTTCTCATGAAACCCGGCTTTATGTTTGTGTATCAGATTAGTGAAATATACACTCAGTGGGCTCTGTGATTCAGCAGATATTTTTGCAGGATTTAAGTCAACTTCTCATTCTGGTGCCTCTGATCATTCAAACAATTCTTGATTTGTTTGATTTAGATGATTCACAGCGAATGTTTTACTTTTTGTGAAACATTTTAAATGTGTTTACACGGCTGTTTACCAACCCTCATTCCAATGATGTTGGAACATTGTGTGAAACATAAATAAAACCAGATTACAATGATTTGCAAATCCTTTTTGACTGATATTCAGTTGAAAACAACACAAATACAAGATATTCAATCTTCAAATTGAACCAAACTTGCAAATAATCACTAATTTAAATTTGATGCCTGCAACATGTTCCAAAAGAGCTGGGACATGAGCATATTTACCACTGTGTTACATCACCTTTCCCTTTGACAACTCCCAATAAGTGTTTGGAAACTGAGGACACTGATTCTTCCCCATTCGTTCTTGATATATGATGTCAGTTGCTCAACAGTCTCCATTATTGTATTTTGCACGATGTAATAATAATAATAATAATACATTTTATTTAAAAGTGCCTTTTAAGATACTCAAGGACACTGTACAGGATAAAAACAACAACAATAAAATCAACAAAACAATACAACTATAAAATAAGCAAAACACAACATACATTGTCGGAAAAGTGGATGAGACTGGCAAATTTATGTTAAATGGAGTATGCAGTTCTGAATAGGTGGGTTTTGAGTCTGGATTTCAAGAGGGAAAGAGAGTTCAGATTTCGGAGGTCTGGGGGGAGAGAGTTCCAGAGCTGGGGTGTAGAGCGACTGAAGGCCCTGCTCCCCATGGTCCTGAGGCGGGCAGACGGCATGGTTAGGTGGGTGGAGGAGGAGGATCTGAGGGAGCGGGCTGGAGTGGCGATGTGGAGGAGGTCAGACAGATATGAAGGGTTTGAATTCTATTCTATGCTTGACCGGGAGCCAGTGGAGCTGCTGCAGGATGGGGGTGATGTGATGGTGGGAGGGGGTTCTGGTGATAATGCGGGCAGCTGAGTTCTGGACCAGTTGGAGTTTATGGAGGGACTTTTGGGGAAGGCCGAAGAGGAGAGTGTTACAATAATCAATCTGGGAGGTGACAAGGCTGTGGACAAGAATGGAGGCAGTGTGAGGAGTGAGGGAGGGGCGGAGACGGTTGATGTTACGGAGGTGAAAGTAAGCGGACCGGATGACGTTATTGATGTGAGATTGGAAGGACAGTGTGCTGTCGAGGATGACACCCAGACTCTTGACCTGAGGGGAGGGGGAGACCGAGGAGCTGTCAATGGAGAGGGAGAAGCTGTCAACTTTAGAGAGTGTGGATTTGGTGCCAATTAAAAGGAGTTGTAGATGTGAAATTATGTCTCTTGGATGGAAGCATATGTTGCTGTATGTACCTTTCAGCATTAATGGAGCCTTCACAGATTTGCAAGTTACCCATGGCATGGGCACCAACAGACCCCCGTGCCATCACTGATCCTGTCTTTTGACCTTTGCTCTGGTAACAGTCTGGATGGTCCTTTTCCTCTTTAGCCTGGAGGACACCACGTCCATGATGTCCAAAAACAGTCTGAAATGTGGACTCAGACCACAGCAGACTTTTCTACTTTGCCTCAGTGCATCTCAGATGAGCTCAGGCCCAGAGAAGCCGGCAGTGTTTCTGGGTGTTGTTGATATATGGCTTTAGCTTTGCATGGTAGAGTTTGACCTTGACCTTGTAGATGTAGAGATGATCTTCGTTAACTGACAATGGTTTTCTAAAGTGTTCCTGAGCCCACGTGGTGATATCCTTTACAGAATGATGTTGGTTTATAATGCAGTGCCACCTGAGGGATCAAAGGTCACAGGCATTCAGTGTTGGTTTTGTCCTTGTTGCCTACATGTTGATATTTCTCTGGATTTTCTGAATCTTCTGATGATATTTTGAACTGTAGTTGATGAAATCCTTAAATTCCTGGCAACTGTACATTGAGTAACATTGTTAACTGTTGGACTATTTGCTCACACAGTTCCCATCCTTGCTTGTGAACGACTGAGCCATTCAGGGATGCTAATTCTATACTAAATATGTGTTGGTATGTAAATAGCGGTTAGCAACACTTTAAAGCAGCAGTAGTTTTACAACATACGCTGCAACACATGATAACAACAGTGAGAATGTTGCACATATGACATCCCCTCGAGGAGAGGATGTTGCAGAGTGTGACATTTTAGGCCAAAAATGTCTTTTGCACTGTCCAGACACTCCAGACAGAGTGTTTAAAATCTACACCTTGGCAGGAGTTTCCTAAAATATGTATTTTCAGTGACCTTAAATGCAATTTACATGTGGACAGAAGGACAAGGGACACAGGAAAAGCTGCAAGTTTTAAAATATTCACCTACATATGGAGATAGCTTAATTCACTCTCAGCTTTAGCTAGCCTTAGCTGCATGGTAACAAAGTTACTTGTTAGCTAACTAGGTTAAAAACTGCTCGTAATTCCTACTAAGGCACAGCCCCTTTCCCCAGTCCTAAGACTTCTTAATGTCATAGCCAAAAAAATGTACATCTGTAAATGCGCCACCAATCAGAATCAGTTTGTGCTTAAGCCAAACAACAAGCTCATTAACATATGTAGATATTAGCTGCGGTCAAATCGGAGCGTCTGTCTCCCCCTCCTGTCTCCATGTGATGTGTGAGGTGTCATTCAGAGATACAGTAGGGGAGGAGACTGTGCGTGCTGAAATGGTTGGTGACAGGACTTTCATCCGACCCACTGAGGGCTCTTTGTTGTTATTTTGGGATCTCTCATGGGTGCAATCTGAGAGAGCAGCAGGCAGACGGGCCTCATCTCTGCACACACACACACACACTCAGAGGCATACACTAAAAAAATTTAATGACATGCTCCTCTGTCATGTCAATCACATGGGCTGCTTTTCTGGAGGCAGCATGCACGGGGAAAATCCATTATACGGCAGTAATTAAGACACATGCAGGTAGTAAGGCTGACAAACACATGCTGTGGTATAATTTGGATGGAAGCTCAAATGTGCCATGAAAAAGAAAAAGGTAAATAATCGAAACATTTTTAGCTTATTAGAAAAAAATCCTGCACTGACAAAATAGAATCAAGTATGAAGAGTTTTTGCTTTCTGTAGTCTAAGCTGTAGTGTTGATTTTGTTGACTAATTATCTAAGTCATAGTTTTCGTCAACAACCTTTTTCCCCTGACGAAGCTAGACTAACTAATAAAAACAAGTGCACATGGATGTGTTTGGATAAATTATGGACTGGCATGTCCAACTTCAATACAGAAACGATTCTGTCTTGAAGAAGATTGTTTTTTGGAGAATTATGCATTTTGAGAACTCAAGTTGGACAATACAGAACACATGTGTAAAGCCCAAACAAACATTTAAACTGTGCCTACACAGCCCAACTTCAAAAATATGGAAATATCCCTTTAGGCTAAAACTAATGTAAAATAGCCAAAATCAACATCCAGTGTTAATTTTGTTGACTAATTATTTTTATCAACAGCCTTTTTTCCCTTGATGAAAACTTGACAGTAACGAATAAAAACAAGTGCACATAGACAAAAACTAAAACTAAATTAACTGACATTTTCCTCAATAGATAAAAACTAGATGAAAATGTTTGACAGAGACTTAATCCAATCAGACCTAATTTGGTCATGTAGAAAGTAGGAACAAGTTAGGAATATATCCAATCACAGTTACTTTGGTTGTGCGTAAAGGCTGGATGAGTTAAGAGGGACATCCAATCACAACTGCCTTAGCCTCATGGTGGTGGGATAAGTTGGGAAGCAATCCAGTCAGAGCTACTCTCTTTATGAATTGATATATTCATGTAGAGCAGGCTCACTGTTTGTTGTCAGTTCTGGTATTGTCAGTGAGATGCTCTGCCAGGTAGCCTAAATAAAGGTGACTGCATTTCACACAAAAGTTAAATTTGTTTTTGTTCATTTATACATTCAAACTTTACTAGCATTCTGTAAAGGGTTATTAGATGTTTCATTTTATCCAAGTGTAAAACATGACTTCAGAAATTCAAGGAAACACAAAAAATGCCTTACACTTTACACTTCATATTTAGTCGACTAAATTTAAAGTTGATTTGTCGACTAAAATGTGAAATTTCATCAGCTAAAACTAGACTAAAATTAAAACAATTTCGATGACTAAGTTATGACTGAAATGAAAAGATATTTAAGGCAAAAGACTATAACTAAAACTTAATTAAAAAGTGCTGTCAAAATTAACACTGCTAATCTGTCTTTAGAAAAAATGTCGTCCAATTTCACCTTTTGTTTCATCATCCAAGGGTTTTTTGACAGGGTGACCCAGCTTATGTCTGTATCTACAGCAAATATAAACATTTTAGAGTAATTAGACTTAATGCTCTAGTGTATTATCTTTTATTTTATTTGTTTTTTTTATTTTACTTTTATTTTACCAGGAAGTCCAATTAAGATTAAAAATCTATTTTACGACATGACCTGGCCAAACCTGACACACCAGATGGACCCTGCAATATTTTTCACTAGTCCATCTGTGAAAGAGCCCCTAGAAAGTGTTGGAAGTGGGCAGAACCTTTCATAAGCATATCTGGCACGGGATTGGGCGATCACTCTGTCAATCACAGTCACTAGGGCCATTCGGATAATGTCGTAGACGAGCGCTACAGCCGCAGTGTAAAATACAAAACATGAGCCATTGTGTTGAACAAACGTGACAAAACAAGATCTTGGGGTATTTGGATGAGCAGCAAAAGTTGCTCTGAACAGATTTTCAAGGAGATTTGAAATATATCAAGTGAAACAAAACTCAGTATCATACAACATATGTAGTTCCTTGGCTTCATGTTGGGCTTTATTTGTATCTATGGGCATTGTTTTTTATTGCAGACAGTCAGGAGATGTCAGGAAATGAGGGAGAAAGAATGAAACATATGTTCCCTGGAGGGACTTGAACCGGAAACACGACTGTTTATGATTTGCTATGGAAGCTTATTGAGTTTGTTTATAATACTTTTTGTCTAAAAAAACAAAATTCTATTTGGCTGCATTGTGCTGGGACAGAGGTGGACATATTAAAGACCACTGATACAAGAAAAAGGCTACATTTGATGAAAACTTAAATTAATAAAAAAATAGATCCAAAAATACATTAAAATAAGTTTTATGGTATTGAAAAGATGTGTCCTACAATAACCCTTCTGTAAGAATAAGAAGTATACACTGATATCCGTATTTAATCCTAACCTTTCTAAAAGAAACCACTAAAATCTCTCTAGCTCTTTACACTGTCCAGTCTTACTGGCATGTTTTTGATAAATGTGCCACATTGAACACATTTTTCACAATGAAAGCCTCATTTGTAATTTCAATCAAAAGTTTTATTTTGAACATTTAAACCGGAAATAGCTTGGATTTTATTAGCAGCTCAGCACGACTCACGAGAGCAACAAACCACACATTCGGTTACAGCTGCAGCACTAGAATGTACGTATCAGATAAATAATACATCTTTATCTAAATGCAGACATGACTTAAGTATCAAATCACAGGCTTGTAGTGGAGGAGAGGGGGGCTGTGGTTTGAAATTGCAAAGAGAATATTACTTTTAATTTTGTGATAAAGCGACATAATACTGTTTCTGCTTTTTAGCTAACAGTAGTGGCACTCAGTGTAGTCTTTGGCTGCTGTAACCCATCTGTAATAAAAATAAACATAAAACTATGTCTATAGAAGTACAACTAAACGTAAGAACGGGCTACGACACTATGTCTGGTCCACCTCTGTCCCAGCACAATGCAGCCAAATGTAAAATAAACAGTTGTGATTTATTAAAGTGTTTGGATAAATTATGGACTGGCATGTCCAACTTCAATACAGGAACAATTCTGTCTTGAAGAAGATTGTTTTTTGGAGAATTATGCATTTTGAGAACTCAAGTTGGACAATACAGAACACATGTGTAAAGCCCAAACAAACATTTAAACTGTGCCTACACAGCCCAACTTCAAAAATATGGAAATATCTCTTTAGGCTAAAACTAATGTAAAATAGCCAAAATCAACATCCAGTGTTAATTTTGTTGACTAATTATTTTCGTCATAGTTTTCGTCAACAGCCTTTTTTCCCTTGATGAAAACTTGACAGTAACAAATATAAACAAGTGCACATGGACAAAAACTAAAGCTAAAATAACTGACATTTTCATCAACAAATAAAAACTAAACTAAAATGTTTGACAGAAACTTAATCTAATCAGACCTGATTTCATCATGTAGAAAGTAGGGACAATTTAGGAATATATTCAATCACAGCTACAGTCAACTAAATTTACAGTAGATTTCGTCTACTAAAATGTGAAATTTCATCAACTAAAACTAGACCAAAATTAAAACAAATTAAATGACCAAATTTTTACTCAAAGATTTTATAGGCATAAACTATATCTAAAACTAAATTAAAAAGTGCTGTCAAAATTAAAACTGTTGTTATCAAGACCCTAACTCTGTAATTTAAGAGCTTTCTCGCACCAGGGGCTTGTGCTCCCTGGCTGCATCTGCATGGCGAGATGGATCCCAACAGGGTAAAGTGAAAAGTAGTGCTGTTTGTAATGAAGTTGAACCCGCCTGTAATAGAATTTAAAGCAGAAAAACAACAACAGCCTGCTCCTTGATACAGCAGCTCTTTTGAAATCTTCTCTGCATGAAAGTCTGCAGTTAACAGCTTCAGACGTTTTGATTTCACATTCAAACGGTACCAATGATTGTGACCTCTGACAGTGTAAGATACAAAACAAATGTTTAGCCTATCAATGGCTGGTGCCGACGAGATATTTATGGGGTTGCCGAAGTTGTCTTTGTGTCTGTCTTGTTGTCTGTTATCGCGAGCTGGAG
Source organism: Cetoscarus ocellatus (assembly GCA_037902135.1). Classification (NCBI taxonomy): domain Eukaryota; kingdom Metazoa; phylum Chordata; class Actinopteri; order Labriformes; family Labridae; genus Cetoscarus; species Cetoscarus ocellatus. The sequence goes on along the minus strand of JBAMNC010000693.1, from coordinate 871,901 downwards.
GTGCTCGGGCGGCGGCCTCTGACACGGATCACAGGCGTGTGCTGTTTAAAACAAGCGCGGAGATATCTTCCTCTCGCTGTGCGATGATAACCCCTGCTCTTAACCCCCTCCAGCAGCAGATCATCCTCCAAACAATAACAATCAATTCCCTCCACATCTGACAGAACCTGAGCACTACTTATAAATGATATGCATCTCCTGCTGGTCCCATGGCAATCGCCTTGACTTTATTGTTGCGTTTCTTTGATCCCGCCAAGCTTTGATTCATTTCTCTTTCACCCTTTTAGCTAAACATATCATGTGAATTTGGAGCTTTGTTCCTGACAGTCCCCGTCTTACCTCGCTCTCTCCACAGGCTCCTGACGCCTCCCAGAGGAGCCGCTGAGGAGGAGGAGAGGAATTCCACCAGATTCAAAGACTTCGCCGGGTTTGCTTTTGACTTCTCCGCCTTCGCCTCGCCTTCCACGCTCCTCGTGTTGACCTGCTCCTCGTGATCCCTCCACCAAACCATCTTCCTGGCCCTGAGGGACGTTTTTTGCAGTATGTGCACACATTACACGGGTCTAACAGGGTTTAATGCTTCTTCTTTTCCAACATGTCCCACTGATAGAGTCTCGTTCCTGTCCAAACCTTTGATTCACTCACTGAGGAGAATAAACTTTACCTGATTTATTGACGTTTTCTCATCAAGTAGCCCATTTACTTAATTAAAAACATGATATAATTTGCTGTTTTTCCATCTCAGGGAGCTTGAACTTGTTCTCAGACTCATTTTCACTGAATCTAAAAGACTTCTTTCAGCAAATGAGAGCGTAATGAAAAATGAAAAGTGTGTGTTTTCCCTGTAACATCTGGTTTCAATCATGGCAATATCCTAAACATGGCCGCTTTCTTGAATCAGCTACCCTGGGCCTGTCTCCCAGACGTCAGCCACTCATTATTCCAGTCAGGCCTCTCGCACAGCTACACAAAGTCCAACGCTTGAACCAGTACAGGACAAAAAAGAAACTTTGCTCTCATTTTACTCTCACTCAATAATCACTTGACAAAAGCTGCTTTCACTGTTAGAAGGATGTTGATTATCACCACAATAGTATAAAAGATATGATCTAACTGTGCTTCTTTTTTTACCATCTGTTGATTTATACTTGGTCAAAAAGTTCGTCTTTATGAGCCTTTTCTTTCAAAAATTATATCATCTAATCAACTATTGTGTTCATAAGAGGTATATTTTAATAAGTACAAATCAAGATGGCTGTATGTTTTTCCATACTGTGCTCCTGGTTGTGTTATTGCAACCAATTGCACGCTTAAATCCTCAAATTTCACCCCAGCTCACTGCCAATACAAAGAGATTTAGGAGGCAAAATGAGGGAGAGGAAGAAGAAAACTGTTCAAAGCACGAGCTTTGTTTTGGTCATTTTAGATCTTTCATGCTGATTCTTTGGGTCACATGGTAGATAACCTGCACAATCAAAGGCATTCGGCAACATTTGTTTGTTTTTGTGTCTTGCCTCAGTCCCGAGTCTATGACAAGCAGATAAACGCCATTCTTTTGACTATTTGTGCAATAACAAGGAAGAGACAGGCAGAGATCAAACACTGGGAGTCATTGGGTAGCGTTAGCTTGCCTCTGCCTACAGTCATCAGGTAAACTCTTCAGCAAGTCTAAATAGTCCTGTGTGTGTGTTGTGACAATTTTTTTTTTAACCGTGATCTATTTTAAGACTAAGATTAGCACTTTATGTAAAGTTCGAAAGAAATACATACAAAACTAGAAAAGCACTCAGAGAGCGCAGACCTCCGCCAAGCAGCTTCGGTCCACTTTGGCGAAAATGGTCCTATCTGGCAATGTTAATGAATCCTTTAAAAAATTCCTGGATCCAGACGGTGATCCAGATCACCCCCAAAATTCAATCAGTTCTTCCATATCCCATTTCCGACAATTCCTGAAAATTTCATCCAAAGCCGTTCAGAACTTTTCAAGTTATTTTGAACACAAACAAACAAACAGACAAACAGACAGACAGATGGATAAACGCCGGCAAAAACATAACCTCCTTGGCGGAGGTAACTAAACTGCAGGGTGCATGCCCACACTACTGCGGACCTTCTTGTAAAACAAAGCACTGTTGACACAAAAACAAAAAAATATTTAGTGTTTCCCATTAATTAATTTTAAAGTTCTGTACTTGTTCTGGTATAACCTTGCAGTGCAGCTGGATCCTTCAGATTCAATACCAATAATCAATATTCAGGTGGGTCCATCGAACATATCATACAGAGGCAATTTTATATAATATTTATGGTATTACATGATAACATGTGACAATATGTAATAGCATGTGATACAAAATCACATGATATGAAAAAATATAAGTAGATATGATATGAAGTCAGTGTGGGCAGCAAGGTGGCGCAGCAGGTAGTGCGTTTGCCTCAAAGCAAGAGGGTTGCTGGTTTGACTCCCTATGTTGACTATGACCTTTCTGTGTGGAGTTTGCATGTTCTCCTGTGCATGTGTGGGTTCTGTCCAGGCATTCCAGCTTCCTCCCACAGACCTCCCATAGATAACGGATGGATGATGTTAAGGATTTATAAATCATGGTGCTAAAGGATACCGTACAATACCATTTGATACAGTACAACACAACTCCTGATATGAGAAATTACGTCACATTATGACCCAGCCCTATCCAAAACAATATTAAATGATGTAAAAGGATATGCAGCATCAACAGTTAAATTAATCTATGAAAATAATCAGTGTGTAAATGTGTTTGATATTGCATATATCAGCAGGCATAATCTCTGGGCTCCTAAGTTTTTAGTAGCTGCAGTTTTTATGTACATCATTTTAAGCTTAATTACTCTGCACAACAACCGTTAACAAATCAAACTACTACACCTCCCTCTGTCAAAGCCAGATGCACAATTAAATCTGCACCACATTTCACATAAAGTCACCACTAACTGCTGCAAACAAGGCCCTGCCAGCTCGTAGAGTTTCTTACATGCAGCTTCAGTAAAAGATACTGTATACATCCAGTTGTATGCATATTTCACCTTTTTAATCTGCACGGGTCCTACCAATTATGCTTACTGATGTCAGCTGTCCGTAGTTTAAAGGTGGTTGGCCATATGCAAGGAAAAGAAGCAGAATCATTGGTTTATACGGCACCAGTCAAACTGATAAAGGGATCAGCGGTAAAACACAAACAGAGCTTCAAATAAAACAAGAGTGCAGCCCAAACAAGCCCACACATTAAACAATAACATTATATACATGCGATAAATGGAGCTTCATCTCTCATTGTGATAGAGGATGTGTGCTTGAAGTTCATGAACAGATTCATCTTTAAGTCAGTGCAGCAGAATCACTGATCTTGCAGTGCATTATGGGAATTATGCACATAACAGTGTGGTAGCTCTTCTGCTACAAGTGCAACATTAGTCTGAGGAGCATTTATGACGCTAACAGAGATTTATATGGAACATGCCTGCTTTTGTTGTTGCCTTAAACAGCACAGCAGTGTTTTCTTTGGTGGGCACTCACAACCTGGACTTTTAAAGATAAAATACATATTTGAATTAATTAAAATGCTTTTTCTAACATTGTTTTTTCACACTAAACTGGTTGTTGCAGGAAATCAGGCCCTTGACAAGAAATATTATGGTGACCTTTGATTCTGATGAGATGAGGCCTCCAGGGACAGATTCACTGTCGACCACAAGGACAGAAGTTTCAGCTCACAGGAATATTACCCTGACACAAAACATGGACTATAGAGATAACAGTGGGACGCATTATTTCCTACAAACAGCACACATATATTAGTATGACTGTGACAAAAAAGTCATGGATGACCTGCTGCTGTGGATCTGTTCGACTCCGTGTGCTCTATCCTGCATCAACCATCAACAGAAATAACATCATGTAACATAAATTCATACTTTTTGACCAGCTAAACCCATTTTAACGCTGCTATATTAATTAACATAAGTCCTCTCCAGATAATATTCATTGTACGTTAATTTTAATGGTAGATTGATCTCTCTATTCATGGTTGTATTGATTATACATCCATAGTAACTATAAACAATATAAACATGAGGTTCATCTTGAAAAATGAGATGCCACATTTCAAGGGGCTTACTTTTAATAAATTTAAATTCAACAAATATGGTGCTATACAGAAAAATACTGATTGAATTAATATTCAGCAGAGATGTGATGAGGACACATTTTTGATCTGGGCATCCATGAGTTTGTTGCTATCATAAATTCTTATTTTTAGTCCCTTTGTCTCTGCCTGGATGGATACATCTCTGGATGTATGTACCTGTATATACAAATATATTTATTATATGTATATGTATATTTGCATATATGTGTATCTATAAAATGAAGAGTATGACCTGTGCTTTGAGATAACACTTGTTATGAACTGGTGCTATACAAATAACTAGAAAGCACTCGGAGAGCGCGCCAAGGTAGCTCAAATGTTGCTGTTACATCCATAAGTAATTGTTCCATGATAAAGTTACCATCATAATATGATTCCTTGATCCTGAAAACCCACACCAAGCACTTGGAATCATGTTGATATCATTCTGAGTTAGACAGTTATTGAGCAAAAACGATGGTTCGCTAATGGCGGTTATCTGGATCACCACCAAAATCTAGTAATTTTTAAAGGTACACTCCAACATTTTTGTTGTTTTCTTGTCTTGCCTCATTCCCGAGTCCATGACAAGAAGGTAAACACCATTCTTTCGACTGTGCGTGCAATAACAAGGAAGCTCGATCACCGCTAGTTAGCTTAGCTCAAATGCTGGGAGTCAACCAGTAGTGCTAGCCTGCCTCTGCCTACAGTCGTCAGATAAACTCTTCAGCAACTCTAAACAGTTCTGTGTGCTTATTATAACTAGTTTTTTACCTCTTTATGTTACATTATCTTTTATTATCTTCATGTTATCTTCTTCTACTCCTAAACAGAGGCTTTGTTTTGTTGACCTACTTCCACGGTGGTTTTCATGGGAGATGTGATGTTCACGAACAATTCGCAGTTGTGAGTGAGCCCTTTGTTTCTTAAATTTGCAGGCGGTTGGCATTTAATAATGGCTCACTCAGAACTGTGAATTGGTTCTAGAGCTTTGGCCGTCTCTTCCTTGTTACTGGACGCACAGTCGAAAGAGTGGTGTCTATCTGCTTGTCATGGACTGGGGAGTGAGGCAAGACACGAAAAACAAAATTGTTGGAGAGTTCCTTTAAGCTGGGCCATTACCAACTTCTCCTGAAAATTTTAGCAAAATCTGTCCAGTAGGTTTTGTGTAATCTTGCAAACAAAAAGACAAACAAACATACGCCGGCAAAAACATAACCTCCTTTGTAAAGACCTCCGGAGGTAAAGATTGATTGAGTGATTAAGTTGGATTTCAGCGTCATTTGCTTCATTATATCACAGCTTCCTCCAGCCTGTACCTCCGATAGCATTTGCCTGTTTCAATACAGCCTCATGGCTCCTGCAGTGTTTCTCACCTGAAACTCTGTAAATAATCCTGACTTCCTTTATCTGGCATGACTCTACCTGATGTTACGCAGCCATCATTGAGATAAAGAGGAAAAAAAAATTAGCTAAGGTTGCACGCTGAGATTGATTGACACACAAACAGATGAATCAGCAGTGAGCTTTGACATTCTTATGACATTTTCTTGGTTAAAACCGCTGCAGCCTCAACAACATTATTGTTGGACGTACATATGGGCAACTTAGCAACACAAGCATGTTGGATGTTTTAGTCAGTTGGTTAAAATAGGGATGGAGACTGTCCAAAATTGGGACATATTAGTTTTTTCATGGATTTTTGTAGGGAGACAGGACAAGGCCTAAAAACAGGGGCGTCCCAGCTATATCAGAAACCATAATCAATATATAAGTTTTCTTTATCACCATTTATTCCATGAATCCAATCATTATCTGTAATGCTTATCCCTTTCTGGGTCATGGGGGACTCGAGGCCTATCCCAGCTGACATTGGGCAAGAGACGGGTCACCAGCCAATCACAAGGCCACATAGCGAGACAAACAACTAGCAATGCTCACACTCATACCTAAGGGCAATTTAAAGTCACCAATCAACCTAATGTTTTTGGTCTGTTGGAGAAAGGTGGAGTGCCTTGAGAGAACCCACGCATGCGCAGGAGGAGCACGCAAACTCCAGAAAGGCCCTGACCAACACATGGATCAAACCAGCAACCTTCTTGCTGTAAGGCACCTGCACTACCTGCTGCACTACTGTGCCACTCTCGCTGTTTATTGTTTGTTGTTATGTTGATTAGCACGACTGCAGCCTCTTCTCCAGGTGTCTAAATATTAATCCCCCTTTTCTCCAGTCAAACTCTAAAAGGAATCAAAGTACCAAATTAAAATGTTAAAGGAGTCTGAGCTTGAATTTATGGCACATTAAAGTTCCTCACCCTTAACAACAACCATGTGTGTAATTCAACAAGTCTGAGCAGTAATGCGATCGCTGTTTTTCTGGGAGACAAAAGAGACAAAAGTGGAGGTTAATGGCACTTAAATTAATGAAATGTGAGGTTTCAGTGATGACTGCATGCAGCTATGTGTACTGTAATGTTGCCCAAGGGAACGCAGAGACCACAACATGAAATTCATCAGTATTGGCAAATGCAATGATTCAGAATTTTGATCTGATTCCTGTAGCTAATGTCAACTTGCGCACAGTGGAGTCGTCACTGTTTGGCTGTTTGACTGAAGGAAGAAGAAAAAGTAAAACAGGAAGTCAGACACAACCATGATGTTAAAATGTGCTTCAAGAATAAAGTGGATTTGATTGATTAATTTGGACTGGAACCTACACATTTACCAACAAAGTAAAAAAAAATATTTCATATGTTCTGATGGAAGCAAGGTGCTAAAGTCAGACCCAGTATGGTGGCCTTTTGGTGCATAACACAACAAAACAAAAACTTAACCTCAAATTTAAACAAGAAATCTCAAAACAGAACAAATCATTAAAATACAACTATTAGAAAACCAGAAATGAGAAAAGTCATGATAACACAAATAGAAGCCATTTTGACATATCAAAATTTGCACCAAATCAAAAACAGAACATGTAAAATTACAACAAATTGAATAACAGTGACAAATAAAAATAATAATAAGAAAAAAAGGTTTAGATAAAATGAAACATATCAAACATAGATCCAGTTGACAAACACCAGAAATGAAAAAGTAATGAAAACAGAAGAAAGCAAAACAACGCAACCACAAAATCACAACAAATAAATAAAATAAAATAACTCAAATCACAAAATATAGTGTTGTTATAAAAACAACAAAAAAGAAAAGACACAAGAGTGAATGAATAACTTAAAAAAAATCACCTAAAAAAACACAAATAAAAAGAAATAAGAAACAAATCAACAAAAACAAACGAAAACAAAAAAAAAATCACAAACCATAATGACAAACAAAATATAACACATAAAAGAATGTAAATAACACAAGCATAAATGAAACATGAAAAATTAAAAAAATGCTTTTCAGGAAAACAAAAATGCAAATAAAAAAACAAGTGGAACACAACTGAAAATCAAAACACAACAAATATATCAACAAATTGAAAAGCACATGAAGTTAGAAATTAAAATTAGACAAATTTAGAACACAACACAATTTAACAACACAACAAAGTAGAAAGGACAATGACAGTCACAAACACAATGGTGGTTTATCTTCTGTTTTCTAATTTGTCATCTTCTGTTTTATTATTTTTTATTTTATTTGTTTCTTGTTATTTCTCCTAACCTGTTTTTTCTTTTTTTCTTATTTGCTGTTGTGTTTCATTGTTGGTTTTTATTTGTTGTTTTTTTTCTTAATTGTGTCAGTTGTTTATTTTATTTATTTTTTTTCACTTTACTTGTCTTTTTTTTATTTGATGTAGTGTTTTGTACTTTAATTTTGGTTGTGTTTTCTTTTCTAATTAAGAGTTCACTATTTTTTGTTTCATTAATTTTTTTTGTGCTTTTTCGTTTTGTGATTTTTTTATGTTTTCAGTTTTTTAGTTTAAATTTCTTATTTGTTGATATGTTTGCCGTTTTCCTTAGTGTTTGTTCTTAATCCTGTTTACATTTGTTCTTGTATATTATTGTTTTTTTCAATTGTTTGTTGTTTTTTTCTTACTTGAGTTCTCATTTGTTTTTGTGTTTTCTTATTTGTTCCTTTATGATGTTTTCTTTTCCGAGTTACTGTTGTGCTCTGCATTTTTTTGTTTAGTTTCCTCATTTGCTTTTGTGGCTTTTTATTACTTTTGTTTTTTTTCTTACTTGTTTTTCATTTGTTGTTGTGTTTGTTATGCTGCCTAACTTGTTTTTCTTACTTGTGCCCTAATTTGTTGTCTTTTCTTTTTTGTTTCTTTCATATATGCTTTTGTGTTTTCTGATTTATTGTTGCACCCGGGATTTCTTGTCGTTTCCTTTTTTGTCATTGAGTCCAGCACTGCAGGGCCACCAAAACCTTCAAACACTGATCAGATCACATGACAAACTTTCGCTCAGTGGGCATTAATTTCGTTAAAACTTTCAATCAGCCTCATTCAGTACTGACTCCACTCTCATAAAAGTTGTTGTAATACCTGTTTTCACCAAAGGAGGGCAGTATGACTTTGGGTACCAGCCTGAACACAGAGACTTTAAACCTAAATGAGGAGTTAAACACCCTCACACACAGCTGTAATAATTATGGTCCATCATATAAACAGTTTATTAGGAGTTTTTTCAGCTTAGATGCGATGTTTTAAAAAGTTTAGGGCCTTGTTATTGTGATAAAAGTGTGAGGGTTGAAAGATTTGTTTTGTTTTTTGTTTAAAATGATAAAAAGATGTAATCAAAGGCCAAAAGTTTGTTTTTATCTAGCTTTGCAATAAGAGTGCAATTTTTAATGTTTTATTTTGAAATTCAGCTGGGAGCATTAGCTCAAATTACAATATACTTTTCCTAATTATAAGTTTTAGTTTTCACTCCTACTTGGTTGATTTCCTTTCGTATTGATTAGTGATTAAATTAGTACATTAATTATGTTCAGTAACACAGAAAGATGTGCTAATTTGTCCACTATTCCTCCATTTTATGATTTCATTGTTTACTGCCTCATTAAGATATTTTTCTCCAATTCCTTCTTCAAATGTTCTGCCTCTGGAAATAAACATCCACCAATGTTTTTCTCACTAATCAATGTTTAATCCTCCTTTTTATCTGTCTGTTTGTTTCAAGTTGTGTTTGAAGAACAGCGATGGAGCCTGAGGACGGGTGTGAGGATGGGGGGGGGGTTTGAGCCGGGCCCGGACGGCAGACTCTGCACCTGGGAACGAAACCTGGATCCTGAGGGTAAGACCTGAGACGTGACCTCTGCAGGCAGAGCGAATAACACAAAAGAGACAAAAGACGGATTATTAGGACACAAAAGGGTTAAGTTATCAGTGAGATTGTGTTGCTGCAGTTTTTAAAAATGTTGTTTCATGTAGCCACTGATTTGGAGAAGAGTTTGATTGTGTTAATTCTCGCTGTCAGCTCTGATTCTGCTTGATTAAAACCTCACTAAAATTTACTCTGATTTCTGCACATTTTTAGCTCCAATCAACTCCTCATGTGAGATTTTGCCTTTGTTCCTGAACAGCAGACATTGAATAGATTCTCCTGTAATTTGCTGAGATTTAACTTGAACCCTGTGCTTCCAAGCTGGTGGGTCAGGGCCCAAATGCGGGTCATGGAGCTGTTTTCAGTGGGTCATAAATGTCTGAGTGAAGGACAAAATGGTGGAAAATAGTCAAGATTACAGGTGTCCAAAGATTTTTCTTAAAGTGCCACAGAGTGAAAAATACAAGTGGGACGGAGCAACCTTTCTAAACTGCCTGGTGGTCCTGGGTACCTATGTCGGTCCTAATTTTGGACTTATATTTTTCTTGAGTGAAATTAAATGCAAATTTTTCCCAGAATAGAAAATAAAGGAAACTATAAAAGAAAAATGTGTTTAAACTGACTAAATCTCGGTTTTGCAGTTTAAATTTTTAGACCCCAATTCCAATGAAGTTGGGAAGCTGTAAGAAACGTAAATAATAAACAAAATACAATGATTTGCAAATGCTTTTGAACCTATATTCAGCTGAATAAACAACCAAGACAAGATATTTAATGTTCAAACTGACAATTTTACTGTATTGTTGCAAAGATTCTCTCACTTTTACTGTGATGCCTTAAACATTGTGATAAAAAATGGGACAGGGGCAACAGAAAGTTGAGTAATGCTCAAAAAACACCTGTCTCCAGCTTTCCACAGGTGAACAGGTTAACTGGAAACAGGTGAGAGTTTTGATTGGGTTATAAGGAGCATCCCGAAAAGGCTCAGTTGTTCACAAGCAAGGATGTGTGGAGATTCACCACCTTTGTGAGAAAATAGTCCAAAAATTAAGAATGTTTCTTAATGTGCAAGGGATTGAGGGATTTCATCATCTATAGTCCATAATATCATCAAAAGATTCAGAGGAAAAAGTCTTTTAACGTAAGCACCAAAGCTGAAAGCCAACATTTAATGCCCATGACCTTCAATCCCTCAGGCAGCATCAAAAGCCAACATCATTCAGTAAAGGATATCACCACGTGGGCTCAGGAACACTCCAGAAAACCATTGTCAGTTAACACAGTCCATCTCTACATCTACAAGGTCAAGGTCAAACTCTACCACGCAAAGACAAAGCCAAATATCATCAACACACAGAAACACTGCCGGCTTCTCTGGGCCTGAGCTCATCTGAGATGGACTGAGGCAAAGTGGAAAAGTCTGCTGTGGTCTGAGTCCACATTCCAGACTGTTTTTGGACGTCATGGACGTGGTGTCCTCTGGGCTAAAGAGGAAAAGGGCCATCCAGACTGTTATCAGACCAAAGGTCAAAAGACAGGATCTGTGATGGTATGGGGGAGTGTTAGTGCCCATGGCATGGGTATCCTGCACATCTGTGAAGGCAACATTTATGCTGAAAGGTACATACTGATTTTGGAGCAACATAAGCTGCCATACAAGGGACGTTTTTTTCAGGGACGTCCCTGCTTATTTCAGAGAGACAATGCCAAGACACATTGCAGCTCAGACCTGTCTCCAATTAAAAATGTGTGGAGCATTATGAAGCACAAATTTGGCAATGGAGACCCCAGACTGTTGAGCAACTGAAGCTGTACATCAAGCAAGAATGTGAAAGAATTCCACTTACAAAGCTCCTACAGTTTTGTCCTCAGTTCACATACACTTATTGAATGTTGTAAAATCATTGTTTTTCTATGTAACAGCACATCTGCCAGATGTTTTTCTCTGCTACCACAACACACAATTGGGGATCAGTATTAATCCTGATCCCCAATCTATGTATCAAAAAATGCTCACAGTGGCCCAAATCTGTTACTTTTACTGAAACAATACAGTATCAGGACATCCCTAACTAGAAGTGCCTCAAGAGCACAAACCTTTGCCAAGCCATTTCTGACACTGATAGCCGAGTAATTAGGGATGATGTGGAGAACTGTCATATCAGCAATGTTAACATTCTTTAAAAAGATCCTGGATCTGCATCCTGATTTGGATCACCACCAAAGTCAAATCAGTTTTTCCTTGTGCCATGACCTAACCTTGCATTGCAGATGGACCTTCATGATTCAGTGTCTATCATCAGGAAGATCCATCTTGCCAAGCTCCAACCTACAACAACTGTGAGCGCCCCAAAGTGGCACGGCCCGATCAGAGTCCTTTAGAGCAGGAGGAGGTGAAAGCTACGAGCGAGACAACAACAGGAAGTGACTGGTCACAATGAGATTAGCATAGATGCTAACAGGTTTAGATGACGTTTTATCAGATCTGGACTGAATGTCTTTATTAAATGAAAAACAATTAACAACACCAGAGCTGGCTGGCCCATTAGGCAATATAGGAATATGCTAAAGGCGCCGTGGAAAATTGACCTTCAATAAAACTTGTTATCACTATTAACTCTTAAAATGGAAAAGCTCACATTGATTTGAAAGTAAATCAATGCCCAATTAATATTACTACAAATGGTAATACCAAATAAGTAGATTGGGTGACATGCTATCTTATTAATTAAAGACAATGGTAAAAACAATGCCATTCAAATTCTTTTGTAAGCGTATGTAAATCGCAGATAGAGGGGGGCGCCATATAAAATCTTGCCTAGGGCACCACATTGGGCGCGCTGTGAACAACACTACAAACTTCTCTATAATCAGGATATTTTTTCACCCCACTTCTTACATGTTTTGCAGAGAGTTAAATTTACAAAGTGGCTCACATTCTGTCATTCAGAAGCACCCGCCTTCTGCATTCACTGGATAGCCCATAATGAATGTTATTGACAGGACAATCATCCAATCACCTGCTGGATATGCTTCTGAAAGGTTCTGCCCTCCCCAAACACTTTCTGTAGGCTTTATCTCAGATGGACTTGTGAAATATATTGAGCAGCCCATTTGGTGTGTCAGGCTGAGGACCAATATTCTCTGAAAATTTGATCAATATCTCTTTATAACTTTTTGAGTTATCTTTCTAACAGACAGACAAACTTTGACTTTACTACTTCTGTTATTATTTAAAATTACCGTATAATTTTAATTACATTTTTTGATCTAACATAATATGATGATACAATCTCAAAGTAATAATAAGAGCTGTTGAATAATTGTGTTAAACCTCTCATCTTATTCGTTGACTAATCAAGCATATAGTCGATGACTGGTCGGCGATAGAAATAGTCATGAGTTGCACCCCTACCGTGGACCATTCTCTGTTAACCCCAGAGATGGTTGTGTGTAAAAACCCCAGCAAGGGAGCTATTGCTGAAAAACTCTGACAAGCCTGTCCATTGCCAACATTCATGCCACTTGTCTTGACCATGTCTGCAAGCTTCAATGCACTGAGTTGCTGCAGTGTAACTGTCTAACTAGCTATTTGCATTACTGAGCATTGGTGTACCTGCTAAAATGGCCAATTTCATGGATGATAAAACAAACAGACACAAATTTTACAATTAAATAATGAGGGAAAAGAACATTCGTGTGAATATTTCTTTTTGTTTGGATATTTAAGTTTAATTTCTGCACGTTTCCAGCTCTAATGTTGCTTCAGTTTGGATTATTAATTCATCTTAAACTTACAGTCTTTTCTCTCTCCTCTTAAACGAGTTATTACTGTACCTCTTCTTCATTCCTCAGTAGAGCTACAGCAAACAGCTGCCTGATTAATAAGTTAGGTCCTCTAAATATGGCTCAGAGTCATGTATCTTTAAAAACTACTTAATAATGGTAATCAAGATTATCAACAACGCACCAATTATATCTTTACACTTTCCTCTCTTAATTATGTACACTCCTGCCTCACCGCCGATAAAAGGGGGCTGCTGCCTGGGTCTCACGTGGATTGTTCATCTTAAGTGTTTATGATGGTGTATTTGTATCATGGCTATGTTTCGCTCCCTGAAAGTGGCAGCGAGCTAAAAGGAAGCTCCCTCTCTCTCTGTGATTCACCCACAATGCAGGAGCTCCTATGTTTTATTTATTGATACGTTTTAGTGGGGGAAGACCTGGCGCTCATTATCATAAAGGCCTCTAGACATCAAGTCACACACAAAAGACCTGCAGTATTCACGCACACACATCAACGCGCGAGGAGCAGGCCGCTTTGCTGCTGCGCCTGCTAACGTCGATGTCAGAAGCTGACAGTGTCAAAGTGGCGCCGTCTCCCGCTCATAAACTGTCCCTGAAGCTGTGAAAGAGATGTAACAGCTTTTTTTTTTTTTTTGGTCGTCTTCATGAGGGGAAGTTGTTTTTAACCCCCCCCCCCCCCCCCCCCCCCCCCCCCCCCCCCCCTCCTTTTTAGCTTTTTTTTTGTGTGTCATTTCTTTTCTGTCAAGGCCCCGAGGCGCACGGTGCGAGCAGAGCAGCGTTAGCATGTGCAAACCCAGTGGAGTCTGACCATATTGTACCTGCATTGTCGTATTTTCTGATATTAAAAAAAAAAGACAAGAAAAGCTCAAAGGCAGGATGTGTTGTCATGTGATCATGAATGTGGATTTGAGAACAGATGTGGGGAAAGTGGGTAAAAACTCAATATGAACCCTGCAGAGGCCTTCCTCTCGCTCTGTTCAATTATTCAGTGCTGAAGAAAAAGAGGCAAGAGGAGTGTTTCCACAAGAAGACACTGTGTTTGGCAGGAAGGAATCACATATTTATCTTGTCTCGTATTCGCCAAATAGCCGGAAATGGAAACAAATACCATCAATTGGATTCTTGGCACTGGTGTTTTCCTTTTGCTGCTGCGGCTGCAGTGTTGCCAGATTTTGCCTTTGAAACAAGCAGCGAGGTCCATGAAACAAGCCCCAAAAGAGCAACCTCCAGCTGTACTCTCACAGATTTATAAATATATATAACTAGAAAGCACTCAGAGAGCACAAACCTCTGCCAAGGTAGCTGACATATTGCTGTTATATCTATAAGCAATAGTTCCGTGATAAAGTTACCATCATAATATGATTCCTTGACCCTGAAAACCCACACCTAGCACTCAGAATCATGTTGATATTATTATTAGTTGGACAGTTATTCAGCAAAAATGATCGTTCACTAATCACAGTTCTGAATCACCACCAAAATTTACTTATTTTTAAGTTGGGCGGTTACCAACATCTCCTGAAAATGTTTTAAAATTTTAATTCCCTTAAGCTGGCTTTCATTGTTATTTCATTTTTTAAATTGTCCTGTGATTTTTATTTATTTATTTATTTATTTATTTTTCTTTTTAGATGATCAATCAATCAGTCTTCATTTGTATAGTGCCAATTCATAACAGGTTTTATCACAATAGAGCAGACTGAAGACAAACTCTTTAATGGATACATATAGATACATACATACATAAAATACACACATATATATATATATATATATATACATATATATATATGTGTGTGTGTGTGTGTATACATGCATCCAAAACCCAACATGAGTCCATCATGGTGGCGAGAAAAAACTTCAGTTTAGCAGTAGGAAATCTTGAATGTGGATCCTCATGATGAACGGTCATCCATATGTTTCATGATTTATAGTATCCTAAAACAGATGTTTTTTTCTCGCCACCATGATGGGGAGATTCATGATTGGCTATATGGATTCATGTTGGGTAGATACAAATAAAGATTGGCGCTATACAAATAAAGATTGATTGACTGATTGATTGAATAATATTTGGTTTTAATTCCTAGTTTTTATGATTGTATTTTCATTCAAAACATTGCACAGTAAGTAAGGAAAATAGTGTTTGGAAGATTAGTTCTTTGTCTTCTTGGTTGTAACGCCTGTTTATTTCCCTCTTAGATGCTACAGGGAGCAACAACACCAGTATTCCCCACCCACTATATAACCCCCAGTGAAATCTGTCACCTGTCTGTGAAGCTTCAGCACAGGCTATTTTCTTTGCTTTTAATGTTGTTAGAAGGGGCTTGGGAAACTAACCTGACACACCAGATGAAATGTTCTTTATGTTTACCTAGTCCATCTGGGAAAGAGCCCATAGAAAGTGTTTGGGAATGGGCAGAAGCTTTCAAAAGAAAGTCCAGCAGGTGATTGAATGACCATTCAGTCAATCATATTTATTTAGGGCCAATCAGATTATTTCGTAGGCGGGCCCTACTGTCATGTCTAAAGGACAGAATGTGAGCCACTTGATTAACAAAACATGTAAGAAATGGAGCAAAAACACCCTTGCTATTGAGAGATGCTTTCAGTGTTGTTTTATTTAAAGGGATGCGCCAACTTGTTTTCCTTTTCGTGTCTTGCCTTCACTCCCGAGTCCATGACTTAAATTTGCAGATGAATTGTATTTACAAAATGGCAGAAGCAGGTCAACAAAACAAAGCCTCTGTTAATGTGTAGAAGTAGATTGGTACGAAGGATTTTGGCCGTTTGTAAGAGAGGATGAGGATGACTTCTTCGGGGTTTTGTATGTATTTCTTTAAAAAATTACATAAAGGGCTAATCTTAGTCCCTCTAAACTCCATTTAAAGTTGCTAAAATGTTTCTCTGATGACTGTAGGCAGAGGCAGGCTAACACTACCCATTGACTCCCAGTGTTTGAGCTAAGCTAATTAGCAGTTGCGGGCTTTGCCTGTTTCTTTCTTGTTACTGGACACACAGTCGAAAGAATGTTGTCTATCTAAATTAGGTTAGATTGGATTAGATTAGACTAGATAGAACTTTATTTATCCCTTTGAGAAACTCCCTCAGGGAAATTAGGATTCCAATAGCAGTTTGAAAAGTAGATAGAACAGATATATATTAAAAAAAAATAGAAATAAACTAAATATAAATAAATATAAATAAAAAATAAAAAAATAAAAAAACAAAATTAAAATACGGCTTCTGCTTGTATAATGTGTGTGTATATATATATATATATATATATACATATATATGTGTACATATATATATATATATATATATATATATATATATATATATATATATATATATATATATATATATATATATATATGTATATATATATATATGTATATATATATATATATATATATATATATATATATATATATTTATATTTATATTTATACATATATATCTGTTTGTCATGGACTCAGGAGTGAGGCAAGACACAAAAGAAAAAAAACCTTGGCATGTCCCTTTATTAAAGAAATGTGATCCAGATCTGATAAAAGTACTACTAAAGCTGTTAGCATCTATGCTAATCTCTGTACGAGCTGTCACTTCCTGCTATTGCCTTGCTTGTAGCTCCCACCTCTTTCTGCCCCACAGGACGCTGATTGGGCTGTGGTGATTGGGTCATGCTGCTTTGGGCTGCTCACAGTTGTTGCAGATTGAAGATCTGTCCCAAGTCCTGCAACATGGACAGCTTCTACAACAGGACAAAATATTGAGTCTTCTTTTTTCAAAGAGAGCTTTGAGTGAAACAAAGCAAAAAAAAGAAGCCTGAAGTTGCTTACAATAAGCAGACCTGGCAACTACGGCTGTTGTGTGTGCACTCATGCAGGCATATTGAAAAATTCCTCAGGACCAAAAAATAGTGGAAGTTAGCGCTGACAAGTCGAATTTTTCCTGGAATCTGGATGGCAGTTTGAGGCAAAGCTTATCCGTTCTCGTCTCATGTGATAGGGAGAGGGAGAGAGTCGAAAAAAAGTGCTCACCTATTTAATTTGATTAGAGATTAGAGGAGGAAAAGAGTCACATTTCCTCCCTGGCACGTCTCTGCTCGGCGCACTCTGAACCTGATTTTATAAAGAGATGTCACAGCCAAGCACCGCCATAATGCCTGTAATTACTCTGAACTCAAATAAATAAATAAATTTGCTTTTCTTTGTGGGAGTCTGACAGGTTTTCCAACATCCTAGACTGGGGAAAAAATTCAGCGTGAGTGCTTTGGTGTGTACTTTTTTGTGTGGGTGTGTGCTTGTGTTTACATATAGTGAGGCACTTGTAAAGAAGGAATTCAGACAGGATGAGGTTTTGACAGCTACAGTATAGCTTGTTTTCCCCGCTCTTCACAACTCTCTTTTTTATGACTGCGATAATCTCCGCCTGCGTTTGAGTCTGATAAGGTTGGAGGTGCAGCTTTGTAAATAATAAGGTTAGAGTTTTCGCACAGTTGCTAGCGCCGCGCCTGATCTCGCTCCCATTAGCGACAATTGGCTGCGACCTCACCTGCTCACCCGCGCTGTCATCGTCGAGGTTGCATGCGAGGCGGCAGCAGGCGATTAGATCATCCTCTCTGGTCATAGGAGGAGACATCCAGACAAACGCTACTCCTGCTGAACCAAAGGAGGTCTGATGCGTGTTGTCATGAAGGCTGGCTCCTTGACTTTTCCGATTGTTCGCCTGCAAAAGCACTTTCATATTTCCTGTTAAAGGGGGAAACTCTGGATCTTACAGTCTCATGAAATATTAGCCTTTTCCCACATCCAGGTGAGTTATAGCTTCACTGCATGTTGAAAGGTGTTTCTAGGAATTAGCCCATCTCCATTTTATTCCACGACTCAAAAGATCCTTTAATACGATGCACTTCAGTACAAGAGCTTTATAAAATGTGGCCTAAAGAGTGAAGATCGTTTTGGATCAGCACCTTCTGACAAAGATAAGAATTACTTCCCAAGTTTTTAGATGATAAGCCCTCCTTAACCTCGTCAAAGTGAAGAGCTCCATTATTAACTCAACAAAGATTACAGTGAAGTTGGGACGTTGTGTAAAACATAAGTAAAAAGAGAATACAATGATCTGCAAATCTCCAGTGATCTCCAACTGTAATATATCAAACATGTACATCACAGCTGTAAATACTACTTATATATATTTTATCTAATTTTCATTCTTAGGTTTCATTCTTTTTTGTATTTTATCGCCACTGTAAATTTGGAATTTCCCCCTGTGGGACTAATAAAGGAGTATCTTATCTCAAATCCTTTTTGACCAATATTCAATTGAATACACTTTACAAAAACAAGATATTCAGTGTTCAAACTGATAAACTTTATTTTTCTGTTGCAAATAGTCACTCATTTTGAATGTGAAGCTTTGTAAGTGGATTCCTTTCCCATTCTTGCTTGATGTACCATTGCACTTACCCAACAACCCGGGGTCTCCATTGTTGTATTTTTCACTTTATAATGGAGACAGGTCTGGACTGCAGCAGGTCAGTCTAGTGCCTGAACTCTTTTACTACAGACCCAGGCTGTTCAAACACATGCAGAATGCATCAGAAATAAGCAGGGATGTCCCTGAAAAAGACTTTGCTTAGATGGTAGCATGTTGCTCCATCACCTGTATCTTTGAACATTAATGGTGCCTTCACAGATGTGCAGGATACCCATGCCATGGGCACTAACACCCCCCCATACCATCACAGATGCTGGCTTTTGACCTTTGCTCTGATAACAGTCTGGATGGTCCTTTTCCTCTTCAGCCCGGAGGACACCACGTCCATGATGTCCAAAAACAGTCTGGAATGTGGACTCTGACCACAGCAGACTTTTCCACTTTCCATCAGACCATCTCAGATGAGCTTGGGCCCAGAGAAGCCGGCGGTGTTTCTGGGTGTTGTTGATATTTGTCTTTGTCTTTGCATGGTAGAGTTTGACCTTGACTTTGTAGATGTAGAGATGAACTGTGTTAACCTTGCCCACGTGGTGATATCCTTTAAAGAATGTCTGTATTTAATGCAGTGCCTCCTGAAGGATCAAAGGTCACAGGCATTCAGTGTTGGATTTTGTCCTTGCTGCTTGAATGCAGAGGTTTCTCTGGATTCTATAAATCCTTTGATGATTTTATGGACTGTGGAATATGAAATACCTAAATTGTAATTTTTACGTTGAGAAACTTTGTTCTTAAACTGTTGGACTATTTGCTCTCACAGATGTTCAAAAAGTGATGAACCTCGCTCCATCCCTGCTTGTTGACAACTGAGCCTTTTGGAGATGCTCCTATTATATCATCACACCCACCTGTTTCCTATTAACCTGTTCACCTGTGAAATGTTCTAAACAGGTGTTTGCCAGTGTCTCTCCCAGTCTTTTGTTGCCCTGTCCCAGCCTTTTTGTAACATGTTGCAAGCATTTGATTCAAAATGAGTGAATATTTACAAATAAACAATAAAGTCTATCAGGTTGAACATTAAATATTTTGTTATTTTGGTGTATTTATTTGAATATAGATCGGAAATGATTTGCAAATCATTGTATTCTGTTCTTATAGACATTTTACACCACGTCCCAACTTCATTAGAAATGGGCTTTGTAAGTAAAATAAAAACAGTTAACTGGTGTTTATCTCTCATCACCATAAGCTTGCTTATTTTATCAATCCATTAGCTGTCACTGTTTTTACTTGTGAACTACTTTTACAAACATCTTTAACCACTCAGACAGATATATTAAACCCTCAGCAGCAAAAAACCTTATAGCCTTCAGATATTTTTGTGCAATGACCCACTAAAATTAAAATATGCCTTATATTAGTGTATCTGGGTCTGTCATTGTTTTCAGCAGTGCTTAATTTCCTGTATTGTCTCAGGGGAGAGAAATGTTCATGATCGTCTATTTCATCATATGGACGGTGTAATTAAAATAATAATCAGAGTTGAATATTTCTTCTTGAAAGCAGACGGGGACTTTTGAAACAGGAAATCGTTAATTAAGAATCAATAGCTGCTCTGCTGTTTTAAGAAGATGAGAAAATCTTTGTTTGATAAAAAGCTGCCTGCTGTTAGGGTTGCTGGATTATTGATGGGATTATACACCATAAAGGGAGGCAGGATATTGAAAAAGATCAGTGCTATTAGGAGACGAACATTACAGTAACTACATAAAATCACTCTGCTGCTTGCTCTCTTTTCCCATGATGCATTTCTGATACTCAAGGCCTTTCCAAATCTATCCATACATCACATCTTTCTCTGGTCAATGAGCATCAATCAGCAGCTTCTGATACAAATTACCAACATGCTCACAATGCCTCCATATCCTTGAGTCCCTCGCCATGATGTCCAGCAGTCAGACCTTTCCACTGGAGCACATGTTCAGGAGGCCGTCCTGACTTCAATCTTTCTTTTCCCCCAATAAATCTATTATACGGAGGCCCATTTTTGCCACAATAATAATGATAATAAAGAAGTAATAATGGAAAAATTAAAATTGACCGTAAAAAAATGATTCTCTGGTCTTAAAGGATAAGTTCGTTTTTTTGACACATGGACCCTTATTTTTAGGATTAAACACGCTCGTAGACTCACCCAGACAATTTTGGCGGAGCTCGGAGCCGTTTTCGAGCAATTTAGATCCATCCGACGGTGTTTTTTTCTCTTGCCATAGTAGCAGACATGGCCAGAAATCGAAGCCCCTAAATTAGACATTATCTGCTGCGAAACTCACTCCTCCTCTGTTGCCATTGCTGTGCAATGTCCACAACAACACCACCAGTTAGCCCCCATTCGTGGACGTGCAGTGGTTGCTTGTTCTCTGGCCAGCTGTTCGGCTCTTTCCCTCTGCATCCTCCTTTCAAATAGCTCCTCGTCGGTATATTCTGGCTCAAAACGATACAGGCATCCATTATACTCAAAGTCGCCGTCAGACACTTCCACATCGGATAAATATTCCGCCATGTTGCACAAAAATAGCCGTGTAGCTGTGTAGCCTGGCAACAACAGCGGCTCTTCTCAGCTGCGCGCTTGCCGGCGCATGTCTATGACATCACCAAAAGTTACCCATCCCTTGTAAAGCCCCAGATGACCATAACAACGAAGTTGAGCTGACATGGTGATAACACCGGCCATTCATTTATAAAATGGAGCTGAAATGAGCGAGTTTCGCAGCAGATAACGTCTAATTTAGGGGCTTCAATTTCTGGCCCCGTCTGCTACTATGGCGTGAGAAAAAAATGCCGTCGGATGGATCTAAATTGCTCGAAAACGGCTCCGAGCTCCGCCAAAATTGTCTGGGTGAGTCTACGAGCGTATTTAATCCTAAAAATAAGGTCAAGGTGTCAAAAAAACGAACTTATCCTTTAAGTACAAGATATATCACAATTATTATATGTAGATTGAGTTAAAAAAAATGAAATTATAGTTAATTGTAATTGTAAATTAAACCTTATGAATATTTTGCCAGCATTTTTTAGCTTGTTTCTTTGTCAGTTGTTAACTGGATAACTCAAATCTTGTGAAGGAAATGTTCCGACATTTCAGGGAGTGTTGGTCATTGATTTGATCTTGGTGATGACTTAGGATTTTTTAAGGATTTGTTATCATTGTTAGATAGGGCAGTTTTCCATATTTTCACCAATTGCTCAACAAGCTCTCAACAGATTCTCATGACATTTTCAGGGAATATTGGTCATGGCACAAGGCAAAAGTGATTTGATTTTGGTGGCGATCCAAATCTGGATGTGCTTCTAGGAATTTTTTGAACGTTTTATTCATATTGTAAGATAGTACAGTTTTCCACATTTTTGACGATAAAAAGCCCACAATGTTGAAAATACCTAGGTGGAGGTTTGTGCACTCAGAGCACCTATCACCTTATTTGGCTTTATCTTGTAATTCTGACTTCTTCTCTCATAATTACAACTTTGTTTCCCATAAATTATGCTTTTATACACATCCTGTTGTCTCATTATTCTTACCCTTGATCTTAAATTATGACTTTATCTTGTTTCAGTTTTTCTCAAATCTTTTTTTTCTTTATATTTCGTAATTTTAAATTTTTATCCTGTTTTTATGATTGCGTACCTCACATACTATACACTGATTCTCAACATTTTTACTTTTTTACCTCACTTTTTTAATCTTTTTCTTTTCCAAATTTGGAATTTGTCTCAGAATTTCAGCCTGAAATTTAATTTGACCTTTTGAATCTCATGAGCTCTTTCTTAATCTCTTGCAGTATTTATTTGATCATTTGAGTTGATTCTTAATCAATTTGACTTTGTATTTCAAAATCAATGTTTTGGCTCAAAATTTCAGCCTTGTATTGATATTTGACTTTTTAACTAACATTTTTGACTTCCTGTCTCATCAGTTTTTACTTGATGATTTTGACTTCAAATTTTGACTCAAATAAAAAATGACATTTTATCTCATAATTTCTGACCTCAGTTTACATTTTGACCTACTATATTTACTGACCATTTCTCTGCTAATTTTGACTTTCTTATCTCATAATTTAACTTTATCATGGATTTTGGACCTTGAATTTCAATTTGACTTTTTATCTTATATTTTTACTCATCTCAAGTTCTTGTTATATTTCTCATTATTTTGATGTCGTTGTGTCATCATTTTGACTTAAATCTTAATAAATGTGATTTTATTTTTTCAAATCTGGCTTTTTATCTTAGAGTTTCTGAGTTAAGTCTTGGATTTTTGGTTTTAAAACTTTGACTTTTGAAATGACTATATCCTGAAATTATGACTTTGCAATTCTAATTTGAATTTATATTTCAAACCTTTAACTTAATGTCATTTTTTTGTATTTTCATCTCCTTTTTCTGACTTTCAATGCTCTATCTTGATTTATGTCTCATATTTTTCTTTTAATCTTAACTTTATTTTTATAGCACTTAAGGTGCTTTACAGAGGATTAATAGACAGAAAATAAAACAGAAATGAACTGCTATTGACTAAAACAGGCAGGAAGTAAAACAAAGAAAAATATTAAGATAAAGTAAATTAAAACAAATAAAACTTACAAGGAAAATAAATTATTAAAGTGTAAAAAGTGAAATAAAATGAGTAAAAACACAACAGGGGTTGAAAATAAAATAAAATCAGCCAGATTCTTTTTATATCAAGGTATCAACTTTTTATCCAATAATTCTGACTTTCCTCCATATAGCTTTGGCATTTTTATCTCATGTTCCAAATGTTTTATTTAATAATTATGACTTTTGTACCATCTCATATTATTACTTCATAAAATGTAATATAATCAGTAGTCTTTATTTGATAATTATGACTTTGTATTTCAAAATCTTAGTATATTTTCAGAATTTTCACCACTGTTTTATATGACAATAGAATTTTTTTTCCTTAATATTACCTTATATAATACCTAATAATAATAATACCTTATATGGTATTTAGTTGTTTTTGTCTCAAATCAATGCGGCTGTCTTTTTAAGGTGGCTGAAATGGGCCACCGTAGTTACCCATACATTATAGATGTTGAAATAATCTTTAAACATGTTCATTAAAGACAGAAGGAAAAATCTGCTCATAAATATTTCTTTCAAGCAAACCTCAACACGACCTCCCCCTCCTCTCTGTATTCTCTTTCTCCCCATCGAGAGAGAGAGACGGTGCCTCAGCAACCTTGACTGAAGACGAGCGGGAGACACGCGCGTGACTGGATCGACTTCTCCTGTGATGGCTGTTAGCTAGCTTTTTCCTCCAGAATCCGCCTGCCTGCTCAACCCGCCCGCCGCCCGCCCGCCTGCCTGCCTGCTGATGTGCTATTACTACACTCTGGAAGAGATGCTTGTGTGCAGGATGACACATTATTATCCTTTAATCTCGCTCTCAGCTTGTTGAGCATCAAATTGAAATATCCTGAACAGATGTAAAAACACATGTGAGCCTGGGCGCGCAAGCTGTGCCGCGCTTTGTTTCATCTATCCGTGATGTGAGCCTTAAGGAGAAGCTTTTTAAAATTTCATCACTATTCAAAAGGATAATTAATACGTACCCCCAGGCTTTGATTATGCGATACCCAGTGTGTAGTGCTGGTGTTGCCATAATGAGCCACTCATCAGCGCTCTGCCTGTGCCTCCCCAACAAACATACAGTTTGCATAAGGTACTTAAGATTCTGCTGAGGTACCATCATGCTTTTCTGCGTGTGCGTCTCAACGTAGGTGTGCGCGAGTCTAATTTGCAATACAATGCTATAGGTTAGATCACACCGGTTGTTGCAGTTTGTTTACAAGCGGACCCTTGTCAGATTGTCAGCACATCGCGAGGCCCTCTCTCCAAAGCCTGCCACAGCCTCCACGCTCACAACACCGCACACACTCACAGGGGCTTGTTTCCAGTCTAAAAGCGGTGCCGGTTGTCAGCGAGTGGGTGCAGCAGGCGAGATGGACAGGCAGGTGGAGACAGACAGGCCGAGGAATCCGAAGGGGAATATCGGGAGTTCACACATAATGAGACCTGTCAATTTGAATGCCTCAAGGTGACGCGGTGAGCAGGCAGCCGCCGCCGACCCAGGCAGCCATTTCTTCTCGGGGAGAGTATTTCAGGGTAATCTCTCACCCTTGACCCGGACCGGTCTCTAAACAAGACAGTTACCTCGTCAATTACTCTGCCGTAGTGCGGAGGTATCTGCTGCTTTCTGAAGCCACTGAGGACAGGAGGATGTCTGTTTTATAAGAATAACCTGCTTGTTTCAGGTGTTTAAAGGAACACTCTAACATTTAGTTGTTTTTGTGTCTTGCCTCACTCCAGAGTCCATGACAAACAGATAGACACCATTCTTTCAACTGTGTGTGCAGTAACAAGGAAGAGACAGCCAAAGCTCGCCCACTGGTAGTTAGCTTAGCTGAAACACCGGGAGTATATGGGTAGTGTTAGCTTGCATCTGCCTATAGTCATCAGATAAACTCTTCAGCAACTCTAAATCTTCTTCTATTCCTAAACAGAGGCTTGCTTTGTTGACCTACTTCCGTGGTGGTTTTCGGGAGAGATGTGACGTTCGTGAACGAGTCTAATCTTTTGAACAGCACCTTTAAATGAACGATGGGAACTGATTCGCGGTTGTGAGTGTGACGTTCGTTTCTTAAATTTGCATTTGGCTCTCAATCAATCTGCTCAGTCAGAACTGCGAATTGGTTCTTGAACATCACATCTCTCCCGAAAACCACAGCTGAAGTAAGTTAACAAAACAAACCCTCTGTTTAAAAGTAGATGAAGATAATATGAGGATAATAAAAGATAACGTAACATAAAGGGCTAAAAATGAGTCAAAACAAGCACACAGGACCATTTAGAGTGTCTGAAGAGTTTATCTGATGACTGTAGCCATGCAGGCTAACACTACCAATATACTCCCAGTATACTGTTAGGGCTAAGCTAACTAACAGTGCGCTCGCTTTGGCTGTTCTCATCCTTGTTACTGCACGCACAGCTGAAAGAATGGTGTCTATCTGCTTGTCATGGACTCTGGAGTGAGGCAGGACATGAAAACAACTAAAATGTTGGAGTGTTCCTTTAACTCAACAATATAAGGAATGATGTAAAACGAGAGAATGCTGTACATTATCCCAGAGGTGGTCTCAGGTCAATGTGACACCTAAAGTTCATCGATCTCCACTCTGTTTGTGGGTCAAGTTACAACACAGTCCTATTTTTCTCTTGGTTTGGTTTGCTTTGCTTTCACACACCAAGTCAAGTGGACCAAAGCCTGTCATATGTTGTGGTATCTAGCCTCTCGACACATACTGGGGCTGTAGCTGCGGTCTTTATTCTTGCCATCCTGCCCATTGCTGCATTACAAGGCAGAAATACACAACTGGCTTCGAACAACAACATTGTTGTCAAAGCAGTTTGGAAGTATCCTGTCCAAAATTACAGATAAATCAGCATCAGACAGCACTTGCATACTGACTGGAAGGCAAAGGGTCATGCTAGCAATGCTAAGGTTAGCTGCCCTCTGCTTTATATTGTCAGGGTAAACTAAGTTAGCATTTTGTCTTTGTTTTAAAGTACATTTTCAGCATTTTAAACTGTTATTGAAAGGAGAGAGACAGTGGATAGGCCTGTGAAAGGGCCAATAGACAGTAGGCAAGGATATTCTGCAACTGGGCCTTAGGCTGGATTTGAACCTGGGCTGGCAGAAGCATATATGGGATCATATGCACGTGGTTGCTTACCACTTCACCATAACCATTCCTCACTACGTTATTATTTCTGTTGCGATATTTAGCCAAATCCAAGCCATTATTCAGTCCCTTTCTGTTTGCTTGCCTTGTTTGGGAACTGAACTTTGGTCCTCTTGGAACCAAATCAGTTCTTTGGTCTGCACCAGAGTTCATGTGAGCTTTAAACCAGCACAAACCGTCCGAAGTTTCCAAAAAAGCCAACCAGTTTGATTGCTTTGACCTTGGTCTCATCACTTAATTAAAGGCCAACTCCAAAAGACTCATAAGAATGCTGAGACTTTACGGTTGTTTTCAGTTTGGATGAAAGAAAGGGAATATGCTTACTTTCCTTTCTCCTGACACAATGTTACCATGTGTGCAGGATTGCATGAAGCCTTCTCCTCCTTTCCTGTCGACGACAGAAAAGTATCTGTTTGATAAGAATGCTCATACTTCAGTACCGGATTATTCTGCTGTATTGCTCTTGTAGTTGTTGCGGCTGGTAGTTCCAACAAAGCACCTGTTGTGTAATTATGGTTGCAACAGCATGAAGCCTCTCATTCATCTCGTATGTAAACTTACATGCTAATTTTCAATGTGCTGATGTCAGACACCCACCAGCTAACAAACCAATCAATGTAAAGTATGGAGAGACTCAACTTAGATAGATAGATAGATAGATAGATAGATAGATAGATAGATAGATAGATAGATAGATTCAACTTTATTGATCCTGAAGGAAATTTAACAATGGTGGTCAGCTTATCTCCCACACAATAAATATGCATACACTCAATTAAAATAGTTTATAGAAGGGGTTAAAAAGGTGTTATAGAAGGGTAAGTTAAGAGTAAAAAACAAGGTATGTCATAGAAGTCTGTTTGTCTACTCTTAAACTTGCAATGTGAAAACCAACCGGTACACATGAATACAAAGTAACAAAGATGCAAACCCTGGTGTGAACCCTGGTCCAGACTTTGAAAACAACCAATGCCAGAGGGCCCAGGCAATAAAGGACCAATATGATGAACCTATATTTCACCAAACTCTGACAGAGTATGTTAACAATCATTAGTGTCCAAAAAACCTGACAGTTTTCACATACAAAGTCTCCTGATCCAGCTGTATTCTCTCTCTGTCTAAGACACTTTGTTGGAGCTCCTGTCACTCTTCTCCATGCCAGTGCAGTGTGCTCTGATTGGTCAACCAGTCTACTCTGTTATAATGGATCAGTTCAGTGCTGCTCTCTTCCATGTTGTCAATGACACTCCATCCTTTCTTAAGTCTTTGCTCTGCCAACCTGAACTGCTGATGAGACATAGCAGAATTTCCCCCTGGTAGGTCTACTTCTGTCCTGATTCTGCCAACTTTTTGTCTTGTTCAGTGATCATCAGCTGGCATCACATGAAGAGGCCTTTTCCCTTGAAGTCAATGAAGCTTGGAAAAATAAAATAAAACAAAAAAGACAGAAAGTAAAGCCTGAAAATACCAATAACTGATTTTTAGTTACTTCCCACCTCTGGCCCCACCACTCAGTTCAATGTCTTGGATCCATTTGGCTGCAGAGCACCCTGGGAACTTATCACTCACCTGTCCAAAGCTAATTCCACCTGGTGTCAAGCATGGAATTGGATTTAAGGACGGAGAAGCTGCTCAGGTCCGTCTGCTGTCAGCGGGTCCCTGTGCCCCTCTCGTGTGTCACTTCAGCGCTGAGTGAACATGCAGGGTAAAGCGTCATCACAGGCAATCTGAGGCCCTGGGCAAATCTCTGATGACACTCTCTATTCCCCATTTACCCGCTTACTTTGGACCTGGATCTCTGAGTATCTCTGAGCAGGGGCAGCATGTTGAAGAGGGAATAGGAAGTCAGAGGAGATCCTGAACATGTGACAGTGATGGCCTGTTAGCTGTCACACATGAAAGAGATGCACCTATAGAGTTAGGCCTTTGACCTATTATAATAAAGCACTGTAATAATCAATTCTGATTGGTCAAATAAAATATTCTAAAGTATATTATTTCTATAGCAGAAGGAGACTGAAAAGAGTAAAACACTCGTTGCTTGAGCTGCATTCACACAATTACAACTTTCACCCACATATAGGGAAAAGTCAGGTCATGTTAACATCACTTTGGGCAACGCTAAAGTTCGTCGGGTACTTCCAAAAATTTTACGCATGCTTAACAAGTTCTGACATTTGATCCAAACACCAAACATCTCTAAGAGTTGAGCTTACTTTCACTACCCTCAGTTACAGGACCAGCTCACGTGTTCAAGCTGTCTCTAGAATTTTTTCCAAACTCTTTTCTTTTTTTTTAGTTTGGGATTTTTCCATCAAAAATAGTACCAAGGCCTCCATTATTCCCTCTTCTCGTCTGTCCTCTTCCATGTTTAGTGTTGTGTTTTCCGGTTGTTTCTGGCTTGGAGGACTAGATTCTGGATCAGTGGTGGGACAGAATGGTTGTGTGTGTGGTGTGCTGTGTTGAGATTATGGGAGCACACCACACACAGTACGATCAAAAATGTTCAATGCCTAATTTTTATCTTCATGTGTGGGATCCCTAACAGATAAAAAATCTATTCAGGTTTAGAATATCCTTATCCTTACCCCATTTGATGTTACATTTGACCAAACATAGTTTCATGGCTTATTTTTACATCCAAAACACAATT
This sequence comes from Cetoscarus ocellatus, assembly GCA_037902135.1. NCBI lineage: Eukaryota > Metazoa > Chordata > Actinopteri > Labriformes > Labridae > Cetoscarus > Cetoscarus ocellatus. The sequence goes on along the minus strand of JBAMNC010000693.1, from coordinate 842,716 downwards.
ACCTGAAATAACAGCCGTGTACCTTACTGGTAGTCTTAGCTCACTCTCCTTAAAGGTACAGCCCTGCTAGGAGCCCTTTCAGCCACTTCACTGACTATTATCTAGTAGCTAATGCAACCCATCTTCAAAAATACTAAAATATCTCTAGAAAAAATATCTCTTAAGAACGTTTTGGGTGATTTTCTTCTAAATTTAGACAAACATCCAGTCTGTCTTAAAGAGAAACGCCAACTTTTTCTTGGTTTTAGTGTCTTCCCTCACTCCTGTGTCCATGACAAGCAGATAGGCACGTTTATATATGTTATGCTATCTATTTTTAGAGTAATATACGCACTTTATGTAGTTAGCGTATGCACCCTGCAGTTTAGTATCGTATGTATTTCTTTCGAAAATTACATAAAGTGCTAATCTTAGTCCTAAAAAAGATAACGTAACATAACACACACACGTGAAAAAAAACCAAGTCACAACAAGCATACGGGACTGTTTAGAGTTGCTGAAGAGTTTATCTGTAGGCAGATCCAGACTAACACTACCCATTGACTCCCAGTGTTTGAGCTAAGCTCATTCACGCTGCCTGTCTCTTCCTTATTACTGCATGCACAGTCAAAAGAATGGTGTCTATCTGCTTGTCATGAACTCATGAGTGAGGCAAGACATGAAAAGAAAAGAAATTTCGAATCCCTTTAAATATTGTCTGGTAAAATTGTGGACTTTAAAGATAAGTTTATTTTGGGCCTCGTGATCATTCCAAACTATTAGAGAACCTCTCCAGTTCTTTTTCTTGACTCTTTTTTGATAGTTTTACCTTTATACCTTCACACAAACATCTTTGCTTCTCCTTTATTGAAGAGTATTTGTGCCTTGCCATCTTGTGCAAGAGCTTTCACATACCAGAGATTAAGTTGTTCCTGTGAAAATAAGCAATAGAGCGTATGGTAATCACAATCAGCGTTAAGGATCTCTTTGATAAAACACTCAGGCAGCTGTGTCTATTTGAAGAGACGATCTTATCAATTACTAATCAATAGCTTTCCTCCAGCTTAAAGTGGATGAAATATACATTCGCCCCTGAAGAGAATACCACGAAGAAAATCATTATGTTAGCCCGTGCTGCTTGTTTTCGGGATTACTGCTTTATTGACTTGTGTAAATGATCATTCACCAGGGACAGGGTTTGATTTTTAAAGGGATAAATAATGAAAGAGGAAACTATCAGAAAAGAAACAGGATAATTAAGTAGTCATGACGCTCCTTTTTCTCGTCTGCAACCTCTCCACTCCAATTTCTCCCTCCCCATCTCTCTCCTTCTCCTCTTCAAATCTTTGAGTGACAATCGTGGTGATACTCAAGGCCTTCCAAACCTCCTCTCCCTCTCTCCCAGCTTCCCCTGGTCTCTTCGGTCAATGGGTGTCAATCAGAGCTTGGCCCTCACGCAGATTGGCAACAAGTATCCTTGCGCTCACGAAACAATTACGACTGGGCTGCGCTGGAAATGGATTCCCACGTCGACTCTCCACGCCGCACTCCTCTCCTCCCGGCCGACGGGGTCCTGCCATGGGAAGCAATTATCGCTCGATGCCAGCTGACAGCCCGGTTCTATTGCCAAGCGCGATCAGCCCTCGTCCTCAGGCTTTCTCTAGGCAAATAGCATCCTCAACACTCAAATCAAACCTCTTACCAGCCATTGGCTTCTATCAGAGAGAAGGACGGGTGCCTTTGTTCCCCTGGACAATGCAGTCGGAATAAGGCGGATACAGAGGCGGACAATAAAGAGGAGTTTTGATTTTGCAAGAGCTCAACTCAAACTGCTTCATCTCCCTGGTGTGCACCCCTCACTGAGGCCTGTGCGAGAGCAGAGGAGGTGGAGGGAGAGAGGGAGAAAGAGCTTTCCTTAACCTAGACTGAGGAAGGTAGAAGGAAAGAAGAAGACCAGTGACAAAAGTGGCCCTATTGTACTCCTGATGAGGAGCATTTTGGCATGCAGCGCAGGTGTCTTTCATGTTTTCTGCCTGATGCTGTCGTCAATATTACACACACTCTACTATTCAAAGAACAAGTTCAGTAAACTGACTAATTATTTTCAGCATAGTTTTCTTCAACAATCTCTTTTCCCCTGATGAAAACTAGACAGTACATGGACGAAAACTAAATTAACTGACATTTTCATCAGCAAATAAACACTAAATGAAAATGTTTGACGGAGACTTCATCCAATCAGACCTAATTTGGTCATGAAGAAAGTAGGGGCAAGTTAGGAATATATCCAATCACAGCTACTTTGGTTGTGTGGAAAGGTTGGATGCGTTAAGAGGGACATCCAATCACAACTGCCTTCGCTTCATGGTGGCGAGATAAGTTGGGGAGTGATCCAATCAGAGCTACTCTCTTCATGAATTGAAATATTCATGTAGAGCAGGTTCACTGTTTGTTGTCAGTTCTGGTATTGTAAGTGAGATGCTCTGCCAGGTAGCCTAAATAAAGGTGACTGCATTTCACACAAAAGTTACATTAGTTTCTGTTCATTTTTACATTCAGTCTTTACTAGCATTCAATAAAGGGTTATTAGATGTTTCATTTTATCCAAGTGTAAAACATGACTTCAGAAATTTAAGGAAACATATAAAACGGCTTACCCTTCACACTTCGTATTTTAGTCGACTAAATTTAGAGTAGAGTTTGTCGACTAAAATGTAAAATTTCATCAACTAAAACTATACTAAAATTAAAACAGTTTAGATGACTAAATTATTACTTAAATTGTAGGACGAGTGCATGGGCACAAGGTTTATCAGTGAATTTATTTCACACAGTGTCCTAACTGAATGCAAGCATCGGATGTCGTGTTGCATTGTGCAGCATCGCACACCTGCTGTGCACTCTGCAGCCATTAAAAATGTTATTCTATACCCTGTTTGACCTGTAAGCCTTGTAAACAGAACATCAGGTGCTTTTGTTGTACAGCTGGAGAAATGGATGTGAAGTGCTTAACATTTTCAAGTAGTTGACCCAAAGTCTCATTAATATACAGCCATCTGTGAGGTAAATACAGTGTTCTTCCTTTGAGCTGCATTCACTGGTGTGAATAAATACTGCACCAACTATCAATAAACGTGTGAAAGATTTAGAAAGCTGATCATGTATACAAATAGCAAAAATGATCACCACCAAAATCTAATCATTTTTAAGTTCAGCAAAATCCATTCTGTAGTTTTTGAGTTATCTTGCTAACAAACAAACAAATAAACTGACAGACAACAGTCAGGGGAGAATAGTCAGAGTAGTTTGAGACTAGAAATCACTCAGAGAGCAAAAACCTCCGCCAAGGTAGCTCATATATTGCTGTTACGTCTATCAGCAATAGTTTCATGATAAAGTTACCATCATAATATGATTCCTTGACCCTGAAATCCCAAACCTAGCAATCAGAAACATGTTATTATTGTTATTAGTTACTGAGTCATTCAGCGAAAACAATTGTTCACTAATGGCGCTTATCTGGATCACCACCAAAATCTAATTGTTTAAGTTGGGCCATTACAAACATGTCCTGAAAATTTCAGCAAAATCCATCCAGTAGTTTTTGTGTAATCTTTCTAACAAACAAATAGACAAACAAACAAACAAAAACATAACCACCTCGGCAGAGGTAAAGATGCGATAGGCAAGAAAATTGAGGGTAAAACTCTGATTCCTAAACAAAAAGTACCCACTATTTGAGCTTTAATCACCTACACACACGACTATCTTGGTTTAAAAAAAAAGTCTGCATGAAATTACAGGTAATGTTTCAATTATTCAACTTCTGACTTATCTCCTAATTTGATTTCAAGAAGACTATGTTGTAAAATGAAAAATATAGACCCTCTGTGAACAAAAGGGTGAAGATTGATGTGATGGCTTAGCAGGATGAGTGTAAGATGAATGAGCCCAAATTAACGGAAACGGTACAATTAATGGTTATAAAAGTCACACAGTCATCTGCCACTTTGCTTATTAATTGAATAAACACATCAAGGCAAAGTTCAGTGGATCCTTTAATCACTTTAATTAATGCACATTGTTCTATTTTCCTCTTCCTCTCTTTCTCCTGCTCTCCCTCTCTTTCCCTCCGCCTGTGTACCTATATTTACGAAATAATAAATTAATTAGAATACACACCGCCACCGACTAATTATCATGCAAATAAAGCAGCAACAAAGCATTGTGGGACTGTTAATCTGTGCCAGATCGGGGGTGAAATTCCCCAATGTGCGCCAGGGATGTCCACGGTGCAATTAGAGAGAGGAGTGAGTCGGGATGGGGCAGGAGAGGAGAAGAAAGCGTGGCGCTAAAGGACGGGAATGGCTGTCACTTATTCGCTGTCAAATTAATTCTGACTCCTTTTCCTTCTGCTTTTGTCTTCTGAACAAGGCTACAGTCTCTGTTATCTCACCTCGTCTCCCTCTGAGTGTTTCTGTGTGGAGTAATGTGTAATGTAAACATTGAAACCTCTGCTCACATCTCATGCTTGCTATGGCTATAACAAACCTTTTTAAATTTAGCCTTTACGTTTAGGAAGATTTCGACTCCAGTTAAGACTTTTCATCTGATGGGTCGTCCTTCAAGTCATTTGTCCGTCTGTTTCTTTGGGAATGGCAAGAGCTCTTTCAGGGATTTTTTTCAGGCTTTGTTCAGATGTCCTCTGTGGCTCAAGAAGAAACTGATCAGAATTGGAAGTGATAGGTCAAAGGTCAAGGTCTTGGAGTCTCTTATCCACTTGTAGCTAGTAAACACATCTCAAGAATAGTTTTCATGTTCAGCCCTTGCTTGTGAACAAGATATCTGGAGAACCCTCGAGGGATATCAATAAAACCTGGCATGAACTTCCACTTTGATTCAAGACAAAGTAAAAGAATTTTACATTTTAGTGGTTAAAGGTCATGAAACCTCTTTTTCATTCCTCGCCTGTGTTAGCAACATGTACTTACAAGTCCAACAATAACAGGGCCAATTCAGCATCAGCTGGACATCCCTTGTCATCTCTCAGCTCACGCCAGCAAGTGAATGTCGGGCCAGTGTTTATCCCAGTCCGGGCTTTTAGCTTCTTACTCTCCCTTTTTCTTTATTTCGTCTCCTCCGATAAAACTTTTATTTTCTTCGGGTTTTTCGCTGCTTCCGCCATGATGACAACTCTATGTTTAGCTTTCTTCTTCTTTTTCTTCTTTTAATTTCCGGCAGACTAGACGCAGCTAAGGCATATTGCTGCCCTCCACAGGACTTTAGCGCTGATTAGTCAGCGCATACGTTTAGCTTTCACCTCGACTTCCGTCTTTTAAATGAATTGGGAAGGAGGGGGAAGTTACATATGCCTTAAAGCAGTCAAAGCAGTAAAAATTTGTAGTTTTTTAATGTGGAAGGGTTCCCACCATCCACCTCGAAGTTACATAATGCCAGAAAAACAGACCCCCTCAGACCATGACAGAGGTGTCATTCAACCTGCTGTAAGGTGATGTACCATCACAATGACTGCAGAAGTATTATATTAGGGTAGAAAAACTACATAGTGCAACTTTAAGGCTCTGGTCCACAACTTCTTTTAGACCACTGCCCACTTTTTTGTTTTACAATGTAGTTGTGGACCGGCCTTCAAGGAGGAGCTGGGGGTGAGGGTTGGACCACAATGTCAACAAATAAGCACACACTGTGCAGTGTATTCTGTAGTTTAGATGGATCCGTTTGATGGACTGACACAAAGTGTAATAGTCTGCTGTGGTCTGAGTCCACATTTCAGATTGTTTTTGGAAATCATGGATGTTGTCTCCCCCAGGCTAAAGAGGAAAAGGACCATCCAGATTGTAATTAGCAAAAAATTCAAAAGGTGTATGTTAGTACCTATGGCATGGGTAACTTGCAAGTCACACTCATCACAGACCAATCCACATCAAGCCAAAGTATGACATAGAAGCTAGATCTGTTGTTAGCCGTTAGCTTAAAATATGATTTTGCCCCCGTTTACACAGAAAAGTTTCACCAGAAACGGAAAAGTTTTTTTTTCTTTGCCTTTTCAAAAATGATTCATATTCACATGAAGACGCGAGAACGACTGAAAATGCTGTAGCGTGCATGCCAGGCCAGTAGATGGCAATATCGGTTTGTAGAGAAACTGCGGTTTTACAACATCTTATGTTTCCGGTAAAGACAAACTTTTCACAAACAACAATGGTGAGTGGACGCATGAAGACGCAGGAGTTTCTTGCCTGGACAACAAATCTGTCTGGATATTTTTGTCTGGATAACAAACTGAGCACAGTAAGCAACACACATGTTGCTCGGTAGACAGCCGCAGCTGTTGTTGTCTCTGGCATGCACGCGCAGCCTTCATGTGAAAGAGTACTGCGCACGCACCCTGAACGCTGAATCTCTTCTACACAGAGCTGAAAATGGATACGTTTTCAAAACTTTCCACTCTGGACCCTGGTTTCAAAAGTTTGCAGATTCAGGCACCGTTCTCGTGTAAATGGGAGGCAAAAACGCAATGAAAACTCTTGGCCATTTTTGTCCTCGTGTAAATGGGGCCTTAGACTATCATCTTACAATAAATCATACCACACAGATGTATCATTTACAACTTATATGTGACATGAACCTCGTAAACGACAATCCCCACAAAGTTCTCCCGGTAATTCTGAGGAGAGCATATTTCACCAGGTCTCGTTGAGTAACTATGAATCTGGGTTACCGTAGACTAACCATCATCGTTTGCGCAGCATTTCCACATCTCTCCCAGTTTCCTAGCAGTGATCCCCAGGTTCCCTGCTTATCTGATTTGATCGTCCTTTACAAAAATACATGATTTTCCATAAGAAAAGCCTTACGTGACATTCTTTGCTCCTCTTTTAAAGAAGAAATTGGGACCATTTCTGATATAACCGCGGATATTGCTGCATCCACGGAGACCGCTTCAGAAGCTGCCATTGTTTTTAAACATGCAGTCACTTCCCGCTGTCATCACGTCTGCAGTTTCCGCCTCTCTTTCCTGATTGGGCTGTCTAACTTTTGGCCATGAAGTAGTAGAAGATTGGAGTTTGGCAAGATGGATCTGCGTGATTTCAGACAATGAATCAGGCAGGTCCATCTGCACTGCAAGGTTAACCAATTATAGGACAGTGCTATGATCCAGACATTGAGTCTGTAGAATTAAAGAAGCCTCAGCTGTACTTGGCAGCCACCTTTAGACTGTAGTAGTCCTCTCTGGTTTATGATCTTAGTATATACTTCCAGGGATCAACACAACTTAAGCCTATATATCACATCTGACCTGTACAGACCTGCATAATTAATCCATTCCACATGAACCGGCTGATTGAACGTACATTTAAATGCATCCACTATAATCCCATTACCAAACATTATGAACAAGACCAAAAGACCTAAAGGGGTATTTGTAGCTGATAGCTTGTGCAGCTCCAATCGAGCATTAGCCTTTGTTCTTTGCTTTTGAAGCCCTTCATAGATAAAACATGCCCGCAAAAACACCAAATGCATCACCTGCTGTGTCAAACCGATTGCACTTTCTCTGAGTGCCTCCAACTTTTTAAGCATTACCCTACTTTAAAAAGTTAAAATCTCCCAGGTAATTACTCCCATATTCAACCCCCACACAAAGACACTGATAATCCATAAAATAAGCCGAAAAGAGGACCTTGTTTAAAAATTCAGACTCCAGCTTGATTCATCCCGGGTGGATTCAAAGCACACATCAAGGGTGCTCAGCTAAAAGAATAAAAATCAAAGAAAAGAGCCAATCAGATGCAGCCTTATTTTAATCTTAGCGGCCATGTAGGGTAAATATGCAGCAAAATAAGAAAACAAACAAGAGCAAAAATGGCTTATTATGAGCACCCTCATTATCATAAGGGCCTAATTTGCCTAAATCATGTCCTTATTAGGCCCCAAAGTCTCTCTGTCCCCTGTGGGTAATGAGGGGCCAGGCTGGGATCCATCTCCCTGGCTCTGACATTTTCTTTTATTACCCTTACACTAAATGGAAGCAATGATGAACATCTCAGTCGTGTGATTACTCACTGTGCACCCTTGATGTCAGAGGGGGAAAGTGGTGTGCCCTCTTTTAATATTTGATTGCTTTTCCTCTGTGTAATTCGGTCCAATTCATCATCGGGGGGCTTTTTATTCTTCTGCTCGCTCTGTGACATTTGTCCTGATTACTGGACTCTGATATTGTGCTACCACTTTGATGTCCGATTTCTCCTTCTTCTTACTCGTTTGCATCCCTATTTTGGCCAAAGCGAGGGCGGAAAACTTTCCCCTCGCTCCAACTTTTGTAAATGTTTCGAAAAAAGGCTGCCTTGCAAATGACATCGCTCGATTATGCAGGCAATTAAGATAAGGGCACAGCCAGATAATCTAAATATTTGTTTTTGGCGTTTTAGTAAGGGCAGTTTTTGCAGGAATATTTGGAACGTAAGCTTGAAAAAAAACAAAAAAAACATGAGCTTTAGCTGAGCATGCCAAGCTTTAAGATATGCATCAGAAGGGACGGCAGTTAATGTCATTCTGGGATGTGATCTGTCCGAGAAATAATAAGCTGCTTGTCACGTTCCCCCATGTTAAACGGATCAGCTGCTGTTTCAAAGGGCAAAACATCAGTCTTGTTATAAACGCTGAAAACAACAGATTAGAATGTAAACAGAAACAAAACACTGAAGGAACTGTGTTTTGGCAGCTCCGCAAAGGGATCAAAATCCTCAAATTACTCGCTCCCCGCGTCCGTCCCAGCCTTTTTTATTATTTCTGAAAAAACAAGAAAAATCCCATCAATTATAAGTTGAAAATGTGAGGGAATCACATTCATTATTTTCATTACATGCACCCACCAAATTGCATCAAGCTTATGAAATATTTCTTGCTCCTGTTCAAAGGCTTGTTAGAGCTTGTATTCAATTACAGCCGTGGCTGTAACATGCTGTCAGCTCTCTTTAGCCAATCATTAGTCAGGGACTGCTCCTCGCCGCACGGTCCGCCCGGCAGAGTCAAGCAAGCCAACGAGCGAGGGAGTTTGCAGGCGAGCGACAGGCCCCTAATTGTTGTTCGGTGGCTAAAGGTCGACTAATGAACCAGGGGGCTAACGGAGGCTGTTGGTGCGAGGGTGGCGGGGAGGCTGGGGTTCGACACACAAAAAAAAAAAAATTTGCAAAACTTTCCTCAGATCAAAGTGGGGAGGAAGCGGAGCATTTGGGGGATTTTTCAGCCTTGGATGAGTTTGGTCATTTGTGAGATGGAGCTTCGGGATTTGAAAAGGACAGGGAACAGGATGATGAATGCGTGGTTTTTTTAGGCTGAAATTTGAGCTTTTTCTCATGTATTTTGGTCTAAGAGAAACTTCAGATATGGCTGTCCTGACAGCATGTAAGCGTCGGAAATCCTGTCCCATTGTGCAGCATCAAACAGAAGCTGGCCATAGTGTACATAAAAAAAATATTCAACTCTACTCCCTATATGTTCCAGTTTCCCTTGTTAACAGTGTACAGCTTTTATTGTCGAGAAAGAGAAACAGAAATGTGTTGATTTCTGATGAGTGGCTAACTTAAAGGCTGTTAATAACCAGCATCACAGTGAATCAAATAACATATTTGCCCATGTTACAGCTGAGAGCCTGACCTGTAAGTCATTATCAAATATCTCTATACCCACTTTGTAAACAAGCTAACAAGCTCTGCTGAGTGAAGAAAAGGAAATAAATCCAAGAAAGTCTCAACAAGCACCTTGTCAGTCTCCTTTCTTCTCTCTTTCTGTGTCCATGATGATGCAGAAAGGGGAAATTAACCACACAGCAAATGGAGAGGAACTAAAATTTTAGTGATGGTTAAATTTCTGGGAGGGCCTCGACTGTCCGATCAGGTCATCCATTCGTTGTTTCTTATCGCCACACACGCAGCCAAATTAGGGCCTGGTACCCCCTGCAATTTTGATTAGCTACTCCACAGTACCCGGAGGTATGTACAATCCAAAAAACTCTCAGTAATAAGACATGGCTGATGACTCAACAACCATTACCTTTGACTTATGGACTTCAGAACCTAATTTGTTCTTCCATGAGTGAGAGCTGACATTTGAAAAGTATTTTTCATTGTTTTGTCTTAGCAGCATGATGGCAACAGAAAAAAGTGGCATCTGTCTTCATTAATTTCTTTAAAGGGATACACCAACATTTTTTTGGTTTTCGTGTCTTGCCTCACTTCTGAGTCCATTACAAGCAGATAGACCCCATTCTTTTGACTGTGCGTGCAGTAAGAAGGAAGAGATGGGCAAAGCTTGCAAGCCGCTAGTTAGCTTAGCTCAAACACTGGGAGTCAGTGGTTAGCCTGCCTTTGCCTATATTCATCAGATAAATTCTTCGGCAACTCTAAACAGTCCTGTGTGCCTGCTGTGACTTGTTTTTTTTACAGTGTTATGTTACGTTATCTACTTTTAGATTAAGATTTGCACTTTATGTAATTTTCGAAAGAAATGCCAATGAAACTAAACCGCAGGGTGCATGCACAAACCACATAAAGTGCTAATCTTAGTCTAACATAGGTAATACGTGTCTTTCTACTTGTCATGGCCTTGGGAGTGAGGGAAGACACGAAAACAAAAAAAAGTTGGAGTATCTCTTTAAGTCAGACTGGATGTTTGTCCAAATTTATAAGAAAATCACCCAGAGCATTCTTAAAGAGATATTTTAGTATTTTCGAAGATGAGTTGTATCAGGTACTAGACAATAGTTACTGAAGTGGCTGAAAGGGCTCCCAGCAGTGCTGTATCTTGAAGGAGAGTGAGCTAAGACTACCAGTAAGGTACACTGCTGTTGTTTCATGAAACTATGTTTGGTCGAATGTAACATTAAGTGGGGTGAGGATAAGGATTTTCTAAATCTGAAGAGATTTTTTATCTGTTAGAAACGGTTTAGTTTCATATGTATTTCTTTTGAGAATTGCATAAAGTGCTAATCTTAGTCTAAAAATAGACAATGTAGCATAACGCAGTGAAAAAAAACAACACACATACAGGAGCATTTAGAGTCGCTGTAGCGTTTATCTGATGACTGTCGGCAGAGGCAGGCTAACACCACTGACTCCCAGTGTTTGGGCTAAGTTAATTATCGGTGGGCAAGCTCTGCCCGTCTCTTCCTTGTTACTGCACGCACAGTCAAAAGAATGGTGTCTATCTGCTTGTCATGGACTTGGGGGTGAGGCGAGACACGAAAACAAGAAAAAGTTTTGCGTATCCCTTTAAAGAAATCAGTGAAGACAGATGCCACTTTTTTTCTGTTGCTAACATGCTGCTAAGACAACACAATGAGAAACACTTGAATTTAGGTCATGAGGTTAAAAGTGACTTCTTGTAAAACATTAAACCAATCCTCTTGTCCACGACCAAATCACTTCACAACATTAAATACCCTGTGCATGTGAGCCCTCTCTACCCGTCACTCTCTCTCCTCTCGTTCTCATACCTCCGTACAGCAGCACAGCCCGACCGGAGCCCCTTTATTCTGTATGACAGGGCAATGACGTGAGAATGAGCCGCGCTAACATGCCACTACTCTATGAGCCCTTTTTTGGCAGAGAAACAAAGGGAAGCTTAGGTTAGCCGAGACAGTCACAATGCTGCTGATTCCCTTTAGGCTTCAGAGGACGCGTAGCATGTTGTGAGAACCTGCCAGAGCCTTTTAGAAGTGATGGGGCAGAACTACTGTACACCACCTACAGCATCCACCCACTCTGAGGAGAGTCACAGGAATGTGGAGGGTTTGACTTAAACCAGAGAGACAACATGATCATAACATGGACTAATGATTATTAGGTCAGTTTTTGACTGTTCCAAAACTCCCACACTTTGGTCTCACACGTTATTAACTTTTTTTTTTTTTAATTAGCCCTCATGACCGCTGATGTTCCAGACATTCAGTCACACACACGATGAGGCATGTAGCACAAAGATTCTGGTCTTTTGAAGACACTTGCAGAACCTTTGGGTCAACGTTCACAAGCTGGAGGCTGATTGGGATTAATGTTGAGAATGTTCAATTTGAAACAGAGACAATAAGTGTCTAATTTATGATTTTATTGTTGTTTAAAGATATAACACGTGATACTTGTGAACTCCAATTCCAATGAATCTGGAACGCTGTGTAAAACATAAATAAAAACAGAATTAAATGATTTGCAAACCTTGATCGATTTCTATTCAACAACAAAGACAAGATATTTTATCTTCAAACTGATCAACTTTATTGTTTTTTTTTTGCGGACATTCACTTATTTTTAATTTGAAGCCTACAGCATGCTCCAAAAAAGCTGGGACAGGGGCATGTTTACCTCTATGTTACATCACCTTTACTTTCAACAACACTCGATAAGCATTTGTGAATTGAGGACACTAATTGTTGAAGCTTTGTAGGAGAGATTCCCCTCATTCTTGCTTGATATCCGACCTCAGTTACTCAACAGTCAGGGGAGACTAGTCAGAGTTGTTTGAAACTAGAAAGCACTCAGAGAGCGCAATCTTCCTCCAAGGTAGCTCACATATTGCTGTTGTCTCTATAAGCAACAGTTCCATGATAAAGTTAGAATCATAATATGATTCATGATCCTGAAATCCCACACGTAGCACTCAGAATCATGTTGATATCATTATTAGTTAGACAGTTATTGACTGAACGATTGTCCGCTAATGGCGGTTATCAGGATCACCACCAAAATCTACCAATTTTAAATTGGGCTATTACCAACATAGCCTGAAGGTTTCAGCAAAATCTGTCCAGTATTTTTTGTTTTGTTTGTAATCTTGCTAACAACCAAACAGACAACTCAACTCAAATAACCACTTCTTACTACCAATGCATGCAGAAGACCATTTCTGAAGGAACATTTAATCTTGAAGCAGATGGGCTACAGAAGCTGAAGACCAGCCCAAGCGCCACCTGTTAGCTCATAGCAGGAAACTGAAGGCATTTTTCAGACTGATTACTTGTGGCTGAAGGGAATGTTAGCTCGAGACACTATGACTTTCATACTAGGCGCATGTATGTGCTAAGTCGTGGCTGCATCTTCCTGGTGTCACAGCTCTACTTTGACATACATTTCAACACAATAATTATAATTGTACACCTAATAAATGGAGATGGCAAGTAACGAAGTACAAATACTTCGTTACTGTACTTAAGTAGATTTTTCAGGTACTTTGAACTTTTAGAAGTATTTATTTCTCTGATGACTTTTTACTTTTACTCAGTTACATTTTCAACATAGATATCTGTACTTTCTACTCCTTACATTTCCAAAAAAGGCTCGTTACTTTATATGTATAGCTAAAGCAGCGCCGCCCCTCCCTTTACGCAAAACACGTGCTATGCGTAGGGCCTCACGATCCATTGGGGGCTACGTTTTGTGCAAGTGTATGGAGACCCTAAGAGGACCAACATCCATCAGTGTATGTCAGAGTATAGCCACTAGAATAAACCAGACGCAGGTGGAGACACTGCTGTCTGTGTGAGTGTGTGCGTGCATGCAAGCCTGCGCGTGTGGTGTGTGTGTCAGAGCAGGTCTGCCACTCTGCACAGTGAGAAACAACTGTTGCCTGATGTGCTATTAAAAAAAGTGCTTTTAAAAAGGTTGATTAAGAGTTGGGCCTATGAGATTTGATTGGTGAAGATTACACTCGGCTGTGTTAAACCCACTCACGCCTCCTCTTCTCCCTCTCTGCTACTTGCGCCGCTGGGAGACACAGAGGCGTGAATGCGCCTGCTTGCGCAAGACTGTGCCGTGCACGAAACTTGCAAAATGGCCTGGACACACCCCGTTGGGGCGGTGCAGGGCAGGTGCGCCCCGCCTGCGCCTGGTCTACGAAATTAGAGCCCCATAGCTTAGAAGCTACTCCTGGTCCAAAATTCAATGTTCAGAAGTGTGACATGTTAACCTTAAGTGTACAATACAAATGCCTAAAGGACTATATAGTGAAGTACATTAGGATGCTAGGCAGGTAGTTTTTGTTCAAACAATAACATTGCTAGAGTAGATTCCATATAAATTACTCTGTGTTTAATAGCTTTGCAGCCAGTGAATCGTGCAGTAGAAATACTTTTTACTTTTAAAAGTACTTTTGAGTACACTTCAGAGCCTGTACTTTTTACTTTTACTCAAGTCGTTTTTTTATATAGGTATTTTACTTCTACTCAAGTAAGGAATCTGGGTACTTTTGCCATCTCTGCTAATAAATAAACATCATCATGACGTAAGCTTTGCTTCATAGCTTTACCTTCAATAAGCTGATCCCTGCTGTTGTTATGGTCAGTTTCATTCTTGAAATCACTTTAAGTATTTCTGTTATTTAACTATCTGACATTAGTGTGGTCTGAAAAGGTGATGATGACAAGATGAGGTTTCTTCCGCCAACTTTTGCTTCCAACTTGGTCTTGTCACCCTTCATTTCTGCTTTCAAGTTCTGAACATATTAAGGATGGGAGTATCGATATTGATTATTGATACTCTCACAACTACTCTCTAGGTAATGATTACTTCCCTGAAGTATTGCAACCAAGTGAGTACTCCAGCAAAATGTATATCTGTGAAGCTTTTATGGACTGTTTTCAGTCTTTTTCTCTCTTTGCCCCAAGACAGCACTGCTTTCCATGTCATGTGACTTGAATGTGAATTAAAATAAATAAATAGATTGAGATGAACAATAAGAGATTGTCTGGTAAGAATGATAAAACACAAAGGTCAAATATATGATTCAATTAAACATGTTAACATGTAAAAATGGGAAAGAAATTATTTAAAAGTGAGATTATAAAGATTGGTCATGAGTTTGCTCTTAAAAATGCTGATACTCTGTGCTGCCCTCAGGTCTGCAGGCAGGCTGTTCCACAGGAATGGGCCGTAATAACTGAAAGCTGCCTCACCGTGCCTCTTTGTTTGGACTTTTGGCACTATTAAAAATCCACCACCTGAAGACCTGAGGCTCTCACAGGCTCATATGATAAAAGCAAATCAGCTAAATAACCTGGACCAAGACCATTAAGAGGTTTAAAAACTAGTAGAGGAACCTCAAAATCAATTTTAAAAGATACTTCTACTCAATTGTATTATAAATTCGGATGTGGGACACCTGATTTGTTGACCTATGATTTACCTGATCCCTGTCTCAGACTCTTTAAGGAAGTCACTCCTGGCCAAAACAGGAGCCATGATGCTAATCGGTCCACCACTCAAACCCACAACATAATCTGCATCTTCTTGAGGTGCTTAGTTTCCCACATGTTCTCAGAGAGCAGTCAAACAGTGGGCCTCCATGTGAGTTTGACTATGTCACTGCATTTCATCAGAATACCCCAGACTCACCATCAGTCTGAAACAGTTCAAATAACTGCGCTCAATCTCTCAGCAGCCGCCGCAGAGGCACGAGGCCTAATAAGCACATGCTAAATGTGATAAGCTGCTTTGTAGCCGTGTTTTGCCTGTTAGTTTTTTCTCTCTCACCGTTCTTTTCTTCCACCCTGGTGATTTACTCACTGCAGGCGATGTGTGCATAGACTCAAACGCACCAGCGAGCAGCACAAATAGATTTCTATCTCAATTGGTCCCTCGGTGTCACAGTGAAAAGATACTTGGACAGAAGACAGCGGTGAAAAAATAAGAAATAAAAGAGGGATTTTTATGTTAGAAATACTCCAGCGCTAAATCACAGAGTGCTCTCCGAGGGGCTCGAGTTTAGTATTTTTAAGAGGCCCCAGTTGGAAGCTGTGACTGGAGGCTCAGCACGACTCATGAAAATTCATTCACAAGTACCTGCGCAGAGGTCAAACCAAAGTTTTCGGATTGTTGCCAAAACATTTCGCACACATGAAATCCATTTTTGTCACGGGCGTGAGTTATATGTGCCGTTTGGATTCAGTTACAGACATATGAGCGGGCATAAAAGGAAAAATGTCACCATCCTTGACTCTAATTGTCCTATAATGAGAGCTACGGCGGCCCAAAGGTGCAAAATAAGACAAATCAGAAATCACAACAGCAAGAGGTCAAATCCACATCAAGCAAGGTTGAACACAAAACCATAATAAAAAATAAACATAAACTGATAAATTATAAGAGAAAATTAAAACACAAACAAAAAAGAAAAAACAAACAAAATAAAACAGGCAAAACAACACTATACTAAAAACAATGAAAAAAGAGAAAACAAAGCAATAAAAAAGAAAATACAAGAAAAAATAAACAGAAAGACAACGTCAATGAAAACAAAAAAGTAACTAAAAGCAAAACTACAAAGAGAGAAAAAAACTAAAAATACTAAGAACTATGACAAAAAATCAGAAAACATTTTCCCAAAAATTGTAACACAATGGCAAACAAGAAAGGACATTGACAATTGAAGAAAAACATAAAAAAGACAACAACTGAAGAGAATACTCAATAAAAAAAAACAAAACATCAAAAATTTAGAGAAAATAGGTACAACAAAAAGATATTAACAAAAAAGTTAAATAAGATGACATAAGTCAAGAAGTTAAAAAAACACAACAAAAATGGAACAACACGACTGATCTGTAATTACTGCAACAGCATGAAAATCACAATGACAATAGATTTGTTGTTTATTTTTAATTTGTTTTTGTACTTGCATTTGTTGTTTAGCTTCCCTTTTGTTGTTGTCATCTTACTGTTTTTGTTTATGATGATTAGTTCAGGTTTATTCCATATTGTCTTTTTTATTTGGTGTTGAATAATTTTTTAACTTCTGTTGTGTTCTTAATTTGTTGTTGTGGTTCTTGAATTACCAAGACGTCGTTTTAGCAGTTGTTGCGTTCTGCCGTCTTTCAAATTGTGTTTTTTGATTTTTTGTTGTATCTTTTTGTTTGTTATGTTGGCGGATTTATTATAATGTGATTTGACTAGTTTTATTTTAATTTTGCTGATTTTGACTTATCGTTGTGTTTTTTAATTTGCTTTTGTTTTATCCCAAATTCTGTTATACATTTCTATTTGTTGTTTTTGATTTTCTTTATTTTTTTGTTGTTTGTATTAGTTGTACATCTGCATTTTTATATATCATATAATTGATTTTAATTGGAGTTTTTTTTAATAGTATGTTATGGTGCTTTTTCAATTCCTTCTTTCTTTGTTGATTTGATGCTGTGCTTTTCAAAGTTGTTGTGGTTCTTGATATTCTGTTTTGTGTTGTTTTACCTTCATCTGGTGTTGAAATTGCCTTTTTATGGACAAAGTTTTAGTTTGTTATAGTGGTTTCTTGTTCATTGTTTCCTTAGCTTTTGTGTTGAATTTTCTCATATGTTGTGTGTTGAGAAATGTTGTTTCATTTTCTTTTTAATTGTAGTGTCTTTGTTATTTTTTGTGAGCTATCCCATTAGTTGTTGTGCTTTGTAATCCATAGTTTGTTGTTTATTTCTGATTGTCCTCTGGGTTTTTTCAGTTTCATATTTGTTGTCATGTTATTTTGACTGATGGTTTTCATTTTTGGCATTTAAATTTGTGCTGATTTATTGGCATGGTCTTTTTTATATACACAATTTATGTTTGGGTTTGTACTCTTATATGTCCTTGATTGTTCTTGTTTTCTGACTTAGTTTTTATTTTTAGTATGTTTTTTACTAGTCTGTTCAGACTAAAAATATTTCTGCTGTGTTTGGTCATTGTATTCTAACTTACTATTGTGTATTATTATTTGTGGTAGTGTTTTTTTAATTTAAAATTTTATACTTTTTTGTTTTAGTCTCCTATGTGCTGTCAAGTTTTCTGATGTATGTTTTTTTTTATTTTTGGTGTGTTGTTTTATTTGTTCAGATTAGATTTTCAGATTTCAGATTTTTTTCAAAGTTTGCTAGTTGTATTCTTACATATCCTTACTTGTTCTTCGGTGATGTGTTTTGCATCTCACAGCCACCTCACAGATCTTTGCTCATACGAGTCCATCTTATGTTTCATATGCAGAGACAATGAACCTCTTATGAGGGGCGCTCCGGCATCTTCATCCCCCTCTGACCAAAGGGGCAGGGGTCCGACCAGCTGGGGGATTGCACAGCCAAAGAGATGAAAAGCGACTCTCGGCAGCCCCGGCCGAGTGGTACTGATGGAACCTTTTAAGAGCAGAATTGCAGCAGTGAGTGAAAACATGGCCGACGCCGCGATGGCTGATGTCATATCCCAGCTGTTAGCTCAATCAGAACAGGTCCCACCACGGCTGAGTGAGCCTCGCCGCGCCTGCATTCCACGTAGCGCCGCAGTTGCTCGATAAAGCACAGAGAGGCTTTTTGAAGCTCCGTATCCCCCCCGCTGGTACTTTTGTGACCTCGCTGCCAACTACGGGGTCTCTAAAGGCCCGCTGGTTAAAAGGAGCCGGGCTCAATCAGCACATGCTTAGACTGGCGATGACTCCCCCCCTCCCTTGTTGCTGTTAGTCTATCAGTGTTCCCTTGTATCGGCCTCCATTTTCTGCAGACGGCACTCCCATGCAGCTGTTGAGAGGTTGTCCCTTATGTCATCTTAATTGTGCCAGCCCCCCCCCCCCCCCCCCCCTCTGTTTAGCATCCATCTTTCAGCAGCAGTACCTAAGCATTTTTGTTTGATGACATCTTCTTTGTGGTTTTCACAGCTAGGGCCGCTGATTGACCCCTGCCTTTTCCTATCATGTGGAATGCAGATTGTGCCGCGAGTTGTGTTCAGGAATTGGAGTTCACTTTGAGGCGACCCGTGACTCCCTGGTTCGCCACTAGACTAGAAAATGTGCCATGCTAACTTTAATTGTTTGTTTTCTTCTCCTCAAACAGGTGTCAGTGCGAAAAAAAATTAGAATTGAACTTCCAGCGGCAGAAACAGGGATCATGTCCAGGAATATAAAAGGGCAGAATATTTTCGTATTTTCAGAGAATTTCGTGATAAACGGTGCCATTGATAAATAAACACACTCTATCTATATTAATTTATGAAATGCACTCACCAACAACTTTATTTGGTACCACTCTTTAACTGTTTCTTAGCCAAAATTGCCATGGAGCCAATCACGTGGCAGCTATTCAATGAATTTAGGCATGTAGACCTGGTCACGATGACCTGTTTAAGTACAAACCAAGCATAAAAATGGAAACAAATGGTGAATTTGATCTTGGTATAGCTGTTAACTGAGAATTTTAGAAACTGCTGATCTGCTGGGATTTTCTGATCCAGGCCATGCCTCAGTGATAAGTTAAGAAGGACATCAGTAGAAAGTTGTCTTGGTCTTGGTTTTTCCTAAACATTCAAACAACCCTGTTCAGAAATGCATGTTGACTTCAGTTCAGTTCAGTTCAGACAACTTTATTTATCCCACAAGGGGCAATTCATTTGTAGCTTTCCAGTGTACATTCATGCATACACTCAGTCAACAACATAAAGAAATAATCAATCTGTCAAGGAAATATATTTAAGCATGGGACAGAGGGAGATGTCCGAACATTATAAATAGCTTATGCATACAAATTGTAGAGCAAGATAAAACAAGAAAAGATAAAAGCAAGTGAGGTAAAAACAAGACAATGTGAAAACTGTCGTCAAAAAAAGTATAAAGTCATTTAAAATGGGTGCGGTCTGTGTTTAGGAGCTTAATAGCAGAGGGAATGAAGGACTTTGAGTAGCGATTAGTTTTCTTTTGGGGTACATTATAACGCCTGCCTGAAATAAAATGTCAAGACTGTGTTGAGGCAGGACTTAAGGCCATCTGACCAACAGCATGTTACTAAGCCTGGAAATCCACAATAAATCCCTAATAAATGAAAAATGGGTGCGATATAAAATAATTCAGCCCCTCACAGTGAGAGCACATAGATGACTGAAACATTTGGGCTACAAGCACTGTTTGAACCTCACTTTAATGATGTGTACAAATGTCATAAATACGTCTTTTCTTCCCACTCAATCATTCAGGTGTCAGGTTTAAGTAGACAGCCTCAAGTGGACACTCTGGGTACTACAGGTTTCAGCACTTCCGCTGGGCCTCCATTTCAGCCCCAGGGGTTGCTGTCTGATTTAGCTTCAGTTCCTCCTGACGTTGTTTGCTGTGTTTGTTTACACTAAAGTCATATTTTAACTTGCGAGGTTACAAGCTGCAAGAGTTGAGGCCCTGGTTATCGGTGAGAGAGTTGGTCGGTTTGTGCCCTCTTTTTGGCACAAAACAAACTACAAGACAAAACTGTTAAATCTGTTGTTATTTGTCTTCATGAGGCTCTCGCTGTCTCAGAATCAGTTTCAGTCACCCTTTCTAACCTGTCACTGGTTGAACTTGAAGGGATACACCAACGTTTTTTTGTATTTGTGTCTTTCCTCACTCCAGAGTCCATAGACCGATAGACAACATTCTTTTGACTGTGCATGCAGTACAAGAAAGAGACGGACTAAGCTCACCCACAGCGAATTAGCTTAGCTCGAACACTGGGAGTCAATGGGTAGTGTTAGCCTGCCTCTGCCTACAGTCATCAGATAAACTCTTCAGCAACTACCCATTGACTCCCAGTGTTTAAGCTAAGCTAATTCGCCGTGGGCAAGCTTTGGACTCAGGGGTGAGGCAAGACACGAAAAGAAATAAATGTTGCCATATCCCTTTAAGAAAACATGCTCAAGGCTGCAGCTGATTCTGTGTTTCAGTGAGTTGGGTTTATCATGCGTATCAAGTATTTCTGCCGCCCCCCCCCCGACCTTAACAGATGGTCTAGGAAAATACTGTCTTGCATAAAACTGGTCCTGGTGCACGAAAGGTCGAGGGCCGCTGCTCTAACTATAATTTTCCTCGATGACATCATCCTTTAGGCCCCTGATTGACCCCCCTCCTCTCTCTAACAGTGTGTGGTATGCTGGTTGTTGAGTGTGTTGTGTTGTTGGAGTCCACTCCGGCGCTGAGAGTTCGCTGTCTTCTGGTGTCAACAGACATTTTAGCCTCTGTCTCAGCGTGAAGGGCACCACATGGCCAGCAAACACTAGCACTTATTCGTTTCTGACAAGCAGTGCCAGCGAGACCTCAGCCCGACTGTCAGGGAGTCGGTGTGTGCGTGTGTGTTTGTGAGAGTCTGCCCGTGTTATTGTCTGAGGTTTCCGGAGAGACTACCGGATAAGAATGGTCAAATACCAGGTACACTCTGCTTTCTTTCTCGCCCAGGGCAAGGTAAGACATGTTAGCATTCATAGACACAAAGCACTAGAGGCCAAAACAGGAAGGAGAGGTGGACGAATGACACGCAGCGCGCAGTGGAGCTCGTTTCGGGGTCAGAACGGGGAAGGAAGATGGTGTGAGATTTGTTTGTAAGTCTCGGCGTGCCTTGAGCTTGTTGTCTCCCCGATAAATAAGTTGTTTTTCTGTGTTGTTAAGTATTCAGAGCTAGATGGAGAGGAAAAAAAAAAAGATGATGGAACAAGAGAATCCTGTCAGCGCTGACTTGATTAGGTATCACAATCTTACAAAGCAAAGTTTACTTATTTACACTAACGCTCCTCGACAGTTCCTGCAAATCCCTCCAACGTTAAAAAAACACACCCCAAACAAGAGGAGACTCTATTATTATTTTAATTATGCTCTTTTTAGTTTCATTTCCCCCAGCTGAGAGCGAGCAGAGCGAGTGTGCCGAGCATTAGGAAGCACCCAAGTGATTTTTTCTGCAGGTACAAAAGCCGGCGTGTAGGAAATAGCTCTTATTAAAGTCAATACATATACATATTCCTGCTGCATAATTTATGGCTACTTCTGTAGCATTACAGCAAGCACTGGAGGATAGCTTCACTCGTTCACACAGTTTGGAGGGGGTTTTCAAAGGGAAAGGTGTAGAAAAATACGCCAAAATCAGGACGCGGAGGAAATCCAGGAGAGAGGCAGAGGAAGTGTTGAAATACTCAGGCCACTGCAGCAGGATTGAAGTGGAAACAGGGTGTATTTAGTGAATATTAAATATGTGAGGATCATTCACCAAGTTTTCTTTTTCTGACATCCAGCACGCAGCAGAGAGAGTCTATCATCTCGAGTCACCACAGTGCATTCAAACAGAAGATAGAGCCAAAATAAAAAAGCATGATTATTTAATGTTATTTAAGACATGCAAGGGGCTGGTAATTTCTTCTGTTAAAATCTCGTTTTGTAGTCTTACATTATAAATAAATCAAACCTTTTTTGTAGCAGGAAGAAATAACATTAATACATGGATTTGCTGTAACACTTTCTATGAAGCCATCCTTTAAAATGCATCATAAATGTGTTATTAGCAGGTATATAATGAATGCAATGTGTTTCAATGTGCTCATAAGGCTTTATAATAATAGCTATAAGCACCTGTGATGAGAGGAGGTGAGAAACTTTGAGTGCGAGACTGCCC
The DNA here is from genome assembly GCA_037902135.1 of Cetoscarus ocellatus. NCBI lineage: Eukaryota > Metazoa > Chordata > Actinopteri > Labriformes > Labridae > Cetoscarus > Cetoscarus ocellatus. The sequence continues at coordinate 820,323 of JBAMNC010000693.1, read as the reverse complement.
AGCAACATTTGCCGGTTCAACATGGCAGCACCCGGCAGCACGATGAACTAAACTTCTCTGCCAGCTTGACCTTGCAGAGTAGCTTGATCTGCTTGATCCAGTGTCAGCTCAATCTGGCCAAGCTCCAATCCGCAACGATTGTGAGCGGCCCAAACCAGCACTGCCCAATCAGCATCCTTTAAAGCAGGAAGAGGTGGATCTATGAGCAAAAGGACAGTAGGAAGTGAGTCTTTGTACAGAGATTAGCATAGGTGCTAACAGCTTCTGTAGCAGTTTGATCAGATCTATGTATTATAGAGATGGAAATCAAAAAACAATTCCAGTTGAGAATCGATAACTCCCTCAAGGAATCGATACCATCAATCTTTTTCCTTGTCAGTTCCTTCCACTTCGTTCTGCATGCCTTGCAAATCAAGGATGTCACACTCTCATATGAGGCAGTCAGCAGAAGTGACAACAAAGAAGTCAGAGATACAAACATGGCATGGCCATGACCTGGGTTCATCAAAATTGTGTCCTAAATTTTGACAAAAAGAAACTTACAGCACATTTTATGTGTATAGAAACACCAACAACTTGCAGAAGCATTCATCTATGCATCTATGTGTGACATTACTTGACATTTGACTGAAAACCTGTGTGGGCTGACTTTAGCACACACAAAAAGTCACCAGGAACTGAAAAGGGAATTGTTAAAGAATTGGAGAGCAGAATCAATCATGAAATTGGTACCAATAAAATCTAAGGGGGGACTTCCACTGGCTGGAAGTTGGCTGGTAATTAGCTGGAACTCAGCAAGCACTTGGTTTGAAGGGAAATTAAAGTGGCTGCACCTGTAGAATTGTAAATCACTAATTACTTGTAACTCATTGAAAAAGTGATACTTTTACTTTACCTTTCACTTATTAAAAGCATCCACAAAGGAAGCTATTTTTTTTAGGTTTTGAGTTATGCGTAACATTTTTTTCTTTAACAAATCTGATTGATTACATGCTGAAAGTAACATTTGAAATGTAAGACAACTTACTTTGCATATTTACAGAGAAAAACTCAAACTGGATATCATTGCTGCTTTTTGTAGCCTTTCTAATTAAACAACTGGTCTTGTTTTTTCCCAGTTAGATGTGGACTAATTTCAGTATAATGAGTTAAAGTTGACACAAAATACAGTGTCTAATTTGAAGTATTGTAGTGTATTTTATTTCTCAAATGAATGTTTCAATCATATGATTTAGGACATTCAAACACATGATGACTATATGATGCATTTATTAATCAAATATGCAGACGCGTGAATTAGTTTTAACAATCTTTATGATAGAAATCTGTTTTTGTGGTGATGTTTGATCCCAACTGTTAAATTTCTAAATGTCACATATTTAATATCTCAGTGAAAAAGAGTTTAAGTTTTAAAAGCTGTGAACAGCTTGCATCCATCAATCTTTTCTGGTTTTCACTTACAGCTGTTTTTAGAGTCAGAATGCTTGTTTAACTGCAGCAGTGTCAGAAATTTTTGGGTCTGCAAAGTTCATCATAACTACACGGATCTGTGACTGCACTGTAACAACCAAAAAATTGTCTGGAGGGAAATATATGAGGATTAAAAAGTGAAGTCAAAATATTCTTATTCCCATCCCACATATATCAGTGCAGTCAGACAACAGGTTAATGGGCCAAAACAACTCAATTAAATAAGTCAACAGTTTGTGGTTCCCATCATTAGCGCTGCAGCCGAGCGGGGCCTAAAAACTCTTACACATTCCAGACTAAAGCGGGCCATCTGGTCCCCGAGTGCACAAAACATCTCTTTCACATTAAGTGTTTATTGTTTTCTTAGATTGATGCCGTTAATATCAGCCCTTCAGAATGACAGATTAGCATCAGCTGCTAATCAGCGCTATTAGGAGATAAATATCAGTAATTTAATCACAGCAGCAATTTCTTTTACAATAATAAGATTTACAAATGCAAGTGATTAAGTCATTAGCTTACATCTCTGAAGATTACAATCCCCTGGACTTTGGGGCATCTGGCTTTGTGAAGATTACACCGTTTTCGCTTCAGTCGGCTGCCTTTTCTTTTTTTTTTTTTGTGAATGAGATTCGTGCTTGACCAGAGCGTAAAGCAGTTTCTAAATGACCCTCAAATCCCTCAGAGTGATTTTTTTTTTCTTTCTTCTTAAGTGCACCATTTTTCCGAGTGGGCACACACAAGGGGAGATGAATGCCTGACATTTATTCCAATTGAGAAATTATTCACTCCTGAGAGAATGAAGCGGCTCCGTGGGGTGACGGATCTGAAACAGCCATCAAGGATTTCTTTGTTTCCAGGAGAACACCAACCCCAGGGCTATCCCCGAAAAAATTCAACTTTTTTATTTACTAAGTAATTTGTCGGTTAGTGTTAATTTCCTAAATGCAACATAAAAGGAGCGCAGTGCGGTGAGAAAAAAAATTAAAGGGGGGAAAATCATAAAAACAGCCGAGAATCAGGAAAATTGCTTCCATGTGTGCGCGGCCGCCTGACCCGCCGAGACGGGGCCAATTCAGTTTGAAAGGCCCCGCTCTCTAATGAAGGCCTAATTTTTATTGCCACTCCATTGACTTCAAAGCAGTTCAGGTTGCCAAACATAATTTCACTGGAGGTATTTTCAGGTGCACTGCAAATAGTTCATAAATAATTTCCCCATTAGTCCAAGCAATGCTCTTTTTTTAGGTTGAATGTTTCGTCTGTTTGGTCCCCTGGAAAAAAAAAAAAAAAAAGCCACTCCCTCCACCCCCGACAGACCTGCATCCTCCAACCCCCTGCCCCCCGTCAGCCTCTAACCTTCGTCCTCCAGGAGCTTAAAGAGTCAAATACCGCTTAGTAGGTCTGTGAGTTTTCTGCTGAGGCGTTGAGACAGGCCGGGCCATGGCTGGGCGCTGTCAGTGTTCCAGTGCGAGGAGCCCCCACAGCCGGGAGGACACGGCTCCACCATTACAGGATTAGTGAATTAAAATAAATCCAACCCCAAGAGGCCCAATCACCGACTGCTTATTGGTTGTGACCACGCTGTCACTTTGAATGGCTACCTGCTATCATCGTGTGAGGACTGGAGACGAAGATGCGGCAGCGCTGTGACTTATCAAAAAGAGCTTTGACCACATGAAACTCTGAAGGAAGCATTTCTACAATTCTGCAAGAATCAATTTGCAGGCTCTGATGATAATTCAGCTTCTACACCTACAAAAAATCAAGTATAGGCAAGAATATTTGCCCAATTTTAGGTAAAAAAAAAAACTCTCTAGATCTATTCTAAGCCACAATTTCCTGATATGTCTGGATTTACATTTTATTTGAGGATATCAAAACTAAATGTAAGACCCGAGTTGCATGTAACAAGTAAAATAATCTGCCACTGAGACAAGCTACATTTAACTTGAGGGTGTCTTAAAATGAAATGTTCTTTCCAAAGAAGATATTAAACCTCAAATTAACACAATCACTGAGTAAAACTTTGCTTGTTTTATTTGCAAATATTTTCTTAACATTACAAGCAACTCAATGCCTAATTTTTGCTTTTTATTCCTTGTTGTAAGACATTTATCTGGACATGTTGAGCAAATGTGGATTAGAATAAGTGTTGTAGATATTTCTGACTTAAAATGAGACAAACGGACTTGCCTTGATCTGAGTTTTTAAAGTGTATAAATAAAAACCATCATCAGAGTTTCCCTTCATTTATCAATAAGTCCCTTCAGACTGTAATTCCACAACAGCCCCTCAACAAAGTTCCATCATCATTGCATTACATAACATTTTAGGGATGCACAATATTATTAATGTGCACAGAAAGTAGATCCCAATTCCATTGGAGTTGGAACTTCACTTTTGAAATCAGAATATGATTGTTTCCAAGTCATTTTACTCGATATTCAGTTGAATACACTACAAAGACAAGATATTCAATGTTTAAACTGATCAACTTCATTTTTTTCCCCCAAATATTCACTCACTTTGAATTTGATGCCTGCAACTTGTTCCAAAAAAGCTGGGACAAGGGCAACAAAGAACTGGGAAAGTTGAGAAAAGCTCAAAGCATTAAAATTAAATTTTCAACATACAATTCAAATTTAGGGATTTCATTATCTACAGTTCATAGTATGATCAAAACATTCAGAATATCTGGAGAAATATCTGCATTTAAAGGATAAGTTCGGTTTTTTGACACCTGGACCTTATTTTCAGGATTAAATACGCTTGTAGACTCACCCAGACAATTTTGGCGGAGCTCGGAGCCGTTTTCGAGCAATTTAGATCCATTCGACGGCGTTTTTCTCTCATGCCATAGTTGCAGACGGGGCCAGAAATTGAAGCCCCTAAATTAGACATCATCTGCTGTGAAACTCACTCCTCCTCTGTTGCCATTGCCGTGCAATGTCCACAACAACCCCACCAGTTAGCCCCCATTCGTGGACGTGCAGTGGTTGCTTGTTCTCTAGCCAGCAGTTCGGCTCTTTCCCTCCGCATCCTCCTTTCAAATAGCTCCTCGTCTGTATATTCTGGCTCAAAACGATACAGGCATCCATTATACTCAAAGTCGTCGTCAGACACTTCTACATTGGATAAATATTCCGCCATGTTGCACAAAAATAGCCGTGTAGCCGTGTAGCCTAGCAACAACAGCGGTTCTACTCAGCTGCGCTTTTGCGGTGCATGTCTATGACGTCACCAAAGGTTACCCATCCTTGTAAAGCCCCGGATGACCATAACAATGAAGTTGAGCTGACATGGTGATAACACTGGCCATTCATTTATAAAATGGAGCTGAAATAAGCGAGTTTCGCAGCAGATAATGTCTAATTTAGGGGCTTCGATTTCTGGCCCCATCTACTACTATGGCATGAGAGAAAAACGCTGTCGGATGGATCTAAATTGCTCGAAAACGGCTCCGAGCTCTGCCAAAATTGCCTGGATGAGTCTACGAGCATATTTAATCCTAAAAATAAGGTCCAGGTATCAAAAAAAACGAACTTATCCTTTAAATATCAAAGTTGCAAACCAACATTGAATGCCCATGACCTTTGATCTCTCAGGCAGAAGTGCATTGAATACAGATATTATTCTGTAAAAGGATGTTACCACATGGGCTGAGTTAACCCAGTTCATCTCTTCATTTACAACGTCAAGGTCAAGTAAAGGTAAAGTAAAGGTAAAGGTAAAGGTAAGTAAAGGTAATGCAAAGACAAAGCCAAATATCAACAACACCCAGAAACACCGCCACCTTCTCTGGGCCGAGCTCATCTGAGATGGACTGAGGCAAAGTGTAAAAGTCTGCTGTGGTCTGAGTCCACATTTCAGACTGTTTTTGAACATCATGGACGTGGTGTCCTTCAGGCTAAAGAGGAAAAGGACCATTCAGACTGTTATCAGAGCAAAGGTCAAAAGATAGCATCTGTGATAGTATGGGGGGGTGTTGGTGCCCATGGCATGGGTAACTTGCACACCTGTGAAGGCTCCATTAATGCTGAAATTACACACAGGTTTTGGAGCCACATGCTGCCATCTTAGTGACGTCTTTTTCAGGGACATCCCTGCTTATTTTAGCAAGACAATGCCGAGATACACTTGGGCTTGGTAGTAAAAAGAGTGCAGGTACTAGACTTGCAGTCCTGGCCTGTTACTCATTGAAAATGTGTGACAGATAATGAAGCAAAAATTACAACAGCGGAGACCCTGTACTTTAAAGCTACAAAAGTCTTACATCAGGCAAGAATGTGAAAGAATTTCACCTACAAAGCTTCAACATTTAGTGTCCTCAGTTAACAAACACTTAATCAGTGTTGGTAAAAGGAAATGAGGTGTAACGAAGTGGTAAACATGCCTCCGTCCCAGCTTTCTGGGAGGTGTTGCAGGTATCAAATTCAAAGTGAAAGAATATTTGTAAAGAAACAATGAAGTTTATCAGTTTGAACATAAAATATCTCTGTAGAGTTTTCAATTAATTATAGGTCAAAAAGGATTTGCAAATCATTATATTCTGTTTTCATTTACCTTATACACAATGTCTGAATGTTTTATGGCAGGCTGGTGTCCCATGACCCTCAGTTTGAGAACCTCTGGTCTGTGGCTCAAAAACAGCATCAGCTGGCTTAAGCTGTCACTCTGCTCACCAAACTGAGACCGATCACTCAGCTCATTCGTTTCTTAATCATGACTGAAAAAGGAGAATTTCCCTGTAAATAAAGTGTCTCATTAACTCACCATAATCTTTAACACTGTCGCGTGTCCAAGGGATCTCTCCAAAAACTGAAGTGTATTCTGTCAAATCAGCACTTTAATGGGGAGTGAAAGCCTCCCAGGATCCTGCAATCACAAGCCTAATTCAAAACAAACCAATAATAAAAGAATCTCAGCCATCACAGGACATGTGTTTCTCATTTTCAGACTCAGGGAGAAGAAGTGAGATGTTGTGGGTCTGTGCATTGACTTATTGAGCTGTTAAACTAGTTTTTCTTTTGTCTGCCGCTCTGTAAAGAACTTCATAAAATCCATCAGATGGGTAATAACACACAGCGAGCTGAGCAGGCCGAGATGAGTCAGAGGACTGTGGAAACTCACGGCGGGAATGTGAACCACCCCCTCCTCCCCCTCCTCTGCAGCCAGCATCTCTGCTCCTTCTTTACATGTAGATGTTATTATTGTTCTATAATTACGTTTGGTCCCCCGCAGCAGGCCGCATCCTTTGAAGGAGGAGAAATGGAGCACTTTATTTTAAGCAGGCAGGTATTTTTCAATAAACTGGGCTGTTGTCATTGTACACATAACATGTTTAACGTGAAAACAAGCCATAAATCACTGCAACTGATAACTGATTACTCACAACTGCTTTTTCTCTCTCCTTTGTTTCTTAGTTTATGCGATGCCTTTAAATCTCCCCTTCCCACCAAAAACCTTTGCTGAACATGACCATGATGACATCTTTGTCAGGTACAGTGACAAATTACGAGTATACACATGCTTCAACATTTACAGCATTTGAGAGTTTGTTTTCCTAAATTACAGCTGCACTCATCTGTGTTGGTGAACACTGGGGGGCCTGGACCCATGCATGTTTAAAATCCATCTACAAGTAATCAGGGGGCATCGGGACCAGTGTTAATTTTGACAGCACTTTTTAATTTAGCTTTAGTTATAGTCTTTTGCCAAAAATATCTTTCAGTTTTAGTCATAATTGAGTCATCTAAATTGTTTAATTTTAGTCTTAATTTAGTGATGAAATTTCACAACACTTGAGTTGACGAAATCTACTGTAAATTTAGTCAACTAAAACATGAAGTGTAAAGGGTAAGGCATTTTTATGTTTCCTTGAATTTCTGAAGTCATGTTTCGCACTTGGATAAAATGAAACATCTAATTACCCTTACTGAATGCTAGTAAAGTTTGAAAGTATAAATGAACAGAAACAAATTAAACTTTTGTGTGAAATGCAGTCACCTTTATTTAGGCTACCTGGCAGAGCATCTCAGTTACAATATCAGAATTGACAACAAACAGTGAACCTGCTCTACATGAATATATCAATTCATAAAGAGAGTAGCTCTGATTGGATCGCTCCCCAACATATCCCCCCACCACCATGAAGCTAAGGCAGTTGTGACTGGATGTCCCTCTTAACTCATCCAACCTTTCCACACAACCAAAGTAGCTGTGATTGGATATATTCCTAACTTGTCCCTACTTTCTACATGACCAAATTAGGTCTGATTGGATTAAGTCACAAATTAAGTCAAACATTATTTGTTGATGAAAATGTCAGTTAATTTAGTTTTAGTTTTTGTCCATGTGCACTTGTTTATATATTAGTTACTGTCTAGTTTTCGTCAGGGGAAAAAAGGTTGTTGACGAAAGTAATTAGTCAACAAAATTAACGCTGATCAGGACACATCATACTCCACCAGCACAATGTTCTCTTCGGTTTAGATTTACTGCTCTGCATTGAAAACAGCAAAATTGACCCCAGGGATGTACTTTTACCAAATTTTGATGATTTCTCATCATCAGCCTACCTCAGTATTGATGCTGAACGTGTCCACCACTTTAGTGTACCCATCTTTTGATGGCTACTTCCAGCAGGATAAGACTCCATGTCACAAAGCTCAAATCACCTCAAACTCCATCCGTTCGTTATCTATACTGCTTTTCGCGAGGTGGGCCTGTGTAAAGCCGCTTTTCGCGGGGTGGGGTGGGGTGGGGGGCTATCCCAGTGACTGCCAGCCGATCACAGGACCACATAGCAAGACAGAGAACCATTCACGCTCACTCTAAAACCTAATGAGCATATCTTTGGGAGGAAGCTGGAGTGCCCGAGTAGAACCCATGCATGCACAGGAAGAACATGCAAACTCCACACAGGAAGGCCCAGGGATTGAACCAGCGACCTTCTTGCTGTGAGGCACATGCACTCCCTCCTGCGCCACCGTGCCGCCCATACCTCTACTTGTTTCTTGAAAATAAAAATAGGTGTGAGTTGTGTGTTTGTGTGTCTTTACACAGCTGGGATGCTGTGTAAAATTTAAATAAAAACAGAATACGCTGCTTTGCAAATCCTTTTCGACCTGTGTTTAATTGGATTAACTGTAAATATGAGATATTTAATTTTCAAACTGATAAACTTAGTTGTTCTTTTTGCAAATATTCTCTCATTTTGAATTTGATGCCCATAACTTGTTCCAAAAAAGCTGGGACAGGGGCATCAAAAGACTGGGAAAGTCGAACAATGCTCAAAAAGAAGGAACATTCCTGAATTCCTGAACAAGCAAGCATGGGGCGAGGTTCACCCCTTTGTGAACATCTGCATGAGCAAACAGTCCAACAGATTTTCTCATGGTACAATTTTATGGTATTTGGGGATGTCATCATCTACAGTCCATAATATCATCAAAAGATTCAGAGAATTCAAAGAAATCTCTACACATGAGCAGGAAAGCTGAACGTTAACATTGAATGCCTGTGACATCCGATCCATCAGGTGGCACTGCATTCATAATCAGTCTGGTTTTTCAATATATATGGTAAGCAGCTGAGCATTTTGGCAATACTTCCTTTATCCCAATCACCTGTTCACATGTGGAATGATCCAAAGAGGAGTATTCCTCAACTTTCCCAGTCTTTTGTTGCCCCTGTCCCAGCTTTTTTGGAACATGTTGAAGGCGTCAGATTCAAAATGAGTGAATAATTGCATGAAAACGATAAGGTTTATCATTTTGCAAATCACTTAATCCTGTTTTTATCTATGTTTTACACAATGACCCAACTTGGTATTGGGGTTTGTTCTGACTAAGTTGGGTCACCAAAGTGTAACTTCGGCTTAGAAATGTCGTGTGTAGCTTTTAAAAACTATGTCATCACATCAGCCTTATTCAGCTAAATCAAAGGTATTACCAGATGCATTATGAAGCCATTAAGTATAATCTGGTTATTGGTTGTGGAGTCAATCATCAGAGTTGTTAAACAGTCATTTATGAAGGCATGTGGAAAGATGGACGTCTATAAACAGCTGATGTTCTTCCTGCCTCTCACATTGCCGCTGTGTTTATCTCTGTCACCCGGCTGTTTGGGATCTGATCAATAACACAAGACTGATGTGTCCCATGATTCATGACTACAGCCGCTCTAATTCTCTTACACACACAAACCTTCATTAATGAGTTGTTATTGGAGAAAAGAGAGCCCTTGGTATCTGTTAAACACACACGGCTGCTCTTAATGAGCTCTCCCTCCGCACACACAGTCGGCTCTCTGTCGGCTGGACCCTCAGGTTCAAATTAAGCCACGCCACCTTGGAGGAGCGCCATTGTTCCACTCTTTTTGGTGAAAGTGTTCATACAGTTGAAACCATCATGGTGACTAAAGCCACGTCTCCACTTAGGAAAAATAAAAAGCACCGGCCGACATTATTCCTTCATGTGTCAGGATTGAACGAGTCCATGAGTCGGTTTGATTTTTGATGGATGGGGATGTGTCCAGGCTGGCTCTCTGTGCTCCAATAGACCCTAATCCTGGCCCCAAGAGGCCCCTGGCCGTGTTCTTCATCCAATTCCGACTTCTCCTGACAGGAAATGAGGGCTTCAGGGGGCACTGCAGAGGTGAGGGGAGGCCGAGTCACAGCACAGACTGCACACCCAGAGCAGATGTTATGAAGGCAGGATCAAACTATATCATAGTCGACAGATCACTGGTGGAAAAAGATACATTTATAAATAAGTTATACAGCATGGTGCCATTTACTAAGATTCCACGACATTGGGACATTGTGTAAAAGGTACATAAAAACAGAATACAATGACATGTAAATCCGTTTGGACCTATACTAAGTTAAATGCACGACAAAGAGCAGATTTTAAGGTTTAAACCAATAAACTTCATTGTTTTTTTCTGAATATATTCACATACTTTTAATTTGTTGCCTGCAGCATGTTCCAAAGAAGCTGAGACAGGGGCCTGTTTACAACTGTGTTACATTGCCTTTCCTTTTAACAACACTCAATAAGTGATTTTGAACCAAGGACACTAATTGTTAAGGCTTTGTGGGGAGAATTCTTTCATATTTTTGCTTGATGTATGACTTCAGTTGCTAATGCTAGTGACAGGCCTGGACTGCAGGCAGGATAGTCTAGTAACTGCACTCTTTTACTACGAGGCCACGCTGTTCTAACACATGCAGAATGTGTCTTTCACGCTGAAGTAAACAGAGATGTCCCTGAAAAAGACATCACTTGGATGGCAGGATGTCGCTCTAAAACCTGTTTGTACCTTTCAGCACTAATGGTGTCTTCACAGATGTTCAAGTTACCCATGCCATGGGCACTGACACACCCTCATACTATCACAGATGCTGTCTTTTGACCTTTGCTCTGATAACAGTCTGGATGATCCTTTTCCTCTTTTGCCCGGAGGACACCACGTCCATGATGTCCAAAAACAGTCTGAAATGTGGACTCAGACCACAGCAGACTTTTCCACTTTGCCTCAGTCCATCTCAGATGAGCTCGGGCCCAGAGAAACCGCCGGTGTTTCTGGGTGTTGTTGATATTTGGCTTTGTCTTTGCATGGTAGAGTTTGACCTTGACATTGTAGATGTAGGGATGAACTGTGTTAACTGACAATGGTTTTCTTTCAAAGTGTTTCTGAGCCCACGTGGTGATATCCTTTACAGAATGATGCTGGTTTTAATGCAGTGCTGCCTGAGGGATCAAAGGTCACCAGCATTCAATGTGTTTTTTGACCTTGCCGCTTACATGCAGAGATTTCTTTAGATTCTCTGAATCTGTCGATGGTATTATGGACTGTAGATGACGACATCCTGTAATTCCTTTTAACTGTACATTGAGAAACATTCTTCTTAACCCCTTAATGCCTGAATACACAAATTATAGCTAGAAAATTCTAATTTTTGGAGCTGAAATGTTTATTTCGCTTTCTACTAAAATCCAAAAAAAAAAAAAAATCCAAAATTTCCATAAAATTTAACATATATATTTTTTGTATCTCATTTGATAAATTAGGTGTTTTTGGTAACTGATAATCCATTTGAGGACATTTTTATCATTTATCTGATTGTATTCAGATGTTTTTTTAGTAATGTGTTGAATCATATGATTAGAAAGAGCCATCATAAAAGTATGTATCAAATATGATACAACAGGCATTAAAGGGTTAAACTGTTGTTCACAAAGGTAAACCTTGCCTCATCCTTGCTTGTAAATGACTGAGCCTTTGGGGACACTCCTTTCTTACCCAATCATGACATTCATGACAATCATTAATAGTAAAAAGTATGTTTTTCAATCAGAGGTTGTAGATTACTTATGATTTGTCCAATAAGCTATCTACAGTTTTTTATATATGACATGTAACACTCAAAGGAGTAGTTGTGTCCTCATTATGCATCCCTGTGAAAGCAGGAAGACCCTTCATTGGGTAAATGTCATAGACTGCAAAAGAATTGGATGTTGATGCCTAGAAGGACAAAAACGCTCATCTTTTAAGGGATTTAAAAAAATATATAATGCTTTCATTTTAAAACTTGACAAACTTATTCTGTTTTTCTCACTCTTTTTTCTTTCATTTTCTAACAAAATCATCTTATTTGAAGCTCAGAAATTTCCACCAGATAAACCCAGATCTGAAAGAAAGGCCATTTCAGTTCAAAGAGCACTTTAAAAGTTCAGGGGGCTTTTGTCTTTGTGTGAGCCGACCCCTCTCGAGCGCAGCCATCAGACGCTGCAGACATAATTAATCAGGGAGAGCAGCACGACACTGATCTGCATCAAACACTCGCTCTATCCTGAAAGCTCCTCCAGATTTAACACCAACACTTTTTAATCATAAATACTCACACATACACACAAAGACACTCAATTAGATTAGTCTCCAAAGTCTGGGCATTATGGCAGAAAAAAGTCAATCCTCTGGTCCTTTAACTATCGGACTGAAGTGTAATTGCTCTCTGGTGACTTTGTCAGTCGTAAGCTTGGGGTTTATCTCGCCTTATTAGAAGAATCTCACAGCGTTTTGAGTTTGACTGAAGAGAATAAAAGAGAAAAATGAATCATCTACATACCAGACTGGACCACATTTTGATTATTGTGCGGCATGTTGTGAAGTGATTGTCTGCAGCATAATGATGTCTGGACTTTTTGCCTGCAGTTTGTTTTTATTTCAGCAGGTTTTTGAGGGTTAGAGTGAAAAACAGCGAGCCTTAAGAGAACAATTGAGAGATTTTGTCTTGTTGGAGCTGCTTTTGATATTTCTTAATCTCAGAGAATTATCAGAGCAGCCTTTTGTCTCCTGATATGGCTTACATGCGACTGTACATGAAGATTTTGTCTAATACTAAAGCACTGGCCTACAACTTTTTATCCTGAAGACCCCGTTGTTGTACCTAAAACAAGTCAAGCCTAACCTCTCAGGTTTTCATTGATTAAGGCTTGAACAGGCCTTGATCCATCCATCCATTACCTATGCTGTTTATCTCTTTCAGGGTCACCGGGGGCTGGAACCTATCCAAACTGACGTTGGGCAAGAGGCGGGGTACACCCTGAACCAGTTCCCAGCCAATCACTGGGCCACATAGAGGGACAGATAACTATTCACACTGTCATACCTATGTAAGTGCAATTTAAAGACAGGGACAAACAGAAACTATCCATGTCTCAGCAGCTCATTTACTGTAAAATAGGTAGTAAAAGGGCAAGATAATTCTGCAAACTGGATGGTAGTGAAGGAGAAGCATTGTTGCTCAGAAACTGCAAGTTGTGGACTTTGCTGAACTCAATGAAAATGGATACAGGGAAACAGGTATGTCCTTCACTGGACTCCAAAAAAGTAGCTGCAGCTTACACACCACTAAGACTTATATCCCAGACATTACGGCACTCGCTTCTCGTAAGTACTTGAAACAAAATGATCTAAATACCCGAACTCCCCTTTTTAAACCTGGTGATAATTAGGATGTATATTTCCACCAGTATTATCAGTTTGCCATTAGAAATGTGACTCCTGGTGAGAGCATGGGCACGTAGCTCTCCAACATCAAGTCACTAGATCCAATCAGTGATGATGGGGGTGATTGGAGTGGGTGTGTGGTTCTAACCAGCTGGTAAACGAATCAAGGAATCACTGCATTGAAAGAAATTCCTTTCCCCAAACCACCTCATTTTTGTTTCTTCCTATGCCAACTGAGATTACTTCATGAGTTTCTTTTCCCTCCTCGCCTCGTCCCCCCGGTGAAAGGAATTGCACTGACCTCTTCTATCTATTGCTTCCATATGCGAGCAGTTATCTCTCTTGCAAATGGAAATGAGACTCAAAATTGCAACAAATGGGGCCATGCCACTGAATGCAGATGTTCCCCGCTCCTCGCCCAGAGTACACATGCCCGATCAAATTAACTTTAACCCCTCCGCCGACAGAACAGACATCTCTTTTACAAACCCTCCACTCTGGCAATTTGTTTTGAGTCGAGGCCTGAGGAACAACTGTATGTCCGCACGAGGTAAATAAGAAGTGATGGTATCAAACACCTGGACCAGGCCGGGGTTCAGTGTAACCCTTCGCCGGAGGGGCTCTTCAAAGCTCTACTGCAAATAAGAGCTGGGCAATGTGAGCCAGATTACATGTCTCGATGCAGTCTAAGTTGAATGGCAGTAAGCTGAAAGTGTGAATATGTAACAAGTGGATATCAAAATAAAAAAAGTATAGACTCTGATATGGCTATTCATCCATTTGTTGGGGTATATATATATATATATATATATATATATGTATATATATATATATATATATATATATATATATATATATATATATATATATATCAACTTACACATTTACATACAGTGCCCAGCATAAATAAGTACACCCCTTATTAAAAGTAAGGTACTAACTGATATGAATAGTTTACAATTTCCAAAGTTTTAACAAAGTTGAGTTTAACATGACATTTTTTTTTTTACAATAAGATGAAAATAAGAGTAATATGATAACTAAAATTTAGCTTTGCTTTGACTGGGGTGTACTCATTTTTGCATCCTGATCTTAAATTGAGAAAAATACTTCTTTGTGTGCAACTTAAAAAATCTTGTTTGCAATCAATGGCCCACATTTGTTGGAGTATATTGTGGTATAGTATGCCATAGAAAATGTTGATTTTGAAAGGAAACTAAAGGTTTTCTGGCAAATCTGAAGGGGTTTACTCATTTATGCTGAGCACTTTACATATATATATATACATACATACGCCAACTCTTGTATAGACAGAAAAAAAGGTCAACAAAAGAAAGAAAGGAGAGAGAGAGAGAGCGAGAGAGAGAGAAAAAAATTACAAATAAAAATGAAAAAAACACACTTTCGTTCATAATGCAAGATCATACTTATGCCACACCACAGGTGCAGGAATCCTCGTTGGCAAAAAAGAGAAGACATAGCTTCTAGGTACATACCGGCAACCGTAGAGTTCAGCGGTTGCAACGCACATTTGAAAAGTGAGGTGCTAGAAAGCCAAATTCGTTTGAATGCAAAATACAGTTTCACCACTAGATGGGAGAACAAAGTACACAGTGTGGCTTTAAAACACAGCTATGTAAAATCAAGGTACATATCTCACCCTCTTTGCTTTCTACATCGAGCTTTGTTTGGGGATTGTGGCATACTGGATAGAAAAATGTAGACGGACGCTGTGAACCACACATTGTAGTCGGCCTCATGCCATTAAAACAGGCCCCATAACTTATTTTTGGAAGTATAGATATGTCTTGAATATATGATGTATTTCCCAGCCCTACTGTAAATCTCTCTCTTTTCCCTACATGGGCCCAATTTGCCCTCCTGGTCTGTTTCTCCTCTGGCTGTTTGACGTGGAACACCTGCTCTCGGGGTGATTCTAGGGGGTCGGAGCCGAGGAGCAGCAGAAATGGAGGGATGAAAGAGCAGAGAGAGAGGGGTACAGAGGGGGGAAAAGTTGTGAGAGGCTAACAGGTGCTTCCTCTGAAGGACTCTGGGAAAAGCCCAGGCCTGATAATGTATGTAAATGGGTGCCGGCTCTCCGTGCCCATATCCCTTCATCAAGTCGCCCTATCTCTCCCTCTTCCCACTCCACCCCCCTTCGTCTGAATAATAAGAAAGCGCTATAAAAGTGGCCTCACAGATAATTTACCAAATTGGTTAAATGTTGCTGAGAGCCTGGAGTGTTAATATGCTTCCATTCAGAGCAGGCAGAGGTCAGAGGAGTCGCTGCATGGTTAGCAGGAGGCAGACAGAAACAACAGCACTCTGATGATCCCATCCCACACAGTGCCCTTAAGGGCTGCTGTGTAATGACCAGCACGTCTGGGCACATTTAGTTCTACATAAATCCACTGCAGATATGAAATGTGTTGTTTACATACTAATAATATGAGACAGAATGGTTCATTCACTTCATGTCACAACAATACATACCTAGCACAACACCTAAATACCACCAGCTCTGTCAAGATATTAATTTTCATCTCAGGATTATCGTGACAAAAAATGACCACAATAATAATATTATAGGAATAGTTCGTGCAAACTAGGAGAAAAATCAAAAACATAAGAAATATTAATCTGCAGCCTTATTGTTTGTCTGATTTTTACTGAAAATATTAAAGTGAAAAAAACATTAATATATCCTAAATTTAGGAGAAGGACTTTTTTTGGGACCTGAAGGTATAAAAGTGGAAGATTTTTGATAAACTCTCACTTCTCCAAAAATAATATTGCATCGAAATCAATGTTGATATCAATTATTGACCTGCTCAAGGTTGCATAACGTCATCCCAAATAATTCTCTTTGCACCTCATTTTTGGAAAATGTTTAATATTTTGTGTTTTTCCCATTTTAAAAATCAGGGTTCCTTATGACAAAAAGGGCCCCAAATAATAAAAAACAACAACAACAAAAAAAAAAACTGACAAAAAAATTTATATTTATAATGAGGTCTGAAGTTGTTGAAAAGATTGATGCGGTTGAAGTGAAAAATATATTGATCTATCACATGTTTATAGCACTTTAATGAGGTATCATTTTGGGGCCTAAAGGTAAAAAGTGTACTTTTTTCTGACAAACTCTCGTTGCTCAAAAAATATTTTTGCATCAAAATGAGTGTTGCCACCAATTACTGACCCAGTTTAGGCTGGAATAACTTCACTCCAAATATTTGACTTTGCACCTATTATTTTGAAAATACTGCGCATTTTGTGTTTTTCACATTAAAAATATTCAGGTTATCTCACGACAGAAATGGTAAAAAGAAAACAATGAAAAGTGCTATATCCATGGTTAGATTTAATGTGAATATATCTGTTTTGGTGAACATTATTTACATATATAACATTTTTATTACACTTTTATGAGAGGGGCCATTAGGGGACCTAAAAATAGTATTTTTTAGTAAACTGTCTTTGCTCCAAAAATATTAATGTTTCAAAAACAACTTGTATCAGATATTCACCTAGTCAAAGTCATAATTACCTCATACTATATATTCCACTTTGCACCTTGTTTCTTTTTTTTTGTAGTTTGTGTATTTAAAATTGAAAAAACTACATTTTTTTTGGTTACTAAATAAAAGAAAGAAAATATAAATATGTATGAATAAAAATGTTAGATCTATGATAAGGTCTGACATCTGTGATCTCTGAAAAGATCTGATGACAAGAAAATAAAAAATATTAATATATTCCTTTTTTTTTGTTTGTTTTGTTTGTGACTTTTTTTTTTGGTTCAATTTTATGAGAGAGACCGTTTTTGGACCTAAGGGTAAAGAGTTTTTTTTTCTTTCTTTTTAATAAACTCTCACTGCTCCAAAAAATAAATAAATAAAAAATCAATGTTCCCAATTATTGACATTAGCCAAGCTATAATAACCTCATACCAAATATATTATACATGTTCCATGACATTTTATATTGTACTTACTTAAAAAATTGGGGGTTCTTATGACAAAAAAGGCACTAAAACATAAAATAGTTTTAAAAAGTAATACAAACTAAATATCTATTATCTGGTCTGAAGTTTTGATGTGGTGTAAGTGATAAAAAAATATTTATACATCACATTTTTATTGAACTGTTAGAGGGGCTTTTTTGGGACCTAAGGGTAAAAAGTGTAAGTTCATTTGTGAGGGGCCTCAGGGGTTTTAAATCACCTCCTCTTGTTCATGAGCATACTTCTGAATGATTGTGGTACCACTGCTTAACACTACATTCTTTATCTGTGGGTCATTTTGAACATGTTTTTGCATTTGCACATGTACATTTATATTTTCTTTCCCCCTCTGCCACCATCTGCTCCCCTTTAGGGACCCTGATTAAGGCTAATGAGTGTTTCCAAGTCCAGTCCCCTCATCTATCTCCAAAGCCTGAAAAACACAGAACACGTCCCTGCTATTTCTCCACCCGATGCTTTTTAGCCCCCCTCACATCCGTGCCCCTTCCTCCTCCGTCTCCCTCACAGCACACAGCAGCAACATCACAGCGACTAAATCCATCCCATCATTTATCCCCCTGTCATCTTAATACACACAAATATTACATACATGTAGAAGGCATGTGGAATTGGAACATACAGGTGCTAACTTATTTGGCCAGCTCTGGCCCCGCTCTGGACTAATGAGGAGCAGGTGAGTGGCTGTTGCTTTAATCAAGTGGGGAGTGGGCCGGGCACAGATTTGCAGCTTGTTGAAAGGGTGCTCGTACACATGGGCTTCATTACAGGGTTAGAGGAAAATCAGTCAGGAACAATTGTTTTCCCACTCCTGCAGCTACACTGGAACAGTTTTCAGGGTTTGTGTCGATCACACATTGACTCAGAAAACTGCTCAGAACACTGACAAATTCTGTAGATTGAAAAAAAATACTTGATGTGTATTTGTCTCTAAAAAACGATTAGTAAGTGTTAATGCTATTGGTTTTGAGCTTGTATAGCCCTGCTACAGCGATAATAGCTAACAATGGCACACCTTCATATACATTTTTAAACCAAGGCATATACTTCTTAATATTGGTACATTTTAGTACTTTCAGCCGTGTACCTCTAAAAGAAGATTTATAGACCCCAACGAACAAATATGTACCTCTGTGCCCTGGTACAAATACTGTATGTACCCCATACGCTAAATATTTAGATATATACAATGTTTATATTTTTTATTTGAAAAGATGTTTATTACATTTTATATTTACATTGTATTTTTATTGTAATTACATTCTACTAATGTGAACTATTTAAACACTGTTTTTCATAAGAGCACAATTTTCAAGTTATTTAGTAATACTTTTTTTTTTTTAAATGTCAGTTTCTGACCTTTTCTGTTGGCGTCACATTATTAATGAATATGTTTAACACTTCTCAGAGGGGCCCCTTGGGAATTTTTGCCTGGGGCCCCATCACACTTTAGAATCGCCACTGGCTTGGCAGTACCCCATGCTTATTAAAGGTACACTTCCGTACCTTTTGCTGCCAGCAATTTTTGTACCTTTCAAATAAAACAAAGGTCCACCTTTATCCACTTTAAGGGCCATTTCTGTACCTTACAGGATACATTTATGATTTATGTACTTTAAGGTGCAAAAGTGATACCCCTATTTCTTTGTGTGTAGTACGAATGACTTCAGCTCAAGCACCTAGCCAGCTTTGTCCCTCAGGAGAAATAGCCAGGTGTGGATGCTTGGCAATATAAAGCAGTCAATGGTGCCACCAAAACCTCATAATTAACTCACTTTTAGGGTAAAGCTACACAAAAAAACAACCTTGGCTCAATTAGACCCCCGAGTAAGTTTCTTTACAGAGTTTCACTTTTCCTCTACAAAGCCTGTGTTTGGAACTATTTTGTGATGTGACGTAGGCGTTATATATCCCTCTGCCATAAGAAGGTCAGGTTGTCTGTCCCAAGAAGAGACAGCAAACTCTTACTTCACTAAAAATACACTAAAAATGACCAACTTTGACTCAAGTGTTGACAACATGCTATTAGTTGTGGGCATGAGAGGATATCTTTGTGAAGCGGAGATGAAGTCATGGGTGGAAAGAAGGATGGAGGAACTGTTGTGAAAACTGAGGAGCAAGACAAATCATAAGTTACTTGGTGGTGCAGATGCATAAACTGTGAGCTCATGTCAAAGAACCTGAAGGCCCTTTGCTGTTATGAGTGTGAGTTAGTAACACCGGTTCTCCTGGACCTCTCAGCAGATCTTTTTAATTTTGGTAAGTCTTCGAACTGCTGTCACGCGTAGTAGTCCTACTCAGTAAATTGGGCACTGCAAACATGATGTTCTGTCACTACAGAGGGGGAAATCCTGATGTCCGTATTCAAAACAAGCCAAAGTTGGAAAGGGCCTACGTCAGGCAATGGAGTGTGTGAAATCAAAATTTTCGTTGTACCTGTTTTTACATTTGACCTAAATACAGGTGAAACCCATCTTTATTATATCCAGGGAGTTAGATTTATATCAGTTTGTGCTCCAGTGACCACGACCTGACCTCGCTGCAACACTCTGACTTGATCGAATGAGGGGAGTTGCTGGCAGAATTATACATGGCCCATGTGTTGCATCACAAATAATTCAAAACACAGGGGCTTTGTTGAGGGAAAGTGAAACCCTGTAAAGTAGTACTGTGGCATCTAGTCAAGCCAATGTTGTTTTCTGAGTAGTTTTACTCTAAGGGCCCAAAAACAGCGAGTTTTCATTAGTTTGTGCCTTCTGTTTGCATGAGAACTTGCCTGGAGTGTCTGAATCTGCAAACTTTTGAAACCAGGGTTTAGAGTGAAAAGTTTTGAAAACATTTTCGTCTCCGTGTAAACAGGGTTCCCCATTGTCAGGGAATACAGTGCTATGCCCGGTGCATGTGCAGTGCTCTTTCAGATAAAGGTTGCATGCGCACTGAGCAACATGTGTGCTGCTAACTGTGCTAGGAATTGATAACAGCTCCCTCAAGGAATCAATATCATTAGCCATGTTGCTTAACAATTCCCTTATCAATTCCTTCCACTTTGTTGTGCATGCCATGTACATCTATGACATCAGAGAGGCAGTCAGCAGAAACACCGAGGAAGTCCATGCCCTAATCTTTGGGACAGAGGCTTCAAAGTTGTGATGTGAATTTGACAAAAAGACA
This sequence comes from Cetoscarus ocellatus, assembly GCA_037902135.1. Lineage (NCBI taxonomy): Eukaryota > Metazoa > Chordata > Actinopteri > Labriformes > Labridae > Cetoscarus > Cetoscarus ocellatus. Next base: position 799,643 of record JBAMNC010000693.1, on the reverse strand, counting down.
CTTACTGTCCTATGAAAAAAAATAGTAAAAGTAGCAATTAGCCTTTTTGACATAAATAATAATAGTGATGTCAGAGTCATTAAATAACTAATGTTCATTTCATTTTATGAATAGCAGGTAATTTTAGTTTCATGACTGTGCTGTAGTCTCCACAGAGTTAGGTACGATCATTTAGCTGAAATGGGCACAGTGGAGCAGCAGTTAAAATAGAATTTAGCTTCTGAATGGAAGTCAAATTTTAAATATAAAGGTCAGTAAATCAGAGTTTCTCTAACAAAATATTTAGAAAGTGAAACTGGCTGGGTCTTTGTGTTCAGTCTGCACAGATGATTATCTGCAGCACAGCTGATGTGAAACACCATCGTGGGACTCAGGTCTCCACCAAAGTCATCGAGTTTCACTCTGACTGGTTTTTGCTTTGACTAATCAGTTTAAACTGCAATTTACTGCCCAAAATATATTCAGACTGACCACATGACAAATGCTTAATGTAGATTTGTCTCACTATGAATCAGGCTTTGAGTGACTTAAGCGGGTAAACAAAAGGAAACAAATGATGTCGGTGGGCCACAAAGAGCCGCTTGTGATTCATGGACCACTGGGGAGGAATAAAAGCTCAGTCACACATATTGGTCCAACAGTTTAGACAAATGAGCAAATAACATCATGTTAGTCCTGACAGGAATATACGACTGCCTCAGCATGGAGCCCCTCATTTCCAGTTTTAAATGGATTTATGATGTGAGGTGACGGCATTTAACTAAGGAGGCCTGTGCTTAAAAAGTGAACATCTGCATTTGATGAATATCTAAAAATATGCACTAAATGAATCAAAACTGAAACCTAATTATAAAACATTTGACAAATCAACATTGGTTTTTATAAAGGGGCGTGTCCAGAGTTGGGTGGCCCACATTATCATAAATGAACAGTTTGTTCAACTTTTCCATATCCATTAGTCAATTTAATAGTTAACAAGATAAATTCTGTATATCTGTGTTATGATGTTTCATTAAACAACTTTGGCAACATTTCACCATTTTGAAATTGGGGTTTCTGGACCCAGTTTTTTACATCATGAATCAGGAGCAGTATTAATGACACATTATTCAGTTTCATTTTGCAATTTAATGAGCAGACTAACAGACATTTCATGACAGACCTACATCATATCATCATCAACCACATAGATTAGGGATTAGGGATTGTGTGTTAGGGAATTTTATGTTTTATAGATCTGTGCAGTTAACAGGCATGAAAACAGGTCAGGGGTGAAAAAGGTGAGAAGGATATGACTCCTCTAGGGGGCTCCGGGGGCATGCTTCCCCTGGAAGAAAATGCTGAATATTTCATATTTAAAAGCACCAATCTGATGCAATTTGGGAGAAAAATCAGATAAAAAGAGATTCAAACAACAATAAAAACAGATTTAAAGAGATTAAACAGTAAGTGATAAAACCAATGAGACAAGAAAACAATAGAAAAGAAAGAAAAGCAATGATAAATCTACAAACATAGACAGTTGATGAAATAATAAAGCAATAAGAAAATCTGAAGGGTAATTAAAGTGAAACATGAGACAAACAAGAGGCAGGAAGATAAGCCATGCAACTTAAATAAGTTAAAATGGGAATTGAAACTGAGTTGAAGCATCAAAGATGTATAAAATAATACATTGAAAAACAACAATGAAGAAGGTGCAAGAGGCTTAAGTGATCAGAGCAATAAATAAAGAGGCAGGAAAACAGACATAAGACAACATCACGTGAAAGCAGGTCTAAAAAGAGATTTTAAAATGATTAAACAGTGCGTTACATTTTCTTGTTCTGTAAACAAACGCATTCATCGGCAGTAATGAGAGTCTAATATTTAATTTTCTTTATGTTATTTAAATAGTGAACACAAGGCAGCTGCTAAAAACACTTTTGTGTTTAAATTAATGCTAAAGTGACGATAACATGAAAAGAACCAAAAATTAAATAACTCAAAAGCATTTGTCAAGTCATCATTTTCTTTTACGTGAATAAACTCTTTGTAGCTCTGGTTAAAAATCTGATTAAAAGCTTTTGTCTTTTTAACACTATTAAAAAGACCCCCACCCCCATCCCCAAACAAAAAAATCTTATCTGATTTACACCATTCACGTAGGCCACCTATTCTAATTTCAAAACGGCAAATTTCGCCGAAAGGTAAGGGATTTTTTTATGCTTGAATTAATGTGTGTCATGGTATCTAGATGTATGTGTTTTTGTTTGTGCTGCAAGCAAAATGGTCCCCCTAGGACTGTAAAGGTCTTCTAAGTCTAAGTCTAAGTCTAGATTGCATGTCTCTGTACTTTACACTGGTTGATGTGTTAGTGGGCGATGTCTGACGGTAACACCTTGAAAATGAGTGTGTAAGATGTCTGTTTATGTACAAGATGAATGAAAAGATTCATGCTGTTGCCACCATAGCAATGTTACAGGTATTTTATTGGCACTACCGGCCTCAACAACTTCTTTGTCAGGAGAAAAGACTGTAAGTGTCTCTCCTCTCTTTTATTCTCTCTGAAAACAACTGTAAATTCTCTGTGTTCTTATGAATCTCTTCAAGTTGGCCTTTATAAGATCGTCAGACCAAATTTCAATCAATCTCTCCATAAGCTTCAGTGGCTCATTTTATTTCAGAAATAATTACAATACATGTCCTATGTCTGGGTTATCATGTGGCAGATTCCTATTTTTGATACGAAGGTCAGGACCTTACAAAATAATGCTTTTCAACTGGGCACGAACCAAACCATGGTACAGTTCGGTCAGGACTGAGACCACCTCTTTAGCTTGGACCAAGTTTGGCTGTTTGGTCTGGAGCATGGCACAGGGGAGGGTGCACACCCATTTCTTTGGTTCGGATCAAACTGAGATTTCAGAAAATTCAGACCAAGCAACATTGGTGTGATACACACAACTCCAGATTTGATTGCAGGAAAAACACTGAAAATACGGTGTAGACTCTGTATGTATGATTTCCGGTCTAGTAACTGCAGAGCTTCACAACTCTGCTGCCTCTCAAAATGCACTAACCCAAGGATTCCTGACAGAAAAGTAGCTAAATATATTAAATTACTGGTTTAATATTTTCAATGCAAGTCAATTCAGAATACCCACAAAGACCACAGGGATTAATGCGGCTTCATTCATAAACTTTCTTTTTCTCTTGTGTTGGTTTCTCAACTCCCACAGCTTTAGCAAGGCCACAGAGCTTTTGCTTGAATCTTTATCTCATGCAAAATAATTCCCTTTTCTCTTACCTTAGCAAACTCACTCTGCATCTTCAAGTCTTTTTATTCACAAGAGGAATGTGCAAAGAAGCTAGGACTCTGAATCCAAACTGTGCCGACTTCTTAGAACTTAAAAATCATATGCAGTCTTCGAAAGTTGAACTTCCTAGGGTGAAATTTAGAGTATGTGTGTGTGCGTGATGGAGCAATTGTGTTTTGTAACTTTGCATACGTTCATGAATGCCTTTGTGTCCTTGCTTCGCAATACTGGCACCCTGGAGTTGAAAATGAAACCCGACCCGGCTCTGCATCCGCAACGCTGCCACTGAACTTGGGGAAGGTCATCTCGGAGTGAACGCAAGCCCCGCTTTTGCATAAAACTCACCGGCTGATCTATGACAAAGCCGCTTAACGTGTCACTCCGCTGACAGGCTCCCATCAGTCCTCATTACGTCCAGTCGTGTCAGAGGTGTCAGCTGGAGTCTCTCACCGTACGCCAACAGCCCTGCCATATGAAAGCAGGTGACAGGAGGAGTTACTGTCATAACCAGGGGAAGAGGGGGCAACCGTGAACTCCCACCAACTCCTCTGTCAGCCACTGTGACTGGAAAAATACTCTGCAAAGACGCAATAACAAGGAGTGTTTGGGCCGGTCATTGGCACGGAGCAGGGAACAATTAGGAGCGTATTTTTTCTCTGGCAGAGGTCTCTCCTCGGAGGCAGGAGGCCGTTAAGTTGTTTCAGGGACAGCCTGCACCTGTAGGAGCGGCTCTGTGAAGCCCAGGCAGGCGTGGGAGTGTGAAAAGAACTTCTCTTTAACCTTTGAGCCCTGACCTGTGCGCTGTTTCAAGGTGTGAAATAGGTGGCAGAGGAAGACGTGGCTCTATGTTTGATGAAGAAAGCATAGGAGAGTGGGAAAATGAAGGAGAAGATCAAGTTAAAGTGATGCTAGTTAGCTGTCGAGGGGAGAAATGTGATATCTGTGTGACAATCTGAGCAATTAACGTCAATAAGTGTGAGTTAATTTTGACATTTATAGTGTTTTAAACTCACAAAGGTGATATAGCAGACCTGTAAAATTGAATGGTGAACAGTCAAACCTGATTAGTCAAATTAAGCCTCTGACTACCTGTGTCATTACTAGCTGTGCAGCGTCTTTGCACATTGATCCTAAACTAATTTGCAAACAAAGAGAGTAAAAACCAAGCATGGCAGTTTTATGCATTCACAATATACAAACCCCAGTTCCAATGAGTTTGGGATGTTGTGTAAAATAACTGCAGAACTTTTTGCTCACGCAGTTGTTCACATAGTGTTAGACCTCACCCAGTCCTTTCTTGTGAACAACCAAACCTTTTCCAATGAACTTGTTCACCTGTGGAATGCTCTAACAGATGTTTTTGAGTATTCTTCAACTTTCCCAGTATTTTGTTTCCCCTGTTGCGGCTTTTTTGGAACATGTTGCAGTTATCAAATTAAAAACAAGTTAATGTTTGCAAAAAGTTTGAACAAACATCTTATCTTTGTAGAGTATTTAACTGAATATAGGTCGAAAAGACGTTATGTTTTACACATCATCTTAACTTCATTTGAATTGGGGTTTGGGAATGTGGCCAGAAGGAAAATACAGTGGTGCATCACTTGGCCCAAATTTCTCAAGTTCATTGTCAAGTCAGAGAGGACGTTCTTGCATAGTTTTATTAGAAAACAACCTGAACAGCTGATGAGAGTGCATTGCTGGCGGAAGGTTACGTAGCCCATACATTGTAGTACAAAATCCAAACACAGGGGCTTTGTTGAGGAAAAGTGAGATGCTGTTAAGAGTCTTTCTGAAGCATCTAGTTGAGCCAATGAAGTTTTTTTGAGTAGTTTTACCCAAAAGTTGGGAAATTACGAGGCTCTTGGTGACACCACTGACTGTATCCATACCCGACTGTTAGGTAGTTGCTTTATTGGCAAATACATCTACTAGTGCCATGGGCATCGAGCAACCCCACTTAAAAAAACATGAATGATCCCTCTAAAGTGGTGACACATCATTGTACTCTGTATGATTGAGCTGGGTGGCTCTCTTTGACCATCGATATACTGAATCATTGGCACATCCTTTTTAAAAAAAAGATACTTACACTGCCTCCTTGTATTTGAGTGATTATATTCAAGTGAAAAGTGCTGGAAGCTTCAGTCTTCATTCTGTGACTCAGTCACAAAACTTACTCTTGCTATCTGTCCCTGAAGTTCATCTTGAAATGGGCAAAAGAAGTTTTTCATTCACAAAGCTCATAAAGACTGGGAACTGCTGCAGAAAAAAGTTGGGCCTTGGAGAACTGGTGTCTATTTAAGTAATTTAAAGAGCAGACTAAAGACATTGGAGGAAGATGTTTTCTGTTTTAGATGCTTAGACCGATGATTTTCTGTGAGTTTTAACTGATTGATTTGTACATGTTTATCTTGGTAAATGTTCTACTTCCTGTCTCAGCAGGAACACACTTGTAAACAAGATGATTAATTTCAGTGAGTTTTTCTTGCTTAAATAAAAATTTAATAAAGGTTAGGGAGAATTACTCAAATGTTCTTGAGATAATGTGCTCAGAAAATTGCTATTAAAAGCAAAGGATGTCCAAAAGGCTCCATGAAATTGACGTTATAACCCTTGACCCTCAGATATGAATACGTGTATTATTTTGTCACAATGGAAATTTGTGCAAAGATTGGAGAAAATCTGCATTAGCGTATTTGCATGATCATTTTAACAAAAATGCATTCACAAGCAAAGAATTATGATTAAAGTTATGACCTTAACCTTTAAACCATGGCCGCTGAAAATTTATCAGTTGACTCTCTAGACAAAGTGAATATTCATCCGAAGTTTGATGAAAATCCCTTGACCCAGTCCTGAAATATTGTAGTCACAAGCAATGAATGATCAAGGGGCTCCGTGACCTTTGTCCCTAAAGTTGTGAACTTCAAATTGTTGTATTTCATTCAGTCATGGTGGTGCAAAGTTGGCAAATGGCAGTGGAGATGGCAATAGTGACCCCACAAAATGGGGTAGCCCACCTTAAATGTATTCACGCACCTACCTAGTAGTTTGATTAGAAGTTATCTCCAGAATTACATTAGAAGGATTAATGAGTTTGTAGTTTTAGCAGGACGAGCTGTGGCTCCTTCAAACCACTTGCCAGCTATCAACTCACACGTGTCACCCGTAATAAACTGACTTCGATAGCTCTGACTTTACACTTAATAACATTATCACAACATCTCTGTAGGTCTTCTATGATTTAGTAGGCGACCATCTGAGGGATGGTGCCTCACTTTGCCTGAAGGTGCTGCTTCAATTTAAACTGGATAAAGAGCAAAGAAACAAGCTGACAAGTGTGGATGTATGGTTTGAGTTAAGTTCCAATTAAATGAAAGATGATATCAACAGACCCTGAACATTTTTGGAGAGGTGCTCTGGAGCTAAACCTTCTGTAGCATTAAGAGCTGCTGGCCCATTTGGCAACGGACAAATTAAGGGGATACAAGAAAAACCAGGTCCTCAGTTATGTCTCATCAGCTTTCTGAGCTCTAAGAAAGAAAGCAGATGTTGTTCGATGAGTCTGGAAAAGCATCGGCTCAACCAGATGAATATTCAATCAAGGAAAGTGAGAATGTTAGCTCTTAATCTGCTAAACTGTTAGCTTAAACTATTGTAGTTGGCTGAAGACTGTTCAAAAGAAAGGATCACAGAGACACCATCCACTGCTGTTTTCATCACTCTTCAGTTGGGATCTATTATTTTAGTGAACAGAGCATAACAGCTGACCTGTAATTAATTTAATTGACATAACAATTGTCCAATCACCATCAGGATATGTCTTTAAAAGGTTCTGCTCACCCCTAACATCTTCTTTGGGCTTTTGCCCTGATGGACGAGTGAAATATATCCCATATAGCAGAGGTCCCCGACCGATTCCTCGCTGTAGAGAAACTGTTTATTTTATTTATAATTAATTTAATTACAGTTTGTTGAATAATGGAGACCAAAGGATGTTTTATTTTGAAAAGAAGACTGGATCCTTGGTTATCTACACGTGTAGCTTGACTGAGCTAACTATACATACAGGCCTCTGGCTCTGTAATAGCTGTAATGAACAAAAAAAGTACCACTTGCGATGAACTCATGGTTAAACCACCTGCTTATGCCCTCTTCCAACTGTGCTCTGGACGTAAGCGTAAAAAAAAAAAGTTTGACTTGCAACTAGGATTGCGTAAGGGAGGAAAATTTGTTGTAAATTTCCCCAAAATTTTCAGAAACTTTCCATGGGAAGTTAAGTTGGGGAATTTTGGAAACATTCCAAATTGGAAGCTTTCCATAGAAAATATAGGAACTATGGGAATTTCTGGGAAGTATCAGGAAATTTTGAGTAATTTAACATCCATGCAAAATAATAAAATTAAAGACATTACATTTCAAAAGATTTATTTGTAAGAAGAACATTACCGTTAATTGCCATGGAAAGCTACCAACTCATCAGTATCAATAGAAACATCAGATTATTTCAGACAGATGGATAAAACACACACCATCAGCATTGTGAGGTCACTTTTTTACAGCATATTTGTCTGCACTCATAAGGTGTTGTGGTTTAATTAGTTACTGTGTCAATAGGTGACTTTTAGCCAACTGTAGCAGCTGATAAAAACACAGCAGGTGCTCTTGAATGTCTCTTTACTTGGGGTTTAGTAACAAACTCATGGCTGTCTCTGATCCTGAGTTATAGTGAGTTTACCAGAGGTCCCTACTCACCAGACCGCTGACCAGTACAGGTGGACATAACCTGCTTTTTTCTGTCACAGATGTTATCGCGAAGGCTTGTACGTGACAAAATTGTTTCCTATAAAACCGGACCATGGTACCGTAAGAGTTGGAGATCACAGCTTTAAAGAGCTTAACACTCTAATATTTTTGTTGTTTTCATGTCTTGCCTCACTCCTGAGTCCATGACAAGCAGATAGACACCATTCTTTTGACTGTGCGTGCAGGAACAAGGAAGAGACGGGCAAAGCTCGCCCACCGCTACTTAGCTTAGCTCAAACACTAGGAGTATATGGGTAGCACTAGCCTGCCTCTGCCTACTTTGATCAGATAAATTCTTAAGCAACTCTGAATAGTTCTGTGTACTTGTTATGATTCGTTTTTTTTACCCTTTATGTTACACTGTCTATTATTATTTTTATGTTATCTTCTTCTACTCCTAAACAGAGGCTTTGTTTTGTTGACCTACTTCGGCAGAGGTTTTTCGTGAGAGATATGATGTTCGTAAATGAGTTTGTTTCATAAATTTGGAGGCAATTTGCATTTAATAATGGCTCACAAACGAACGGCTCACTTCCAACTGCGAACTGGTTCTCATTTTTCACTCAAAAGAGCAGTTCAAAAGACTTGACTCGTTATTAAATGCAAATTGCCTTCAAATTTAAGAAACAAACTCGTTCGCGAACGTCACATCTCTCGCGAAAACCACCAGGAGTAGAAGAAGATAATATGAAGATAATAAAAGATAACGCTACATAAAGGGGTAAAAAAAACGAGTCACAACAAGCACACAGGACTGTTTAGAGTTGCTGAAGAGTTTATCTGTAGACTGTAGGCAGATGTGGGCTAAAACTGCTTATATACTCCCAGTGTTTGAGCTAAGCTAACTAACAGTGGGCTGGCTTTGGCCATCTCTTCCTTGTTCCTGCACACACAGTCGAAAGAATGGTGTTGGAGTGTTTCTTTGACTGTCTATCTTGTGTGTCAGGTTAAGAAATATTTTAATGTTTTTACTATTTTAGTGGAGCTTATCATAGATCAACTTACTACTGAGACGACATACTGCAGACTGGTTATAAGACCCAGTGTTCAATGAGCAAGTCTGCAGGGTCTCCAGCAGAGGGCGCCCGTGTCACATGAAGTACCAATCCCTAGGGAAACTCAGAAGAACACATTATCAACAGAATTGACACAATTAACATTCAAAAGTAGTATAAGTTGTGACAAATGATTGCGAGTTAAATAATCATTACTGCTACAAAGCTTCACCACTAGAGGTCACTACACCTCACTCTCTGCTCCATTCATGTTACGTTTTTCTATGACAAACAAAGACAGTATTCACATAGTCTTGGCTCATGTGAGCAAGTCAGGTGGATTTCTTCGGACCTCTAACCTCCCAGAGGAGGAAGTTAAACCAGCGGGGTCTGCTAGTCGTCTGAGCACGTCCTCTTCCTGTGGGTTCGACCACACTTCCTGTTTGGCTGGTGGCCCTCTCGGTTATAGCCTCCAATGATGTATAACGGACTGAGCAGCGGAGTGTCTGTATAGGCTCCCACATGTGTGCGTAGGCCTGCTATGCAGACCGTAAAGCTGTCTTAAGTTGAGCGGTGATTAATACACCCATCACTTTCTAAACGCTGCCTGCCTGTTCCTGCAGCCACGGCCTCCACACAGCACACCAATGTTTGCCTTTCCCAGAGCGCCCTCCCTTTACGACAGCGCGGGGTCAGAGGGAGAAAAGACGCTTTCTTTAATTTGATAATTAGTCTGTGGACTCTTTGGGGTGAAAGAAAAGGATTGGCCTCATTAGCTCTAATTGTCTAATTGCCTTTCATCTAAATAGAGTGTAATTTTCACTTCATGGATTATACAAATACCATAAATGTAGCCCTCTGTTATTTGTGTTTCTTGCAACCTGCCTCACATTCAGCTGTCAGGGCTGCTGGAGTGAGAGATGAGTGTGTTTAAATAGTGAGACAAGTGGAAAACAGACTGATGGGAAACCGTGATGATAAAAAAAATCAACTAAAGGGCTTCTCTATAAAAAAAGGACAGAAGGACAGTCTTGCTGTAACTGTTGCATTTGAATGACTAAAAATTAGTTTTACACATTTTATTATTTACAGATCTTTCAAAAGAATCACTCTAAACCAATACTTTTCAAGCTATTTTTGCCCAAGGTTCACTTAAAACAAGTCAAAACCTCAAGGCACGCTGTTCTGTGTGATTAATCAACTGTGCAATAAAATATGGCAACTGTATGACTTAAAAAATAATAGTCAACAAAGTTATCGAACAGTTAAATTCAGAATAAATTTGAAACTAATTAACCTGTTTTTGCTTAGTTTCATTTATAACTTTTCATTGTGCAAAGTCCCAAGACAAACCCAGACCTGTTTTAATCATAAATATGAATTCAATTTTTATCTCTATAAACAAAGAGTCTGTTGCATTGATTAAAAAAACAGTGCTAGTTGTTGCATTTTTCAGTAAGAATTAGTCAAATGGGCAGTTGCATTTTATAATTAACTCTGCCAAGGAGGTTTTGTTTTTGCAGGCGTTATGTTTGTTATCAGGTTTACTCAAAATTAGATTTTGGTGGCGATCCAGATAACTGTCAGTGATCGTTTTTGCTCAATAACTGTCTAGCTAATAATGATATCAACATGATTCTGAGTGCTAGGTGTGGGTTTTCAGGGTCAAGGAATCATATTATGATGGTAACTTTATCTTAGAACTATTGCTTATAGATGTAACAGCAATATGTGAGCTACCTTGGCAGAGGTTTGTGCTCTCCGAGTGCTTTCTAGTTAATATTGGTTTCAAACATGCAGTTGGAGTTTTGAATTACAATTTTTATTTTTATTGGCATCAGTTGCAAGCTAGATTTTTCATTTTTTTTTTTAAATAACCTTGGTTAAGACAAGCAGTTGCAATTTTAAACTAGCTCGAAATACAAAAAGGCAGTTGCATTAATTAAAAAAAGGGCAGGCTGATTACTGGCTATTGCACTTTTTATTTAAAATTATTCGAATGAGCAGTTGCATTTTATGAGTATAAGCTTCAAACTTGCAGTTGCAGTTTTGAATTAGGATTTTTAATTATATTGGCATTGGTTGCATTTTGCAATTTAAGGTAGCATTTTTTTTAATCCATCTGTTAGTTTCCTTTTTCTCTCTCTTCAATTTGAGACATTTATCACTGTTGGTTTGATTGAAATTATTTGTTTTTTATTATGTCTGTTTAATTTTTGATTGATCACCTGCTATCATTTCATAAAGCACACTCCTCACAGAGCAGTACTAAATTGTTAAGCTTGGAGTTTGATGCAACAGTTCTTTAAGGAGGTCAGGAGAGTGGAGAGCCATTTATTTGTCTTAAACTAAAGTATAACATATTTTTAAATTTATTGTCCCAGTAAAGCAGAAATTCAAAGCACTTGTGACCCTGACTGTGTATAAGTGGAGTGTTTGCTCATACTCCGCCTCAGTCTGAGTCCCACCTTCCTGTATCCTACGGCCACAGGAGGCATCATCCCTCAGAACAGGATCAGGTGCTGTTACTGAGCAGTCTTTTCGTCATTCACACCCCCTCTCCCCCCCCCTCCCCTGAAACAGAAAACACACTTATCTATGTTGAGGCCACCTGCCAGGGAGGCCTGCCCTTTGTGTGGACGTCTGTATAAGCCTAGGATTCTGTTACACAGTCCCAGGTGATGGCAGACATGGCTGTAGGCGGTCAGGCTGCTGATGGACAAGATGTTTAAACAGGAGGATATATGGACCAGCGGGTGACAGGAAGAAGTGCATTACATGTTAGCTTAGCAGATAAAGGAAGATGATATGGTCTACTGACACATAGGCCACTTCTGATGCAGACATCCATTTTTGGAGCTTTGTTAGAAGTCCTGTCTGAAAACTGAAGACATAATCATCATGATACTGAACTAACCCAAGCTGAAGAGAATGACCATGCTGGAGGGACAGTGAGCGTAACTTTTCTTTTCTCCTACTGTTCACCAATAAGTCTTCTCTACCAGTTTAAGTGAAGAAGGTGCAACATAAAGTATATCAAAAACAAAAAAAAATGACATCAGTTCAGTTTCTGATTGTCTCCAGTGTCTTGCGTCTCCTGGTATACTGTTCACATGTACAGCTTAACTTCCATATACCATTCACATTGGCAATATTCTTAGCTCTTATTCACAAAGACATTGTACTGAAATGTTTGTCATAATTCCTCAAGACTGTCATATTGAGTTTGTTGTCATGATAACTTTACTTTTGAAATTGACATTTAACGTAGCTTTCATGAATTAATTCCGTATATTACTTCACTGATGGTACTTTTGTGGGTTGCTTGCATTACTTTTATGAAAAACCTTTGTGACTTTACTTTTGTTTCTTACTGACATTTCTTTGTTTACGTGACTTTACTTTTGTGACATTACTATTGTTACCCAACTATTGACATTTATGATGTTGGCTTTGTGAAAATTCTTTCAGGAAAAATTGTTCATGACATTACATTTGTGATGTTACTTTTCTAAGGTTACTTTTTTGACATTACATTTGTATAGTTATTCATGTGACCTTGGTTTTGTTTTGTTACTTTCCTGATGTCAGTTTGAAAACATTATTTTAGTGACATTACTTTCGGGACATTGCGCGCAAGGTCACTTTGGTGATGTCACTTTGGAATTGTTATTTTGGTGACATCCCTTCGTGATGCTAGTTTCTTGACATTTCTTTTGTTACGCTACTTTCGTATCAACACTACTTTCGTATCAACACTACTTTCGTGACATTATTTTTGTGAGGCTTCCTTCAGTGATGGTACTTTTATGTCATTTATTTTATGACTTTCATGTTGCTTCTTTTGTGACACTGCTTACATTATGTTACTTTCTTGACATTAATTTTGTAATGTTACTTATCAAAGGTAATTTTCCCAATATCATGTTGGCTATGTTTTGTGACGCTACTTTCATGCTACTTTTGAAATTACTTTGGTAACACAGCTACTTTTTTACCTTATTCTCAAGATGTTTTTTAGTGATGCTCTTATCGTGATGTTACTTTTTAAGTGTTACTTCATGAAGTCAGTTTCATGACTAGTGACACTACTTTCATAACCCTACTTTTGTGATGCTACTTTCGTAACGCTACTTTCGTGACGCTACTTTTGTGACGCTACTTTTCTTAGGTTGTTTTCCTTTTATGTTTCAAGATGTTTCCTTTGTAATGTTACTTTTATGATTGGGTCATTCTACTTTGCTGACATTACTTGTTATTTTTTCAGATTTTACCCATGAGGATACTCAGTTACTACTACCCTTGTTACTTTTCTGAATTCATTAGAAATACAGCTGTGTCCATTTTTGACATAATATTCAACCTGTTTATTGTGCGACATTTCCTTCTTTTGAATGATCTTTAGGATTTAAGATCTGTAACTTGACTTAAAAGTCTGATGGTTCTTGAAAAGCTTAAAGAACAAATCCTTAACTGGTACTAAGGGGCCCAAAGTTGTGAAGGGAATATGCCCCATACCAGCACACCACCAGCCTGAACTGCTGATACAAGGCAGGATGGATCCGTTGTTTCATGTTTAAGCCAAATTCTGACTCCACCATCTGGATGTGGCAGCAGAAATCCAGACTCATAAGACCAGGCAACATTTCCTAATCTTCCATTGTCTACTTTTGGTGAGCCTTTTTTTTTGAGCCTTTACTTGACAGGAGTGGCATCAGCTTCAAGATTTGTCATGTGTGTTCAGAAACTGTCCTCTGTGATTCTTTATTGTAACAAGTGTTTTTTTTTTGTTTATGTTTTTTCTTTAGTTAATGTGGCCGTTCTCCTCTGACCTGTTGCATTAACAAGGTATTTTTGCCCCAGCAATTGCCCCTAACAAAGTCAATACCTAATAAAGAGGCTGGATAATGTACTTCAAATGTTTCTGTGACTTTTTGACAGTCTTGAATCTTCACTCAATAGTGCATCAGTATTTTAAATCCACACAGCACTTCTTTGTTTCTGTCGGCTGCCCTTTAGTCTCACCCCAAACTTTGTAGTGTCTCTTCGAGTATAGATATTTGTTAGAACGGTGAACAAAGTCAGGCCTTTTAAAGGTGAAATTTCAAACCAGTTCAGCTCAACATCACACTGTCTGACACAGATGGCTTGATACGATTATTAGCTGAAAGTTTTTGACTCACTCTGAAAAGTTTGAAAAGACACTGAGGGCAGCATGAGAGGTCTACAGAGTTATTTTACAGAATTGATTGAGAGCTGTACCAGAGCTCTGCTGTTTTACATCTACTTTCACTGGGAGTCAATATTTTCAGGCAAAGAAGTTTATCTTCTTATAAATGCAAATCAACATTAATATCTTCATTGTATTCAAGCCCCCACGGTCCAGAGAAATTCACCCAGGACTTATGGATTCTTATTTCAATCTTGTATTTAGTTTTGTTTTAACATTGTTCAAATCTATTGTATTTTCTAGTTTCTTCCACTTTTTTCTTTAGATTTACAGTAACCTTGTGCAGCAGTCGGATCTGCCTGATTCAATGTCTGTAATCAGGCAGATCCATCTTGCCAAGCTCCAACCAACAATGATTTTGAGTGACCCAAAGCAGCACGGCCCAATCAGCATCGCCTCCTCCTTGTGCAAAGATTAGCATATATGCTAACAGCTTCAGTAGCAGTTCATCAGCACCTCTTCTCTTTAGTAAGGATATTTTTGCTTCGCTTCTGACATTTATTACGAAAGTTTGTTTTACAAAGTGGCTCACGTTCTGTGGCGCCCGCCTACTACATTATCTGATTGGCCCGTAATGGATGTGACTGACTGAACCATCATCCAATCACCTGCCAGATATGCTTTTGAAATGTTCTGCCCATTCCCAAACACTTTCTATGAGCTCTTTCTTGGATGGACTATGGAAATGTATTGAACGACCCATCTGGTATTCCAGGATAGTTCATCAGGGCTCCATATTAGACACTAGGGCTGTTGTGATACACTACAGGGGGTGATAACCGTCTTTTAAAACAACGCAGTTTCATTTTGAGCTTAAAATAGTCAGGTAATACCCTGTGACTATTTGCTGCCTAATGGTGTCCTGCTGAATCTTTCAGCTGCAATGACCGGCTAAAGTTATGCTCACACGTATTTTGATGTTTTTAAAAATGCAGCCTTCTGTGCCTTTTGTCCTTCTGTCCACACATAAATAACATTTTAGGTCACTAAAAATTTGGTGGTGAAGAATTTTTAAACACAGTGTTGGGTGTCTCTGTCTTTGTTTTCAGTGACAGGATTTGACCAAATTTATCAGATATGTGTTGTATTAAACAATAAAGGAAGAAATATTTGATTCAACACACCTGCTATCACCAGTTAACATAGCCACGAATTAAACCGTTACACCAGTCAGACTTGTGGTGAGAATAGATACAAAAATAAAACTGCTTTTGTATAGAAATTGTAAAAGAAAAACCTCCATATCATGGACAGTGTTTAAAAGTGCATGTTATTGCATTTATATGCGGACAAGATGCAGATTTTCCCATGTCTCAAAGCTCAAATCATCTCAAACTGGTTTCTTGAACATGACAATGAGTTCCACGTACTCCAGCTGCCACCACAGTCACCAGATCTCAGTCCAATAGAGCACCATTGGGATGTTGTGGATCAGGAGATTCAGAGTACAAATCTGCAGCAACCCTGTGATGCTATCATGTCATTATGGACCAAAATTTCTGAGGAAAGTTTCCAGCACCTTCTTGAATCTATACAATAAATAATCAAGGCAGATATGAAGGCATGAGAGGGTCTAACCCAGTACTAGATGTACCTAATAAGTAGGTCTAAGCAATATACAGATTAAATTGATTAATTCAAATTATTTTCTGCAGAAGTTTTTTAAAGTTAAGAATCGATTTGTTTTTACTTACTGCAAATTGTAATCTGTTACAATGTCTGAAAATATAAATACAGAAAATTTAGAGTTTTCATGATGGTAGGTCCTGTCAGGTTTTGCACAAGCACTTTTATAGGCTTGTATTAATTAGGGAGTTTTCATGCATTGTGTTTAAACCTGCCTGCGTTTGAACTGCATAATCAACATTTTATGACACACACTTTAACTTTAAGGGGAAATTCTATTTGGTTTGGTAATATATTTTTAAATAAAATAAAGGCAAACCTTGATTAATGTCATTTTTGTGTCACTGGGATTTTTTTTTTTTTTTTGAGAGGGACAAAATTTATTAAAATCATAAATCCAATGTTGCGGAAAAAAATTGATTAAAATCGTAAATCCAGTGTTGGGGAAAAAAATTGGCAATTTTATTTTTAGGCCATAACGCCCAGCCCTACTAATAAGGTAGCCGGTGAGTGTATTTTCAGCACTTAAGTTGTATCACATTGAGCAAAAGATTAACAGGATTTATAACCAAAGAAGGAAGTTTTAAATTAAAACTCCGAATGCTCCAAGTGCAGAAATCCACAAACTGAAGCTCAAATAAAAAGAAGACTTTAGTAATTTTAGGCTTCATCTCCTTGACCAGCTGTCAAATATGATTGTAGGAAATTATTCAGGGGAAAATTTCCCTTAAATTCAATCAAATTATGTAATCATTGGAGGACTGGTGCAGAAGTACATACCTAAGGAGTGTAATGACTTTTGCATGTCTGTATTAAGGAGCTCTCAATCTCCTCGGTCTGGGAGGGAAATACAGTCCATCTGCTGAACAAGGCAGCAGGGATAGAGATGATTGCATCACAGGATCATCCATTAGTGCTGTCATCTGGAATTCAGCGTGGGACCACAGTGCAGCGAGCAGTTCATTTAGCAGCACACTGAGCGTACGGCAGCAGCAGTCCATCAGCAGGTCAGATGTGCAGAGGGTTGGCAGTCCTCTCTGAGTGCAGACGTCATGTTTTGATGGGAACATTTGTTACTGCATGACTAGAAGCCCGGCTCCTATTTTTACCTGAAGTTACATTGCTTCGATCTTTAATCCCTTTCACATGTGGACTTCAAATTGTTTTTAATATGATATCTTTAATGCAAGTCCCTCAAAGCAGGATATTTCCTATGTTGAAGAAGTGTTCGCAACTTGGAATAAATAAATATATGATGTAATAATGTTTTAAGGGATCATTTGAGGGTTTGTGTCCTGTAGTGTTAGGTGCAGCTGGTTGAGACAATTAGGGCTAGTGCTAACAGCACACAAATGGTGTTTGTTAGGTTTGTCTTATTAGGTTAAACTAGTGTTTGCTTTGTCAAGAACACAGGAACAAAACCATGACAACAATGGCATCAAGATCCTGGAGACAATAAGAAACTGAGATAACACATCACTTCAATACTGGGTTTTGTGCTGCACCGTCTTAACGTAACCTTGCAGGGCAGCTGGATCCACCTGATTCAGGGTCTATAATCAGACAGATCTATCTTCCAAGCCAGAATGATTGAACTTGGTCAACAGAGGCACTGTCCATTCAGTGTCCTTTTTAAAGCAGGAAGAGGCAGGAGCTACGAGCAAGTCAACAGTGAGAAGCGACTGTTCGTACAGAGATTAACGTAGATGCTAACAGCTTGACTTGCAGTTTTTTCAGATCTAAACAGCATTACTTCATCAAATGAAAAGATTTCGAGCATGTTACTCCAACAGGATCATAGTAGTGTTGGATATGTATGTTTTTTTTATAGATCACTCATCATCTCAGGCAAAGACTCATACATTTATTTTTTAATAAAGTTTCACTGTAAATACTGTCCACTTTAGAGCTTATTAGTCACATTTTAAGTGAGTTAGTGTCACATATTTGACATCAAAATTGTCATGACAGTCTATAGATTTATCTGATATTGTTTAAAACCATGACGGAGAGGGAGAATCTTCCGGGTGCGTGTTAACATGTTTGGACTGTCATAAACAGCATTACTCTAATATTTTACGTCACTGACTAAATTTTTTGATGAATAACAGAAAGATTTGGGGGCTGTCTGTCATTATGATGGACTGGAAAAAGTGGGACAATCCAGTGTGCCATCATACTCATGCAGACGCATGTGTAAAGTAAATCCTTTCTGTTTTGTTCTCTTGATACATCGTGGAGGAGGTCATTTAACCTATGTAAAAAAGATCCCCTTCATAGCCAGAATCACTCCATTTGTCACTCAGAGCTGACTGCTTCACTCTCCTGCGTCTTTCTTCAGTGAGCGGCTCTTGTTGCCACAGCCTGAAGGTAAATCCATCAGATGCAGCAGTATTTCACCCAGATGTGTTTTGGATCAAGTTTCAGTATTTTTGAAGCTTTGGGCAAATGTCGCAGCAAACATCAGTCCAGCGGAATTTATCCCTCCACCTCAGTGCACAATTTGCATTTTTCATTCAAATTTTTGAAGTATTTCCACACAAAGTTGGTGTCAGACATGGTGTTGTGAGCTTCATTCAGATGGTAAAGACACAAGTTACTGTTTTGAGTAAACTACACTAGCGGTTCTAGTGTTAACACAAGAACCAGTAGGGCAGTCTGACAGACACCTGCACTGTGAGGGCTGAGAGCCTTTGCCCTGAGTTTGCGCTGTAGTCGCGCTACGCTCTCTGCGGTGCTGATCCTGTCTCATTGTCTAATTGTTTACTAAATATGGTAAAAAAAAAAACACAATCACGAACATTTTAAGTTAAATTCACATGAGATATAAATAATGTTTTTAATCCTGCCCTGTTTTCACTGGTATACTGTGATGTTATAGGCCTACTGCATATTGAGAAAATTAGATTGGTGTAGCCAACAATATTGACAGGTAATTCGCACACTGTGTAACTATGTGAATGCTGTCATTTAGATTATGTTTAATTGGAATCAGAAAAGGTAAATAAAAAATGACAGATAAAAATATGGGATGAGGTAAAAGTGATGACCTTGTCCGTCAAAATGACACACAGCAAAAAACACACAGCAAACTCTGGTCAGAAATGAAAATAGTAGAGACATATCGTCTATCCAGCAATTTCAGTTTTGAGCTGTGTGCTTTTCACAGATCTCCTAAATCGCATTTCTATTGGCAACGCAGAGATGTATCTGCTGGAGTTCCCCAGTGTGTTTATTTGCCTCAAACTCCATGGCTTCAAACTTCATTTTTCGTTTACAGCCACTCTGCTCTGCCAAACTCTCCATGGTGAAAGCTGGTATCACACACAAAATCCTCATTTAAAGAGGGCGGTCCACACCACTTTTGTGCCTGTTATCAATTGCACACATAGTAGATCACCCACAAAACGCCCACTAATGGCACGCACAGTTTTTTAGTTTGCATATGCAATTTTGCACTTGTTATTTGGGATCTTAGTAGATCTGGCCCTTAGAGTCTATATCATGATAAAATCAAGTTAATAAATGTTTGGTATGTAAGCTTTTGAAATTTGTCATCATAAAGTGATGACAACCAAAAAATGTGGATATTAAAATGCCTAGATTTTGCTCATATAGAGTTAACCTAATATGGAGCACAGCATGGTTGCACAGCAGGTAGTGCACATGCCTCACAGCAAGAAGGTTGCTGGTTTGATCCCCTGTCAATCCCCTGTTTCTGTGTGGAGTTCACATGTTTTTCCCGTGCACTGCAGTTTTCATGACGTGGGCTTGTTGCATCTTTTGGTACTTTTCCAATAACGGGGGACAGATGAGGTGATTGACTCTACAATTGTCACTTTTACAAGTTAAAGATCCTACAGTAACACCCATGGATCTGATTTACTGAAACCTCATTTTTACGCTTGCATTAGACGCAAAGTCTTGTTCAGTTCAGAGTTTTCAGAATTTTTGACTCCATCCAGAGTCAAATTTTCTCTGCACTTGCTGAAATTTTGCCAACACCTAAATTTCAACTCTTGAATTTCCTTTCATGGGTCCCACAGCTCCTCTCAGTGCCCCTGCTAAAATATAATGACACTATTGAATTAATATGATTTTTTTATGTGTAGGTTTTAATGCAGCGTTTTTACACTGTCAAAGGGGAATGTATCTCTATCTCTAACCTGTGCACGTGCCCCTGTCTATGTTTTTTATATTTTGTGTATTTTGCATACAGGCAAAAAAACTCCACAAACTACACCTCCTGTTTTTTCTTGTCGATGAGTTTCACCCTTTTGTCAGCTCATGAGCAGCCAGCGTCTGGGCCTGCTAACGAGCTTCTAGTGGCTGTTGACTTGAATAACAACATGTTAGTTACTGATGGAGAGAAGAACAAAGAGCTTCTCCTCGTTACCGCCGCCGCCTGATTGTTCTCAGCCTTTCCCTCTGAAGACGGCTCCTAATATCATCTCATAATCTGCCATCCTCTCCTCCAGATGCCCCCGCCGCCACTTGCTTTCATGTCTGACTGTCGTTCAAAGCCTAATCATTAATGTGATTTATTTCTCGCTGTGTATTATTTTGTTCCTCTAATTTGTTTGGGTTTTTCAGCGCGGGTGTAAATCAGAATCAAAGCCATTGCCACTGCTTTTCCCTGTCACCTCTGTTAATGGCCTGTCTGCTGGAGGTTTGCACTGAGAAGAAGCAGACCTGCTGTCTACCTAAATCACCTCTCCATCCTCTCCCCTCATCAAAAACACAAAGAGCCCATTGGCCGGCAGCACAAACACCTCCTCTGACCGACCCGGGGCTATAAATCAGCGGCTCTGTGAAACTGCGCGGCCCAAAAAGTGAAAATTGGCGAAGCTGGAACCCAAAAATACAATCATTAATCACCATTAAGTTTGAGAAAGTTTTGATTCTGAAAATATTACCGTCTGACGCTTTTTCCCACAATATACTTTGACACTTTTTGAGATATAAATGGGAACAAAATCGCATTAATACATAAATCCTGAGGATGAGGAGACAATAGAGCGGGGATGATTGTCATCTGTCCGTCATGTGAAGAAGGCGCGTAGCTTCTCAGACGGCGTGATGCGTAATGTGATTGGACAGAGCTGTGACAGCGAGCTGTGACCTTCAGCTGCCTGCCGACTCCAACCCCCACCTTCGCGGGTGTCTGGGAGGGGTGCCGATGCCGCTGATCAATGGGGGCATTGGCACTCATCATGTCAAATCCACTCCATGTCCATTTCCCGTCTCTTTTGTCATCCGGCCGGCGCTTTTTCCTTCCGCTAGTCAATCAATCAGAGCTGTGAACCGAGATGTTCAGAGAGAGAAGTGGTGATGTTGCATAAATTCACCCTCATTTTTGTGGGCTTACATGTAGTTTGCTTTTAAGGTGCTGTTTTTCATCATCTGAAAGTAAACTTTACACACCCAGGTCAAGCCGCTTTATTTATATAGCATATTTAAAGACAATAAACTTTACCCTGAGGACTCTAAGGTTGATATAGACGGTTTAAAATCTGTTTCAGAATAAGAATATGCTGGTAATCTCCTTTAGCTGATGTTAAAATGTTAGCTACAAGTGAAAATAATAGTCCAGGTAATGAGGACGGCGGCAAAGAGAAGTCAAGTGAACCAACATGAATGCTTACGGTAAAAAAAAGTAACTGTAACTGATTAGACTGAAGTGAGTCAGAAAAATGTGTGATTCTCCAAATTAAATGATTAAGTGTTACTGGTTAATTGATCAGAACGATATAACCTATTTGCTATTTCTATAATCAGGTTGTAAAATGATGTGAGATTGTTTTACTTTGGGTTGACTCTCTTGAAGAAGAGGGCCTTAAGATTAAACACTTATGTAAAAAGACGTCTTAAGAGTGAGTCTAACCTTGTCCGTACATGCAGAAAAACCCTGAAATTTCCCCAAATTTACTTTAGTGAGCTGCATGTGTGAACAGAAAAAGCAGGTCTTTTTGTCACTCCGACATTTTAACTGCCATTTAACTGCTCGACACCGTGTGCTTCATCCTGCATCAACCATCAATGAAAATCAAATTTCATTTTTCATAATTTTAGACCAGTTAAACTCAATTGAACGGCAGGTAAACTAGATACTGCCATAGTAATCATCAGTCGTTCCCAGTTTGTTATGATTGTGGATGTTAATGTTTATATGAAGATAACCTCTCTATCTGGGTTTTATATTGATTATACCTCATTATAAACACCTTTACAACCACATTTTTAGACATGAGGACCCTCTTCAAAACAAAATGCCACATCTCAAAAGGCTAATAAATCTACACTGCCTGGCCAAAAAAAAAGTCGCCACCACAAAAAAAGGTCACACACTCTAATATTTTGTTGGACCAACTTTAGCTTTTATTACAGCATGCATTCGTTGTGGCCTTGTTTCAGTAAGCTTCTGCAATGTCACAAGATTTATTTCCATCCAGTGCTGTATTAATTTTTTCATCAAGAGCTTGTATTGATGATGGGAGAGTCTGACCACTATGCAATGCCTTCTCCAGCACATCCCAAAGATTTTCTATGAGGTTAAGGTCTGGACTCTGTGGTGGCCAATCCATGTGTGAAAATGTCTCATGCTCCCTGAACCACTCTTTCACAATTTGAGCCAATGAATCCTGGCATTGCCATCTTGGAATAGGGAAGAAAAAATCCATTGATGGAATAACCTGGTCATTCAGTATATTCAGGTAGTCAGCTGACCTCATTCTTTGGGCACATAATGTTGCTGAACCTCGACCTGACCAACTGCAGCAGCCCCAGATCATAGCACTGCCCCCACAGGCTTGTACAGTAGGCACTAGGCATGATGGGTGCATAACTTCACCTGCCTCTCTTCTTACCCTGATGTGTCCATCACTCTGGAACAGGGTAAATCTGGACTCATTAGACCACATGACCTTCCTCCAGGACAGTTCTTAATCCAATTTTAGTAGTTTTTGCAATCTCCTTAGATGTTTTCTCTTCTTGATGCATGCCAATGATTTGACCCTTTTTGAACAGACAAACATCTTTTCCATGAACATAGGATGTGTCTTTCGACATGGTTGTTTAAGAAATGAGAAGCCACTCATTGCATCAGCTGGGGTTTAATAACTTGTTGCCAGCTGAAAGACAATCGCCCATGCAGTAATTATCCAATAGGAGGCTCGTACCTATTTGTCTAGTTACATCCAGGTGGCGACTTTTTTTTTGGCCAGGCAGTGTATATTCAGCTGAGGCAAATATGATGACAGATTTATGATCTGGGCGTTCATGGGTTTGTTGCAGTCATACCATATATATGTGTGTGTGTGTGTATCTATAAAATGAAGAGTATGGCTTCAGCCTGCTCTATAGTAAAGTGTCTTGAGGTAACACTTGTTATGAATCAGCACTATACACAGAAAGATTGATTGATGTTGGTTAAACTGGCCTGCTGGCCTGGACTTGTGATTGTCAGGTTCCAGGCTGAGTGATCGCCCATTCCTGTCTCCAACACAGCAAATTCAGACAATCATCATTCAGCACCACCTCAGCTTTGAACAATCATCATAGCTCCGCCTCCTCCCAGCCTCAACATCGTCCTTACTTGAGATGATGTTCAGCACAAACAACGCACAGTAACTGCTAAAATCACTGCCAAAGTCTGTGAACAGCAGCTCCCTGAGGTCTGACATACAAACAGGGGAATACTATCTGCATTTCATGTAGATATGGTGTAAAGCAAGTGACATTCATCACTCCAGCAGCTCTCTTTTAGCATAAAACCCTGAACAAGCAGGGGCAGACCTAATGTTTCTGGGCAGGGTGACTTAAATATTCTGAGAACCATGAAACGCTACAAGGGATATGAGCAAACTCCATCAGTGCCAATTGCGACCAGGTGACTTTAGCACCTTGTAAACTCTTTTCAAAACTTGTGTAAAGGTCTTGGAAATGCTGAATAGTCAGATTAAAAGGCAAGTCTGGCTGCATGACAAGCAGAGGATCCTTAATTAACCAGTTTTTGATACTATAACCAGGCCTTCATCCATGTTGTGTTGGATTTTTACTTAAACTCAAGCTACAAAGTTCTTCACAAGGACAGCTATAATTTAAACCATAATAAAACATACAACACACCACAACAGGCAAACCATTCAGGGGCGCATCCAGGAACTGAGGTGTGAAAAGACAGCATGGCGGGCCACACCACCAAGACTAACCAGATGCTTGGACCACATTTCCTTTATGCAGAAAAGTAATTAAAATAAATAAATAAATAAATGCAAAAATAGATAAGTTGAATATATTAAAAAAATAGTAAAGCACTTGAATATTTTTAACATGAAAAACAATTTATACACTGTGCTAGACTTGCCTGAAAAAGTTACCTGATCACTCTTGTGTTCCCTTTGACATGAAAGCAAATAATTACATTAATTTTACAGCTAAATACAAGAAAATAGCTTCAAAAGGTAAGAATTTGTTGACTTTATTGCAATCAAAATTGATTAAATATGGACTGAACTTTATAATATATGCACCTTTTGGGCCTTGGGGTTGTTTAAAGCATTTAACTTCTTTTAAATAAACTTAAGGCTATACAAGCTTGCTGAATGATGATGGTGCTACAGCTTGAGGAAAAGTTAGATACAGAAAAAAGATTAATAAAAAAAAGTTTTATAATATTCTTGCAATTGTCCTATCTTTTCCTTTCATTACAGCACCCCCCTGGAACAGTGTTCATTTTGACAACACTTTTTAATTTAGTTTTAGTTATAGTCTTTTTCTTACTTTAAGTCATAATTTAGTCATCTAAATTGTTAATTTAGGTTACTACTAGTTTTAGATTATTAAATTTAACAACATTTTGGTTGACAAAATCTCTAAATTTAGTCGACTAAAATATGAAGTGTAAAGGGTAAGGCAGTTTTTATGTTTCCTTGAATTTCTGAAGTCATGTTTTACACTTGGATAAAATGAAACATCTAATAACCCTTCATTGAATGCTAGTAAAGTTGGAATGTATAAATGAACAGGAAGACTAGTTGCTGCTTTGGTATCAACTAATGGGGATCCTTTTAAATAAACAAATACACAGAAACAAATTGAACTTTTGTGTGAAATGCAGTCACCTTTATTTAGGCTACCTGGCAGAGCATCTCAGTTACAATACCAGAATCGACAACAAACAGTGAACCTGCTCTACATGAATATATCAATTCATAAAGAGAGTAGCTCTGATTGGATTGCGCCCCAACTTATCCCACCACCACAAAGCTAAGGCAGCTGTGATTAGATGTCCCTCTTAACTCATCCAGCCTGTCGACACAACCAAAGTAGCTGTGACTGGATATATTCCTAACTTGTCCCTACTTTCTACATGACCAAATAAGGTCTTATAGGATAGGATTAAATCTCTGTCAAACATTTTAGTCTAGTTTTTATTTGTTGACAAAAATGTCAGTTAGTTTAGTTTTAGTTTTTGTCCATGTGCACTTGTTTTTAATAGTTACTGTCTAGTTTTCGTCAGGGGAAAAAAAGATTGTTGACAAAAACTATAACAAAAAAAATAGTCAACAAAATTAACACTGAGAATGGGCCAGACTTTGGATTTTAAAGAGCTGCATGGTGGATTTTTTATATTTAAGGCATAAAAAAGTACAATCTTTGATATAATTTGTAATTTCCTGACAGCTAAAGCTTCTTAGCCAGAACAGGAGCGATCCATAGTCTCGGCTGAGCTCCAGTTAAAAGTTCCTGTAGCTGCATTTGGAGCCGTAAACAAGTGAAACGAGTAAACCCCATAAACACCAGCGAGAGGCGCGCACACTAAACGGCAGCAGAGTTATTCGTGTCGGCACACAGCCACAGCAGCCCTAAATGAGAATTTCACCAAACAAACACAATCAGGGCCCTATTACATTTCTCTTTCATGATGCTGAAAGGAAATGCAAACGAGATTAGATAGCACAAAGGCCACAAGGCTCATTTCTCTCCTGTGTCTGGAGATGGCTAAATGCTCTAATTCCCCTCTCCGCTCAGCTCCTCAGGCCAAGTCCTGCTTTTGTTGAACCCAAACCAACTGCATTAATGTAATGTAAAATTGCCTCTCACAGGGACGTTTTTTCCCTCTTTATTTCTCGCACTTCCCCCCCCCTAATCCCAGGCCCTTTTACTCGTTTCTGTTTGACTCTAAATTAACTGAGCACAAACCACTCCGGCTCTAAGTGGGCATGGCTTTGTTTTGAACTTTGCAATTATGCAGAGATCTGTCCGTCTGCCAAGGGTTTTTGATTCACGGCGCAGTCTTGGCAGTCGGAACAATCGGAGGAGCCGGAGCGGGATCTAAATGGATAAGTTTGGACTGAGAACAGGCAGCGAGAGGGAGGAAAAAAAGGGAGCTCAGCTGAGGGGGCCTGAACGTCACAGCTGCTCGCCTGTTCGCAGCAGCAGCGATAAATAGCAGCTACATAACTTCCCTTAATCAGATCGCTGCAATCAGCCTGTAAAAGTTTCCCATATGTTGTTCTATGGGGGGTGAAGGACGCTAAAAAGAAAGGAAGGGGAATTAGAGGAGTGGGAAAATGTAGAAAAAGTGAAGGAAAAGTATAAAGAGGCTGCGCTGGAGAAGGAGAAGTGCAAGGGTTACAGCCAGGACACAGGTCACGGGGAGGTTAGGGTGTCTGGCTACAATTAGCTGCTCACCGGAGAGATGGAGACGATGCTTTGGGGAGCTATTGGTCCTCAGTCATTAGTGATTATTCAGTCAGAAATTACTGACTCTGAAGGCAACGTGTGGCTGCGTCTAGTTTACTAACACGTGTTTCCTTCCTTTACATGCAGCCAATCAGAATGCAAAGAGTATCTGAATCCTAAAACCCCTTTAATAAATATATGAAATGAAAAAAAGTTGAAAAAATGAGAATGGCATTGACCTTCTGTTTTGTAATATGTCTTGAGATAATACTTGTGATTTTGCACTTTGAAACTAAAGACTGATTGATTGATTGATGATTGATTGACTTTAATTAAAACCATACACATATTAACATACACTAGGGATATTTGCAGGATAGATGCTTTAATGATTGATGAGCAAAACAAAATATCAGGTGTATAATCAGGTTACACTGATCCTTTATTTTAATTAAAAAATACAGGTAAAAAAGTCCGGTCAAATGCTCCGCCTAAAGGTCAACAAAGCATCCAATAAATAGTAACCCATGTGGCTCTACTAAATGGCTACATCTTTGCTTCTCAAAGCCCTCAAACCAAAATATAAACTAGAAGTGCTCCAAGAACACAGCAGCGTTGCCAGATTTTTCTACTGTAATAAGCAACCAGGTCGATAAAAACAAGCCAAAAAACCTCCAGCGAGCTTTTTCCTAAGACAATGTATTACTTTTCTTTTTCTTTTTTAAGAAAAGGCTACATAAAATTTGTTTTAATTTTCATCCACATTAAATTCCAATTTTACAGTCACATTTTTTTTGGCTCTTAATTTACTTATTCAACATCCGTTTTTGGAGGGGGAACATCCTTTTCTTAACACAGAAGTAAAGGAAGGGGCTACTGTTATTTATAACTCTGTTATCACTGAACAGTGTGTCTAACCTTGATTTTTGTAACCAAACAGACATAGTCAGGCTTTATCTAAGTTTTATGTTGATCCTCTACAGCTTTATTATGGTGACAACAGTAACAGATACATTAGAAATAAATTTAATTCTGGAACTAAGTATTTCTTTTTGGTGGAAACATCGTTTTTGCCCCTATTTTTACAGTCAACTTCACATTTTTGTTTGAAGTGGGAGAAAATAGTTTGTGTAACCTCTGAGTTGAGTTTTTATTGGAAGTAGAGTGTGCATCAGATACCTCCTGGGTTTGGGGGCACAACAAGCCCAAATAAGTGACTGCACTTTTGGAACAAGCCCAAAAAAACAAATGGCAACTGCCAACATTTACAAGCAACTTTTCAAAAAAAAAAAAAAAAAAAAAAAAAAAAAAAGAAGCCAAAAGTCGATTACAATAAGCAGATCTGGCAACTAAGGTGCATGTGCCATGTGCATGAGTGTGTTTGGGGTCGTGTTGAGTCGACTCAGGTGGGCACAATAACCAGGAAACAGGGGTGTGGAAAGGACACACTACCCACCCAATCTTGCTTTATTAGGGGGAGTCAGGAGATGATTGGGGGGGATTCACACAGACAGAAAAGCAAGCCCAAATAAGCAACTACATGTTAAAAAACAAGCCCAAAAAACTGCAACCCGTGACTCACAAGTTTGCAAGTGACTTTAGAGAAAAACAAGCCCAAAGTCGCTTACAAGAAGCAGACTTGGCAACAATGGAGCACAGACCTTCTTCAAGGCATTTCTGACTTTGCATGTCAAGTTATGACTGAAAATGAGAGAAACTGCCCTATCATGTAATGTTAACAAATCCTTTAAAGAAGTTCCTGGATCCGCGTCCTGATTCTTTTCACCACCAAACTCTTATCACTCCTTCCTTGTGCCATGACCAACATTCCCTTAAAATGTCTTTAAAATCTGTTTGTAATGTTTTGAATTAGCTTGCTCACAGACAAACACTCAGACAAACAATCTGACAAACTAATGAACAACCTAAAAAACATATACCTCCTTGGCGAAGGTGACAAAAGACACTAAAATGCCACTCAAACTTGTAAAAAACTCCAGAAATTACTAAGGCTTTACGCGGGTGAGCCTTATGTGTGAACTCAAACAGACAAATCTTTCTCTCAAACTTTACCCCAGTAATTTCCTCTAACCCTCCTAGTATTATATCCAAACAAACTCTGAGAGAGTCAAAGTGTGAACGCAGCAGCGAATTATCAGGGTGCTTCACTGAGGAGAGACAGTTAAAAACAACTGTTTTTGCGGGAGAAGTTTGTCTCAGCATCTGGACATTTGAAGGTGTTGTTTCCACTGAACATCATCTAAGTTCTGTAGATCATCTGCTCTAAAACAATCACCGTCTGGTCTGTTGCTTAGGCAGAGAGCCGTCTAGCACTACTGTTGGATACAGAGCTGAAACACTGCAGCTTCCTTTCTCTGGTGTAATCCTCATGAATGTAGTGGCACTGCTTCATACAAGCAGTGCAAAGCACCTCTCAACTCTTTAGTCTGATACACTTTTTAACATGTCTCACTGAAGTAAGGGTATACATACATCTTACATTTTCATTGTATTTAACGTTCTACTTTTTATTTATTTATTTTGTATTATTTAATTTCTTTTCTTTTAAAGCACTTTGTGCAACAGGACTTTGTATGAAAAGTGCTATACAAATAAGGTTTGATTGATTGATTAAATGAGCTCATAGCTTAAAGCTCTGCTCTGCCCTGCTCAGGCTGCCCTCTGTTGTGCTTTTAATACTCCTCCAGTGGGAGAGAACACGTGCCTTCAGTCAGGGCTGCTCGGACGGGACACTTCACAGGCAAGAGGGCAGCAGTGTGAGTTGAAGATCTTCAAGAAATACAACGTTTGTTTGTTGTTTTCGTGTCTTGCCTCACTCTCAAGTCCATGCCAAGCAGATAGACAACATTCTCTCGACTGTGCGTGCAGTAACAACGAAGAGACCGGCAGAGCTCGCCCACCGCTAATTAGCTTAGCTCAAACACTGGGAGTCAATGGGTAGTGTGAGCCTGTCTCTGCCTACAGTCATCAGATAAACTTTTCAGCAACTCTTAACAGAGTTTTGAGAGACTAAGATTAGCGCTTTATGTAATTTTTTGAAAGACATACATACGAAACTAAACCCTGAAGAAATCATCCTCGTAATTCCTTACAAAGTCAGCCATAAATCCTTAATGCCAATCTTCTTCTATTCCTACAGAGGGTTTGTTTTGTTGATCAACTTACAAGTACATACGTGGTGGTTTGCACATGCGCCCTGTGGTTAAGTTTCATATGCACTTCTTTTGAGAAAAACAAAGTGGTAATCTTTGTCTAAAAATAGATAATGTAACATAACGCAGTAAAACAACCAGCACAAAGTACTGTTTAGAGTTGCTGAATAGTTTATCTGATGACTGTAGGCAGAGGCAGGTTAACATTACCCATTGACTCCCAGTGTTTGAGCTAAGCTAACTAGTGTTGGGCAAGTTCTGCCCGTCTCTTACTTGTTACTGCAAGCACATTTGAAAGAATGGTGTCTATCTGCTTGTCATGGACTCAGGAGTAAGCCCAGCCACAAAATAAAACAAAATGTTGGCGTATCCCTTTAAAAACAAAGGTACGAAATATCAGAATTCAGAATCATAGATGTGGTGATTGAAATATATATAACAGCTGCCTTCTGCAGGAAGAATCACAGCATCTACAATTACATTTTTCTTCATAGACTAATCTGGTCTGGAGGAATTTCTCAGAAATCAAGAGATGGTTTTAGCCAAAACTTCGAGGCTCAGTCACATTTTTCATCGGACAGGAAGTGTTTTGATTAAGTGGTTCTGAGTCCCTCCCTTTACAGATTTCCATTATCCGGTTACAATAAAATGTGACATCACTCTCTTACTTTTTAAATTAACTTGCACTTCTATTAAAAATTACTCTGCAGACAAAGTTTCCATCTCTGCCAAATCTCTTGAATGCCAATTTCCTAAATCATGGCAGCAGCAGTCTGTTAATGTGTGTTTGTTCAGGGAATCTTATTAACTCGGAGCACTTTATGAGATGTGGTTAAGATGTTTTAATTAAATAAGCATTAGAGGGTGTTTTAAAACTCATAAAGAATTTATTCCATTTCCTCTGCTTTTAACAATCTCTGAAAATTGTGTGATAATTAAAAGCCTCTAAGTGTTTCATAAAAGAGAGGACGTTAATTCTTGCCACAATCGGCAGAAAAAGCACACGGTTTATGGATCTGACCTCAGGGAAAGAGGCAGTTTAGGATGTAAATATGTGACTTGACAAACTTTTATTGACTCTTAAATTAATACAAAAATAGATTCAGAGGAGGAAAGCCACTCTGTAAACACAAATATACCCTCCTCATAAGTCTCTTAATAATCTCTGCTGCTTAATGAGGCTGTAAAAAACAGATGAACTTTTTAATATAAATCAGCATCTACTCTGTGCTTGGTTTTGTCAGTCTTTTATTTACCACTGCTTATTTGTTTGTTATTGCAGCTGATGTGCTGAACAAACACATCTGCAGCTCTACACTGTTGAGGCTCCTTCAAAGACTCGCTCATGCCGTATCCAGGGTTTACAGGCAAACCAGAGCACACAGGATCTCTTAAGAGCAGATTTAGAGGTGAATATGAGTCCTAACACTGCACCTGGGCAATGACGTGGGTAATATGTTGATGCTAACATGTTGAGTCCAAGCTTTTGTCTGCTATTTTTATTTTTACCTGATTGTTTTTTGGAATAATGCATATAGAGCATCAACTCTGTCATCCACAACCAAGTAGAGACACGACTTTTTCAGGACGATCTTGGCTATCTGAATATTTATGCTGTAATGATGTCAAAATGATGAATTGATAGTTGTTTGACAAAATACAACATGAAAGGGGAATCACAGCTTAAAGAACTTTATCCAGATCACACCCAGATTAATCACGAACAAACTTTTTCACATCTAAATATGTTTTTGTCAAGCCTTAGATATTTAGAGAACAAATTAAAGAATGAAATAAAACTTATACAATATATATTTTCATATTTACACTCATTCTGTAAGATTTTCCTTACGTTGAATATAATATTTTGAGAACGTTTTAATAAAGTAAATGTATTAATCAATATTATTAAAGCATAATTATTTAAAAGTAAATATAATATAATTATATATAAATATAGATTTTTTAAAATGTCTTCAAGCCATACGCAAAATGTAACAGACTTGAATAATTTCTTTAACTCATCAAAATCAGGAGAATCAGACATTTAAATATATATTTTTTGTCCATAAAATTTATTGTGACTGTCATCCAGAGACAGTGTGGGTTATGAAACAAAAAGTATATACAAATGATCAAATATTTGTCTGAATATAGACATACATCATTGCATAGGCATTCCTATCACTGGAGTTTATAAAGAAATTCCCTTCATACACATAGATACATATACCTACACGTATAAACACAAACACAAGTACATGTATACATAAATATATAAACACACATAAACCTGAGTACAAAGAGAAAAGTAGTAACAATAAATAATAAATAAATAAATTATATATTTATTTATTAAAATACATTATTCACGTGCTTTAAGAGCATAATAAAGAGGAGCTTCGTAGAAAGTGTCAAAAACATTTTTAATAAATTACATTTAAGGGTAAATAATTTGTTCATTTCACAAAAGCAGCTTGAACAGGCTTTATTTTGATTTCTTTTTTGCATATAAATTTAAACATGATTATTTGTATTGTTGATTAAATTGAGGAATTCAAATAATTATATCAAAAAAACTTTTTTTTCCTTCTTTTTTGAGTTATATTATAATCTTGAGTTTTCAGTTTTGACCGATTTGGCACCCTGGCAGTGAGAATAACCTTTATGTGTCCCTCTTTGTCACCAGCGTTGCCCGCCCCTGCTCCATACCATTGTGGGCCACTGATTGAGCTGCAGTGTCTGTAAACTTAGGAGTGGGAACAAGCCACCAGCACCCCCACTCCCACCCTCACCCCTGCACCCCCACATTAGCTCACGCATACACACTCAGAAGCACTCACAACTAAAAAACAAGAAATCAATGTAACCTGTAATTTTTACAGGGCTGATCTGAGTGTGTGTGACAGGCCAAATCCAATCGCTGCAGCCGGGCTGACAGGCCTGACATGAGCCTTGCCTCGCCGGCCCCTCAATTATGCATGGCCCAATGTTTCCCCGGATCTTAATTGAATCACACTGTCTCAAACTTGTTATTTCTAATTTGTTGCATTTGATTTCTGACATCAGCGCTGCCGTGTCATGAATTATGCAGGCGGGAGGACCTTTAATTGTGAGTGTTATTAAAACAAAACTAATTGCAGATGATTAAAATGTGACTGGGAAGCAGGATGTCGGGGGCTTCACCCTGACACGGTTTCACTTCTTCTGCCAAATAATGATTAGGTCTCACTGCTGTCGGGGCTGTTGTTGTTTTGCGGTTGTGACTGTAACCTTGGGTGGAACATGTCGTATGGTTTAATGGAGGGACATGATGCGGGCTGCATGCTGCGCTCGGGGGGTCTGCGGTGATATAATGCGTCATGATGACACACATGCACATGCTGGAATGTAGAGAAGGCGAAGGACAGACGGGTTGGTATATTCATCATTCTGCTTTAAAACTTCTCTCACTTTTTATTGATTATAGCTCATGCATTTTGATTCCCTCTTCTTCCAGAAATTGTCTGACTGTCTCCTGTAAGCGTGGAGAATTGCTGTCAATATGAGACTGACGTAAAATGAGAAAAGCTTGGAATTAATTCAATTTAAGAGTAAAAGCAATACAGTTTTTTGATTAAAACATGAGAGTGGAATGGAAAAAGACATATAAAAGTAGAAAAAGTCAATATAGTTAATATCTTAACATTCCTGAAAGATTACCAAATAATGAGGGCACGAGCAGCGGGGGCTTGGGTATCACTGGACTTTTTCCAATAACAGTGGAATAAAAGATATTTCAAATGGATCCAGGGCCTAAACCAGGGGTGGGCAACTTTGATTACAAAGAGGACCACATAATTTTTTTTTCCATGCCTGAGGGCTGCACTGTTACATATTGTCCAGCACTATAAATGAGGAAAAGAAAATACATAAATAAACAAAAAATAGAAAATATAAAGCTTCAAAAAAAGAATTATGCCAACATTAATACGTTTTATCTCAAACAAAATTAAAATATAATTTAATGAGCATGGCACATAACTGAAGCCAATCTAAGCTTCTTCTTAATGCAATAAAAGAATGAATGTCTACCAGTTTTTAAAGCACAAATATATAACCCTAATCATTATTTCCAAATGTAGATTTTACTAACACTATGTATTAGGGCTGAACGATATGGACAAAATTTCATATCTCGATATTCATGCCAGATATCTCGATATTGATACGATACGATATGACTATGGGTTCGGTGAAAACCAAGCATTTTTCAGAAAAATAAAAACATCATAATGTTGAAAGTGCAGGGGAAATCTATATTGTTTTTATCATTGCTTTTCAATATTAATATCGTGAATGTTCATATCTTGATATCGATACGATAACGATATATTGTTCAGCCCTACTCTGTATCATATTTTAATGCCTCATAAAAGATATTTGGAGATGCAATCTTAGCAAAGTGATTTCTTTAATGGCTTGTAAAAAAAAAACATGTACTAGCAATCTAAGGTTAGAAGAGACATTTTATTAAAAAAAATGAATATACATATGTATATATTTTCTGGAAATGATTGGTGGGCCCCAGGGCCACCAGTTGCCCACCCCTGGCCTAAACAGTCCCTGAACTGATTATTTACAGAGAAAAATTAGCTTAACTAGCTTTCACATTCACTGCAGCCCATGTCATAATGCCTCTCTGGCCTGCAATGTCCTGCACAGGTGACCAGGCCCACCCCTCACAAGCAGGACAGATGAAGTACATAAAAGGGCCTCATCCCGGGGGCCTCCCTTTGTCTGTTCTTCACTCATCAAACTCTGGTCGGAATGATAAGTATGATTGAGGAACTAAAAATCAAGTGGTGTCCACATTTAAGTCTTCTGTTGGAAATTGTGTTTACTGTGAACTCAATTTCTTGGCTTGAATTGACCTAAGACGTATAAAAGTTCTCCCTTGTTAAGCGACTTTGCTACAATCCAAAAGGGTTGCAGAAGAGGAAACACAAGTAGTTGAGTTCATTTAATGAAAATAAAACTGCAGGTGGATGACTGTAAGTCACCAGGTGATAAACAAGAGAGGGAGGAAATGGAGATCAGGACAGGACTGCAGGGAAATGGGAAATGGACTTGTATTATATATAGCTTTTCTTGTCTAGTCAACTTATTTTTCCTTCATAAGGAAGTTGATATTGCTTAAAGATTCTGCATGTTGCAACCTGCCTACTCAATTTTCATTTTATTTAATTTAATTTTTATGCTCTTGTCTATTGTAATGTCATTATTTGATATTTTTTACTGCTATATTGTGTACAAAAGCAACTGGAAGAACCAAATTTCCCCTTGGGGATTAATAAAGTATTTCAGATTCTGACTACTCAGAGTAGCTTTACACCAAAGGTCACATCTTCACTCACTGATGGTTGGAGTTCTATGCCAGTTGTCCATCAGTATCAACTAACACATACATTCATTAACACACCTGACACAGCAGTGGGAGCAACTTGGGGTTAAGTCTTGCCCAAGGACACATTGACATGTGTGTCTGGAGCTGGGCTCGAACCTGTCGGCAGTCTGAAAGGGTTTAATCAACATTTCGACCCTGGTTGACTGACACTGCAAGCGACACAGGTTTTTATCAGCTCGCCTCTGATCGGCTTTAGTGAGAACATCACACCCGGGTTGATGTCGGCGTAACGTGCCCACTGCATAATATCGAGCCTGTCCCCTCCGTCTGTAACTTACTTGACTCTACCATCTACCTTCGTATCATCAGAGCTCGAATGTCGTTCAGTCTGCGCTGAGTTTGTACATTTATAAAGAGGGACAAAAGTACAAAGTACGGAAAACAGCTGACCAACGTGTCCACGGCCTCCATGCTCCTTTCCCTTGTTTACATGGACGTGCTTCGGCGCGAATGGTGTCATCAATGTGATGACATCAGCTTGACGCACCAGAGGAAAAAAAAACAGCCATGCAGCTCGTCTGCTGCCGATTAGACCCGGGTCTGCTGGCAGTGGGAAAGGAGTCACTTGCTGATTGTTAGCGGGTTAACCCGTGTTGAAAAAACCCGTGTTGACCCGCTAATTTTAGTGTGAACACAGTATCTGGTACTGCACCACCGACCCCCCCGAGAACGAGGGTGAAAAGAGTTGAATGACTGCCAGTGGTGGCTGCGTGTTTTTAGGGGGTAGAGGGTTGGGGGTCAGGGGCATGACCAGTTATGTTTTGAAGATAACAAAATAAATAGAGAACAAATTGGGATTAGGATCATGATTTAAAAAAAAAGACAATGGCAAATACAGTAGAGTATGTTGTTTGAACATTTAAAGGGGTTATTTCTACTGTATCTGAATCAGTAAAAGTATCAAATTTGGGCTGAAGTGAGGATTTTTCAAAGCAGGCCTGGAGCACCTCTGTTGTTGTACTTGGTTTTGCTGCGTTTCTGTTCTTGCAGCTGTTTTCTGTGTTTGGATTGTTTTGGGGTTTGTTTCATTTCTAACTTGCACTGTGTTTGCTGTTGCTGCATTTGTTTTTTTTTTCTTTTAGTGAGTAATTTTATTTGCACTGCATTTCAATGTTTGCATTTCATTCTGACCTTCGGTTGTGATTCTGTACTTGAATCTTTTCTGTTCTTGAAGCTGTTTTCCTCTTACTAAACTGAATCGAGCCATTGTGGCCGTTTGCCTTTTTCGAACACAATTATACACAAACACATTATACAGTCACAGTCAGACTAAGTGTTGGGTCTTCAGGTGCAACTGCTGTAAGTTTACAATAAGTGACTTCCTAAGTTCACTGCTAGCTACTGATTTAAGAGCACATATTTTTTTCTAAAGCATTGTAAAATTATTAAAAGTGTTGCCAAAGTTGTCCCAAAATTATAACTCCTGATGAAAAAGAAAATGTAAGCAAATTGTGGAGACATTTTGGAACAAATTAACAAAAACCTAACTTTTTAGGAGAGATTACAAAGTGCATTGGGAAATTTGGCACACACGT
The DNA here is from genome assembly GCA_037902135.1 of Cetoscarus ocellatus. NCBI lineage: Eukaryota > Metazoa > Chordata > Actinopteri > Labriformes > Labridae > Cetoscarus > Cetoscarus ocellatus. The sequence continues at coordinate 762,847 of JBAMNC010000693.1, read as the reverse complement.
TTGTCACGTCTAAATTTTTATGCAAAATTTGCCAAATTGTCTCTTTATCAGTGGAGACCATTTCTGCTCTTATTTTTATTCTGAGTCGTTGATCTTTCCAACAATTTGTTCAGTTTTTTAAATGTTGTCAGAAGTTTTTGACGTGCGTAGACAATAAGGACATTTTTAATGTGGCCCTCTTGGTATCCAAAGTTTCCCATCCTTGAACAAGGGCATAACTTTTCTAAATCAATAAAAAAAATTCTGGTGAAATATCATTAAATAATCAGGACATACTTTGTTTACTGTATTAAAAAAGAAACATATGTTACTTTTGTTCTGTTTTTAGCTCATTGAAACTAGCATTAAGAATAAAAATGTTGTTATTGAATGAAAAAAATAAGCCCCATATGTGTTCTTCTCTTGAAGTTTTAGTATTTTTTTTGTCATTTTTAAAGATTTTTCTCGTGAAGTGAGAGTGGAGATGGTCTGTCCTCTTTGGTAGCCGTAGTAGCCTTCCTCTGCTGCAGAGAAACAAAGAATATAAAACAATGTGTTTCTGTCTCTTTTCAAGGCTGATTTATAACCTTTTTGTTCCTCACAATGAATTATACCTTCTCCTTTGGTCCCTATTTATGCAGCAAAGAGCAGAACATGATTACAAAATTAGATACCGTGTAAAATAATTGCGCAATTATTCCAATAAAGTCAAAAGGGTGTATGTGTAAGGTTGTAAAATGAGCGTTCCTGTTCTTCTCATAAGAGATTTAACAATTGAATCGTGCCTGCAGGGCAACAGCTCAGCACCTGACTGAAGCTGGGGATCCTCGCGGCTGTGCTCCATACGGGGCGTTAGAGATGTCTGGAAGTCATTTCCACATGAGAGAAGGGAGGTAAGGGGGAAGGGGGTGGGGGGTCACACTTTAGTTTCATGAATGTTCAATCAATTCAATAGGACAGCTTAACTTTCTCTTTCCCTCTCAGAGCACATTTACAGGCCCACAGGCTCTGGCGGGCTACATTCAAAGGATGACTGTGCCTCGTACCAAAGCGGGTAATTCCACATCTGGGGGGCAATGGCTGAAATGAGTAGTGGAGGGGGAAGTGAAGGAAACAAAGCCAGACAAAGGGTGTTACTGCTGCTTGAACAAGCATCAGTTTGACACGTTTCAAAAGGTTTATTCCACAGATTTTGTAATCAGAGAGGATTGGCAAAGGGTCTGAAAAGTGAATCCAAGGGTTAAGGGGCATACACCTGTGTTCTTCATGAAGACCAGCAGGGGGTGACACCACAGTCTACCTGCTGACCATGTCCATCTCTTCCTCTCCCCTGACCACAGTGCTTATAACTGGTGATCAGCTCTATCTGTTTGCCTCTGAGAGCTGTTATGGTTTTGACAGGCTCAGTTATTTCATGTTTATGTGAAAATATCATGATTTTAGGATTTCTCTGCGTTTAAAACCAGTTTCAGAGATTGAAGAACTGTATTAAAAGCTGAATGTAAGAATTCTAAAGCCTGTGCAAGTTAGGTAGAGCAGCAGTAAATGACTGTGTCATCAGCATAAATATCATAAGGCATTTGATAGGCTGACACACAAATTATTTATACAAATAGCAAATAAAATTGGTCCCAGGACTGACCCTTGAGGTACTCCTTTCGGGATGTTTAGGAAACAGGAGGAGGAGCCAGCCATTTGGACACATTGTGCATTATTAGTGAGGTAATCTCCAAACCAAGTGGAATCCTGGTTTGAGATACCAATCCTGAGCAGTGTATCAATTAAAAGTTTGTGATCAACCGTGTCAAATACCTTGGAAAAATCAACAAAAAGTGCATAAAACAGTATACTGATCTAATGGCTGCAGCTGACAATGAAAATCTGCACCTCTGTCCAATTTCAGGGACGAATAGTGCTCCCTTTTAGAAAATAGCTCTGTCCCATATTAGGTTCTAGTTATGTCCCATTTCAGGAGCTGCATCCTTTGGAGACCGCATCTGAAGACTGATTACTTTACAACAGCAGTTCCATTTTGAAAAGCTACTTGAAATAAAGCAGACAAGTCTTTCTGGCTTATGTGGCAGCCATCTTGTAAATCCTATGGCAGCAGTTCCGATTTTTTTTCTTGCATGATAAAACTTTCTGTAACGTAGGATCAGAGGGAGCCATGGGCAGCTAAAAGTCACTAGTTGACACAGTAACCGATTAAACCACAACACCCTCTAAATGTAGAGGACAATGCTGTAAAGAGGCTAACAGTGTGCTGACATGATGTTTCTGTTGCTTTCTTAGAGGCATTGTATTTGCTTTGACCTCTGCATTGTCCTCATGCACATCAGCAAGCTAAGCAGTCTTATGTTCCTCAGCTGTCCTTCAGTTACACACACTACACAAAATAGTCAAAGTCAAAGATAGTAGTTAAACTACGCTCAGAGCACAGGTTAACAAGTTTATGAGCACAAGGTTACAGCAGTGATGGGGACAGAGAGCCTGAGTGTGAGTGTAAAGTCTACACAGATGAATTTACTTGGATAAGGTCATTCCTTGAAACTAAAACACCTTTTGGTCGTTGTTTTTCAAAATTGGAAATTGAATTATTAATTCATCCTCTCTGCAAGAGGTCCACAAGTACTGGGCTGCGGACCACAACCAGACTGTAGATCATTTGGTACTGTGTTAATTTAATTGCTGTTATTAGGGTAGGGGTGTTTTATTTTGAAATGACAACCACATCCTCATTTATTTGCCTATGTAGCTTGACTGCGGAGGTTATACGCACAGACTCTCTGTCTTCATCATCACTGCATGAATGATAAAGTACAACCTGAGATAAACTAGTGGTTAAACCTTATGCTCATGCACTCTTTCACTTGTGCTGTGACTGTCGCTGTAAAAATATTTGCATGATGTGTTTACCTGTCAGCACTGTAGATTTGTACTTCCTTTTTATTTGCACTAAAAAGCTGTAGCAGATTATTCCGTAACCATGTATAAGCCAACAATTTTTTTTTTGTTTGTTTTCGTGTCTTGCCTCACTCCAGAGTCCATGACAAGCAGGTAGACATCATTCTTCTGACTGTGTGTGCAGTAACAAGGAAGAGCCGGGCAGAGCTCACCCACCGCTAATAGCTTAGCTCAAACATTGGGAGTCAATGGGAAGTGTTAGCCAACCTCTGCCTACAGTCATCAGATAAACTTTTCAGCAGCTCTTAACTGTCCTGTGTGCTTGTTGTGACTTGTTTTTTTTACTTTGTTATGTTTCATTATCTATTTTTAGACCAAGATTAGCACTTTGTCACTCTTTAAAGGAATACATACAAAACCGAACCGCAGGGCGCATGCGCAAACCACCACAGATGTGCTTGTAAGTAGGTCAACAAAACAAAGCACATCTGCATGTGTCATGAGTCCAAAATGATCCTGACCTCCAAAATCAAATCTGCTTGTCCTGAGTTAGAGTGGAAACTTGGGCAAGGACTAGAGCATGAGATCAATAACTCTGACCTTTGACCCCAAAAGTATTCAGTAAATCCTTGTGTTGGAATTGGGCTTTTCTGCAACGTTTGGAGAAATTCATACTTAGGCTGTTTTTGAGAAATTGAACTTACTAGTGAGAGATGATATGTGGTGCAATCCCCTTGACCTTTGATATCTCAGATGTTTTCAGTTTATCTTTGAGTCGAAGTGTATAATGACAGGAATATTCGCATTTTTTATGTTTTTAAGGTAGATTTTTTTCTTCGTTTATGTGTCATTTTTATATTCTAAATTAACTGGTGGCCCAAGCAGCCAGTTGCCCATCCCTAGCCTGGACTGACAGACAGACAGAGGGACAACTAGAAAATATGAAGCTACGGAGTGTATATTGTCAAGAATACTGCATTTTTAATGTTGTCAAGGTATATTTTTTGCCACATTATCTTCATTTATATTGCTTCTTTTATTCTAAGTTAACTGGTGACCTGCATTGAAGGAACACATGTTGCCCCTGAGCCGCCAGTTGCCCAACCCTGGCCTAGACTGACAGACAGACAGAAGGACAGCTAAAAAATATGAAGCTTCTGAGTGTATTTTGGCAGGAATACTGCATTTTTTATGTTTTCAAGGTAGATTATTTGAATCATTTTCTTCATTTACATTTTTTTTTAGATTCTAAATTAACTGTCAGCCTGCGTTGAAGAAACACATGTTGCCACCGAGCCACCAGTTACCCAACCTCGGTCTGAACTGACAGACAGACAGAGGGATATCTAGAGAATATGATGCTTCTGGCCTCAGCTTTCATTGGCATAGAGGCAAAGGAAACCTTTCTGCCCCTTACAGCGGGACTTCATTGTGTTTTTGGGTTTCTAAACCCCTTATTATCACATTGCTCTGTGCAGTTAGCTCGAAAAGTCTCTTTTTTTCTCGATAAAACAAACATTCAGCTCTGATGGCTTCCATTAGAAGAGATAAGTATACGCTGCAGGAGAGATGACACAGCATTGGCCTCAAACTAATGCTATCGAGCACTGAACATTTGGTAAAACGCTCTACTTTCAGCTAACACAATCATCCATAAGCAGTCTCGGTCCAGGAGATGAGGCAGGGAATATATACATTTCCTTGAACTCCCCAAACCCCACCTGTCAGATTCTTGTGTCTCAGCCAGGACCTAAAAAGCCTGATCCTCATTATGTATGCATGCTCGGCGGCGGGTGACGTGACCTGCCAATTCAAAAAGTCTATCTTTGCATAAAAGCCCAAGTCAATAGGGTGCCTCAGCGGTTGGGTTTCTGTCTATATGATAAAGTAGCTAAGTATATTTCGCTCGTGCCTCCTGGATGGCTGCAGAACCTTGTCTGCAGAGATGACAATTAGAGTCACTTTCCACCCAGGTTAGGCCAGACAGGGCCTGTCAACCAGCGGCAGAGGAGAATGGAGGGAGACAGAGAGTAATATGTGTACCACTCTGATTCTGCTCCACCTCGTGATCCTGCACTGACCATCGAGGGAGGGGGGAAGCAGGAGAGGGAGGCAGATACACCTCAGCAGATACCATGGATCTATTTCCAGGTTTTAAAATGGTTATGAGCTGTCAGTGAGTCACTCTTATATTTTCCAGATACTGTGTTTCTCATATCAGCTTTCACGGACGCTCAATGTTCTCAGACCAATAAAAGTGCCAAAGGAATCTTCTCTGAGACTATAAAGACGCACAATATATGATGCTAAAGGAAATTATGTGAGACAGGGCATGTAAGCACACAAGTATGCACACTCTGTAAATTAAGAAGTCAAATTTAAAAGGACTTTATTGATGTTATGAGTCTGTGCAGTACGGCCAAGGAGCCTCTGTAGGCGGATAAAGACTCCAGTTTAATAGCAGTGATACTCGAGGTTACTTCAGGCTTCAGGAAAAGCTTTTACACAGGGAGGGTACGGTGGCCTAACCTGACAGGCCAGACAGACAGTTGCCATACATCCACAACTGAAATATTTCACTAGTCCATCTGGAGAAGAGCCCATAGAAATGTTTTCAGAGGCGGAACCTTCAAAAACAACTGCAGCTGGTGATTGGACGATTGGTCTGCCAGCCACACACAGACCAATCTTGTTGCTGCATAGGGTGACCATATTCTGAAAACCCAAAAAGAGGACCCTCAGCAGTATGTGTTGGATCATGATGCTCAATATCTTGACAGGTAGGTACAATGGAATAATGTCAGTAGTCCAGTGCAGGGCTTTGTTATAAATATTAAACCTTTTACTACTATGAATAAATGGCTGCCTGGTCTTTTTTGCCTTAAAACGCCCTTTGAGTAAATTACTTTGCACCTTTTTTTCAGGAAAAATAAACAGTCTAGCAAGTATTTGTCATTATTAAGTTGTAAATGCTTAAAACAGTGTGTAACAGAACACTACAACACTTTTGAGAAGACGCAACAGAAACTCAACCTATTTTATATTATTTATTATTCTTATAAATTACTTTTTATGTTATTATATTATTTAACTATTTATGAAATCCATAAAACACAAACTATGATGAAAAAGACGATAAGAGATGAACTAGGCGAAAAAAACGACAAAACGAGGTAGAATAGGGCAAAAGAACGGCAAGAAAACACTCCAGAATTATACTAATGTCATTACTTACAATATGTTTACATTATTTACACAGAAAATACTAAACCACTGATAAATGACTCGAATGTTTGTGTCTGAATCCTTTCTCTGCTGTCTGGCTCAGTCAGCTCACTTTCCGTACCTCCCCCTCAGGCAATCCTTTACCGTAATGAAAATATATCACTGGAAAGCTTCACTTCTCAGCTTTTATAATCCGTTGGAATTATTTGGATAGTGTGGACACTCAAGGAGTTACGGTAGTTTGAATCATGCATGCAGTCTTTTACTGTCGCCGGCGACGGCTTTGTCTGTATAACAAGCTGAGCAAAACGTGGACGTTTTAGGGAATGTTATAAAATCCCCCCGGACATAATTTAATGACCAAAAAGGAGGACATGATCGGGCAAAAGAGGGCGTATGGTAATCCTACTACTGCAGGAGTCTCCTCACCTGTGTGCACGGACTCACAGGTCAAACAAACACAGAAAGAAAAGTTGTGGGTGCTCAAATAAAAAAATAATGAAGTTCATACGTGCATATTGAACTACAGAGGTTGCCTTGTTCAGTTTAATATTTTACTGTTGAATTATTGAACCCCTAATGCATGTACCAGAGGAAAATGCAGGGACGCCCTTAGAACTAAAGAGACGTTTCTTTTGAGGAGGTTCAGGTGTTCAATGCTGCCCAACCAAGCAGCCGCTACAGTCAATGTCTAAAAGACGCAGCGCTGATCTCAGATCAGCTTTTTGAATCCGACGCTCTGACACTCAGCCCCAATGTCTCCCTAACAAATCCAAAGTAGAGCAGGCTGTCAAACGTTTTGGCACAGTAGTACAAACTGTCAGGTCAGAGCGTGTTAGAGATGTGCTGCTCGCTCTCTGTGTTGCAACTTCCCTCTGAAAAGATTAATAATTTACATGGGATTACTCTAAAATTCCAGCATTTGCCACAAACCCCGTGTAACATTGATTTGTTGAACTGTCATAATGGCACATCACTCAAAGTAAACAATCATCACCTCACCCGGAGCTGGAGGTAGATGTCTCTGTCTGAAGAGGTAGAAGATGGAGGTGGGGGGAGGGTTCTCGCTCCTTTTTCGTGGTTTCCTGTTGAGTGTCTCTCTCCGATCTGAACCAGAGAGAGAGAGGGAAAGAAAGAGAGAGCTGTAATTGCTGTCAGTCTCTCCTGAGCGCAGCCTTAAAGGCAGCTGCTGTTTCACAAGCGAGGAGTGAAAGGAGTTTGGGCTGTGTGGCTTCCCCTCCAGGCCCTGGAGGATTTTGGTAAGTTCTCTCTGCTCCCCCCCCCCCTTGTTTACCTCTCATTGTCAACAACAGCACTCAGTTTTTGGGGGGAATCAGAGGGCTAAGAGCCTATCAGAGTCAGAAACAGAGAGTCGGGTAATTGAAAAGATTATCCTCAACGTGCCAGCTCTGATTTGGAAGGTTTTCAAGTGGTGAAAGTTTCCTCGGAAATGTTGCACACAAATATCACAACACAAAAGGCTTTCCAGAAAACATCAATGAGCAGGTTTTGACATATTTGTGTTTACTCCAGATGCCTTGTCAACTACTTTGGCAGATGTATAGTCATCCAAGCTCTTCTAGTTTTCTATAAAGAGGCTTCTAACCTGACAGGCTCACTTTATGTACATTTATAACATGCTCCACATGCACTTCATACTGCCCCAATAACAGAATAAACACACTTTAAACAGGTTGCTGTAAATTTTACAGTAACTTACTAGCAACAAGATGCCAGTAAGTTACTGTAAACGTCGTCACAGTAGCAGTAATCTATTTTAATTAACAATATTAATGTGTTTTTTAAACAGCATCCTTACTGTTTTTTTTATTTACTGTGTCATTGCAGTATATTTTCTTACATCTTCTTTACTACATTTTAAATTACAGTGAACTTGCTGTATTGTAATATATTTACTGTATGTTAAACTATTTAAGTGATCATTTATGGCAAAAAAATATAGTTTTGTAAAGCTATGTTGATCCATTGCCCCTCTCAGTTATTTACTGTATAAATATATATTTTACAGCAGTTAACTGTTAATATTATGGTAAAATACCATTATGTTTACAGAAATCAGTATGCTTTTCCACAATCCATTGACATTCAAGTAATTCACTGTCGACCTTACAGTAGGTAGCTGTAGATATTATAGCAAAATACTAAATAAATTAGTTACAGTGCACTAACAATCAGTGTTAATTTTGACAGCACTTTTTTACTTTAGTTTTAGTCCTTTGCCTAAAATATCTTTTTAGTTTTAGTTATAATTTAGTCATCTAAATTGTTTTAATTTTAGTCTAGTTTTAGTTGATAAATTTTCACACCATTTTAGTCGACGAAATCTACTGTAAATTTAGTCGACTAAAATATGAAGTGTAAAGTTTAAGGCATTTTTTATGTTTCCTTGAGTTTCAGAAGTCGTGTTTTACACTTCCATCCCGCCACCATGAAGCTAAGCCAGTTGTGATTGGATGTCCACTCATCCAACCTTTCCACACAACCAAAGTAGCTGTGATTCCTAACTTGTCTCTACTTTCTACATGATGAAATTAGGTCTGATTGGATTTAGTCTCTGTCAAACATTTTAGTCTAGTTTTTATTTGTTGACGAAAATGTCAGTTAATTTTGTTTAAGTTTTTGTCATTGTACACTTTTTTTTTTTTTTTAGCTATAGTCTAGTTTTCATAAGGGGAAAAAAGGTTGTTGACGAAAACTATGACAAAAATAATTAGTTGACAAAAGAGACACTGGTAACAATAAACAAATGTCTTTACACACATGTACGGCAGGGGTGTCCAAACATTTCACCAAGGGCCACATTTAAAAATATAACATCGTAAATCCACATCGTAAATCCAGGCTAATGAAGGTCAACATGTGCTTGGTAATTGAACGTGAATAAGGAAAAAACTGACATCACAGCTTGGTAAACAGCTTGCTGAGGCTTATAGCTAATCATTGGTAAGGGTGTTTAAGATGGTCTGTCATATAGCAAGAGGCATTTGTCTGCCCTAGCTAGTGTTACTACCTCTGCCAAGGAGGTTATGTTTTTCACCGGGGGAAGAAGCCATTACATTTTGGTGCTGATCCGATCCAGATTGATGTCACAAAAAAACATTGAAGTTTATAATTGCAAATCCTACTAATTTATGTCATTATGGGAATTGTAGTTTATGCAAACTGATGTCAATGTTTTTCAAGCCTATGTCACTACATTTCCCAGCTTCCCTTGCAATGCCAGCGGAGGAGTTTTGCTAACACAACGGCTAACAATAGCCCGGTAGATCAGTACAACTGAGCTGCTTGGCGGAGGTCTGCACTCTCAGAGTGCTTTTCTAGTTTGTTATTAATTTGATGGTAAAATGAGATCCAGGTCTGGTAAAACTGATACCAAAGCTGTTAGCACCCATGCTAACCTCCATGAGCAGTCGCTTCCTGCTGTTGTCTCGTTCGTAGCTTCCACCCTGCCCTGCTCTACAGGACTCTGATTGGGCCGTCCCGTTTAAGATGGATGGCAAGATGGATCAGCCTGATTACAGACACTGTATCAGGGGGATCTGGCTGCACTGCAAGGTTAAAAGCGAATTAGTGTTTGTGATATGAGGCTGTGTTTTGGTCAGGGTTGTCCTGATTGGATGTTTTTCTGCCCAGTTGTTCAGTTTTGGGTAAAATTGTGAAGGTTAAAATTAGCCTGATCAGGTCAACATATTCTGGGATGTTTTTTTTCTTGATTCTGGCTGGTAATTAATTTGTTTTGCAGTATAAATTACATTACAGAGGGCATGCACATAATGCCACAGCCCTCCAGTGGCAAAAAGCGCAGGTTTTCAACAACAATCAGTGGCAGTTTCTACTTTATTCAACATTCAACTGAAATATTTCAAGTTTTGAGTTACTATTATTTCATAATGTTCCAGACATTTTTACCTGCACACATTTTTCAGCCTCTAATTGCAGAGAGAACACATTCACATTCTCGCCCGACACCTTCCTCCCTGACTTAATCCCTCCTTATTGGCAAACATTAGAATTCGCTTTAAGTGCAGCCCGCAGAGGTCAAATCCCCTCTTAGGGTGAAAAGCTGCAGGAAATTGCCTGCATTAGGGAGATGTATTGGTGTGAAAAGATCTCATGACACGCCGCAGTGCAGGTCAGCTCTGTGCTGTTTGTAACTCTCTGTGTTCACTCTCTGCGTCTGTCTGCTTTAGACAGAGAGCTAATAAGATTGTTTAATTAGCCTATTTACATGAATCCAGTCTTTGTGTACATTTACACTGAGGGGCTTTTTCAGCGGAGTCACGTCAGTGATTGAAGAATTTGATGCTTGGATTGAACATAGGACATGGAGCCTGCTTTAAAGCTCCTTAACATGCTGCTTTAATCAGAACTGTCGAGGCTCTTTAGCTTTACCTGCAGTTCTGATTTTTTTACTCTCTTTCTCCTCTTGAAGGACAAAACTTTGTCACAACCCTGATCAAACCACCCACTGACCCTAAGTCAGAATTAGGACCAAGATCAAATTTACTAAATACAATAAAAATGTACATAAATAAATCATAATTTTTGTTAAAACCCTTACCTTAATCTTAAGGGTAACAGACTACAGGGGGGACATTTAAGCTACTTTCTTAAAAGATTAATAAAATAACTAGAAAAGCACTCAGAGAGCGCAGACGTCCAACAAGCAGCTCAGTTCCTGCAGTGGCTTTTCCACAACTCCTGTAAAAGATAGAATAGTGCCCGAATCCGGACCAAACTTCGCACATACATGGAGGTTTTTTATCCTGTATGAACACAACAAGTTTTGGGAACATCACTTAATATTTTGATTTTTACCTCTGCCAAGGAGGTTGTGTTTTCGCCAGGGTCTGTCTGTTAGTTTGTTTGTTTGTTTGTGTGTGTGTTTGTGTGTCTGTTTGTTTGTGTGTTTGTGTGTTTGTGTGTTTGTTTGTCTGTTAGCAAGATTCTGCAAAAACAACTGGAGGAATTTACATGACATTTTACCAGAGGTGGTTTGGTCCAAGGAAGAAGCCATTACATTTTGGTGACGATCCAGACTGACATCTAAAAAAAAAACACTGAAGTTTACAATGGCAAATCCCACTCATTTATGTCATTATGGGAATTGTAGTTTATCTGCAAACTCATGTTAATGTTTTTCAAGCCTTTCTCACTCCATTACCCAGCTTCCCTTGCAATACCAGCGGAGGACTTTTCCACATGGACGGACATGAGCCGAGACTCGCCTGTCATAACTGAGTGCGTGGTGATTCAGAATTGTATCTTGGCGGAGGTCTGCGCTCTCCCAGTGCCTTTCTGGTTTATTGAGTGTCATCAATGGGATTTCCCATTATAAAGTTTAATGTTTTTATGAGACATCAATCTGGTTTGGATCCAGATGAAATTTCCCTTGATGATAGAGACACGGATCTCATATTATCCTGTAAAATTGGAAGTGAATCTCTTAAAAAATGGAAGAGATATGATTTTTTTAAACTTCCGCCCAGTGTTAACATATGGGATTTTTTTTTAATTTTTGGAATTTTTTGCATCCAGACAAATATATGTATCACCAACAAAATCTATTAATTTCTAAGTGGGGTCATTACCAACATCTCCTGAAAATTTCAGCTAAATCCGTCCAGTAGTTTTTTGGGTAATCTTGCTAACAAACAAACAAACAAACAGACAAACATACACTGGCAAAAACGTAACCTCCTTGGTGGAGGTAATAACTGGAAGTGCTCCAACAGCACAAACTTTTTACCAACATTGTTGGCGAATTATTGCCAAAAATTCAGAAACCTGCCATATCTCACACTGTTAACAAATCCTTTGAAACAAAGTCCAAGATCTGCATCTGGTTTCGGATCACAGCTAAAATCTAATCACTTCTTCCATGTGCCATGAGCAAAATTCCCTGAAAATTCCCTCATTCATTCAACCTTTATGTAATCTTGAGATGCCATTGAGAGCATGCTCTCATTTACAATGATGTTGAGAGTACAGTAAATCATAAAATGCAAGACAATAAATAAGCAAGGGGAAAGAAGGAAAAGAACAAAGTGTAAATAGTTACTTTAGGTGGAACACAGTTTAAAAACAGTTACAGATATAAACATAGTGAATCTTTAACAAGTTTTCAAGTTTTCATAACTGTCTTATGTTAATAACAGAGCTTAGTTTTAGTGTCTGCTGCAAAGTATTCCAGCTGTGAGCTGCACAGTAGCTGAAAGATGTTTCTCCAATTTTAGTTTTTACTCTTGGAACTTCAAGCGTTATCCAGTCATTTGAGCGAGTATGATAGTGGTTAGTGGACACATTCAACAAAGAGGTGAGATATAATGATGATGTCCAGACAGCACTTTGTAAACTAGAAAAGCACTCAGAGAGCGCAGACCTCCACCAAGCAGCTTCAGTCCACTTAAGCGAAAATGGTCCTTTCTGGCAATGTTAAAGAATCCTTTAAAAAATTCCTGTATCCGGATGGTGATCCGGATCAGTCCCAAAATCTAATTATTTCTTCCTTATCCCATTCCACACATTTCCTGAAAATTTCATCCAAATCCGTCCATAACGTTTCAAGTTATCTTGAACACAAACAGACAGACTAACCAACGCTGGCAGAAACACAACCTCCGTGGCGGAGATAATAAAAAGTAACCAATGCCTGTCTAATCTGACTGATGATGAGGGCCAGGCGACTTTGTCATACAGGATGCAGTGATGAGTTGAGAAACTGTCACCAGTAATGAATCTTAGGGCAGAGTGGTAAACTGAGTTTAGGGGTATAAGGGAACTAGCCGTAGCATGCCTATAGATGACATCTCCATAGTCTAAAACCCTCAAAATGCATTGACAACTTTTGAGTTATTAGCAAAAATGTGGAAACATAACTTAACATAATGTAGAACCTTGAAAATATAAGACCATGCTCCTCTTACTTGTTCTTTCTTCCTGTCATCTTAGTCCAAGAAATTTGTGGGCATAAATCACTAATTAATTGCAGCAGAAGGTCAGTGACACTATGACTACTACCCCTTCCCACTGTTTACAGTATCAGTAGCTGCCTGTAACTGCTCATTTCCACCAAGCCCCCCTGTGGACCTACCAGTGTTACATCCTACCATTGTTTTGCCAGTAGTTCAAGCCCAGTGCAGAGCAAAGAGCAGAAACATGGTGCCAAACCAGCCAAATAACACAGAGAAGGTCTGTCAACCAATCAGAGCAGACAGGGCCCACGTGGGGAAATGGCCTAAAAGGGACAGGAGCTCTAACTGTGGGTCTTAAGTTGGAGATACTTGCTGTTGACTAAATGGACACATGATGGCTGCCATGCATACCCTGTGCATGTACATCTCCATCCTTAGAAAGAGTAAGAGTAGAGGTGGATCAGGGGTACTCAGCATGTGCAAACAAGGAGGAATTCTGAACATAAGCTATAGTGAATTAACCTTGCGCAGCAGCTGGATCCACCTGATGCCAAGCTCCAATCTACAATGGTTTTGCTTGGCCTGTAGTGGTGTTTTACTGAGAGTTCGTTCTACGAAGTGGTTCACGTTTTGTACTACACACCACGGCAGTAGCACCCACCTACTACATTATCTGATTGGCCTGTTATGAATGTGACTGATAGAACAATCATCCAGTCACCTTCTGGATATGCTTTTGAACGGCTCTGGCAATCAGAAACACCGTCTATTGGCTGATGCCTGGATGGGCTGGTCAAGTGAATTCCATATAGTATATGCAGAAGCCATTTCAAATTTATTTAATGATTTTATATTTAAGAAAACAAATTCAAACTTTAAGTTTGGATGATTGATTGTAAGGATCCAATCTATGTAAACGGATTTAAAAATAAGTAAATGAGTTGTTTCATGTTAATTTATAGATTCATCTTTACCTGTTTGGAAAATGTTTGGTTATTGGGGGGAGTTTTAATCACATAGGTCAGCCGGAACATGTGTGCAGGTCAGTCTTTGTTTTGTTCAGGTTAGATTAGGATAGATTAGATTTGATAGAACTTAATTAATCCATTTGGGAAACTCCCTCAGGGAAATTAGGATTCAGGACAGTTTGAAAAATAGATAAAATATATATATAAAAAAGATAGATATAAATGAAAATATAAATAAATATAAAATAATGTAAAAAATGATAAATAAAACTAAAAAAAATAATAACAAAAAAATAATAATAAAAATAAAGGTTAAAAAAATAAGGTTAAAATAAGCATGACGCAAAATGTTTTTGGATCGTGAAATGTGGATCGTGAAACATGAGCTAAATTGAAACTTTATAGATTTTTTGTTTTGTTTTTTATAGATCAGTTGGGATATAAGGACATAGAATCATGGAATCCACATCTGTCAAAATAAATGGACGTCGACTGTAGGCCCGTGAGTACTGGAATTGTATTTATGAATGAAAGTGGGCACGCGTCAGAACACCAGTTAAGCTCGTATCATTCAGGTAACTTTTAAAACTGTTTGGGAGGAATCTACTTCTACAGAATATATTGAACTTCTATCTGGTGTTTCAGGTTAGTAGAGAACATACTCTAGTAGTCACCAAAAGCCAATATATGAACCTGAGTTAAGGCAAAATTAGGGGTTTTTAGGTTTAGTTAATCAGTTTATTGCTGAGTATTTGAGACTTTGGAGTCTATTGCGTTGGACATCTCTTAATCCAGACATATTGACGAGCATATAGATTTAATTTCCTTTAAAACAAATCAGCAGGGACTTCAATTTTCTTCATCCAAATCAGCCTCCATAAACTCCAAAAACACATGCTCTGAAATATTTCCTCCATCTATGAAAATATCCCCTCAGATGTTAATCAACACATTTGAATTAGTTTTGAAAGTTAATGAGTTTTTAAGCTGCCTCTGGGACTTCCCGTCAATAAAACTACAAACTCATTTTATTTTCTCTTTCAAATCCCCATAAAGGGTGCTTCCTATCCAATGCGGCGAGGCTTCACTTTGAAATGCCTCCACTTTGATACCAAATGAATTAACGCTTTGGAGAAAGGCAGTGAGTGCAGCTCCTCTTCTTCTTCTTCTATGTGATACATATTCTAATTGCTGAGTGCTGACCCTTTTACTCCGCTGATGAGCAGCCGGAGAGATTTTGACCTTGTGGTTGTGCGTGAATCGATGGGAAGTTGATAAAGCCAAGTTCATTGCTGCCTAACATAAAACAAAGCTGATTTGTTTACCTAGCTAAGCCCGCGCGTGTCAATCCCATTACGGGATGATTTATAGACCAGTGCCCAATGAAATTGTTTAAAGCAGATTAGGTAGAGCCAACGATCACCACTAATATGACAAGCTGATACACTGTGACAGGTAACCAAGCAAACAAGTTCCTGAAATTCAGATTGAATTAGAATCCTAATAATCCTACAGGGAGCTGCAGATTTAATCAGGAGAGGAGAGGAAGAAGAAGAGGGGATGAAGGATGCTGCGTCTTCGGCCGCACGGGGAGGGAGACGCCACCTCTCTGTGATTTAGTTGTCAGGGAGCATCACTCAGCTCATGTGAAAAGGAGGAGATGAGGGAGATACGGTGGCCCAGAAGTGCAAAATATGACGGCAATAAAGAGGAACACACAACAACAAATAAAAACACACAAGAACACAGAGAGAAACAACTGTAAATAAAAAGAAAACAGCAAAAACAAAGAAACAACACATACAAACACAACACATAAAAACACAACAACAAATAAAAAGCACAACAAAACAGAGAGAAACAAAACACAATGAATAAAAAGAAAACAGCAAATAAAAAGAAACAACACATAAAATCACAACACACAAAAAACACAACTACAAATAAAAAACAACACAGAAAAAACACACAAAACACAACAATAAATAAAAAGAATAGAGAAAATACAGAAAGAAAACACAATAATAGAACACACAAAAGCACAACAACACAGAGAAAAACAACAAACAACAGTAAATACAAAGAAACAGCCAATAAAAACACAAAACACATAAAAACACAACACACAAAACACACAACTACAAATAAAAACAACACAGAAAAAAACACACAAAACACAGCAATAAATAAAAAGAACAGAGAAAATACACACAAAAACTCAAAAACAGAACACACAAAAACACAACTACAGAGAGAAACAATAAATTACAGTAAATAAAAAGAAAACAGCAAATAGAAAAACACATAAAAACACAACAAAAAAAACACAGAAAAAACAAACACACAACACACAAACACAACAAAAAACAGAAGAACACAGAAAAAACACACAACATAGAAAAACACACAAAAACACAACACACAAAAACACAACAACAAATAAAGACACAACAACACAGAGAGAAACAGCACACAACAGTAAATAAAAAGAAAACAGCAAATACAAAGAAACAGCAAATAAACACACAACACTCAAAAACACAACATCAAATAAAATGAACAAAACAGAGAGAAACAACAAACAGCAGTAATAAAAGGAAACAACAGAAAAACCCACAACACAGAAAAAGACAACAATATTTAAATAAGCAAATAAACACAACTAAATATAAAATACACAACAGCAGGTAAAAAACACAACAATATTTTTTTTAAAAAAACAACAGCGAATAAATACACACAACACCACAGAAAAAACACACAACACATAAAAACACAACAATAATTAAAAAACACAACATATAAAAAACACAGCAGCAAATCAAAACACACAACAACACAAAAAACCAAACAAACAACAATGAATAAAAAGTCATGGTTCTTTGGCTCTACTTGTAGTACAGCAGCAAATTAAAAGGAACAGCCCACAAAAAAAACAACAAATAAAAAACTCAAAAACAGCTAGAAAGCCCCACTCAGAAATAACAATTAAAAAAATACAACAACACAGATAAGAAAACAACAACGAATAAAAAGAAACTTTTTTCCTTTTTGTCTCTTATGTGTTTTGTTTTTATTTAATGTGCTATTGAATTTCCCCACAGCTGGTTTGTTCTCTGAATTGTTATTTTTTTTCATCTGTGATATGTTTTAATTTGTCAATTGCATGACTTGCTGATGTAGTTCTATTAATTGTGTCGTATTTCCATGTTTTATTATTTTTTTCGTAGCTGCTTGTTGTGCTCTCTAATCTGATTTTGTGTTCTCGATTCATTGTTGTGTTTTCTATCCAATGTTGTGTTTTGCACTTCAGGGCCACCGTATTCTCCGTACTGATACATATTCAATAATGTCAGGGACACTTTGATAACTGAGATCATTCTTTGAGTTTTCAGCCTCTTCTCTCTTACACACAGTCTTTCTGTGAATGTTTCATAAATTAATTCAGTTAAAAATGGTATTACAGTATCAAATATCCCTGGAGAAAATATTTGTTTTTAGCGTTATACAATATGCATGTGCTGTATTGTGTTACATACCAATGTGGTGCCACAAATAGAAATATTAATGTAATTTAATGTGCAAAGACTCCATAAAAGGATCCTCAGAGCCGATGTCCCTCTCCGAATGATAAAAGACCCTCTTAATGGTATGGATATTGTGTTCCAATAAAATCGAGTTTAAGGTCATAGTACAAGTGGAACATCAAGTATTTAAAAGTGGAAAAGTAATCAGAGGATGTAGTTTAAAGCTCGCTAATATCTCCCAGAGTTTCTGCATATTCATCATTTGTCTTTAGCCTCTTTTCTTTGCACACAAAGTCGTGTTTATTTGAAAATAATGAGAACAAAATGAGGAATAATACTTCTTTGCTTGGACACTGATTGTATCTAAATTATGGTATTAATGTTTAACTAAGGTATATTGTTTTGAAGTTTGAATATGCATGGAAATCATCATTACATTTTCTAGGACAGAAATTTCCCAGTGTTCTTGCTGAACACATTTATTATGCATGTTTAATATATCCGGTTCACACAGAACACAATTAAAAACTTTTGATAGATATTATTCTCTCTGTTGAATGTTGGTCACTGCAGTGAAGCCAAATGAATCTGCTGTTTTTGTGCTTTTTGCGGATGTGGTTTTAGATTTTAATGTGAGCTTCAAGGTCATAATGCTCTCTGATTTCTCGTTTATCTTTAATTTTTGTTCTGTTTTGACTTTTGGTTTCGATTTAAGTTTATTACTTATTTTTAATCGTAAGTTTGTTTTTGAGAAAATGGTCTGTATTGGTTTAATTCAGAAAGACCTCAAGCATCTTTATTAGCTATAAAATTTGATATACTAAAGGGACTAAAGCTTTTTGGCACTAAGTCACCCAAAAATCAAACTGACATGCTGGAGATACAAGCTGAATTTTCATGTGCAAAAACCTTCAAAATGTCCTCAATTTACCTGTGAGAGCTCCATGTGTGGATGCAAACATTCAGACTTTTCACCCTTACTCGACCTAATAGCTGCTTATTAATTTAGTCCTTTTACACATGCAAGTCTGAAGTTTTGAGGTTATCCTACCACAAAATGTCCCAGCCTGCAATCATTCCTGACAGGGAAACGTAGAGAGAGGAAGTACCTCCGTTCAGCTCAGTCTCTATCGCCTTACATTTTTGTGAGTACAAATTTTGGACTTATTACTGTATGTAACATGATTAAAACCCCCAAAAATGTCAAAGGAAAACATGTTTAAAGTCAAATTTTTGTACATGGTAGACACAGAAAATAGGCTGCATCCATCCATCCATTATCTATACTGCTTATTCCATCTGTGGTCACAGGGGGGCTGAAGCCCATCCCAGCTGACATTGGGTGAAAGGTAGGGTGCACCCTGGACCAGTCACCAGGGTGAAACTGAGCTGCAACGGCTGCTTAAAACAGACCAAAAAAACCCTTCAAATTACTGGTTTTCAAATTGGATGGAGGAACTCTTTGTGGAAGTCTCCAGATGGGAACATAGAAGTTGAAAGATATCTTGAAAATGATATGTTTAAATGGCTTCATATGATATATTTTATGCATCAGTGTAGATATAAATACATAATATTGGTTGACATAAAATTGAACTTTGTATCAGTGAATTGGAGTTCACTGCTCAAGGCGCCCCAATGTACTGCTTAACTATGTATTTTCTATTTTGATGTCAATTTACAGATTGAGTACACAGTTTTCTGTACTGAACAGATGTTTGAATATCTGGTGTGGAACACAGAACAGAACTCTGGTCTGCGTAGAAATGGGGGGTCTCAGTTAAAATGAAACCAGAGTTTAGTTTGCAGTGAGTGTGAAAGCCCCTCGAACCAAACAAGGACTGATCAGGGGAACCAAACCAGAAAGCAGTGCATGGTTGCTTGAATTTGGCTAAGCACGACAACATAAAAGCATGCTCACGTAGCATTAGCATAAAGAAAATAAAGCAGAGAGTGGCTAACGTTAGCACCGCCAGGCTCTGGTCCTCTTACGCAATGTGATTTTCCCTTAATCTCTGGTGGTGTATTTGCAGGTCATAGTGCAACAATATGTTAGCTGGAAGCAGCAAAGGCCACAGCTACAACCCCAATTAGTGGAAATTGGCCTTGCTGCACATTTGTCAGACTTTTGTCTGCCAGAAAAGTGCAGAGTAAAACCAAACCAAATGAAAACTAAAACAATGGTGTAACTTCACCCCGAGCCAAGTCTACCGAACTTTATATGCCTATTGCAGTCTATTGCAGTAGTTTTCAAAGTGTGAGGCGGGCCTCCCCAGGGGGCCCTCAGGACTTTAGGGGAGATGTGAAAAGGCAAACCAGAGAAAAATATTCAGCTCAAATTAGTTTTACATGTTTTTAAGAAAATAGTTTTTTTTTTTTTTTAGTAAATTGGGAAGGTAGGCCTGAAACACCACCATTTAAGTTTGTTCTAGAAAATAAATCTGTGGCCAGTGTCTGAAACTTGTGAAGAGCCTGGTTGTATTGGTAATTACCTCCGCCAAGGAGGTTTTGTTTTTGCTGGCAGTATATTTGTTTGCTAGCAAGATTACGCAAAAACTGCTGGAAAGATTTTGCTAAAATTTTCAGGACATGTTGGTTATGGCCCAACTCAGAAATGATTAGATTTTGGTGGTGATCCAAATAGCCGCCATTAGTTAACTAATAATGATCTCAACATGATTCTGAGTGCTACATGTGGGTTTTTTCAGGGTCAAGGAATCATATTATGATGGTAACTTTATCATGGAACTATTGCTTATAAATGTAACAGCAATATGTGAGCTACCTTGGCAGAGGATTGCGCTGTGTGAGTGCTTTCTAATTAGTTTATTCTCAAAAGAATAAAAGACAAATAATCTATTTTTTTGATGCTACAACTTTTTGTTTCCTTGTTTGATATTGATTTATGCAGAAAAGAATGTTGATAAAAATGACCAAAAAATCTTCTCAACACATTTAAGACATGATAAAAAAAATGACTTAAATAAGAATCATGGAAATACATATTTCTTCCTTTTCAGAAAAATTCACAATATATAAAAAAGACTTGAAAAAGTTGTTGAAAAAATAAAAGAAATGCCTGAAGATAATGAGAGCACATAAAAAGTCCAGTTATCAGCACTGAAACAAGCAAATGTTTAAAGACATTCATTTGAGCATGACTCAAATATAAACTGAACCGATACGTCCCACAGTGACATCCCAGAAAGGACAAACCTGTGCAAAATGACATACTCTCTCGTCTTACAGAGAATCATGTACAGTATTCTTGGAAATCTTCACTCTGGAGTTTTCAAAAGTGCTGAAAGACTATTGCTGAAAGACTATTCACATGTCTACACTAAGACAAAACAAACAAGAAAAGTTACATTTTGAGAAAATTCCCTCCCCCATGTGAACAGGGCCTGTTACAAACCTGTGTTTGATTCTTAGTCGAGTTAAAATCAGTGTGGATGAATGAAAGTGTGTTTGTGTTGCACTTGATCGCAGCCTTCCCCTGACGGTGCTCATGGAGAGAATTAGAGAGCGGCTGAGATAATCACATGAATAAATTGCAGCCGGTAGCTCATTACAAACCCTATTATTCATTAATTAACATTATTAAAACGCCTAATAGACGGCGGCACTCCTCCCAAGCCCCCCTGCCTCTTTTCAACTAGGTCCCTGCTCCTCGGTCCCTCCCGTTTCTCGACATGAAAAGAATAGCACATCAAACGAGGCCTGGTTTCAATGTGTTGGGGATTTGCAGGTGTAGAATCACACTGCGCAGGGGGAACCGCTTTGGCGAGTCCCGCCATGCTGCTCTACACTCTTCCACTTCGGCCTTGCCGTGACACACGCCGCCGTCGCTGTTCGCCCACACCATAACAAACCCCTCATTAGGAGTGGGGAGAGAACTGGGCTGTGTGCTCCCTAATTAGGTCCCCATCTGAATTTGTCTCCCCCCTTCCCCTCCCCTCGGTGTCCCTTCATCACAGGGAGAAGAATGCTGACATTTATGGAGGGAAGTTTAATCAGCTGGATGTAGAGGAGATATGAGGGAAAGTTTCCGTAACAGTTTTTGTCTGATTCAAGCATCCTTTGCTGTTTCTCTCGTCAGGATGCTGTGATGGAAAAGCCTGCCTTAAATGTGTCTTTGTTTTATACTTTTATCCACATCTAAAAAGTAAAATATCACATTTTTTGCCCTCATCTTTCTCTGCAGCTTTTTTTTTCAAACGAATAATCACACAAAGGTTGCTATAACTGATGGAAAAATATCCAAACAGGGGAAACTTCAGTGTTAGACATTTGCTCAGGAAAACCGAGATAAAAATTGGACTTTGCCAAAACAATAAAAATAAATAAATTCCACTATAGGGTGTGTTTTCAGAGTGACCTCAATTGCAGCCAAATTTGTCCTTAGTTTTTCCTCTTTTCACAACATACTTGAAGCCCATTCCCTTGTGCACAATTATCCTATAAGAAGGACCTTTGCACACCGAGATTGTTCCATTTCATCTTAAATTGTTGCTCTTTAAATACAATTACAATCCATGATGTGACAATGTTTGCACACTGACTACGTGATGCCTGCTCTTACTTCATATTACCTCCACAAACAAGGTTATGTATTTGCAAAATAATTCAAAAAGTTAAAAAACAGATTTTGATTAACTTTTCAGGGTTGGTCAGTCGTGGCACAAGAGAGAGGCGAAAAGATTTTGGTGTTGATCCGAATCCAAATCTGAATCCAGGTTGGGTAAATATTGTCTCAACTGTCTTGTTATTATTTTTAATAGATTCAATTTTGTTCATTTCTCACTCCTCTGTCCAAGTATTTTAGGGTAGCGATGGGCGATACCAATGTCATACCAATACACTTTGCTGAAATTTATTCAATACCCATACCAATTAATTTATAAAATGTTGAAGAATTTTCTTGTTGATGCATCATTTTTATCCATGTGGAGAATACCCCCAGACTGACTCTGTCATGGGCTAAGCCCCTAATATTTGTGACAATTGTGCCAGCGATCCAACAGAAGGAAGTCTCAGCGCAACCTGAGCATCTGTTGCTCTCTTGACCTCAACAAACGGAAGTCCACCTCAAGAAAAGAAAGGACAGGCACTCCATGGAAGCACCACAGACGGCAAAATAACAAACAGGACCGGGCTGTGTGTTGATTATGTGCAAAGCAGCTGGCTTACTCCTCATCCACGAAAAATCTGTGGGCCCATTTGTCAGCCTTCCACCTAATTGTACGGCAGCACCTCTTCAAGGGCTCATCCTCACGTGGCCATTCTGGAAAACATTGCAAGATTCATATGCAGGGATATGAGACCCACCTTTGTGGCCTTTGGAGAGGTAAACAGTAAATGATCTAATGGAAGTGTTTTGATGCCATGAAATTAAATTCAGATTTTGCAATTCAATGATGCATCCACCTTAAATATTAAAAATCATCATCAATCAATCATCATCAATATCTGTATTAGCGATACTGGCCATGTATTTGCTAAGGATCAGATTTTTCAGAGTATTGCACACAACTACATCACGGAGACTTGTGTTATAGAGCAAAACAAGCTGAAGTTGTTTCATACCTCTGACTTTCCTTTGCACTAGGATAAGACGTAGCGTGCTCACAGAAAACAACTCTTTGAAGCTTCACTTTGTGTGTGTGACGGAGCAGCGCCGTCACTGACTTTACACACTTGCCCCGCAGAGCACACGTACAGACGCGACACGAAGCAAACACGCACACACACACACACACCCGCCCCACGGAGCACATATACAGACACGAAGCGCACACACACACAGTGAGCGCACATACAGACGCCGAGGCCGGCTTGAGTCCACACAACTACACCAAACTTTTGCCTTCCTGCTAGCGTTTTTCTCACTCTGTAAAAACTCACCATTTTCCTCCTTCCCCTCTCTGTCTTTTAGCGTGACCAAGGGTGCACACTTGGGAGCTCTAATCATTTATTTGCATACCTTTACACAACTTTAAAGCACTCCTACCTTGACGTGCATCTTAAAGGCACCATGCTGCGTCCCGGGCTTGTGTTTGGATGAAAAACCAGAGCGCATCATTTCCGGTTCCTATAAACAAAATCTCACGGGAATTCATGCTCACATGACTACGGACAGAGCAGTTTTTGTGGTTTTAGAGTTTATATGCCTTTTCTTATGGAAATACAAATTAGGAAAAATATGCATAAAAATGTTATAAAAATGATGATTAAAGAGGTAGGTAAATAAAAGTGGAAAATATTTCAATTATGAAGAAAATACATGTTTCAGTATAAGTTATGTAACTAATTACGCCCAGTGGGAGGGGCTTCAGCTTTAAAAGATGGCTGCTTTGGCCTACTGGGGAGAGTGGGGACTGGGTTACAGAGAAGGTAACAGCTCCCATGTGAGAAGTCTCTGAGTTGTTGAGGAACTCTGTGGAATGCATTCCTCTGACTACACCTCTGTTTTTGGAAAGTTTTTGGGTGTTTAAGAGAAGGACCCTGCGACAGTGTGAACTATATATATCACAGTTTAACATAGATACTTGTTAAATACATGTGTTATCTGTGATTACTGCCATAGTTTAATCCCTCTCAGTCTAGAAACACAAAACAAGCTGACCTGAGTGATGTGGAACAGATC
Source organism: Cetoscarus ocellatus (assembly GCA_037902135.1). Lineage (NCBI taxonomy): Eukaryota > Metazoa > Chordata > Actinopteri > Labriformes > Labridae > Cetoscarus > Cetoscarus ocellatus. Next base: position 738,663 of record JBAMNC010000693.1, on the reverse strand, counting down.
CCCAGCCCAACCCGGATTCAGACTACGTGCCGATCGATATGGGTTTGTGCACAGGTAGAAAATTTAGCCTTTAACTTCTAGTGCCCACAAACACGTGAGCTCTTCAGACTAAAACAGTTCCTTAAAACAGGCTGTTGAAATGTTTGTTTCTGCTTTAGAAACATATGTTTTATCATAGAGTGTGTATGTGACATACCACACTTCAGCAAACAGCCTCAAGTGGCTGCTCAAGGAACTGCAGCTCATTTTGGCTACTTATTTCAACATCGGTGGTTTCTTCTTGGCTCAGGCCCTTTGAACCATGTGTATGATAAGTTCCATTAACTGTAAGATTGTTCTTTATCACGTAAAAGACTATTTGACCTAATTTTTTTTAAATTAAGAATAAATGATATCAATTAGGCGAGGCGTCAAAATCATAAAAGGATGGAAAGACATTAATGCTTGACAATGAAACAGTTTGACGGACTGTTTACCATCCTGTAAATTAAAATTACTCACAGAGACAAGTCCTCTGATTGGTGGAGACAGTTGTATGGTCGAAGATGTTCATGTTTATTTTCCTATTTAAAAGAATCATAAATAACCATAAGATGTAGTCAAACTGTAGGTCAGGCTGTGTTTGAGGCCCCAGCAGGCCTCCATTGACTTATTACCCTCCTCCACAGGAAATGAGAGCATTATCAGCCACCAATTAGACCAAAGGGGTGATTTATACATGCACGTGCATGCAGAGATACCCACAAATACATGCAGATGCTAGAGACCCCCACACATATGCACACATGATTTATAGGAGAGAAACAGGTGGGTCTGTCTCTCTGTGCAGCGCTCGAACATGTGGATCGACTTTCTCCTCTTTGTCTGTCTCTCTGTGAGTCTTTAATCTTCCTTTTTCTACTCCAGTCTGTCATCTGCCTCAGCCTTCATTCAGAGGCAGATGAAGAGGCGCAGAGCAGCCACTAGTGGGCCCCAGGAAGACGTCCTCACACCCTCCCCTGTCCCAACAAACCAGTTACAGGAAGCCCCCTCCCCAGTTTTAATCAGACATTGTTGGAGAGTGCAGATGAGCTTTCATATGTTTTTTATTATTAATGTTCCACTGTTACATTTCCTTCAGTATCAAGAAAGTTCTATCTATCTATCTATCTATCTATCTATCTATCTATCTATCTTTTTGCAGGACACTTTTAACTTAGTTCAGATTTATTTAAGCATCTGAGATTCACGGAAAAGGTTAAAGGAGAGATACAGTGCATGTTCAAAAATTCAAGGCAGGTGTAAAAAATGCTGTAAAGTAAGGATGTCTTCAAACATAAAAGTACTTATAGCTTATTTTTATCAATTAACAATTTCAAAGTGAGCAAACAAGAGAAAAACTCAACCAAATCAGTATCTGGTGTGTCCAATCGTTACCCTCATCGCAGCATCTGTTCTTATAAACAGAGTCAAGGATTTTGCAGGCCTTTAGTCAGGTGTGCAATTAACCAATCAAACCAAACAAGTGCTAAAGTTATTAACTGAAACTGAAACAGCTGTAAAGGCATCTTAAAGTTTGATGAGGAACAGCCAAACTCTGCTGCAAAGGCGAGGTTGTAGAATACATTTTCACATCACATCATGGCAGGACTGAGCACATTAACAAGACACGGGGATGTTATTCCACATCAACAAGGTCTCTCCAAAACAATTTCAGAGCAGATTAGGGTTTCAGGATGTGCTGTTAAAGTGAGGGTTTAACAATATTAGGTCAAAAAGCTGCTTGATAAATGTGATGTGTTTTTATGTGTTACAGTGCCCTTATGAATGCCTCTTTGTTTAGATGTTCACTTGGGACTCTCATATTAAAGGGTATTTTTAAAAATGTATTAAAACCAAGGCTTAAGAAAGAATTTAAAAATCAGCTGAAGGCCTCTATTGACACGGTCACTCATTGAACTGTAACACCTCTGTATCTGTAACAAGCTTCATCTGTTGCTCGTGCATGATGAGTGCTGTTAACAAATACTCTGCATGTACTGCACTCTTAGAGTAAGGGTGCTTTTACACCAAAACAAATTTGGTATGCTCCTTCTGGGACTTCCTTTTGGTCTGTGTGAAAGCTCACAAAGAACCCAACTTCTGTTCTGAGTATGGTGGTGCTAGCAATGCTATCATTAGCTGCACTCTGCTTAGTATTGTCAGTAAATGTTACATTTACTGACATTGTTAAGCATAGTGTGCCACAAATTTCTCTTTTTTGGTTTGCTTCCCTTGTTTGGAACTAATTTAGCTTGGATTGCTTTCACATGGGCCTTGAACGGAACATTGTAAGATAGGACAATTTTCCACATTTTCTATAACTCAAAAAGTTCTCAATAGATTTTTATGAAATCCTCAGAGAATGTTGACCTTGGCACAAGAGAAAAGTGTATAAATTTTGGTGTTGATTAGAATTAGGATGTGGATCCAGGAAGTTTAAAAGTTTTTGTTAACATTTGCAAAAGAGGGCAGTTTCCACATTTTTGCTAATATCTGAAAAAACTATCAGTGTACTGTGGTGAACTTTTTAGTGAATGTTGGTCATGACACAAGAGAGTAGCGATTAGATTTTGGTGGTGATCTGAATCTGGATCCAGGAACTCGAGGAACTTTTCATGCATTTGTTAACATTGCAAGATAAGGCAGTTTTCCACATTTTCAATAATGACTCAGCTAACAATGTTGGAAATGTCTTCGTTGAGGTTTGTGCTCTTGGAGCACTTCTAGTAATTATTCTTCCTTTGCTTTCAAGAACAATTTCCCAATTTCTAGGGTCATGATATAATCAAAAAATGTAAACTTCAATGTAAGCTTTGAAAGGTTTCATAATCCAAGTGCTGGAAGATATGTAGAGAATTTTAAATATCTAGGGATGCACAATATTATTGGAACTGTACCGATACTGCCAGATAATTGCCTAAAAAGCTGAATAATGGAATTGGGAGAAAAAAAAAATTGGGAGAAGTCTTTTGCAATAATTCATAGCCAATGATTCAGCGTCACAAATTAGCTAAATATTTCTCTGTAATGTTGGCAGAATGTTCATCCATCCATCCATCATCTATACCACTTATCTCTTTCAGGGTCTTTCTGAAAGAGATAAGTGTATGATATAAGAATAATTTATTTTTCTAGTTTTACATGGTTCTTATACAAATAGACTCAAACACTAAGTCCAGTATGATAACTCTGTCAAATGTTGAGCTGCAGCCCAAAACCTCAGGCCTTTGGAGCCCTCTGCGTTGAAACACTCTTTGCTTAAGGCTCCATTAATGTGTTCTTTAAAATCATTAATATGGAAACATTATTGAGATTGAAATTAGATATTGGCATTCAGCTAAAAAAAATCTAGATATGAATTTTTCTCCTCATCGCCCAGCCCTAATTGATCCTCTTGTGATTCTTAACAAATCGATTGTAACTCCGAAAGAGCTGAATCCAAAGAAGAAAAGACTGTGCTGAGTTTCCTGACACCAGCAAAGATTCAACTCAGTAAAAAGTGAGACTGTTTATGATCATAAAACTTTGACATTGACATTTGACACACACCGTAAACCATATGCTTCACATACCTGCAGTACCTGACACTTCCCCGCTCGCACAATTCCAAACCATTTCCAGCCCATCTCCCTTCACTTTCTATTGATTGTAAAATCAATATCAGCACCAAAAGAGCTGTCTGTGTGAAACCGTCTAACACCAACCTGCTTTTTTTTCTTTTTAAAGGTAAGAATTTCAAACTACATCTAGGGCCAGATCTCTCACTTCAAGCCATATAATGATGGAAATAAATTAATGAGGTCAGCCTGATAACATGATCTGCGGTGACTAAGAAAGGGAATCAAGTGTGAACTAAAAGCAATCACCAAGCCCTTCCTTCAAAACGGGAGCGCTGAAAGATTCCTCCATCTGCCCGCTCCATGGTTGTAATGAAGTTATCAGTGGGCGTCGGACTTCTATAAACCCCCCATCCAGGTCTGTAAAGATTCTCATTACGCTCCATCCTCATTGTCAGCTGCAACACAAAGTCGGTCGACATTGTTCCCGTCTTTTCTTCCTCCGCTCCTCCGTCCCTCTCTCCTCTTTCGGGGAGCCGGAGAACAAAAGGCAGCCCGGGTCCTAATCAGCGTCTCATGAAGGGAGATCCCACTCAGGTCTTAATCAGTGCTCTGCTTAATAGAGCAACACTTCCCAAATATTATTAACCTCATCTGTCTGCATTAGGCCCTAATGGCCTCCCTCTCTGTGTATTGTCTTTGCAGCAGCTGGTAATGTACATATATATTAATCCACTCCCTCTTCCCCCCTCCGCAGAGAGATTGCGCGGCGCTCTCGGAACAAACGGCGCCCTTCAGAGAGCGAGGCAGACACAGGTTAGGAAGCCACTAATTAAATGTCAGACTTGACAGATTAAAATTATGAAATTTAAAATCTGCAAGTGGCTCTTTGTCATTGTCAAATTAAGGGCTGCACTGTGTGATGAAGGGGAAGGGGACGGCGGGCTCTAATGGATTGAAAGGGAATGTGCTTTAGCAGCAAGCGGCTCCCAGTGAATAAAGATTCGACGCTCCCTGCCTCAGGTAGCGTGCCTGCATGTTGAATTCCTCCATATTCTCCCAAGCCTGGAGGTCGAGAGGTCAACCCCGACGCCGCTGAGCCCATCCTGACCACTTCATTTAGATGTTTCATTCCTCTGGCAACACAAATACCTGGCCCGGGATACCAGCGCTCCAGGAAAAGCTATTCCACCTTTGGCTCCCCGTAGCTCCGCGTTTAAGCACAATCCAGAGATCGGCAGTCATTGTTATCTCCTTCATGACCCATCAAATCAGCCAGGCTTTCCAGGAAAAAAGAGGAGAGGAAGTGATTTTTTTGGAATATGCTCTGAAAAAGTCATGAGCTTTGGTGAGAAAGAGGTGATTTGTCTTCCAGAAACATGAGAAACCTTAAAAAAACCTTTAAAACACCTACACAAAACCAAAGATCCTCTCATCGAGGATCAGCTGCAGGAGATGCTTTCATGTTAATGCTGTTGTCAAGACAGAAAAGTTGCTGATTACATTTACTTCCATGATCACATTCATTATTATCGAATACTAACTCTGACCCAAACTGAACAGAGTAACACAACAGAGAAGCAAGATTTAATTTTTATTAATTCTAAAATGTCTTTTTATACCTATGCATTTGAGGAGTGACACATATCCTCTTACATATAATGATTAACCAATCCTTTTTGGCCTTTCCTCAATTGAATAAACTACAAAGATTTGATATTTAATGTTTAAACTGATAAATTTATTGTTCTTTTGCAAATATTCACTCATTTTAAATATGATGCCTGCAACATGTTCCAAAAAAAGCTGGGGCAGGGGTAACAAAAGACAGGGGAAGTTCAAGAATGCTCAAAACTACCTGTTTGGATCATTCAACAGGTGAACAGGTTAACTAGGAACAGGTGAATGTCATGATTGTGTATTATAGGAGCATCTCTGCAAGCAAGGATTCACCACTTTGTGAACAACTGCAAATAGTCCAAACAGTTAAATAACAAAGTTACGTAATGTACAATTGCAACAAATTAGGGGATTTCATCATCTACAGTCCATAATATCATCAAAAGAAAAAGAGAATCCAGAGAACTCTCTAAGGCTGAAAACCAACACTGAATGCCCATGACCTTCAATCCCTCAGCCAGCACTGCATTATAAACAAATACCATTCTGTAAAGGATATCACCACTTGGGCTCAGGAACACTTCAGAAAACCATTGTCAGTTAACAAAGTACCTCTCTACATCTGCAAGGTCAAGGTCAAACTCTACCATGCAAAGCCAAAGCCAAATATCAACAACACCCAGAAACACAGCCGGCCTCACCAGGTCCGAGCTCATCTGAGATGGACTGAGGCAAAGTGGAAAAGTCTGCAGTGGTCTGAGTCCACATTTCAGACTGTTTTTGGACATCAAAGACGTGGTGTCCTCAGGGCATCCAGACTGTTATCAGAGCAAAGGTCAAAAGACAGCATCTGTGATGGTATGGGTGGTGTTAGTGCCCATGGCATGGGTAACTTGCACATCTGTGAAGGCACCATTAATGCTGAAAGGTACATACAGTTTATGGAGCAACATGCTGTCATACAAGTGATGTCTTTTTCAGCGATGTCCCTGCTTACTTCAGCAAGACAATGAAGACACATTCTGAACAAGTTACAACAGCATGTCTCCACAGTTAAAGAGTGCATATACTAGACTGACCTGCCTGCAGTCCAGACCTGTCTCCCACTGAAAATGTTTGGCACATTTTGACCGCATCACACATCAAGTAAGAATGGAAGTGAGTTCCTACTACAAAGCTTCAACATTAGTACCCTCAGCTTGCTTACTGAATGTTGTTAAAAGGAAAGGTGATGTAACACTAGGCCTGTGCTCAAAATATCGATACAGCAAAATATCGTCATGCACTCCTTGGAGATACGTGTATCGATACAGATTCTACAGAATAAATACGGCCTCATTGTTTTGACAGTTGTTGTCAATACACTTTGGGTAATGTTGACAATGGCACAGCTCAAAGTAGAAGCCGAGCTACATGATGAAGCACATGTTGGAAATTTGAACTCAGGTCTACCATCTTTGAGGACCTGAATTTAGGTTTCTTAAATTGTAGAATCATTTAAAACTCATCCTTGTTCTTTTTTTCCCCTTGTAATATGAAACAAAACTTGTCAGGAATTCTGTTAAAATTTATGCATACATACATATACATATCGTATCGTTGCCTCAGTGTCAGGATCTGTATCGTAGCGTAAGGTTGCTGGAAATATCCAGCCCTATGTAACACCCTGGTAAACATACTCCTGTCTTTATTTTTTGAAAGTGTTGCAGGCATCAAATTCAAAATTAGTAAATATTTGCAAAGAAATGAAGTTGATCAGTTTAAACCTTAAATATGTCATCTTTGTAGTGTTTTTAATTAGATATAGGTTAAAAAGAATTTGCAAATCATTGTTTTCTGTTTTTTTATGTTTCACACATACATACAACATACATACAACATACCAACTTCATTGGAATTGGGGCTTTGTACTTTGAGTACTTTCACTTTTCTTGAGTAGATTAATGAAGTACCACTTTTACTTGTACTTAAGATTTGATCAAACAAACTGTGTTTTTGTTGAGAGCATTTCTTGTAATCTCTCCATTCCTTTGTCATGAATCATCTGGTCTCTAAAAATCCCTTTAATATCAAGCAATTTTGTTACCTTTTGCACCTTCTCTTGAATTTGTCAGGAGATTTTACAAATATCTTAAAGAAGTGCTAATAATCCACAGCTAATTTATGATGTACAGGGTTCAAAGTATTCAAAGCTCTGCCAAGGTCGAGGGCACACGTTGTAATAAAGTTCAGCACCAAGCTGAGGCAGCAAACACTCAACAAGGATCAAAACACCGACAGCATTAGGAGTGACAAGATCCAATTAAATTTAATTACCCAAGCTGTAGTTTCATTTTAACTGACAATTTTCATTAAAGTAGCTGCGGACACTTGAAGCTAAAAGCAAAGAGGCCAAACAGTATCAGAGTAACCGAGTTAGTGTACGGGCAAACTTGAATGAGCTAATTGGGTTTAATTAAATCGAGACCAAGGGGACTGCAACAAGTTCAATGAGACACAGGAGCAGGTCAGAGGTAGGGGGAGGCTCCAGTTTGTGTTGATGTGTGTGCACAAATATCTAACGGCGCTCAGTTAAATCAAGTGTGAGGGGGTCAACACTGCTGCTTACAAGCTTTAATCAATATTTGTTTCAGGGCCTTCAGTTACCTCTTTGGTTTCTTCAACACCTTTCAAGTTCTGCACACTCCGATCACCACCTAAATCTTATCACTCCCCCGTTGTGCCATGACCAACATTCCCTGAAAATTTTCATCTGTTTAGAGTCTGTGTAGGTTCTCAGCCATCCAAGTCAAAGTGGCAACTGGACTGGTTCATCTGTTAAGAAGTAAAAATGTGGATAACTGCTCTGTCTTGCAGTGTTTCCAAATCCTTTAGAAAATCCCTGGTCCTTGGCCCATTACTGAGCCATCCTGAAAATTTAATCAAATTCAGGTCATTGCTTTTTCAGTTATCCTATTAACATACTATCGAGCTAACTAAGCTAATGCTATACTCCACTCCCTGCGCTCCCTTCAGTTTCATGTCCATATATCTGTGCTTAATGCGCTCAGTACTTTGGTCGGCTGGTTGTGAGTATAGGTAAGTATAGCCAATCACCTCCAGTCTCCTCCATCAGTTGGTTTCCACAGTCTTCATCCATCTGTGGAGTGTGCTAGCAGCACAGCTCCTTGGTGGTTCGCTGGAATTACGCGATCAGCAATCAATCAGCAATATTTTTTCTAATGAGCTGAACAAAGAGTTCAAGACAGTTTCAGCTTCTTTTTTTGATTCAAGTAATATATTTTTTGGTTATCAAAGTATATTTCACCTGTTTTTATTTCTAATTTGACAAATGCATTAGAGAGATTCACAGAAATAATAGCAGAGAATTTAATCACATTTTTTTTTAAATATTGGTATTTTCAACAACGTATCATTAGATTTCATCAGGTTTTCATCATGTACGAGGGCTAAGTGATTCATCGTTTTCTGATCGAAATTGCCATTTCAGACAACATGATCATGTGATCGCTGAAGCTGCAATTTTTTTGCAGCGCTCCTGAATGTCCCAAGACCTGTTGTGTGAACTATTTGCTAGTGCCAATGTCAATGTCACATGTCAGCGCTCAAGTCCAAAACCATCAAAGGCTGGTTAGGCATGGCTGCCTTTTTTCCTTTATTGGAATTGATGAATTTTGTTTTTCTTATTATTACTTATTTAACATTGTTTTGTTGTTGTTGTTTTGCAGTTTATTGAACTTTTTTTAACTTAATACAATTAAGGATATTTTGCACTACAATTTCTTTAAGTTAAGACAGTCAAAGATGGCTCTTTTAGTTCTTCAGTTGTAATAACTGCAGTTGGTCAAGGACTTTAAAGACTGTACATGCATGTTTCTTTTTAATAAATACTTTGGAATCAATGCTTAGCTTTAGTTTCATCCTTGCCTTAAAGTAATATCATTTAATGTTTGGTGGTATCAATTTTCTGTCATGGTTGTGAATGTTACTGTAATCATAGTGAATATTCCACTGAAATTTGATTTGAAGAAAATCATGAATCAAATTGAAATTGCAAACTGGATCTTTTCCTAAAATCATTCAGCCCTATCATGCACAAACATTTTTCTAATATTTCAAACCTATAGGTGGGCCGCATTAAGGTATAGCAGGAAGGTCGCATGTGGCCCCCAGGCTGCAAGTTGCCTGCCCCTGAGCAGGATCATTAACTTTGGTTTTTAATGTAAAGACAAAGTAAAACTGCTCCTTCATGGCAACATAAAGAATGAAGTATAAAGAATGGTTCAATATGACTGAGCCTCCTTGGATTCATCCTCAAATGTGAGCTGACACCTTTAAGACTGAAGGTGTGTGTCGTGGAGGTGAGGTGTGGAGTGTGAGTGGCAGGAACAGCAGTTAGCCTAAGGTGCTTCACTTTTAAAGTCACATGCTCTGCTGTGAGTACACACACATAAACACCGTAACACAAAGAAAGACTCGGCTTCCTGAGGGATGAGGCTCATCTGCCTGCCCTCTGGTGCTACTAACAGCTTTCAAAGCACCTGCAGCATTTGTTTCCTCACAGAGCGCCTGTCAGTGACACACACTGCAGCCTATTTGTCAACTAGATTGTAACACAAGTGTTGTCTTAGTGAAGGGGTTTCATATCATCAGGGTTGGGTACTGTTAATATTTTACTGGTTCTGATTCTGGTTCTGGTACTGCAAATCGAGTCCAGTTCTTAGCGATACCAAATTTCGGTTTCACACTTTTAGTAAAGTAAAGTATGATTAATAATTTAAGAATAAAACTCCTCCTGCCATTACTGTTTAAACTTGCACAGCAGCTAGACCTGCCTGATTCATTGTCTGTAATCAGGCAGATCCAACAATCAATCAATCTAAACTCTATATTTATAGCACCAGTTCATAACAAGTGTTATCTTAAGAAACTTTACAATAGAGCAGGCTGTAGCCATACTCTTCATTTTATAGATAAACATATATGCATATATACAAATACATAAAAATATATATATATTTGTATATACACAAACAAACATCCAGAGATCTATCCATCCAGGCAGAGACAAAGGGGCTAACAATAACAATTCATGATAGCAACAAACCTACGGACGCCCAGATCATAAATCTGTCCTTATCAAATTTGTCTCTGCTAAATATAGATTCAATCAATCAATCTTTATTTGTATAGCACCATATTTGTCTTTGTTGAATATAAATTCATTGAAGGTTAGCCCCTTGAAATGTGGCATCCCATTTTCAAGAGGGATTTCACGTCTATTTAGTTGTAAAGATAGTTACTATGGATGTATAATCAATACAACCATAGATAGCGAGCTTAATCTAATATTAAAATTAATATCTATAATGAATACAAACTGTGGAGGAATGGTGTTGATTGATGTAGCAGCATCTAGCTGAACTGGTCTAAAAGTAGGAATTTATGTTAAATGATGTCATTTCTGTAGATGATTGATGCAGGATAAAGCACATGGAGTCAATGCAGCAGGTCATCCATGATTGTTTGTCACAAAGGGGTTCGAACCAGTATTATGCCCTATAGTATGAAATCTCTGAGGCAAATAACCTTAATTTATCAATGGTAAAAATATACTAAAAACTAAAGAGTATCTGTGAAGCTTTGTTGGGTGTGTGAATGTAAATGTTGTTAATCTGTGTGTTAATCCTTCCCCATCTGTGCCGGCTTCACTGCAGCTCCCTCTCAGTTCTGTGTGTCTCTAGGTGTGTGTGTGTGTGTGTGTGTGTGTGTGTGTGTGTGTGTGTGTGTGTGTGTGTGTGGGTGGGGGGGGGTGGGGGGGGGGGGGGTCAGCCGGGTCAGGCCTGACACCATCTTTAACTGTTATTTACTGTGATTCCACGACAAGACAGATACCAGCTCCTGCGACTCCACTGATGTATGTTAAGCGCGCTCCAAATTACCAGCCTGATGGATCTATTGATGGCCCATTCCAACCTGTCACCTAGTCTCCATCAGCCTCTCAGTTATCCCCCCCACCCCACCCCACCACCACCCTCCTACCCCCTCCGTCCCTGTGGGGCCTGAATAAGAAATGAGGAAAGCAGGCAGATAGAGACCTTTTGTAACCCTCCGTGTGCTGCCTCGCTACAAGACAATGGCCACCACGACGCTGCAGCAGAAGTTAAGCAGGTTTGTGTGGGAGCACAGCTGGAGAACACGCACATGCACGTGCACAAAGACCCGGGCGCGTGCATCCGTCCCTCGAGAGGCAAAAAAAGGGCAATGTAGACCATGACCGTGCCTGCTAACAGCCTCATCTTATCACATCCTGTCATTTATTATTCTCTGTACAAGCTCCAGATAGCAGGGCCTGTCATAGGGGAGCAGAAGATCCCAGAGGTATCTCTTACAGGTCTTGTAATTCGCTGTCACCTGTGTGCTACACCGATAATATCCTCCATGCATTGATTGAGGGGAATCCAGGTTAACATGCTCATAAAATGATCCGCTGAGGAGGAAAATCAACTCTTAAAAGACTTGTTAGTGCTGCAAATCAACAGCTACTCAATTTCAAAACCTCCCCACAGGCTTAAAAAAACCAACACTGTGTTTTAGAGCCGAGCCGATGATGGGCCCTGTGGTCCCATTAAGCCCAAAGATAAGATGAAGATGGTCAATACAGTGTGCGTATGCGTGTGTGTAATCTGGTGTGTGTAGTTGCTGGGCCACGTTCTATCAGATAAATACGGCACTGAATCTAGTCGCGCTAATTGACTCTCGCAGGCATTACTGGGATTAAGTTAGCAAGCGTCCAAAGTTCATTACGCAGATAAATGCATCTCTTAGCTCGCTAAAGAGCCAGAGTGTAAAAAAAATTAACTCCCACACAAAGCAACAAAGAGGGAGATTCTCTGGGAGTTAGGAAGGTGAGATCATTTTATTTGTTAGCACGTCTTTGCCATTGGTGGAGACTCAAACTCCAACTTTAGGGCCTTGTGCTTCACTTGTATCAGCCATTAAAACTTCCATTGGAGCTTTTTTGCTTCACTAGACTTATTACCTCCACCAAGGAGGTTATGTTTTTGCCAACTTATGTTTGTTTGTTTGTTTGTTTGTTTGTTTGTTAGTAAGATTATGCAAAAACTACAGGTCGGATTTTGCTGAAATTTTTAGAAGATGTTGGTAACGGCCCAACTTAAAAATGATTAGATTTTGGTGGTGATACTGTATGTACATTTGTCTTACCAAAATTTTTAAAAATCTCACAACATTGGGCAGAATTTAAAAAATCATATGTCTATCATTTTTAAACAGATCCTGGCACTATTCTGGATCTGATGATCCGGACTTGTATCTTTTACAGGGGTTGTGGAAAAGTCACTGCTGGAACTGAGCTGCTTGTTGGAGGTCTGTGCTCTCTGAGTGCTTTTCTAGTATTGGAACTGAAGTTTTTGCTTTTCCTGCAACATATTTAAATATTATTTGTGCCTTGAGTTACATAAAAGAGTAAAGATTTGTTTTCACTTGACTCAAATTAACTTTTAAATGCCTTCAAGACCTTAATTATTATGCTTCATAATTTCAAGACTACACATATTTGAACGTAAACTTCCCATTTGATTAAACTTGCAAGTTTGCTCTTCAGAATCAGAATCAAATTGTTATTCTTACAATGCTTTTCTGGTGATTAAAGTTAGGGTGGTATGGTGCAGATAGTGCATTTGCCTCACAGCGGGAAGGTTGCTGGTTCAATCCCTGGGTTGGCAGGGTTCTTCTGAGTTTGCATATTCTTCCCGTGCTTACAAGGGTTCTCTCCTGGCACTCTGGCTTCCTCCCACAGACCAAAAACATGCTCATTAGGTGATTGGTGACTCCAAATTGCCCGTAGGTATGAGTGTGAGTGTGAGTGCTTGTCTGGCTCTCTATGTGGCTCTGTGATTGGCTGGCAACTGGTTCAGGGTGTACCCAATGTCAGCCGGGATAGGCTCCAGCCCCTCGAGACCCAATAAGGTACAAGTGGTGTAGAAAATGGATGGATGGATGGTGTCAGATTTAAAGTCTTGCACCCTGTGTGGACCCTCAAGCCACAGATAGACACGAAGAAAAATACAAAACTTTTGTGTGTTGTTTTTATCAATGAAACAGGTCACATGTATTGAAACTGGCATTGAAAGGGAAAAAATCCTTTAAAATATTGAATATCTGGTAGTTTTATAGAGAGCTGAAGTGTTTTATGCAGAAAACAGCAGAAAAAATATTGATGTATGATGATTACAGCAGTTTCTTTGTGTGTACATTTTTGGCTCAAGGGCATCCAGAGGGTGCAAAAAGTCAGCAGTGTGTAATAGACCTGTAAGAATAAATGACAACAGATTAAAAGATAGTCAAAAAAGAAATGTTCTTAAAAATGTATGCTGTGAGCTGTAATACAGCCAAAATAATCATCACATTTGAAAAAGGAAAATGAAAAAAAATGGCAATAATACCAGAGGGGCCCCTAAACATTCATTTGTGCATTTTTGATGACTGCAAGGGTAAGCTCACAATCACTTTAATTAAAAAAAACAAAACAAAACAAAACAAAAAAAACTTGTTTTCAAACACGGTTTACCCCTGATAGTGCTCTATGCTCTTTCAGTCTGAGACGCTCTAGAGCTCCTGCCTCTTTAAGGCTCCCTCCCCCATGTGTTCCCAGTCTGTCGTGATTGGTTTACAACTCAACCTTGTGGTAATTGCTGCTCTTTGCCATGTTGTCAACAACTCTGCATTCATTCTAATGTCTATACTCTGCAATAGGCTTGCTACCTCAAGCAAATGGGCTTAAACTGACATCGAAACAATAGTGTGAAGTCACACTGGTAGGTCTATTCAAGGGGGCCTGGGAGCGAAATGTTTTAGGCAGCTGTTGGTGCCTAAAAGAGGGGGACGTGGAGGGGTCTAAATGTCCCAGACTTTTTGTTTTGTTCATAGAAATGCTCAATTAGGCAGAGGAGACATGTTAAATACACTAAAGGGCAGATAAAACAAAAAAACATGATCTAATCCCTCTCAATTTCAAGAATATTTTACTTTTTTATATTATTTTTAAAGCTGAACTAAGCTATTCCAAGTATTTTTGCCATAATGGTGAAAATATACCATTTAATATAACTTTAAATTCACTTTTTGTCAAATCAGCCTCTGAGAGATCCCTTGAAAGGAAACCTCTGCATCAGGATGATTTCTGTGCCTTTTTTAAGTAATTTTTTCACTTTTTTAATGATTTATTAAACTACTTTTTTTTCACATAAGCAAAAAGTTTTCAGGCGATGGTTTTGTACATTTTGGCACTTCAACTTTTGACTCTTCCTGCAGGAGAATGTGGGAAACGCTGTCATTACAGCTGCATTACTACAGATCTTTCAAACACACCTTAACTCTCTGTCACAGCTGCTGGTTATTTGACGTCATTATAACTCCCTGACAAAAAGCTCTGCGATGACATCTGAGTTGATTATGTTGAAGCAATTTAACAAGTGATCTTTGATAGCACTTGAAACACTTGCTCTCTCCCTCCCTTTCCCCTCCACACACACTCACTGTTTCCGCAGCGATGAGTGACACAACAGCAGGTGCTCGGAGAACCGTGGAGAGTGCTTTCATTTTGCCACTTATACGACAAATTACCCAGACAATGGACCTGGCGAGCCGGGACAATAATTCAATTCCAACTGTTGACTCTGGGCATTCAGCTGCATGCATGCGGCGGCCTCGGGAAAAGGACATTCCCCTCCAAAAAAAAGATAATCTGAACACAGTCAAACAAAATGAAAGGTAATATTCTTTATCTGGCCGAAGATAGCAGCAGATGAACTGCCCTAATATGAGCACAAATATGATTTAGGGATTCCATGCGTCAGACGGCGCTCTACTCAAAGTGATTTGGATCAATAGTGTTTGCTCAGCGCAGCAGAAACAAGAGAGAAAAGGGAGGAAGAAGTAACACATACACTGTTAAAAATATCACTGATTTCACAGGAAATTACCGGCTTATAACAGCAGTGATTTCACATCACAGTATAATGGTTTACAGTGACGACAATGAAAATAAGAATTAATCTTCAAATCCAACATAAAATAAGAAAACTGTAATACTACAATGAAAAAAAAACAGCAAATTGTGAATTCACAATATTATGAAAGCATTTTACAGTAATATTATGTTGAGGTCACTGTAACTTAGCAGTAAAAAGTTCTAAAATCACAGTATCACACTGTACAATGTTTTAATAACACTGTAAATGTGCAATTTACTGTGATTTTAAAACACAATCTGCAAATTACAGTGACCCAACCATAATGTGAGTTTAAACTCTCAGTAAATTACAAATTCACAGTAATATGAATGCATGATTTTATAACACACATATTATTACTGTGAAACTGCCGTTTTAAAATCACAGTAAATAGTTGTGAACCCATTCTTTAGCAATTTCACAATACAATACTGTGATTACAATACACAACACGCTACTGTAATTTCACATTTGGTCTGACAAAGTATTACTGAAATGACAGTAAAGTGTTTTAAACCACAGCAAATTGTGAATTCACAGTAATGAAAGCATTTTACAAAATATTGTGATTTTACAACACTTCACTGTAAATTTACAGTTACCAGCATTATATTACTTTAAAATTACAGTAAAATGTTGTAAAACCACAGCACATTATGAATTCGTAGCCATATGTAAATATTTTATGATAAAATACGTTAATTTTACAACACTTAACTGTAATTATATACTAGGCAAGACGTATTATTTCAACATTACAGCAGTGTTCTAAAATCACATTTAATTGTGAAATCACAGTAATTTGCCACAAATTAACAATATCAAACTGTGAATAAACAACAGGTATGATTGTGAAATTACAATTAAGTGTTGTAAAATCACAGTAAATTTGTGTGAATTCACAATATTCTGTTCATATTCTACAATATGATACTATCATTTCATAACTGAGATATTGTTACTGTAAAATTACAGTAAAATGCTGTAAAACCACAGAACTGTACTGTAAAATTACAAAAAAGTATTTTGGATTCACAACCATTCACTGTGATTTTACAGTAAGCCAGACATAACAGAACTTTTAAATTACAGTAAATTACTGTAAACTGTAACAGTAAACTGATCCAGAGTATTCCGCAGCAATGTTACAAAATAATACAATAAATTTACAACAGACATATTAATACTGTAAAATTACAGGTTAACGTGTTGTGCATCACTTATATTACAGTAACTTAAACATATTACTATTTAGAAGAACAAGGGGTAGAAGATCACAGCATATTGTGAATTCACATTAATATAAAAGCATTTTACAATGTAATGCTGTCATTCTACAACAGATATATTATTTCTGCCAAATTTCAGTTTAGTGTTGAGAATCACAGCATTATATTGTAGTACTGTGAATTCACAACAGTTTACTGTGATTTTACAACACTTCACTGAAATTTCAAGTGACTCAGACATAATATTATTACTGTAAAATTACTGTAAAGTCAAAATAATTGATAGAGCTTTACAAAACTTTAATCTTGCATTAAACTGAACAAGCATCATATTAAAATCCTAGTGCTTCCTTGTGAAATTACAGGATGATGCTGTATAATGCTAACAAAATGTCACTTGTAATTTATCATCACTGAACTCATTACCCTGTAAATTACTGTGATTTACAGTATGCATGCCACAGTGAAATACTGCAATTTTACAAATTTTTACCCATCATGCACTGAAAAAAGTCTTACTACAAAAATTATTTGTTGAAATTCACTGTAGAAACCTGCAGACCTGCTGATTTTTAACAGTGTAGATTTCACGATGGGAGAGCACCGCTGGAGCTGTAGTCAAATTTCACCGGTGTCAAATTAATTTCCGAGTTATCTGGAAATTCAATTAGAAAGCCCCCCTCCTTGCGCCCCTCCTTTGTGAGTAAGAGAGTGTCGGACATCCCGGCGTGACAGATTACACTGCTCAGAGTGCATATCAGGCCGAAGTGTTGAGGCCCACTAATCCGCCCTCTAATTCTCAATTAGTGTAAAATGAGGCCATAAATCACGCAGACAGGCCGATCGATGGAAACGTTGTTTTAGGAGTGATTGGCAGCCTCCCCAAAGGTTACTGTTTAAGTTGGTTTAAGGTTACAGGAGGAAGGCTCAGGGGTGTGTGTAAATGTGTGTGCGCGCCGGCTTGGCTTGTGGTTGGGAGGGCCGGGGGGGTCGAACTCAATCTATATGATGCAGGGCCTTGCTCCTTTGGGGATACAGCAGAGGGACAGCACCAATTTTTAGCCCATCAGCCGTCCAATTTTTCTCCTTTTCATACCTGCTGTAGTAAATGAGAAACAAATTAAATTTCGCCCCACTATCTCCACAGAAACCATTTAAATCCTTTATGGAAACCAAATTGTCCCCAGACAAATCGCCCCTGGTTCTGTGGAAATACACTACGGCGCCGCAACCGAAATAAATTTGTGTCACTCTGGATATGGCATTGTCTGTAATGCCATTCATTGGAGGATCCTGGTGAAAGAGAGAGGGGAATAAAATAAGGGGCACTTTTAGGAGGAACAAAAGGGGTGAAAAAGACCCCTCTCTCCTCGCCCTCCTCTCCATCTCCCTCTGTCTTTCTGCCCTTCTCCTCTGCGCCCACTTTTCCCCCGTGTGGTGTTATTAATTTTCGGCCGGAGTTTTTTGCATTCATGAGGCTGAGATTGAAATGGAAATGAGAAGGCTGGCTGAGCCGAGCAAGCAAGCCCTCAGCGAGTGGCCGCCGCGGCCAAACGTGGGGGCCCCCAGCGCGGTGACGCTCAGCCCCCCGACACGTGTCAGAGACAGGGGAGGGGAGGAGGGGGGGAGGAGGGGGGACACACCAGCAGCAGCAGCAGCGGCCACCATCCAGCAGCCTCTCATTCCCCCAGATTACCAGCCCCTGACATCAATCACTGCATCAGGGAAACAATGCATAAAACGGCCCCAACAAGGGCGATGAAAAATTACTGACAGTGCAGGAGTGGAGCACGGGGAGGGAGGGAGGGAGGGAGACCCGGTGCCATTCTACCTTGGACTGAGTGAAACGATTAGTATCATTCACAAGAGGAGAGGAGAGAGGTAGAGGGAAAGAATGAAGCAGGGAGAAAGGACATAAGGCAAATTAAAATAAAGTAAAAAAGGGGGAAAAGAGGCCATGGTGACAGTTGAACAGGAAGAATTGATCTAATGAGATGACAGAATTTGTTCCTTTGGAATCTAACTTTTGTTATTGAGCTGATTCATGTAACAGAAGTTGAAAAAGGGATGAATTAGTACCACAAATTCTTTTTTGGACTATAATCACTATACTTTGACTATTATCCAAACATAAACAATTAAAGTTTGTCCATTCTGTTTCTTTCTTTTATTCCAGCATAAATGTGCCATTAAAAAAAAAAAAAAAATAGACTCCTCTAGTTTTATAAAATACTGGAAAGCACTTGGAGAGCGCAAACCTCCGCCAAGGTAGCTCACATTTTGCTGTTACATCTATAAGCAATAGTTCCATGATAAAGTCACCGTCATAATATGATTCCTTGACTCTGAAAACCCACCCCTAGCACTCAGAATCATGGTGAAATCATTATTAGTTAGACAGTTATTAAGCCAAAATGATGTTCACTATCACCACCAAAATCTAATCATTTTTTAAGTTGGGCCATTACCAACATCTCCTGAAAATCTCAGCAAAATCTGTCCAGTAGTTTTTGTGTAATCTTGCTAACAAACAAATAAACAAACAACAAAAAACAAAAAAAAACAAAATACACAAACAAACATACAACAGCAAAAACATAACCTCTTTGGCGTAGGTAAATATGAGTATGAAGCTGTTTAGGACCAGTAGCTTAGTCCGAAAAGACTTGGATTAGGCACCATAGGGTGGCCCGTTAAAGTCCTCACCAGATCAATGTCTGTGAGTTGGTCTTGTAGCTGAAGAGGTGTCAGCTGACCTCCTGGAAACTGCCACCAAACAACAAAAAATGTCTCAGGGAGTGCTTCTTTGGGAGCCACAAGCCATCACTCATGATTGTAGGACCTATTTGTGCATGTGCATGTGTATTTCTAACCATACACAGCAGATGGGCTGTTCAATATGTCTCTCTAATCCATTCAGGCAACAGCCAATGGAAAGTGTTTGGGAATGGGCAGAACCTTTTTAAAAGCATATCTGGCAGGTGACTGGATGATTGTTCTGTCATTAATGGGCCAATCAGATAATGTAGTAGGCAGGGGGTACTTCTGCAGTGGAAAGTACAAAATATGAGCTACTTCACAGAACAAAAAAGGCCAGAATTGGCATGAAAATATCCTTTCTGCTGAGAAATGCTTTCAGATGTGATCCAGATCTAATAAAACTGCTGCTGAAGCTGTTAGCATGTATGCTAACCTTTGTACAATCGGTCCCTCCCTGCTGTCCTCTTGCTTGTAGGTCCCACCTCCTCCTACTCTTAAGGACTCTGATTGGGCCGTGCCGCTTCAGGCTGAGCACAGTCGTTGTAGATTGGAGCTTGGCAAGATGGACCTGCCTGATTACAGGCATTGAATCAGATGGATCCAGTTGCACTATAAGGTTAGTGTATTTCAGCATATGTATGTGTAGCACGTCTCAACAACAGTTTAAAAAATAGAGATCCCAATAAGGGATTAATAAAATCTGCTGTCTTCTTGCTTTATCAAAGACCTGCATACATAAACGTGTTCCCAAAAAAACATATGACTTAAATAGAAGTATTATTTTTACCCAAGAGGGTGTAAAGTGACCCAATTCAGTCAGATGAAGTAGTTTTAACAAACTCATTGAACACTTTGTTAGGAACAGCTTGCTAGAGCCAGGTTAGACCCCCTTTGCCCTTAGAAGTGCTTTAAGTCTTCTGGAATAGAATCAACATAATCCTCAGAGAGTTTGGTCCATATTGACACGATAGCATCACAAAGTTGCTGCACATCCTCAATGAGAATCTCCTGTTCTACCACATCCCAAAGGTGCTCTATTGGATTCAAATTTGGTGACTGTGGAGGCCACTGCAGTACGGTGAACTCTTTGTCATGTTCAAGAAACTAGTTTGAAATGATTTAAGCTTTGTGACATTATGGTGGAAGTAGCTATCAGAGGATAAGTTCACTGGACATGGTCTTTAGACTATGTTCAGTTGGTACTAAGGGGGCCAAAGTGTGCCAAGAAAATATTTCTACACCCTTACACCACCACAACCAGCCTGAACCTTTGATACAAGGCAGGATGGATCCAAGCTTGTTTACACCAAATTCTGACACTATTTTCTGAATGTAGCACCAAAAATCCAGAAATTTCAGACCAGGCAACATTTACCTACATTTGGTGAGCCCATGTGAACTGTTACCTCAGTTTTATGTTTTATTTTTCTGACTGGAGTGGCACCCAGTGTGGTTTTCAACTGGTGTAGCCGATCTGAAGATTTGAAATGATGTATGTCCCGAAATGGTCTTCTGCATACTTTGGTTATAACAACAGGGTATTTGAGTTACTGTTTCCTTTCTATCATCTCAAACACTGTGGCCTCTCTCCTCAGACCTCTGGCATCAACAAGGTATTTTCTAACCCATTTGTACTTTTTATTGCCCTTTAAGCTTCACTATTGTGACAAATGTAATATTGTGCATTTTTGCTTATCATCTTCCAGGTCAAAGGCTAGCAAAGAAACTAAATAATGCATGGTATAATAGGTCAATTTGGGGCAGACTAAGACATCTATGATCAAGAGTAAATTAATTCCCAAGTGCATTTTTATACCTGTTGATGCGACTTAGAGAAATAAGATTCAATCAGACAACCATGTGTACATAATTCTGCAAATTGTGTTATTCAGACTCACACAGAAAATTACTCTCCATAACATTGTGCAAACACTTTTTTTTGTAAATGTGGTCAAAATACCTTGTTGATGGGTCAGAGGAGAATGGCCAGAGTAGTCCAAGACAACAGAAATCCAAATAACCACACACATACAAACCAATGTATGCAGAAGATCATTTCTGAACACACAACAAATCTTGAAGCAGAAAAGCTACAACAGCAAAAGACTACATCAGGCAGAGGGAACAGTTTGCATAGTTTCACCAAACTGGATAATACAACATTCTGTTTTTGTTCCTGGTTATTTAAGTCTCTATTTCTGCTGCCACATTCAGATGGTTTTGTCAGAGTTTGGCATGAACATGGTGAAAGCATGGATACATGCTGCCTTGTTGGTGTAATGGT
This sequence comes from Cetoscarus ocellatus, assembly GCA_037902135.1. NCBI lineage: Eukaryota > Metazoa > Chordata > Actinopteri > Labriformes > Labridae > Cetoscarus > Cetoscarus ocellatus. The sequence goes on along the minus strand of JBAMNC010000693.1, from coordinate 717,155 downwards.
GTTGAGATGTTTTCTTGGCAAACTTTGGTGTCCTTAGTACTAGGGATGCATGATATTGGATTTTTTGCCAATGTGGCAATATTTCCAAACTCATTTTCACCGACACTGATACTGTGTGACAAGAGAACAAAGCCTCTACTTAACTAAAATAGACCTGTCCCTTTCAGGGCAGCAAAATTACACTTTATTCTTAAAAAATTATATTTTTGATTTTTAAAAGTGGATATTCAATGATGATGAAGGAAACCACAGAGTGCATTAGACATTTAGCCAGTATATGGGGTAATTATGGTCAGTTATATGTTATATGATCAGTTAATTTATATCCCCTGATACCAATAATTAACTTTTCAGGCCAATATCTGCCATTATTGGTCAGATAATATTGTGCATTCCTACTTAGTACCAATTTAGCATTGCTTTATCGCCACAGCCTACCTGTTGGTGACCATGTCCTTCCCTTTATGACCACAGTGTATCCAACCTCCAAGGGGTCACAAAGGTCAAATCATCTCATAGTGTTTTTTTTTCATGACAGTGAGTTCACTGTACCCCAATGGCCTCCACATTCACCAGATCTAAATCCAATAGAACAGATTTGCATGATGGAAAATCTGCAGCAGAGAGTGATGCTATCATGTCAATATGGACTCAAATCTCTAAGGAGAATTTTCAGGCTTTGTTGAATTTATGCCGTGAAGGAAGGCAGTTCTGAAGGCAAAAGGAGGTCCATCCTGGTGCTTGCAAGGTTTACTTTATGCTTGGCCTCTACCACCAACCTTCCTGCTATCTCTTCAGGCTCTGACACTCACTAATGTCATCACTATCCCCAAGTTTAACTGAAGGACCATGTCGCTGGCTTATACCCCATTTTACGGGAGTCACCTCAGGTTCACGTCTAACCCAATCAGGGCTGTAACTGATGACATCACAACCTAGGAGGGGCTGTTTCTTGAGCCAAAGAAATTCCTGTACGGGTCTATCATTACAATCATTATTAACTCTGTGTTCTTTCTTTCCTCTCTCTCTCTCTCTCTCTCTCACTCCTCTGCAGCCGCTCGGTGTCTGCTTTGTGTCCTCAACAGCTAAAAAGCTAATGTGCTGAAAGGCTGGTTCTTGTCTCCCCAAGCTTATTGAAATCATGTGAATGCCATTTGTGCTTAATCCTTCTGGGTGTGCCATAAAGAGAAGAGAGTCGGCAGCTCCTGAAGAGAGATGAGAGGACCTCAGGGGATTCACTTTGCAGAGAGAGAGGGAGAGAAAGAAAGAGAGGAAGAGAGAGAGAGAGAGACTGACAAGCTAACCAAAATACATCTCATAATTTGATTAGGTTACAATGACAATCTTTATTTATAGTCGGCGCAGAATCAGCAAGAGAGGTGTGTTTTTCTGTTGTTTTTTTTTTTTTGTAGCATCACATTCACTTTTTCACAGCTGGCGTCTAAATAAAAATAAGCAATGCTCATGTAGCTGGGGGCTAATTACAGCCAACAGCGTGTCCATCTGACGCCCGGCCCCGACCGCTACAAACACCCACATCCCTCATTAGCTTTGTGATCACTCATTTTAGTTAGCGAGGGGTCGCATCCCCCCCTTTATAAAAAAAACCCGAGGAAAATCAAGTCACTGGAACACCTTCCATATGCATGAGAATTACATCAGAGACGGCGCTGTTGTCGAGGCTTTTGAAATAATAATGCGGCAAATGATAACGCCTCGGGACGCTACAACACCTCATTACAGCTCCGAGTAGTTCTTGTAAAGGAGGAAAAAAATACAGGCTGGAATGAATAGGAGCAACATGGCGACACTTGAACAACAGCAGTATTTATATTCATACGTTTACATCAAATTGTTGCTTCCACACAAAAGAGCCCGGAACAGCGGCGGGGGTTTGAACTCGGGGTTAATGAAAAAGTCCCCGGCGTCGAGTTACCTGCTTGTCTGCAGGTGTGCCCCCCCGTCTGTCGAAACAAACATTTCATTTGTGCGCCACATGTTCCTCAGACGAAACCCCTGTAAAAGTTGTTCAATAAATTTTACCGTCTGTTTTACAGACCTCCCCTTTCCCCCCGTGTGTCATTTTTTTAATTGAAAGTGGATTCTAACTCGACTATAAACATCATTCCACCCAATCAGAGCTGGTTTAGATCAAATGGCTGTTTCAATGGGCCACATGCCTTCAACCTCGCTTCGTCTCCCCGGCGCTCGCACTGTTAAACACTCTGGCACTCTTTTAAGACTGCGAGATGGCTGTCACTGTATTTTGTCAGCAAAGCATAATATTTCTTCAGGAGTTCTGAACCCGGCACTCAGCGGGGTGGAAATGAAAATAAGGCAGTACATAAACGGAGGGAGTCAGCCGTAAATCACCTAACACGCACGAGGGGAGGCAGCAGGTAGACGCTGCTGGCTGTCACGGCGCTCCCCTGGAAAGCAGATTGGACACCAGCCATCATGCTTTAATCAAACTGCACATAATAGACGCATCCCTGCTCTTTACCACACATATCGTCAAAAACACACACACCAAAGAAGTGAGCGTCAGACTTTTCCAACTATTTAAATGTGGCTTATGTTTGTTTGTTTGGGTGTCAGAGGTTATTCTTTTGTGCTTTCCTAAAAGCGATCTTTGAAGCTTAATTCAGCGGTTCACGCACGCACACACCGACACACACCGTCTTCAAAGGTCGGCTCTCTTTGCTGTGATATGAAGCTTTTTTTTGACATGCGGCATGTCAAATGATAACGTTATTGTTGGCGAGACTCTTTTATAGCGCTATAATTTTATTCTGACTTTTCTTTTTTTTAATTAAACAGTGGATGTCTGGCACAGCTGAGGGTTTGCATTGTGAGTGTGGTTTGAAAGCTAACAGCAAACAGATGGGGAAGTGTTCATTATGTTATGGGAGCGGGATCATGCACTGAATAATACCAGGAATTATCAATTGACTATTTACAGCAGAGGTTCCCAACCAACAGGCTGTGGGCAGTACTAGGCCATAGATCATTTGGCGCAGGGTCATAAAGAAACAATAAAAACTAGAAAGCACATGCAAACCTCTGCCAAAGTAGCTCACATATTTGTTACATCTATAAGCAATAGTTCCATGATAAAGTTACCATCATAATATGATTCCATGACCCTGGAAACCCATACCTAGCACTCAGAATCATGTTGATAACATTATTAGTTAGACAGTTATTGAGCAATAACAATCGTTCACTAATGGTGGTTATCTGGATCACCACCAAAATCGAATCATTTTTAAGTTGGGCCATTACCAACATCTCCTGAAAATTTCAGCAAAATCAGTCAGGTAGTTTTTGCGTAATCTTGCAAACAAACAAACAAACAAACAAACAAGCACATGCCGGCAAAAACATAACCTCCTTGGCGGAGGTAACAATAAAAATTAAGAATGAAGGATCTTACTGCAGTGTCCAGTCCAGCCAATGTTTCCTGAGTATCTTTAATCCTGAAGTGGGTTAAATACAAGGCTTTCAGTGGCATCATGTTCTGCTATGTATCAGCTAATGTCCACCCCTACAGATCCAGGTGCTTCAAATTTCCTATTCCAGCCAGCTGTCTGCCAGATTCCAACTACCGTAATTTCTCGTTTAAAACATTTATTTTGCTCTTAAATAAGGTCTAATTTTTGGGTGCATATTATACACAAGCACAAACAAAATATGTAAACTATTTCGTCTCCGAACATTGCAGTTACAACACATTTGTATCTCTTTGTATCTCACATTTGTATATCTGAATGCTATTGACAACAGACAAAGGCTATCTTATTTTTTAAATTTTTTTTTAATCCACAGACAAAGGTTCTGTATTGTGGTTTAATTTACTAACAACTACACAGAAGCTTGCCATGCCCTTTCACCTCTCCTCTGCATACATTTTGATGGGGAGATTTTATGCAAAAGAAAAACACGACATGAATTTTGAATGTTTGAAAGTCCAACATAACACTCAAGTTTTGTCTTATTTTAATAAAATACTAAATATGTATAATATCAGAGTGTTAATTATCATGGAGCTGCATCGAGCTTGCCATGGTCTCACCTTTTTCATGGAAAAAAAAGCGTTAAACGCTATGGGGACATTTTTCATTAAGACCAGCCCTATGAGCCATCACAATGTATTTATATCAGAATGTTCCCATTTCGTATTATCATGACAGATTTGGTTCCATAAACATCCATCAAGTGCAGTTTTATTATAGAATCTGTTTTTACATTTTTAAACCAGGAATCAACTCTGAGATCTTCTGCATTTTCTGCTCAATGTCACAACTTTAGAAATGTCAAAAACCACAAACAGCCTGTTAAAAAAGGACTGACGTTCTCCTTACAAACTGTCTAATATGTCACTTAAGTCAAAAATAGGGTTTGAAGAAATAATAACAACAACATCCACGACACCTCCTGAGTTGTTAGACTTCAGCAAATCATGCAGGGGTTTGACTAATGATGCTCTCATTATGTGGGGTGTGGGTTGAAAGGCGCTCGGAGGTTGTCTACCAAATGATTACCGTATTCAGCTCAAAAGCTGCTCTGATTGTGTAGAGGCTCTTCTAACATGAGTGCTCTCAAAGGCTCCACAGGTCAAATCATCAAATTAGGCGTCATATTGTCTTTTAAATCCTCCACCTGCCACCAATTTAAAACAGCACCTACGAGGCTGTGAGGGTTCATCAGGAGATCTCCATCAAGAGGCGACAACAGGAGGTCATACAACACAATAAAATAAAGGCAACTGTAGATCCTCTGTGTTCACTTTAAACTGAAACTAAAAGTGCTCAGGGAGCACAAAGCTCTGCCAAGGCATTTCGAGCACTGTCAGGCAAGTTATTGTCAATAATGTGGAAAGCTACCCTGTCTTACGCTGTTAGGAAATCCTTTAAATAATTTCTGGATCAACATTTGAATTTGAATCACCACCAAAATATCAACACTGCTTCCCCTGTGCCATGACCAACTCTCCTTAAAAATGTCATCACTATCTGTTGTGAACTGATTGAGATATTACTGAAAATGTGGAAAAGTGCCCTATCTTGCACTATTACCACAAAAAAAAAAAAAAAAAAAAAAAAAAAAAAAAAAAAAAACTCATCTGGATCCACATCCGGTGTCGAATCACCACTAAATCTAAACACTGCACCCCTGTGCTGTGACCAACACTCCTTGAAAACGTCACCAATATCTGTTGAGAACTTCCAAAGTTATTAACGAAAATATGGAAAACTACCCTGTCTCACGCTGTTAAGAAATCATTAAAAAATTCCTGGATCAATTGGATTAGAATCACAACCAAAATATAAACATTGCTCCCTTGTGCCATGACCAAAATTCCCTGAAAATGTCATCAATATCTGCTGTGAACTGACTGAGATATTACTGAAAATGTGGAAGACTGCCCTATCTGTCAATCTTAAACCCTTAAGAAAATTCCTAGATCGTCATCCAAATTTGGATCACCACCAAAATCTAATCACCTCTTCCTTATACCATGCCTAAGATTTACCAAATATGTAATGATCTTATGCCTGATCTTGCAATGTTACCAAATCTTAACAAAAAAAAACTCCTGGGGTCGAATCACCACCAAAATCTAAAAACTGCTGTCCTGTGCCATGACCAACATTCCTTGGAAATGTAATCAAAATCCATTGAGACTTTAATGAGATATAAAGGGAAAAGTGAAAAACTGCCCTGTCTTGCACTGTTATCAAATTCTTTTAAAAGAATCATCTGAATTCATCTTGCCACCAAAATGTAATCACTTCTTCCTCGCGCCATGGTCAACATTTTCTGAAAATGTCTTAAATATTTGTGGAGAATTCACTAAGTTATTAGTAAAAATGACAAAAACTGCCCTATATTTTGAGTTTCCACTGCCAAATGTACATTCACAATGGGCAGGGATGTAAGCCGGGAATACAGGTCCATGCCAGCTACATAAATGTATGACGTCACAGTTGCACAGTTTGTGCAACTGTCTGAAGTAGAGTGCGGCTGAGAACAAAGAGCAACAATGGAGGACTTCCAGCTTTTTGGCACTCCATGCAGTATTGTTTCCATAGCCGCTAGGTCCGCTAATTATCAGCAACGTTGGGCTTCTTTTTTCAAAAAGTTGCCTGTAAATATTGGCAGTTGCAGGTTGCTTTTTCTTTGGGGGGGCTTTTTCCAAAAGTACAGTTGTTCATTTGGACTTGGTGTGCCCCCAAACCCAGGAGGGATCTGATCACACTTCACTACCAATATAAACACAATTCTGAAGTTACATCAACTATGATGTTTCCACCAAAAAGAAATAATTAAATCCCAAAATTAAATTTAATTCTAATGTAGCTATTTCTGTTTTCACCGTAATAAAGCTGTAGAAGATCAACATTAAACTTAGGCCCTGTTTACACAGAGACGCTCCCACCTGAAACGCAAAGGTTTTTCCTTTGCATCTTCAAAAACGATCTGCGTTCAGACGGAGACTCGAGAACGACTGAAAACGCTGTAGTGTGCATGCCAGTCCAGTAGATGGCGATGTAGGTTTGCAGAGAAACAGCGCTGTTACAACACATGTATGAAGAAGAAAAACTTTTCACAAACAACAATGGTGAGTGGACGCACGAAGATGCAGGAGTTTCTTGTCTGGACAAGAAATCTGTCTGCATAGTTTTGTCTGGATAACAAACCAAGCACAGTAAGCAGCACACATGTTACTCGGTAGATGGCCAAAGCTGTTGTTGTTCCTGGTATACGCGCGCAGCCTTCATTTGAAAGAGTACTGCGCATGCGTAGACGTCAGCGTTTCCCCCTGAAACGATGAATTCTGTTTACATGAGACTGGGTGGCGATGCGTTTTGAAAACTCTCCACCTTGAACTTTCAAAAGTTTGCGGATTCAAGCACTCTGGGCACTGGTCTTATGTAAACGGGAGGCTAAAATGCAATCAAAACTCTTCGGATTCGGCTGACAATGGAGTCGTGTAAACAGGGCCTTAGATAAAAGCGATGAAAAGATAAAAGTCTGACTGTGGCTGTGTTTGAAACTGTTTCCTATCACGTATGTAGTGCACTGTATAGCGTGTTCGCCATTTTGCAGTGTTCAAATTCATAGTGGTTAATTTCATTCACTATATAGTGCACTATAAAATACCCACAATGCGCAGCAAATGTGAGTGTACGTACGATGTACCCTATATTGCACTCCCGTATACCACAATGCAATGCAGTTGTGTTTTTCCAGAGGAGAAGAAGAAGAGAAAGATGGCTGCTACAGCACAAATTGGCGCTGCTTTTGTTTATAAATGTAAGTAACGTCTCTGCCTGTGCCTGAGAAGCAGCAATTGTGCTAGCAGCATCCAAAAAACAAAAAGGAACCATTTTCATTTTGAAAACTTCACAGCTTTAGCAACCATATAGGGGTGCTAACTTGTAGCTCAAAAGCTAACTACAACCAACCATTACTTTGCTAGCTCACTCTGAGTAGCTGTAGCTCATGAACTATTGTGGGCAATTACAGCTCGCGAGAATATTAGAATATGTCAGTGTAGTGTCCGAAATCTCGTTTGGTCTCTCCCTATGTAGTTCACTATTTCATGAACACTATATAGGGAATAGTGAGGGAGTGAATGAGTGAACGGTTTCTAACACAGCTTGGGCTCTAATTTCCTGGCGCAACTCAGGGTGGCGCAGGGTAGCGCAGCCTGGCGCACTCAGCGCAGTGGTAATTTCAACCGGTGCACCGCCGTGCGCAGCCAATTTGGCATTTTGGTAGGCCGGCTGCGCCAAGATGGGTGTGATGGCGCACCAGGGGGAGGTGTCCACAGATTCAGATTGGCGAAGTGACAATTTCGTGCCAAAAAACGGTGCGGAAGGTGCGCTGAAAGCCCGCCAGCTCCAACCTGGTCTATTCTCGGCGCAGACGAGGCGCACCCCGGGCAGTGGTAATTTGGCTGACAGGCGCGCTGTGCGCACACATCACCAAAACCTCACAGGCAGGTATCCAGAGTGTCAGGCACATTTCAATGCAATAAACAATCACAGCAACCACTATTTAATGTAACCGTCTGAACCAGCACATTCATTTGTATCTATATTAATTGTCCTGTCACATCTGATGTCAGATCAGAGACGTTTGTCATAACTAACGAGTTCATATCTCTCAGCCAACCACAAACAGCCACATCATATGATATGGAGTATCCGGCTTCTCTCATCTCATGAAATTCATAAGAAAAGAAAAAAAGAGAGAGACGCTCGCTGAATAAGTGTGAGTCACTCGGTGTCTGAAGGATTTACCTGTGATTGCCCATATTTCTCTGTTTTAATCTTTATTCTTAACGTGATCTAGAAAGATGGAGTACATTATTGCAAGGAGGATGAGGAGGAGATATCGGGGAGAATATTTCACCAAAGGTTCTGCTATTTAGTGATGACAGACCAGGAATGCAGATTGATCACAAGCACGATGAATGGATTAGCCTGCTGCTGTGTTTAAATGTAATTATCACTTAATTTTGTACTCATATTTATGACACAGGAAAAGATTACATCTGTCCCGCGAGTTGGTCCATGCATCGTGGCCTCCGATGCGCGGCCCGGTGGCCCCTGCGCTCCCCCAATTGCTGCAAAAGTGACAGCGGCTCTGACCTTCTTCTCCACCGAGGTGAAATTGTCACTGTGCCTCGCCCACGGCGCATTTAAAGGCGAGGAGAGGCGTTCATTTGATTGGTGAAGATTACGCTAGGCTGTGTTAAACCCACTCACGCCTTCTCTCCTCCCTCTCTGCCATTTGCGCAGGTGGGAGAGATGGAGGCGTGGGTGCGCCTCCCTGCGCCAGTCTGCGCCGTGCACGAAACTTGCAAAATGCCCTGGACACACCCCGTTGGCTCGGCGCAGGCGCGGTGCAGGGCAGGTGCGCCGCGCCTGGTCTATGAAATTAGAGCCCATAATGTAGATTTCTCTTTAAAAAAAAAAATAATAATCACAATATATCAAATTGAAAAAAAATAATAGTTGGAGGTCGCTTTTTTCATTTTTGGCTTATTTTTATCAACTTGGTTGCTTATGTCAGTAGAAAAATCCGCCAACACTGATTGTTTAATGTTGACATTCTTTACAGCTACAGCAGAGGACAAGTCGCTTCAATCTATGGCTTATTTGAACATGTTTTTGTTTTTGCTGGTGTTGCATGAGCATTGACGATTTTTGTGACCGATCAACAGACTTTAGTGGTTTAAGCTTCACCTTTAAGGCTCGGGTTGGTTATTTGGGTACCTGTTTTCCTCATCCAACAGTGGAAACCGAACTGAACTGGACTGCTTGGTGGAAACATATCTTCAAGGTATAAGAGAAAATAGGGACCAAAACTGACAAATTAACTCCATATTATGATGTAAGGCCATTAATCAAGCTGAATTATTTTCCTCATCAGAGAGACAGTGCTAAGAACACAGTTTGTTGTTATATTGTGGTGTCGAATCACCTGAACGTGACAACAGCTCTGCTCTGGTCCCTGAGGGGAGGCAGACAGATGCAGGCCGATTTGAGAGCAGACACCGGGGATGGTAACCCAAAACCAATTGAGTTAGAGCTTCATTACATAAAGCCAGAGAAGGAGCTTTAAACTATATGAATGATAACCCAATATATTGAGCATTAGCAGAGCGGATTGACATGTGACAGAGGTGCGAGGAGGGGGGACAGCGGCGAAGAGCAGAACAGATGGCTCGCCCTCTCCCTCTGCGTCTCGGCTGTAACACGGTATATCTTGTCGAGGGGCGAGTTTTATTGATTGAATTCCTGCCCTCAGACATGGGTCCTATAGCTACATGTGTCAGGGGCTGCTACTGGCTGTCGGAAACCCAACACCGGGGCACAGGTTGCGCGGCGAGGAGAGGATTGGCCCCTTTTATGAAAGCGGCGCAGCTAGTCCCATCTGTCATGTGGAATAGTGCCTTCCTTTTTGTCAGGGTCTTGTAGAAAAGAGTCTCATTATCACTCAGAGAGCAGATATTAGCAAAAACATGTCCCTGAATTAGCTTTTTCTTGTGTTTTTATTTTTGCATCTTTCATCAAATTAGGCAAGAAGAAAACAAGACTCAAAGGCCCATTTTGCAGAAGATGAAGAGGGGAAAAAAAAAAAAAAAAGCTTGGATGTGATCACGTTGCTTCTGTTTGTGTTTTGTTATCCTGTCAGAAGGGTAATTGCTGCGGTTGCAAAAGATTAAGACCCAGCGAGAAAACACAAGTATTGAGTGGACGCAGATATGCCGCCAACCACAGCTTAATCACAAGAGCACAGTGTGACCCCGCATCTCCTGCAAACAGACCACTTAATCGCACACAGAAGGCTGCAAATATGTCTCCCCCTCAACAAACAGTTCATCATTGAGTGTAAACTATGAAATGATGTTATATAATGATAACCATCAAGAGTGATCCAGTGCACCCAAAGACCTTTCTCATCAATTATCTGTTATTGGAGCCTCTGTATCCTGTGTATTGTGATATTCGTTTACGTTTGATGAATGTTGCGCTCGGCGGGTGTTTCGGTCCCCGGGATATCTTTCTCCCACTGATGTACTTATTAATAATAAATTGAGCGAGGAATGTGTGAGTTCTGCCTCCCTCCACTGTGATTATAGAGACAAAAGAGTGTTTGAAGTATCCATCTTAATACAAAGACACTTTATTAGATAAAACTAACTTGCCCAAGACAAATAGTGACGCAGAGGAGCTGGAGGAACAGCAGAGCTCACGTCTCCTTTTCTTCCTCTAAGATTTTTTCAACAAATCATGAAGTCTTTGAACCAATAATAGAAGAGCAAGTCTTCAATAGTGAGGATGTTTACATGATCACATTGATCCAGTAACCAGAAATATTCAGGTAATGGTAAAAATATGTCATTTAATGTGTTTACTTGCACTTAATTGAAAAATATTGTTTACATGATTTTGTCAATGATAGTTAAGTGGCATTTTCCCTTTAAAAATGGGAAAAACTATACCACTTATCCCTTTTGGGGTCACGAGGGGGAGCTTGAGCCCATCCCAACTGACATTGCGGAGAGGCGGGGTACATCCTGAACTGGTCACAAGCCAATCGTAGGGCCAGATAGAATGTCAATACAGCCTAAATTCAGTTTTATCTTTAATAGCACCCAATAACTCTGAACTCCTAATGCAACAATAGGTTGGTTGGCAGGAACAAATACTACAGCTACAGCCCCAACTAGTGGTGGGAGGCCAGATTACACAACATTTGACAGGCTTTGGTCCAGCTGATTAGATATGACATGAAAAAAAAGTAAACCAAGAGAAAAATAAAACAGTGTTGCAGTTTCACACTGGTGCCACACAGAAAAACAGCCTTTGGACAAAATGACCAAAGGCCAGTAAGATCTGGAACAGTCTCCCACTCTATAAGGGAATGTCCCACATTACAAACTTTCCACTCAAGAAGTGGCTGAAAGCAAACCAGTCCTGTAACCATTGACTTATGAGTTTTTAGAAATGTACTGTCTTGTGATGGGCTCTTATTTTGATGTATTGTCCTGTTTTATGTCCTGCTTTTGTATGTGTGGTGCCTTAGGCATCATGTTTTTATGTTACCTGCCTAGTAACTCTGGATGTAAATTAGCATTGCTGCTATAGTCCAGCATATTTACATGTATTGCTTTCTGAATAGATGTTAATTAATGTGCTGTCCCTATCAACCCATTAAAGCCTGTTGAATCATATTTGATACTTACTTCTATCTAATCAATATGATCAACAAATTACAAAAAAAAATCTGAATTCAATCAGATAGATTATAAAAAAAATGTCCTCAAGTGGATTATCAGTTGCCATAAACACCTAATGTATCAAATGAGATACAAAAAATATGTATGTTACATTTTATGGAAATTTTGATTTTTCAGGATTTCAGTAGAAAGTGAAATAAACATTTCAGCTTCAAAAAATTTAGAATTTTCTGGCTATAATTTGTGTTGTCAGGCTTTAAAGGGTTAAATAAATAAATAAAAAAATAAAAGTGGAAGGTGAAAGGTGACTTAAGTCTTCAGTCTTGTCTTGAGCCAATCCAAACCCAATAGCAATGGCTTCATAAATGCGACACAAGATGCTAGGCTCAGATTCTGATTCAGAATATTTATTGTACCCTTGGGTAAATTCGCTTTACAGTGAGTGAGTTCTCTCGTATTGTAAACACATAAAACAAACACAAGACAAGACAAAGTGACGACAGTGCTTAGGCTAAAAGAACAAAGAGGACGGCCCCAAGATAAAAAGCAATATATGTTAAAACATCAGGAGGCCTAAATATACGTCAAACTCATATGAACATAGCAAAGGGACAACAGGGTGAACAGCTCTACTTCCCTCAGCTGTTGTCCGGATGGACCTGTGAAGTATATCCTGTCGATAAATGAAACAGTCTATCTGCCATATCAGCTTTCGTGTACTTTCTTTAAAAAGAATTAGAGATCATAAGAAGACAAATTAAATGATATGTATACACCTACTAAACATATACAACATATTATTGGACAAGAGGCTTAGTTTATTATTGATCATAATCTAATAATGGCCTTTATCCAATAAAGAATATTCAGCTCTGTTGCAGTGTTAATTTAACACTTTTCAATTTAGTTTCAGTTTTCATCTTTTGCCTTAAATATCTTTTGGTTTCCGTCATAATTTAGTCATCTAAATTTTTTAAGTTTTAGTCTAGTTTTAGTTGAGGAAATTTCCCATTTTAGTAGACTAAAACATAAAGTGAAAAGTGTAAGGCATTTTATATGTTTCCTTGAATTTCTGAAATCATGTTTTACAGTTGGATAAAATGAAACATCTAATAACCCTTTACTGAATGCTAGTAAAGTTTTAATGTACAAATTAACAGAAATAAATTTAATTTTTGTGTGAAATGCAGTCACTTTTATTTAGGCTACCTGGCAGAGCATCTCAGTTATAATACCAGAATTGACAACAAACAGTGAACCTGCTCTACATGAATATATCAATTCATGAAGAGAGTAGCTCTGATTGGATCGCTCCCCAACTTATCCCACCACCACCAAGCTAAGGCAGTTGTGACTGGATGTCCCTCTTAACTCATCCAACCTTTCCACACAACCAAAGTAGCTGTGATTGGATATATTCCTAACTTGTTCCTACTTTCTACATGACGAAATTAGGTCTGATTGGATTAAGTCTCTGTCAAACATTTTAGTCTAGTTTTTATTTGTTGATGAAAATGTCAGTTAATATAGTTTTAGTTTTTGTCCATGTGCACTTGTTTTTATTAGTTACAGTCTAGTTTTCGTCAGGAGAAAAAAGGTTGTTGATGAAAACTATGATGAAAATAATTACTCAACAAAATCAACACGGTGCTGTCGTTAACATGACTATTTGAATAATCACATAACTCCAGAAATCACTTACAGATCTTTAGTGTGCCAATATCAGACTCAGTGTCAGATGAGGTGAGACTGGAGGTAAGGATGTGGTTCGTGTTGGTTTGAATAATTTTTCTGGCTGTGAAAACCACCAGAGTTATTTACCGGTCGTTCAGATATCCACATCTGCAACCACCCGCCTCTGATTCCCCTCCCCTCCTGCTGTTCTTACACCAACAATACATAATCTTCATGTGTCAGACATACAGAGTGAAAATACAGGGGGTGGTATTTATGCCTTCACTGCAGCTCCACGGGTAGATGTTTTTTCTGCCGCTCTATCAAAGAGCAGTCAGTCACCTCGGCCTTATAAACCACGCACAAGCTGCACTTTGTGAAAACATGCCGATTAAGTTTGCGCGCCGCGGCCGGCCGTGAAGGCTGTAAATTTCCCTGCTAACAAAGTTTACATTGATTCAGATATGAGCACTTGTCCGTGTGTAACAACGATAACCTTTTAGTAGATTTGGAAAACATATTTGACACCCATTAAAATAACGAATGATTTTTCTCCTCCCCAGAGGAAGGCAGAGAAGGTGTGTTTGGACAGGAGGGGGGTTAACGCGCTGTGACTTCACAGCAGACGTGGGTCCAGCTGCAGCCCCCGGACAGAAAGCACAGAGCAGACGGCACATTAAATCACAAATGTGAAAAATGATGTTGGTATTAGACAGCATTAGGAAGCAATAAACTGGTCGACACTGAGCAAATACTGACCGATGTTTTCATATAAAACATATTATGTTAACACACATCTGCTTTAGTTTTTGATTGATGCAACCCAGAAACGATTTAACATTTAGTCTCCTCAAATATAAACTTCTAATCTTTTTATTGGACTTTTCATGCAGGCTTGATTAGACTTAATTAAAAAATAAACTAAGATGTTTCTAGGAAAAGTGCTGGCAATGAACAAAGTCACAAAAAAGTCGTGTTTCATGAAACATGGATCCCTCATTTTTAAATCACAAATTTTTCTGTCAAAGACAAACAAAAACAAAAAAAACAACACTGAATGCCTGTGACCTGCAATCCCTCAGGCAAGACTAAATTATAAACCATCATCATTCAGTAAAGGATATCACCACATGGGCTTCAGAAAACCATTGTCAGATAACACAGTTCATCTCAACATCTACAAGGTCAAGGTCAAACTCTACCATGCAAAGACAAAGACAAATATCAACAACAATATCAGAAACACTGCTGGCTTCTCTGAGCCCAAGCTCATCCGAGATGGAAAAGTCTGCTGTGGTCTGAGTTCACATTTCAGTCTACTTCAAAGACACGTGAAACACATCTTGAAAATGCACGTACCATAAATTGAATGGAAAATTAACATATTTTGTGTTGTTTTAAATATGACAACAAGCATCACATATTCAACCTGACATTTAAAGGGTTAAGAAGAGATTCTAACAAAAACAGAATTAGCTGACTGAGGAAACGCCATCTTGAAACAGGACTAGGGCCCCTTTATGCCTACACTGTAACATGTAACTCTCCACTTTTGTTACTAGGACATAATATTCCATGTTGGCTTGACAAAAGATTACACAATTTTTTGAAATAACATGGAATTTTTAGTTGACAACGTCTCAACTACCCTAGAGACACCTAACTTAAAAAACTATGTCCATACAAATCAACAATGTATGTCAACTGAAGCTCACATTAGTTGTATGGGTGTGGAGATCAAACGTATCTACGCAATGACATCACGTACCTACCTCCAAGATGCATTACGGAAGTCAATAGATGAAGACACATGAACGACCAGACAACGGTATCGCCATTTTAACCTTTTCAAAAGATTAATAAAACTACATTGGGTATAGTTATGATGACAATTAAAACAGCAGGTTATTTTTATTTGGAAGAAATTGATTTGCAAGTTCAATTACTTAACAAATGTAAGTCAACCAAACTAGCACAAGAGTTCATACAATAGACCCCTTTATTTGATCTGAAATATATTTTTAAGTCAAGAGAATTACCAAAGTTGTTGAACAAATATAAAAATCTAGATCAAATAAAGTGAAACAAAAATCAACTCAGCATGCAGGTTTTCATTAATATAACATCCGGTTTTGTTACAAAAACTAACTGGTTCAGTTGACTTAAAGTAAAATTTTAAGGAGGCCCTTGCACTCATTTTTTTATGTTTAAACAACAAGATACAATTTACAGTGTAGGGCTGCCTTTGGAGCAGGCAGCTACTGCCGCTGTAAACTAGGGAAAGGAGAGATGTCCTGTGCATAAAGGAGCTCTCTCATGTAGGAGACATAAAACAAGCTAAAGGGTATAAAGTAAGAAAGGGCTCTTCAAAATCCAATATTAGCACAAAAATAGCATAAAAAACATGCCTGATTTTGAAGGGCTAGAAGAATGTCATGCAAAAACACCTCAGAGGCCTTTTTATATATAGTATGTCTACAGTTCTAGTAATTATCTCTGATTATATACTGAAAAACCCTCAGCATGAGCTTTAAATTAAACTCTGTCCACCTAAATAAGCCCCTGATTAGCAGGATTAATGGCCCGAAAAATGTGACCTTCATGAGTTAAATTTGAGGCAGTTTCATGTTTCTTAAGTGCGGAGCGTTCATGTGTTGAGTATATGAGTGCTGTGTTGTAGCTGACGTGTTCTAATGTCTTTAAACAATTTCTAAGCGAGGAAACCATTGAAACTTCAGCCTTTAAAGAAACTGCATTGTTCGGTTTCCATTTTAAAGTGTATACATAAGAGAGTATGTACGCGTGTCCGTTCTTTTAGAGCTGATTTCGTGAGGAAAGTATTTTCATAACGCCATGTTCAGGTTAGATTCGACTTCAATGAGCTCTGACAAGAAAAGCTCATAGTCTTGAATTTGTAGAAGTATCAAAGAACAAAAGAAAGAACAAGTATGCCTCTCTCATTTCTTCTCTCCCAAAAAAAGCAGGAACACATGTCAGTCGGTTGTGTGTTCTTCCAGAGGTAAAATATTTTTCCAAGCAAAAAGCACCAAAGTGACATCTCCATCACTGAAAGTAGTTTGTCCTCCGCAGTTCAGTGAAAATATTATGAGAAGCCCGGAGACGCAGTCTTAAAGAGGAGGGGGGGCGGGGATGAGTGACGGACAGCTTTGACACACCGGAGTACTTAGACAATTACTAACAGTTTCTGCCAGTCACCACATCTGACACAACACAAACACGGCGCGGATAATTTTACATTACACTGCCGGGCATGGGTCACTTTAAAGGAACACAGGGAAGCCCCGTTTCAGCTTGCATTTCAAGGCCAATCATCTAAATTGGCCCCACAACACAACCGGCTGCCTGAGACCCATACTCTCTCTCTCTCTCTCTCTCTCTCTCTCTCTCTCTCGACGTCGGCAATGCAGCTCCCACAACAGATGATAACCATGAAAACAAGAGGGCGAGCAGATCTTTGAAGTGCAGCTGTCAGTCAACATGTTTCCAGAGTGGGAACCATGAGGGTAAAATGGTGTACAGGTGTGGGGGCAGACGCAGTTGGACCCCAGCAGGTCAAGCAGATACATAAGTGGGGAGGGGGTGAGGAGGGAGGAGGGGTGGATGTAATGGTGAGAACAAACCTCAGAGTGAAAGCAAAAAAAAAATGTGGTGCTGCCAGGACGGCATGCTTATGGAGGTTAGCATAGTGTGGGTCAAAGACCATGAGTTTACTGCACTTTACTAAAGCCAAACTTGCAAAAATATTTCCAGCCCTAAACCCTGTGCGTGACAGGTGTAAACAAGCCCCTGCAACTATTTACAATGCTGTGATCCAGTTCAAAACTTGTTCCTTTCTGGTCGTCCTTCTTTGACACGCTTTCTCTGTCTTATCGCTGCATTATTACGCCCTCTCCAATTGCTGGAATTTTTGGTATATTTCTATGTCCAGCTTATTCAAATATGCCTAGTCAGATAAAATAAAGTTATTGCTTTTTCCTCTTTATTAGCTAAATGGGAAATTTTGTTTAAATGGAAAGATGTGACTCTTCCATCACACAACCAACGGCTGAGAGATGTGATGTACAACCTTAAGCTGGAAAAGATAAGATGTACCCTTAACAGCTTCTGTAAGAACTTTTAAAAAACCTGGGAGCCACTTATGCAATATGTCAAAAGTGTACCCGGTCTGGAACTTTGAATTAACAACCTTCAGGAGGTATTTCCTTTAACTGTTGTGAATCGGAATGCATGTTTTTAATATATATATATATTTTTTAATTACTACATATGTGTTTGTTTATATATGAACATACATACATGTATGTGTGTTTACGTTTATGTTATTTTTTTCCTCTCTCATTATTATTTTATTTAAATTATATACTTTGATTTCTGCTTTTATGGGTTTGTGTAATGTTGCAAAAATGAAAATCTTACATAAATAAAGTGTTTAAAAAAGACCATGAGTTTGGGGGCTATTGCTGAAATAATCAAACAAGCAAATGGAAAAAAAAGTTTTTGAGATTTTTTGACATTTCTTTTCAAATGACATTTATCACCAATAAACAAAACTTTCATACTTTTTGAAGCACCAACAGCTGGTGAATGTAAAAAGCTCATGCTAGGCTACCTAGAAGCAGATTTGATAATATGTTATTTCCTTTAGCCCATTCCACTGTCATTACTTTTACCAATATCAACCTCAGAGTGATCAGTCAATTAAAATACACGGTAGCTCCTGCAAATGTCACACATATATTACTATATCTTTGACTACAAACATGGACAACCTGCTGCTGTGAGTCCATCTGCTTTATCGTACATTAACCATTATAAAAACCACCAGATGTGCAACTTACTCATGCCATGGGCACTAACGCACCCCCATATCACCCCCACTGATAACAGTCTGGATGGTCCTTTTCCTCTTTAGCCCGGAGGACACCACGTCCATAATGTCCAAAACAGTCTGAAATGTGGACTCAGACCACAGCAGACTTTTCCACTTTGCCTCACTCCATCTCAGATGAGCTAGGGCTCAGAGAAGCCAGCAGCGTTTCTGATATTGTTATTGATATTTGGCTTTGACTTTGCATGGTAGAGTTTGACCTTGACCTTGTAGATGTAGAGATGAACTGTGTTAACTGACAATGGTTTTCTGAAGTGTTCCTGAGCCCACGTGGTGATATCCTTTACTGAATGATGCTGGTTTATAATGCAGTGCTGCTTGAGGGATCAAAGGTCACAGGCCTTGCTGCTTACGTGCAGAGATTTCTCAGGATTCTCTGAATCTTTTGATGATATTATGGACTATGCATGATGAAATCCCTACATTCCTTGCAACTGCACATGTTCTTCTTAAGAAGTTGGACTATTTGCTCATGCAGTTGGTCACAAAGTGGTGAACCTCGTCCCATCCTTACTTGTGACCAAACCTCAGAATCCCTGAAAGACTGAACTTTTTGTACCCAATCATGGCACACACATGTTTCCAATTAACCTGTTCACCTGTGGAATGCTCCAAACAGGTTTTGAGCATTCCCTAACTTTCCCAGTCTTTTGTTGCCCTTGTCCCAGCTTTTTTGGAACGAGTTGCAGGCATCAAATTCAAACTGAGTGAATTTTTGCAAACAAATACAACATCCCAACTTAATTTGAATTGTAATTCCCACTTTATTAGGGGGAGAAGACATGTAAAACACACTTAAGGGCATGTTAAACTCAAAAAAAGCAGAACATGTGCTCTTTAAAATATGATAGCAGCGGGATGAAACAAGGTTGTCGAAGAATCTGATTGGTTCAATCAGCTGATCTCCTGAGTATGAAGACAGAGTGAGACAAATAAGTGACTTAAATTTTGATGAAAATAAATGAGTCCACAACAGTCTCTGCTTAATCTTTCACTAAACAATGTATAACTTAAATTTGATCCAATAAAACATTAATATTGTTGAAAGAAGACAGTAGAGCTTAGAGGAACTGTAGAGTCGAGTTAAATATAATCTGTTGGTTTCTAACTGTGAGCGACTCCTCGTACATTATTCTATTTTAATGTATTATCATTTTATGCATTGTGAGACATTGATATTTATATATACATCTCAAAGTCCTGCTGACAAACTCAGCTGACTAACTGGATGAAGTGGGGTGTATAAGTCACATATGCTAATTCTAATTTTAAGGTTTGGATGGGCTTAAAAGAAAATACTGACATATTTTCATCTCTCATTAATTCACCGCCTCGCATCCACCAACGAATACAACATGTCATAAAATAACGCTCTTCAAAGAGTGTTTGCTTTCCACCGCTAACGGCCCCTCATTCAGTTTGAGCCCACATCAAACGTCCAATTGACAGACATCCTTGTCATTTCATCATTGGCAATTCACCAGTGTCCACTTTCTGCTGGGAAACGGTTTCCTTTCATTTCCAGACAACAGCTTTAATAACAGGCTGCCAGCCTTCAAAAAAGTCCACTTTGAATTAGTCTGTGCAACAGAAACGCCATAATTTCTGTAAGACTATTTACCTGTTAGGCACCAGCACATCAGGTGACCAAGAGATACTCAACATTGGTCACTTCTGATCTGTTAGTCATTGTCAGAATCAGCCTGGGATGTTCAAGAGGAACACAAACTGAACTCAGAGTGCAAACACGTACAGATGTGGACATAGAAACATGCAATAGGTCCATCTGATACATGCGGAGCCAATGACACAGGGACAATGAATATGTATCAAGTGTCTATAAAAGGGGAATATGTTTTCTCTTTTTCTCTTGTTTGGCTATTTCTCTGGTTGATCATGAATGTATTACTGAAAATAATTACTGAAGAAGAGGCAGAGGGGAAATACCTGAAGACAAACCAGACACAGATAAGAAAAATTCAGTTATGCTAACAGCTGTGATAATGGGCCTAGCAACAGTTCACATCTGTATGACCTGAACAGAGCCAAACAAGTCAGCATGCTCAAGGTTTTATAATCCCTGCTTATGTTCCCCTTTTCTCTTTAGACAGATTTTGACCTGCTCAGATTAAAGTCAGGCCAATGTTAGTCCACTGCTGCAATGCATCATTGTATCCACCATACTGGTAGTGGCAGGTCCATTTTTGCCAATACAATAAGACATGGAATCTGTAGATCTTTCAGAATAAACAGTTCTGATCTTTGAGGGAGATCTTGCAGATCTGAAGCCATTAGAAGATCAGTACACTGTGGCCAAGGAACAAACAAGGTCAGCAACAATACTAAGGTAGGGCCTTGGATTTAAAACAATAACAAAAGAGCAATGTTTCTTTTGTACAGTAATGCATCATAATTTTTTAGTAGGGGGCTCAGTTCTTCTTAGTTCCTGACACACCATGGACCATTCAATATATCATATTAATATACAGAAAATAATTCATTAGTCCATCTGGGCAACAGCCCATAGAACTGTTTGCGAATGGGCAGAACCCTTTAAAAGCAAGTTATTGGACGATCATCCTGTCAATCACATGCATGACGTGAGAATCATATAATATTGTAGGCTGGTGCTAGTGCTGCAATAAAATGTACAAATTTGAGCCATCTTATAGAACAAACTCATGATGACAGTGGAGTGAAAATATCTTTTCTAGTGATAAATGCTTTCAGTGTTGTTATTTGTTTTTAATTAAACAAAGAAATGTGGTCAAGATCTGATAAAACTGCTACTGAAGCTGTAAGCATCTATGCGATTCTCTGTACGAGAAGTCAGTTCCTATTGTTGTCTTGCTTGTAACTCACACAGATTGAGCTGTGTTGCTTCTTTAAAAAAAAAAAAAAAAAAAATCCTGGATCTACATCTAAAATTGGATCACCACCAAAATCGGATCATGTGTTCCTTGTACAATGACCAACACTCCCAAAAAAGTCATCAAAATGCTTTAAGAACTTAATGAGTTATTAGTAAAAAATGTGGAAACAACCCTTGTCTCACAATGCTAACAAATCCTTTAAAAGATTCCTAGATTTACATCCAGATTGAGGTCACCACAAAAATCCACTTATTAGTGAAAATGTAAGAAATTGCTCTGTCTTGCAGGGTTAACAAATCCTTAAAAAAACTGGATCCACTGCCTTGGTTCAGGTCACTTCCAAATTTGAATAACTTCTTTCTTATGCCATGACCAATTTTCCTTAAAAAAGTAATAAAGTCAAATGTGAACTTAATGAGTTAAAAGCAATAATGTGGGAAAACTGCCCCATCTCACACTATAAAGAAATTCTTAAAAAAGTCTGGATCTGTGTGTAAAATCTGTGAGAACTCATTGAGTTATGAGCAAAAGGGTAGAAAATTTCTGACTTATATTAATAAAGTTATCAAATTCTTTTCATAACTTTTTGAGTTATGAGTTACTCAGTCCCCTTGGTGGTAGTAATAAAGTGCATTTGAATTACTGTCATATTGTTGATTTGTTTTGGTGTTTTCTCATTCAAGTACCCAAAGAAAAAAAAACAGCATTTACATTTTTAACGTTCTCCCGTGGTGCCAGTGGTTCCCAGCACAGACTGACCCTCCTCCCTGATCCAAGTCTCTGACCCGGCTTCACCCTCATGTAACTTCAATGCCTCTAAACTTGGTACAGCTTGAGTCAGCTGTCAAACCTGACAACACTGTCACGCGTGTTCACTCCAGCGTGGGCTGTGCATCCGGGCTAATTGTTCCCCAGATGTGAACATCCCCAGCCACCCAATCACACTCCATTGTGAAGTGTGTGTCGGAGTCCAGGTTAATCTGAACTGAGCGCCGATTTCAAGAAAAATCAAAAACATCCTGATTGGCTGACAGTCCTGGTTAGCGGTGTGATTTCAGAGTGACTACGCCATCTCCAATGGACCTGGACCTCCTACTGATGAGTGCTCGATAGAAATTTGTTTGAAAGACACTCCTTAGAGATCTCATGCAAACACTATCAGAGAGAGAGAGAGAGTCCAAACTCATAACTGTCAGTGATGGACGGGTTGATGCGGAGACTTTTTGAAGTGACAGAGCGGACCAGGTTTCCACTGCAGACCCCTCTCTGATTGTTTTGCATTTTCTTCTTCTCGGCTCCACTTAGATGTTTGCTGGGAAATCACAACATTTCTATTGTTGGTATTTTTACCCAGTGTCTGTCTGGGTTGTTTGACTGAGCAAATTAATAGGTCTAATGGCTTGAATAATTAGGAAAGCAGTGTTTTGTCTCTGCCAAACGGCTGAAAGAAGAGGCAAGAAGCAATTCCCTCCGTGTGTATACATGCCAACACATGAAAGTCATTTAGCTGCACTTAACTGTCACAAAACAATTAGGGCGAAGCAATACAACATCTGCATGCAAGACTCCTTCTTCTGTTACATGTTTTCTGTATCCTTCCTCTTGCCGACAGAACAAGTGTTGGCAATCCTCAAATGCAAGGTACACTTCATGAATTTTACATCACGCCCGATCATTACCATAACGATGCTATCAAAGATATTAGGAGCCTTCAACGCTGTTTTCTCCTACACAGGGCGCTCTCTTAGATCTCTTGTCAAGGAGGTGGGTATCATCTACCATCATCTAGCATATAGCATGCACGAGCCCCCCGCTCCTAATGAGTGTGTATGCATGTCTGAGTGTACAATATGTAAATCCTCGCGTTGACTGATCGAGAAAGGGGGGGTGTCGACACTGTCTGTGGGTGTGGGTATGTGAGCAAGTGTGTCATAAATTCTCATAAAAGCAGCAGCATTGTCTCCACCGCTGTGTTGTCGGGTTTTTCTTTGAATTGCTGAATGCTTTGCTCGCTATGACTACGTTTCACTTCCTGCTGTTTTGTCGGCGAAAAGTGAGACACGTGCTTCTATTTTTCATTAGTGAAGAAAAACGGTGTTGTTAGAGCTGTTTTGAAACACAAATGTGACTTATTATAGATTTTATAAAAGCATTGTCTCCTCTTTTACACTGATTCTTAGAGCCAACCCATTATCAGGACACATAAATATTAAAAGCAGCTTAAATGTCTGTGCTGTAAACAATGAGTGTGATTTTCTTTTACAGCCCCAACAAATAGAATTCATACAGTAAGGCTCAGACTTGGTCCACTTGTAGCCTGGGATTTTCAAAAACAAAAATTAGGCTTTAAACCTCCATTTTCAAAAAGATCTCCTCCAAATCTTTTAAAGAGATACACCAACATTTTTGTTTTTGTGTCTTGCCTTACTCCCAAGTCCATGACAAGCTTATAGACACCATTCTTTCAACTGTGAGTGCAGGCAGAGCTTGCCCTGCACAAATTAGCTTACCTCAAACATTAGGAGTTAATGGGTAGCGTTAACCTACCTCTGCCTACAGTCATCAGATAAACTCAGCAATACCAAACAGTCGTGTGTGCTTGTTGTGACTCAATTTTTTACCACATTATGTTTCACTATCTATTCTTAACTAAGGGAAGCACTTGCTGAAGACTTTATCTGATGACTGTAGGCAGAGGCAGGCTAACAATACCCACTGACTCCCAGTGTTTGAACTAAGCTAGTTAGCAGTGGGCAAGCTCTGCCTGTCTCTTCCTTGTTACTGCACACACAGGCGTACCTCATTAAAAACATCCTCGTCCACACAAAAAAGCAGCAGTTGTATTGCACACATGTAAACAACAATGATAATGTCACAAGGTGTGACATCACCGCGAGGAGAGGTCAGAGTTTTTAACACACATGAACAATTGACGGCAACATCAGAGGAATTTTCAAATTTAAAAAAATGCTGTAACAAATATGGAGCATTGCTTCCAAAAGTATAGTGTGTAGCCCTCTAGTGGGCCCCAGAGGTACTGCAGAGGGACCATGAAAGGCTTTTAAGGCTGCATAAAGGCTCTCGAGGCAAGGGAGGCCAATCCTTTTCAGCTGCATTACCAACTGCCATAACTGGGATAAGGGAATTGATAAGCAGGAAGACTAATGATTTTGATTTTTTGAGGGACTTGTTATCGATTCTCAGGTGGAATTAGTATTCGATTCCCATCCCTAGACATTACTGTTACTAAAGTCCAATTCACAGTGCTTTCACGGTAAAACGAGGTTCCACTTTATTTACTTCTAAAGACATTCACATTTATTCCATGAGGCTGTAATATCTCGCGGAACAAATGTGAATGGACACACAGCACGTGTGCTCACATACACACAAAGGCAGAAACACTCACTCGCAGCGCTCCTGTCTCCCGCTGAGTCTGCGTGCCTCCCTCTCTCCAGTGTCATTCCTCTGTTACTGCCTCTGGAGACGGAACAAAGAGGGGGTCAACACGTCCTCCCCATTTTACGTCCAGGATGTTCACAGTGGAGGTGAAATGCACAGAATGGTAAATATTACACCTTGAAATGGCAGTTTGAAATGGGCTTAAGAGTTTGCAGGGTCAAAATATCAATCAATCAATCAAAATGTATTTATATAGCACAGTTCATACAAATTAAATTGCAGCTCAAAGTGCTTTACATCAAGACAAAAAGTGGTTGACAAAAGATATATATATATGTATATTCGCACATACACATATAAGTACATGCATACGTACACATACATAAATAATGACAATCATTTTCTGACAATCACTCAGCACATAAATGCTCAGCAGAGGTCCATCTACTTAGTAGTATTCCACTGTTATTGTAATGATAGTAGGTAGGATGTCAAGATGACTTAGAGACTAATGCACACCAGAGAAGCTAAAGTAAAAGAAATGATAAAATTAAGATGACTGATAAAATTTAAAAAAAAAAAGATACAAGAAAGAATGCAAAGAATAAAACCAAGAAACATCAGACAGAAATAAATAAAACACTAAAAATACATTTAAATAAATAAATTTTAAAAAATAAAATAAAAAAAAAAAAATATGTTGAAAAAGCAAATTGTGTGGATACAAAACTTTTTCTTTTTAAATGGCATTTTTCTATACGTAAAAAAAGAGCAGAATACTTTGGGTCACATGCTACAGTTGGTTGAAATGAGGGTTTTGGTGCACCCTGGATCATTTTTAGGGCTCAAATTAGGCCGCTGCATGCTAAGTTTTGGAAAGGCTGCTCTACTGTATATGTTCTCATAGTACAGCATGAACGGTCATGTAAAGCACACAACACTTATATTTAACATAAGAAACAGAGGCTTGACAAGCTTCTAGTATGAGGTAAAGTAATTAGCATTCTCATCTAACGGTCTCATCTCTCTCCTACTATTGTCTCCCCATCACCCTCCTCTCTTCTTCCTCTCCTTCCTGGGCCATGAGATGTCCTCTGAAGCCGGGAAACAGAGCCGGATTCTGTGTCATCCTCCCTCCATCGCAGCGGCTCACAAACGCACTGTAATTATTTTCTGGCAGGGACAGGATCAGCACGGAGAACAAAGTGCACACGAAAATACCCTTGTGACACACGGGCCCGGTTTGTACAAAATATGCTGGGCGCGCACACAGACAGGGACACGCATGATCACAAGCGGACAGGCATGTTTCCTCAGTCACACGAAAAAACAAATTGGAGATGAACACGAGCGCCGAACAAGCCCAACTTTCCCCCCCCCTCCTGGTTGTCTTGTTATTCTGTGGGAGAAATTGATTTGCCTATTAATGCAGCAAATGTCGTCTGCTTTCTGGAAGATTTAAAAAATGCTGTTTACATGGATTTTCTCATGTAGAGCGAGATATGCTCGAACAGAATCATACATGCACATACTGTATGCACGCACAGCAACCAGCCATCTAACAATCACTCAGCACATGGTGGGTTTCTTCCTCCTATTTGCTGCCAGTAAATTGGATTTTCTCCCATACACATTTTCATATGCTGATGGCCACATTACTGGTGCAGGCATCCCGCTGAAGTGATTTGTGGTGCTTATTTGAAAGTGATAGGACGCAGGCAGCCACTGAACTCCTACTCATCTGTGGCTGGAATCAGCCCGTCTTTATTGCTTTACAGCTACGGCGCAGTAACCTAGACACATTGATAATGGGCTGTTGTGCTAACAGGCAGATAACACATCCAATTCATCATCAACTTCCCACAATGCGCTGTGTTGTTTGCTTTATAGGCCTGAAATATAAAGAGCCGACCATAAAGGAACGATGAAGGTTCGTTTTAACTACAGGTAACAGGCCTTTAAAAGCAACGCGCTCAGCTGTAACTGACAAATGATGCAGCACATAAAGTCATAAGTAGTACGTACAAAGTTGCTTGTTATTCAGCCTGAACTCGTTTTCTTTATCAGACTGACACACTGTGTGGTTGTTATACAATGTGATTACCTCCCTCTTGCTCCCCTTAGCCGCCCCCCCCCTTCCCCTGTATCCCCTATCCTCCATGTCCTACTCTCCGCCATGATTACCACACTGCCTCAAGCTAGTGAATTTGAATTGGGGCCGCCTATTATTTCCCCCCATGTGATAGTAATTATTTACAAATTTGTGAGTGTTCATGTGAAATACAGGATGTTCTATTAGAAGTTATGTGTACCAGTGGGGGGACGGTGGCAAGGTCTCCGTTCTGAATATGCTATTAGTGCAATCAGATTTAAACACAGCCACAGGTAGTCGAGCGGTCAGGCCCGGACGAGCCCCCAAGACACTGTTAACCCAATCAGATTAATATTACAGATTGTCATGACCGCCTTTTGTTTTCCGTTTGGGAGAGGCTGCAGCTCTCAGGGTTCTGAATGTGATTACCCACAAGAAACAATGGTGTACAAAGAGAGCATTGCTTTCGGCGCTGCTGTATTCAATAACCAAGAGAGCAGACCGGATTCTCGCCCATTATATTTCTTAATTTGGCGAATCTTCACGCAAATTACTCAAGCCGGCCTCATTCTGGTGGAAGCACAGATTACAGAGGGAGGGTGTAATTGCAGGAGACATGAGGCCGCTCGCTGGGAAAGGAGTGAGGTTGATTGCACAGGAAGTAGTATTATTAACCATGCATAAGGATCTGCCTCTGCAGGATAGAACTATAAATCGTCAATAATAAAAAATAGAAAAACATCAATTTGGGTTGTTCATCAATAACACTTATTCGAGCATGTGCAATTCTAATTATTACTACAGTGAGACAAGTGTAGTATCAGCACCCAAATGCAGCTTGTGGCACCCAGCAGTTTAGCTCATGGCCTGAAGCATGCCACGAGGCGTAAGCAAACACACACTAACAGCTCGCTCGTCCTCCCAGTAAGAAAAACACACAGAGCACAGATACCCTGCAGAGACAACAATTTGTTCCAGGAAGGTTTTGTTTCTCATCTGAAAACAAAGGCAAGGACATTTTAATACAAGATAGTCTGAAGATGTGCAGAGATAGTTTTATCTTCAACATTTTAGATCCTGGGGCAGAAGCTGAACAGTGAGGGTGGGTGGCAAGTAGGGGCTCTCCCAGAAGATGTGGGGTTTATAGCAACATCAGCTGTCTCACTACCTAACTAGAAAGCACTTGGAGAGTACAAACCTCCACCCCCTAGGTAGGGTATATAGCAATAGCACTGTCTCTACATTGAGCTTGCATGTACAGAGCCTGGGTCTGTGACCGAAGAGCTGCCAGTCTGAAAGGACAGCTGGGGACCGGGTCAAGTCCCTTGGAGGTTGTTTTGGTAGCTAGGGTGGAGCCAACTGACCTCTTGGGGCACTGCTTTAGCATACAGCAATTGCTCAGGCAGCTGAAAGGGACTGGCACCACTTACCTCCGGAGTGTGGGACTTGAATCTCTGCACCCTTAAGCTTTATTGTGTGTGAAATACCTATGAATGAAGTGGGGTGAACATTGCTGGTGGTAGTGAGGTGTCATCAAAGTGTTGACTCGGCATGTGCTCCTATCCCTCACCTGGCCCGATGCTAATGCTGTTTTGTTGCTGATTTTGTCCTGTGCATCCCGTGGATCATTTGGTAAAGGCTGTAAGGAAATTAAACTGATTTCATAACCCTTTTTTTGGATTACAGAGACTGAAGGGTTTTGTGTTTCAAAAGGATGGCTTGATTCTTACAAACCTGTGAGCAGATTTTACACACAAGCTCTCTGTCTCTGCCAATGCTGTGGTAAATGAAAAAGTAAGACCTGAGATAAGCTTGCTGTTAGACCTTGTGTTTGCACATATATACCTGTGCTCTGAATGTAGTAAAGGATATATTTGACTTTGTGCAATATGTGTCACAGAAGGACTCCTGAGGCACCCAAGAGTGCTTAAAAAAGAGTGGATGCAAAAAGTTAGCTTAATATAAGGATAAAAGCAGATGGAGCATAGATTTTAATAACTATTTTAATTACAACACTGCACTGTGACTATCAGTTTTAACTGTTTATTTGAAAAATACATTTAAGGTATTATTTTAATAACAACACTGCAATGTAACATTAAAGGGATTTCATTTTTGATTTTCAATCAAAACACTTTCTTCTACATTTTAGATTTTGTTGTAGCTCATTGTTTTGTGTTTTATCTTTGTTTTTACTTCCTTGTTTTTATATTTTGTGGTTTCATTGATTATTGGTAAAGGTTTATTATGATCTGTGTTTTTCTTTGTCAGTTTTGTTCTGATGTTTCTTTGTGAAGCACTTTGACTTGCCTTGTTTTTGAAAGGTACAAATAAACTTGCCTTGTTTAACTTCCTGATATGAAGGCAAAAAGTTAAAAGGTCAAAACTAACACAGATCAATAATCAATAAGGACATCAGATCAGCATGGACTATCAGCACTGTATGATGCTGATTGAATTATAAAGTGGCCAGTGAGTGTATAAATGCCATGTTAGGGACTTTTTCCTATGGTGTGTCCCAGAGCACATTTCACTCCATTGAATGGTGTCACTTCTTTAGATTATGACAAATTTACTTGTCTGCTAAAAGAAAAGGACAACTAGAGGCTGAAATACTCTTCAGCCTTTACTGTAAAATTTAAAGCACACAGAGCTTATGAAATTCCCAGATGGATTGTGGTTTTGGTGGCTCTATCTGGCAACTCCAATAAAATATTTCTGTATCACACGACTAATGCTACAATGCATGATCTTCAAGCAGGTTCCTCATTATTGATGTGAAACATGGAAAAACATATCTCAAACAGAACAACGCTGGTAATGATAAACAGCATATTCTTCTCTTTCTTACCATATTATTCCACCATCTGTATTTCTCTGGTGTATGTATGCAGCAGCTGCTGTGGCCAACACGCTGAAGGGTGTAGAAAGGGCTTGCATGAAGTCGATTCAATATCAAACATACTACACCTTAAAACAAAACAAAAAAAGCACAATGTTATTGCCTGAAAACATCCAATAATAGCCAATTAGATCATCAAAAGCACTATTCCCTGCAATACACCCTCGCACAAACACACACAGCCAGGGCTCGGGGAAAAAAAGGCAAAAGGAACCCCAGGGCTGTTAAACTTTAAAGCTCCTGCTTCAAAAACTACATAAAATAAATGATCTGACTAAAACCATAACCCTGGGAGACCTCGCTCACTGCCTGATAATTGTCTTCTTTCATGACACCATCCATCCAGAACATTAGGCCTGTGTTCTCAGGGCTTGCTGGGTGCTATTGCAAACAAGGAGGGGGGGAGTGGGGGTGGGGGTGGGCTTCAGAAAGGCTGACCTCCGCAGGGACCTCTACAGCCCCCTGCTTATCCGGCCGTAGGGATCTGGGCCTACATAAACAATTTCAAAGACAAGGCTAGATTGCTGCAAACAGCCCAGTTACGCAGTTCGGTCCGGGGAAAACGCACAAATCAAACACACGCATGATTGATCCACACATAAACACACGATGAGATGCACACACACACATGCTGGCTTCAGTTCTTACTCTTTGGTTCCCCGCTCTGTCTTTCTTTGAGGCTATTGCAGCTTTCAAACGGGATCTATAAAAGATGAAACAACCTTTGCACTCGTCTCCCTCTGAAGTTTAGAGACATACCTGCAGCCAGTGTTATTAGTTGTTGCTCGTATTGATATGCGCCATGCCCGGTGCAGCGTGTTGGCGGGTAATAAAAAAAAAAAAAAACACTATGTGTTTCTCCCACGCCTCTTCCCTTTGGACAAACAGACACACTCTGGCCTCCAACCGCAGGATTGTGTGGGATATGTACATCTAATTGGGTCTCAGAATAACAGCAGAGAGGAGGAAGGGTTCGTCAAGTTTAGCATCTAAAGTAAGCGGTCAAAGAATTCAAAGCGAGATACGTTTGATTGATATAACTACATATATGAGACTTGTTCTTTATCTACAGAGGGGTTGTATATATCTATATATGTATCCCTAGAATGGGGAGACATGGAGAAGTATTGTAAATTTAATGCATTACTCTTTTATTGTGTATCTGGGTTAAAATAACAAAGTAGAGATTTTTATTTTCCAAAATATGACCTTTATTTTCCAATTTACAGCCTGTATTATCTCGGGAGTTGCAACTGTCCCTAAAATGTAATGCACCAAAGACATGTAGCAAAATATTTCTATGGACCAGACACATACAAACCCCAATTCCAATGAAGTTGGGACACTGTGTTAAACATGAATATAAACAAAATACAATGATGTGCAAATATGTTTTGTCCCATATTCTATTGAATGCACTGCAAATACATGATATTTACTGTTTAACATCATAAACTTTCTTGCTTCTTTGCATATATTCACTCATTTTGAATTTGATGCCTTCAACACATTCGAATAAAGCTGGGACAAAAGCATGTTTTACACTTCCTTATGTTACCTTTTGTTTTAACAACACTCACTGAGCTTTTGGGAACAGGACACTAATTGTTGAAGCTTTGTAGGTGGAATCCTTCCGCATTCTTGGTTAATGTATGACTTCAGCTGCTAATGCTAGTGACAGATCTTGACTGCAGGCAGGTCAGTCTAGTGCCTGCACTCTTTTACTACGAAGCCACGTGCAGAATGTGTTTTGGCATTGTAAAAAAGCCGGGATGTCCCTGAAAAAGACATCGCTTGTGGCAGCATGTGT
Organism: Cetoscarus ocellatus; assembly: GCA_037902135.1. Classification (NCBI taxonomy): domain Eukaryota; kingdom Metazoa; phylum Chordata; class Actinopteri; order Labriformes; family Labridae; genus Cetoscarus; species Cetoscarus ocellatus. The sequence goes on along the minus strand of JBAMNC010000693.1, from coordinate 685,732 downwards.
TGCTCCAAAACCCATATGTACCTTTCAGCATCAATGATGCCTTCACTGATATGCAAGATACCCATGCCATGGGCACTAACACACCCTCATACCATCACAGATGCTGGCTTAGATGCAGAACTTTGCTCTGATAACAGTCTGGATGGTTCTTTTCCTCATTAGCACGAAGGACACCACATCCATGTTTTCCAAAAGCAATTTGAAATGTGCCTCAGACCACAACAGACTTTTCCATTTTGCCTCAGTCCATCTCAGATGAGCTCGGGCCCAGAGAAGCTGGAAGTGTTTCTGGGCGTTGTTGATATTTGGCTTTGTCTTTGCATGGTAGAGTTTGACCTTAACCTTGTAGATGTAGAGATGAACCCACGTGGTGATATCCTTTACAGAATAATGTTGGTTTATTATCTAGCGTTGCCTGAAGGATTGCAGGTCACAGGCGTTCAATGTCAATGAGCGCATGTGCAGAGATTTCTCAACATTCTCTGAATTGTTTGATGTTCTGTTGGACTGTAGATGATGAAATCCCTACATTATTTCCAATTGTATGTTGAGAAACATTCTTAAACTGTTGGACTATTTGCTCAGGCAGTGGTTCACAAAGTGGTGAACCTCGCCCCATGATTGCTTTTGGGGATGCTCTTTTTATACCCACAGTAATGTGAACTGTTTTCACTTTATACCATTTTGAAGGTGTTAGCCTCCATTAGGCAAGACAACTTTATTTCTAGAGCACCATTCATACATACAACAATTCATAGTGCTTTCACAGAGTTGAAAACAACGACAATATGACACTAAGAGCATTAAAGACATAACATTAGCAAAGAAGGAGAGTAAAATATAATTTTATAGTAAAAATGGAGAAATAAGATATAAAAAAGAAATGAATATTTAATTAAAAGAACGGGGCAGATAAAACAAGAACAAAAATAAGATGAAACTGAAATACAGTATAATATTATATGTAATATCCTTCACAGATTGTCAGTTTTTAATGCAGTGCTTCTCATCCTAAAAGTCATTGCCAGGGTCATTGACCTGACTTGACCTGAAGGTGTGGCCAGTGGGCACTTCCTTGGTTGTTTGTGTCACATCCCAGATTATTTGCATGGTAGGGCATTTCAACAATTTTAACCACCTCAAAGTAAGTTAAAAAAAAAAAAAGACCTTCATCATGCAGCTTTACTTTGACTTCCTCTAATATTTTTGACATCCCATGAAAATAAACACCCCGTGCTGTTAATAGAGCCAGAACAATGCTAACTTCCAGGTCTGCCCCTAAAGTTATGTCATCCCTGCACCACTCTGCACTCTGACTGATGATAAATTCAATCCAAACTGATACACCGCCAAGCATCCATCACAACAAGCACAACTCAATTCAAGCGCGAGCCAATTTCCTTCCTCCCATCCAGAGTGAGCTGCTGTGGGTTGTGCTATTCAAATCACAATTGAATTCATCTTTCACAGCTTCATCTAATAGACGCTTCTCTAGTCAAATCAAACCCTGTTAATTTGCTCATCAATACAGCATAAGCATGCCTGCAGGGACAGACGGAGCGCTAACTTAACAGGGCCGATTCTTTTTCATCAGCACTCCCCGCATTATGTACCTGCGACGTTTATTTGCCGTGCAGATGGAGGCAGTCATCAGGCAAAGGCGGGCAAAAATAAAACACTCCTAGTTCCTTCTGAGGCCGATTATACACCACATTCATTTTTGTTAGTGTGTTAATGCTGGTGTGTGCCATCCCTGCGGGGTTTGCAGGCGTCAATAACGCTCTATAAATTCCTCCAGCACATCCATAATAACTCACGATAGGGTTCTCTGCCCTCTACTTCAAAGACGTATTTCTGTGCGCACCAACAGGATGCAGCAATAATATTCACGACAGAGACCGAGCTGCTCCAGTGAACGTCTTAATGATGTTTTTTATTAGGAGAGTGGATCTGTCACAGCAAAATAATATGATGCTTCACGCGCAAGCGTCCTGTAAATAAGGGTAATTAGGTACTCTGTTCTCTTCAAAGCAAACAGCAGCCTTGCTGGATTTACTGATGTATCTTTCACTGGCGGCTAATCATCACTGCGGAGGCTGGATTCAGAGGTGTCTGTTTCAACAAAAGTGAACACCTATGAGGAATAAAAGATGACAAATGGTTGGGTTTGTGGTCTCCACTGTGTCCCCACATACCGTTGCACTAATTGATTTATTAGTCTCATTTTTTAAAAAGGCAAACAGTGGATGACAAGATGTAACAGGGCTGCCTTCTGACTGGAAAATTAAGCATTATGGTGCTCTGTTAAAGTGTGTTTTGACAAAGATTTAAGATTTGAAATGTTAAAGCTCATCTCATCATCTCAAGGGGCTTACCTTTAATAAATTTATAGTCAACAAAGACAAATGTTGTGCTTAACAAATAAAAAGGGAATGATTGAATCTATATTCAGCAGAGACAAATGTGATCAGGACAGGTTTATGATCTGGCCATCCATGAGTTTGTCGCTTTCATAAATTCTTATTTTTAGTCCCTTTGTCTCTCTGCCTGGATGGATACATCTCTGGATGTATATGCATTCGTATATACAAATAGATTTATTATATGTATTTGTATATATGCTTACATATGTATCTATAGAATCAAGAGTATGAATTCGGCCTGCTCTGTAAGTTACTTGAGATAACACTTGTTATGAACTGGTGCTAAACAAATAAAGGTTGATTGATTGATTGATTGATTGATTGATTGATTGAAAGCAACATTACCCAAAAATGGTCATGTAGTCATTCCGTGTAGAGTGGAGTTTGTTCACATTCACTAAAATTGTAAAACCTTCTAGCGTCTTTAAGCTGAGAACCCTGATCCACCTGTAGTCTCTCTCTATCTGAGATACTCTGTTACCCTCAATGTCCACATAATCTGACAGCCTCGCCAATCACACAGCAAATACCCCCTTGTCAGTTAGTCAGTATCCTATTTTCAGGAGGCGCTGCTTCAAACCTGCATCAGTCTCCACCAGCACATTGACCCAAAACAGGGAAAAAGTGCTCAGAGTTTCAGAAAACAGTGTATAAGGCCAAAATGATACTGAAGTAGACAGGAAATTAACATCAGTCAGGCAAAAGAATCTGTTATTTACATGTTGCTCTTCCTGTCATCTTGTGATCTCACTACTACCTCGTAAAGTTGTGGTTCTCTCATGATCTTTTTTTTTTTTTTTTTTCTTTTTACAATATTTTTATTAAAGTATTTTTACAAATATAACAGAACAATAGAAAAAAACAAACAGGTCATCAGAGGTAATACAATACAGTTCATTTTCAATAAGGTTAAGTCAGGGTTTTTTTCTCCAGTGTCCAGGTATTGTTATTATTAGTCCATCAGATAGTCCAAATGAATGTGCATCTAGGGTAGGACCCCCACAAAACATCTGCATGCAGACCAATCATTATCCTTGAATTAGTCATCAAAAAGACAAGAGGCTATAACAAAACCACACATGTAGTTAAAGCAAGAAAAACACTTACATCAGCCACCTCTTATCATATATTTTTGTTCAGAAATGCTATCCATTTGGACCAATACTTACTGACTTAATCTAAACATAGTCTTAATGAAAGGTCAGCCTCTCCATGTCATACAATTCCTTTACAATCGTGATCCAGTCTGCTTTGTGGGTGGTTCCTTGACAAGCCATTTCCTGGTTATTGCTTTTTTGCTTGCAACTAGTAATATTTGAAGAAGTTATTTATCCTGGACCTTAAGCATGTAGGGTGAATTTCCTAAATATATGGTTCTGAAACTATCATCCAGCTCGCAGCCTAACACTGATTTAATGTTTTCTATTATGTCTGACCAGTATGGCTGAATAATTTGGCAGTCCCAGAGTACATGAAAGTGGTCAGCGAGCAAGTTATTACACTGCCTCCAGCAGCGACCGGATTCCGGTTCACCATTTTGAAGATATTTCATTTTCGGGGTAATAAAAAACCTTATTACGTTCTTCCAAGAGAATTCTCTCCAAGAATCAGAATTTGAGGTGGTAGACTGTGTTTTACAGATATTTAACCAGTCATCATCAGTCAGGGTTATATTTGCGTCTCTTACACATGTTCAGTAGACAGCTTTTTAGACAACTGTAGGCACGAGTATATTTTTGTAATAACTTTATTATGAATGTTACCTTTATATGCATCAATAAAAATATTGATGAGGTTCATATCAGTGGTGACATGAGCTTTGATGTTTCTGTTGAAGTGGTTCCTAAGTTGCAAATGTCTATAAAAACTCTCTCATGTTCTTGTGATCTGGTTTTTCAAGCTAAAAGCTTTGAATGCGCTTCCAGAAGGTGAAGATGTATGCCCTCGGTTAGAGCAACACTAGCAGTACGTACTGATTATGCCTATATGATGTGTGTAGTATAAGCTGACCCACCAGATGGACCATTCAGTATATTTCATTGGTCCATCTTGGAAAGAGTCCAAAGAAAGTGTAGGAATAGGCAGAACCTTTCAAAAGCATATTCGGCAGGTGATTGGACAATTGTTCCAGCTATCATATTCATCACAGGGCAATCATATAATGTAGTAAGTGGGCACTACTGCTATAGTGTAGAAAAAGGAATCTAAGCCTCTTCGTGGTATAAAGTCCTGCCAAAACATGCCAGAAGTGAAGTGGAAGTATCCTTTCTATAGAGACGTATGCAGTGTTGTTATTTGTTTTTCATTTAATAAAGAAATGTGGTCAACATCTAATGAAGGTGCTACTGAAATTGTTAGCATCTATGCTAATCTCTGTATGAGCAGCCACTTGTTGCTGTTGTCCTGCTTGTAGCTCCCACCTCTTCCTGCTTTAAAGGACGCTGAGATTCGTAGATTGGAGTTTGGCAAATAGATCTGGTTGATTACAGACATTGAATCAAGCTGATCCAGCTGCACTGCAAGGTTATTTCTAGTATGTAGTACCCAGACATGTGTAAAATCCGCAGCATGCCAAAAATACTCTGATGTCATTATACTTCTTGAGAAATAAGCAATATGCATCAGGCCACAATGCTAAGGTCAGGGGGCAAAATGGCAGACAGCCACAGAGTGTATATATCAACAGCCTTAGCAGTATTAGCATTAATACTGTTAAAAACTATAAAGTGAATTAGTTATTGATAAATAAGCATTTTTTGAGTCGTCGATATGATGTTACACATTTATCAATACTGTGTTCAGTGGTGAGAGTTGCAAAAATCTGAATAAATCACTCTAGAGATGTTTTTAGTCTAATAGACATTACTCTAGCAGTGCCAGCAGTATTAGCCATGAGCTGAGCTACCATTTGTGTACCATATGTGTTTCACTTAGTTTTTCGTTCTGGGGAAAGAGTTGCTCTGATCCAAATTTAGCACACAAGTTGGCAGTAATGCACCTTATAAAATAGTTGCCACCCATCAGAAAAAAAGGAAAGAAGCCGAAGAACCAGCTCAGCTAGGTTGAGTATACTGCAGAAAAACAGCTGTTTGGTTGTCTTAGTTCATACTATAACCAAATACAGTACACAGTGTGCAGTATGTGCTGCATGTGTGCAGTCGGCGATTGTGAAAACAGACTGTGTTATAATTTAGGAGTTTCTACATTGACTATAATTATGTACTCTTGTTAAGTTGAAGTAAACACTGGAAAAAGAACAACTTTACTCAAGTTTCCCCACTTTTCAACCTTCAGGACCCTGTACTGCGATAAAATCCCTTGACTGGTGGTCAGTCTACGTTCAGCATGAGTGTTGAACTGAGCAAAATTCACGTTAAGGTTTCAGAGGCTGAAATGGCAAAAAAGTATCAGACCTTACATTCCCCTGAATCTTTTCTTTCAGTTCAGTCCTGGAAGTACAGAACAAACCAAAGAAAAACACTTTCAGAGCATCTCAGGACCTTCAGCCTTAACCTATAGCTTAGGTCACAAAGTGCCGGGCTGAAGACATCTTAAACAACTTCCTCAATCCATCGATCTCGTGTTGAGAGGGGAGGGGAGCTTCCAGTTTAGGAGAATCAAATAAGGCCAGGGCTTTCTCAAAGAGCAGCAGAGGTTGGTTTAAAAAGTTTGAAGCTTGCTTTGTGTCCTTCAGTGAACAAGGAAGCCTCTGCCAACAGACCATTTGACAACTGACCCTGTACAGAGTGACTGCAGAGCATCCAAATCGAAAACAACTTAAATAACAGAAGAATGAAGTTTCAGTAAGTTACTGATTACGTCAACAGGAAGTTGCTGGGGTTTTGTATTTCCACTTCTCCATCAGCTGAGACCAGAGGCAATGGGTTTTGGTTTGTGTATATGTACGTTCATCATTTCGTACTTTGAACACAATATTTCTAATATCTCAGGAGAACTTAAAGGAATTTTCCTCTAACTTTGCACAAATGTCCATTCTGAGTCAAGGATGAACTGATAAATTCCAGGGAACATTGGAACTTCTGATGCCGCCCTTAGGGATGCCCAGACCCCAGTTGGGAAACCAAGGCATCAGCAGTCATCAAAATCAAATCTATCAAGCTAATTTATGGGAAAATATGACCTCTCCAAGTAAGATATCTGATGTAAGAATATGCTGAATATTTGTTTGTCTGTAGGCAAGTTACTCAAAAACTAATAAACAGAATTTGATGAAATTTTCAGGGACTGTTGTTCATGGCACCAGAAAGAAGTGATTAGATTTTGTTGGTGATCCAATTCTGTATGCAGATCCAAATATTTTTTTAAATTTGTTATACTGCACAATAGGATAGCTTTCTGCATTTTTGATAATAACAAATAAAGTCAGTCACTTAACAAAGTCATAAACACCTTGGCGGGGGTTTGTTCTCTCTGAGTACTTCTAGTTAAGCTCCTCACTTTGTAGAAACAGTGGTAACAAGTGGGGTTTTTCAGCATTACACACCACAGCCATGTGGAAGAGAAAGCCTAAGTTTATCAAATGTCAACACATTTCTGAATACGATTCAGTAACTTCAGTTATGACCTAGTAAACCATTGAGCTAGCAGTGAAAGGGTTACACTATTGTAAATCACAGGCCTTTTTTTGAAACCTGACATAGAGGGCTGCATTTGAAACAGGATCCCGCAGGTCCCATGGATTCATATGGAAATGTTGCAGAAGCAGGCAGTCATAAAAATCTGTGCAGGTCCCTTAAAATATACACAGAGAGTGAAAATATATTGTTCCATCAATCACCTTCATTTTGGGTGAATCAGATGTTGAAGGCGGGCGCTGCTGCAGTGGTGAAATGTACAAAACGTGAGCCAAATCATTGGGCAAACTCTCTCCAAAACATGTCAGAAATGGTGCAAATATATCTTTTCTATAGAGAAATGCTTTAAGTGTTTATTTGTATTTCATTTAATGACAAAATGATTAAAATACTACTAAAGCTGTTAGCATCTATGCTAATCTATGTACAAGCAGTTGCTTCTTGCTGTCATCATGCTCATAGCTCGTGCCTCTTCCTGCTTGAAAGGACGTGAGCCCAATTGCCAGTGCCTTTACGCAAAAGCATCACAATGAGGTTCTGTTATAGTCCAAGAAGGTTCATTATGTCTATGTTGATGATATGCTTGTATTTTCTTTAATAACAGACAAAAAAGTTTTTAGTTCATACTTTTACATCTTTTGACAGAATTCTTCCATCTTCCTCAGAAGTCTCACCTGATGGTAGTGGGACATGTGACAGCATGTACAAGCATATCATCAACAAAGACATAATTAACCTTCTTGGACTATCACACAAAAAGTATGGACAAACAAATGTCAAAATGTTTCGCTCCTTGGAAGAACTGGACAAAAAAACTGGCATTCCAAAGAAATCACCTGAGATTCAATCTACACTGCAAAGATGAAGGCATTATACCCACCAGCCTCAATAAAAAAAAAAATATCCAATCCGTACAAAAAACGCGGAACAAACCATAATAAAAGTACAAAAGGCGTTCGTCAAAGAAAGAATGAGATGCACAATAAACAAAATACAGTAAAGAAGATATGTAGACACAAAGGCAGAGATGCACACTTGCAGCATTCCTGTCTCCTGCTGAGTCTGTTTGCCTTCCTCTCTCCAGTATCTTGCCTCTGTTACTACCTGAGAAGGAACAAAGAGAGTGTCAAGTGGTTTCCTCCACTCCATCTCCATGACATTCACAGTGGAGGCAGAATATCAATATGCCTTGAATCAGCAGTATGAATTGGGCGGTTGATTGGGCCATGCCGAAGCAGACCGAGCACAATCATTTTGGATTTCAGCTTTGCAGGATGGATTTCAGGTTTATCCGTTTGCACTGCAAGGTTGCTTATTTTGTGCATCCACCTGCATATTCATTTAAAAATCCCATGGACTTTGACGTGATTGAATAAGAGCTGCTTAAATGGTAATTCCATCACATTTTTGGACTCATAACTGCACCACTCTGTTAGAGTGACAATCAAATCAACTCTACTGCATGTTTTCTGGATGTTTTATTGACAAAAACAGATTTCTACCACATCAACAACACAAAAGCCTCTTGTGAGAAAACACAAGCTGACGGTTTGGACTGTGGCGTTGGACAATTGACAGGGAAAGCATCCATCTGTCCACATGCAGCCTCAGTCTATTTATAAGGCTGCCATTGACTGACAACTGCTCCTTAGGCGAACTGTAAAAGACCAGTGCAAGCTGCGAGGCTGCATGTGTAGCTATTGATTAGCAGTCAGGAGAGCATAAAACATCTGGGAAACAGCGAGATGAGGAGCAATCAGCAAAGCTAGCGTTCCCTCAGGCCATTTATAGACCCATTTGCCTTTATTGTACGAAATATTCGCCCGCTCTTCACCTTCAGGGGGAACTATAAGTAACCCATTGTGTGGAGAGAATCTTCTGGAAGTCTGGGTGCACCCCTGGAGGCATTGCTCCTCTTAGCTAGGAAAATCCTTACATGGTCAGAGGTCAGATGTGTGTATATGACATGTTGTTATTTTACATGGCTGGAGATGACCCCAGTGGGCTGCCATGGGGATTGTGAGGTTTTCATTGAATGCATTTTGTCCCATTTATATTCATATTTATCCCATAATGCCACACTGCACTCAGTATTAGACTGAAGATAAGACTATAGTGCTGAGTTAAAGGCTTTGATTCATACCAGAGATCAAGAGGTCAAGCATAAATGTGTGATATATGCGAAGCACAGTGTACACACTCATGCATGCACATTTAACTGTAATGTATTGATTTTTGATTGAAAAATATGCCATTTTATTTAACTTTTAATTATGCAAGATCATCCCGACATGTATGCGCAACCAAAGATCATTCCAAAGATTGACTTCTGAGTAAATCACAATCAGCGTAATGTGAATATTGTTAGTCCGTTTTGTAAATGCACATCTTAATTTGCATAAAATCATTATCTGAGAATAAACAGCCCAAGCTAATTCTGAAATCCGTCTGATTTCTATTAAGAGGGTGAGTATGCATAATTCATAAATGAAAAAATGTTGAACCAGAAAGCATCAAGTCTCACCCTAAGACATCAGAGGTGATTATGATGGTTAGAGAGGTTGTTTTAATTTTCTGAATGACCAATGAACATTTACAAGAGTAATGTTAAATTGTATGACACGATAAAGAAACCATGACCTTTACTCGTGCCCTGGGTCATGTCTTATTCATTTACTAGACATTGTATTTGACTATTACAATCACTGAATTACTCATTCTTGTTTTGTTGCTCTTTATGATGCATCTTTGCTGAAATGACAAAAACAAGCAGGCTCTGCTGGTTGTTTTTTTGTAAATTCTTTTTTTAAAGGGACACGTTTTGCAGTTTTTCTTTTCAGAGGAAGAATTGGGACAAGATCACCCTTTAAAGATCCTTTGAGGGCATCATGAATGTGTAATTTAAGTTTATTATGTGACAAAATAGTTGCTCCTTCAAAACAAAGGTCCAGTATCAATATATTTGGTGGCCTTGATTCGGGTAGGGCGTGAAATTCAACATTTGTTTTGGTTTATATGTGAAATTCAGCATCTTGGATCTACGTTTGGACAATCAGCCTTCACAATTAAAGTAAAGGCTGAAAACTCTGGAACACATAACCAACAGAAATAAAACTAATTACAAAGATGAAATCCTTTAGAGGAATATCCCATAGAAACTGACTGGGAAAGTGTTTGGGGAGGGGCACTACCTTTTGAAAGCATATCCAGCAGGTGATTGGATGATTGTTCCGTCAATCATTAATGACAGCCCAATCAGTTTATTGTAGTAGGTGGGCATTATTGGGCTACATTACATGAGCTACTTCTTAATACAAAATTATCAAAATATGTCAGAAGTGGAACGAAATTATCCTTAAAAACATAGAATAGACTTTAGTGTTGATATTTGTCATTTAATAAAAATATGTAGTCAAGATCAGTGTTAATTTCTGGAGTTATGTGATTATTCAAATTGTCATCTTAACGACAGCGCAGTGTTGATTTGTTGAGTAATTGTTTTCATCATAGTTTTCATCAACCTTTTTCCCCTGATGAAAACTAGACTACAACTAAAAAAGCAAGTGCACATTGACAAAAACTAAAACTAAATTAACTGACATTTTCCTCAACAAATAAAAACTAGACTGAAATGTTTAGCAGAGACTTAATCCAATCAGACCTAATTTCGTCATGTAAAAAGTAGAGACAGGTTAGGAATCTCAGCTACTTTGGTTGTGTGGAAAGGTTGGATGAGTTAACAGGGACATCCAATCAAAACTGCCTTAGCTTCGTGGTGGCAGGATCCAAGTGTAAAACATGACTTCAGAAATTCAAGGAAACATAAAAAATGCCTTACACTTTACAAATCATATTTTAGTCTAAATTTACAGTAGATTTCGTCGACTAAAATGTCGGGAAATTTCATCAACTAAAACTAGACTAAAATTCAAACAATTTAGATGACTAAATTATGACTAAAACTAAAAATATATTTTAGGAAAAAGACTAAAAATAAAGCTAAATTAAAAAGTGCTGTCAAAATTAACATTGGTCCAGAACTGATAAAGCTGTTACTTAAGCTGTTAGCATCCATGCTAATCTTTATAAGTGCAGTCACTTCTTGTCATCTCGCTTGTAGCTCCCTTCTCTTTCTGCTTTAAAGGACTATGATTGGGCCATCCTGCTTTGGGCCGAGCACAATTGTTGTAGATTGGAGCTTGGCAAGATGGATCTACCTGATTACAGACATTGAATCAGGTGGATCCAGCTGCTGTGCAAGGTTCACATGGACCAATTTGCAAGTTTCTACGTTTTTTTCAATTCTTGTTTGAAGTCATAGAGACAGTAGGTTTTGTGCAGTTGGTCTCAGATTGAGTAAAATTCAGCCACATTTTTGACCATTTCTGCCTGCCATGATTACATATTTGATTTCCGTTTTGTTCTTGCTGACTGTCTTGGATGAAAGAATGACATCCATTTTTTGAGGCATGTAGAGCAAATATGAGGGGATTGATGAGGGAGTTGTTAAGCAACACAACTAATTATATTGATTCCTTTTGCTTGTTGTTATCGATTTTCAACTGGTATTGGTTTTAGATTCCCATACTGACTCAGAATCACAAACAGCCACCTGAAATCTGACTGGCCACATTTCATAAATTAAAAGGGAGGAAAAGAATGTGGCCCATTTACACTTGTATTTTTTAATAAATGCAAGGCCAATGAAGAAAAACATTTGGACACCCCTGGTTCAAAGATACAACAGTCATTTTAAGTGTTAAAAGCACAATTTTAGCTCCTAATAAGGCTGATGTTCTGCTCTGAACTTCACTCCTTCTTCTAACAGCACACAGAAAACTGCTGACCATCTTTATGTAAATCATGTTTTTAACAACCCAAACGTTGCCTGAAGACAAAATACCTGAATTCACTTAGTCAGTCTTAACTTTTTGACCCTGAAAGTGAATTTAGACCAGGCTCAGATGTGATCCGTTCCACATTGTGCTTTCACAGCTCAGGACTGAAGAATACGGGATGAAAAGGAAATAAAAGTAGAGATTATGTGTGATTTTTCTGAGCTGCTTGACCAATATGTTCACATTCAGGCTGGTTAATTGAACAGGTAGCAAATAAAACAATCACACTTAATGTTATTTATGTCTTGATGGTTTATTTTTTGGGTTGAAATCATCATTATTGGCAGCAGGGATCTCAAACATCACTTTTGCAGATGTCCGCTGTCCTCCACATTGATATTTAACTAGAAACAGTTTATTGGCAAGTTTGGACAAAATGGCTGTAAAACCAGATTGGGATCAACTCCTCTGTGCTGTTTTGGGTTGATTCTGTCACATCACACTCAAAGGGATCATACTTACAGCATGTTAGGTTGCTGCTGTCAGAGTGGGAATCTTAAAACAAGGCGTAATGTCTCCTCAGAAATGATTCACAGCCTGCTCTCTGTCAGACTGATGTTTTCACTGAGCTACATCAAAACAGAAATTCTTCTGAGCATGTCAGAGCAAGAGTGCTTTAAAGGAGAAATCACTTTGCTGACCTTTGTTCCACCTCAGTCAAGATAAGAATAAACCTGTGTGTGATTTAACGACAAAATATGGAGCAAAATCTAGCTGCACTGCCATGATGAATTTAGGAGAGAGCTGCTCAGGTATTCATGAGAAATCCTACAGAATATATTTACTTACAGTAGAAGGAAGAAACATTCTTATATGTGAGGCCTTCAAAGAGAAATGTTTCGCTTTTTCAAGTTTCATCTGCCTTTCAGTTTGTTTAACATGTCTCCTTCACATGATGGAGTACGTATGTCCATGCACAAGAGAAATAATCTGATATCTCCCTTTGCCCCTCTACAGTGCCAGTGGCTGCCTATAACAGCTTGTTTCACATGCCCTCCAAATAGACCTAGCGGTGTGACATCATACTATTGTTTTAGAAGTACTAAACTGACCACGAAGTTGACCGAGCAACCAATCTGAGCTAATTGGGACAACATGGAGGAGGGGGCTTCTCCACTGCAAGGTGTGAGCTCAACTCTGTTGTGGTTTTCCTGAAGGGATCGAGCCGAGTGCCGAGTACAATTTTTCCTATCACATTCAGCGGGGTTTCTAAGTTAGCTGAGCAGAGGCTAAACATGACGTGGGGACAGTGCTGACCTCTGAATGGTCAGGGTATCACCTCAAGTCAGGGTCAAGGAAATGAAACACCCCCTTTGTCAGCTCTATGCTGCAGCATAGCTGTCCAAATTTTACTCCTCTTTAGACAGAAAATCTAATTTTTAGATTAGAGGCACTGAGTGTATGAAAAGTAGAGAACATTAGTGACTGTAAGCATCAAAATGGAATACATGAACCTGTGTTAAGGCAAAAAATGGGCTCTTTAATTGCAGAATCTTCCACCTATCCATCATCTATAACCCTTGCCTGGGGTCGGAGGCTTGGGCCCATCACAGCTGTCATTGGGGAAGAGTCAGGGTACACCCTGTACCAGCCACCAGTCAATCACATGGCCACATACAGGGACAGACAACCATTCAAGCTCACACTCATATCTAAGGGCAATTTGGAGTCCGGGGTTGACCTAATGATCTGTGGGAGGAAGAGCCCACGCATGCAAACTCTACACAGAAAGGCCCTGACCGAGAAGGGGGATTGAACCAGCGACCTTCTTGCTGTGAGATGATTATTTTTTTTGCTCCTTGTAACAGTTGAGATTGTGTGATGTACCTTTAAGACAGACTTTGCAACGCCACCAGAAGGCAGAGTTGTTATCTTTGCTTTCAGTCTGAGTGGCGCTGCCATCATGGATGCATGCCTGAAGCTGTGCGCCAGGATTCATTTTTTTTAACCACTCGACTTACAAGTGATGCAAGGATTCGTAACTGCTGTTTTGCTTAAGTATGACAAAATAGTATCCACATAACTGGACTTTGTAAGGTTATGTTTATCTTTGAATAAAAACAACCATTGTGGAAACCCCAGACCCACGTGGCCGTGCACTGTTGTCTACCTTCCCTCCTCCAACGATCTAAAAACACTGTTAACCTTACGAATCCAGACCATCACATCCTCTTCATTTATGATTTCTTTTTTGGTTGCATTTTGTATTGAAGTGCTATCTTTTATAAATAAATGAAATAAACATTAAAAATAAAGCCATAAAGGCAACTTAGAAACACGAATTGACCAGAGACTCAAATGTCAGTCCCAACTGGGGTTGTACAGATACTCATCAATTCAAGCAAATGTACAAATGCGAGAAAAATTGTCAATATGCACTTGAAACTTAAACTGGATGTTAATGATCAATTGTTTTGAGCTTGTAAATTTGTACTTGTATGTTTTTTTGTATTTGTTTTGCTTGTTGTTATAATCAAGTGTTGTTGGTGTAGGCGACTGAAAATCAACTGTGAGTGATGTCAGACCATCTTTTCTTTTTTTAATTGTTCAAATAGGGGGCAGAAAAATATAAGAAATGTTTTCCCCTTGCTGCTCCCTTCCAATCATGGAAGTGTTTATTTGAAAATGTAGTGCGCAGTTATGTACAAATACTGTCATCCACTTTCATGTAAGCAACAAATAAATTAAACTAAACTAAACCTAATGATGGGAGGAAACTGGAGTGCCTGGAGAGAACCCACGTATGCATGGGGAGAACATGCAAACTCCACACAGAAAGACCCTGATCGACACAGGGAGTGGAACCAGCAACCTTGCTGTGAGGCATTTGCACTAACCTGCTGTGCCACCAGTTTTTGTTAGCATTTGTCTACCACTCCCTGTCTCAACACCCCCCACTGGAGGAGCATGAGGGTACTGGAGGGAGACTGGGAGGCAGAAGAGCGAGAAGTATGTCCAAAATAAGCTTTGGTTTCAGCCTTGACATGCATAAGAAGTCTGACTGTAAGCCTTTAACTTAATTTCCCTCCGTGGTTTGATGCTTTACTTCCAATTTTTTAATTCTTTGGTCATTGCTGAAGACCATGCACGTGATTTCTCTTGGACCCACTGAGATAAAGGACTGAATGAAATGAACCTCATGGTGTCAAAAATAACTCTGACGGTCTGCTGAGATGATGTGCAAATGTTTACTGTCACATCTGTTTCAAATTTCATATACAGTTATATGTCCTTTCATATTTAGATGAATATTTGTGTGAATTTGATCCTCCAAACTCTGCCGCTGAGACAAACAGACAGCCTCCTGTAACCAGATTCTTCTTTTCCGTCAGATTATTGATCACATTAATATGCACTGATTATTTACTCAGGGTGAATTTGTTGTCTAAATACTGAGTTTGAAGGCGTGTAATTAAAAAAAGCTTTGAAGAAGACTCCAGTAAAGAGATTTGACGTTTTAAGGAACATATTTTTGAAAACAGCTCTAAGTGAAGTGTTTGTTTCCCGGCACTTCAATGGAGGACATTTCACAATGAATTATGATTTTAAACAGCTGCTGGATGTTTATTTGTTCCATATCCACCATGTTGTCACGTAGAGGAGAATAAAGACCATGATGCATCATTTATCAGTGAGTGTGTCTTAGCTTTAAAAGGAGGCTGTTTTATTTTGGAAGAGGAGTCATTTCACAATAATAGACTTTATATTTTCTCAGAAACTCAGGGTGGTTCAAAGTGTTTCTGAGTATGAGCAGTGACAGGAAGAGGCTTACACCTCCTCAGGGTGGATCTTCAAGTCATGCTACAAAATGATTGAGGCTCCATGAAAATGACCAACACTTAAATTAAATAAAAATGTACAAAAGCAGACCAAGTTTGATTTTCAATTACACATCCTTCCTCTGAAAATTATGAAAACTGAATAACTAAGATTAACAGTTTACTCTGGTTTGGGACATGCTGCCCTTGTTTAGTCTAATTCATCTATATTTATTATAAGCATTTGTATTTTTTACATATATTCTCATTTGCTGCTTCTTCTTCTTTACTGCTCAGAATGATCATGTGGTTAAATTCAGTGACTGCATGTAAACATAATTTCAGTCAATCATTTCTCCCCTTCAGTGTTTCCATTTGGTATTGTGTTTTATATCGTTAGAAAGCCTGATTAGTTATCTTTACAACAACGTACAACTTGTGAGGATTTTGCATGCGTGGAATGAGCAACACGGCTAAACATGTGGGTATTGCCCCCCCAAAAAAAATGTGCCAAAATCTCCTCTTCCCCTAGAAGAAAGCCTACGGTTCCTCAGGGAAGCCAGGGTGAGGAACTGGTTTTCCTGGGATGCCCACTTTGATGTCAGTCCTTGACATCACCAGTCTCAGGGAACTTAAGTTTGGAAATGGTACCAGTTCATCCATTATCCGTCTTCTATTGCTCAATCCCAGGCCGGGTCGGGGATGCAGCAGGCCAAGTAGGTCAGCCCAGAATCCCCTCTTCCTAGTCCCTCCTGGGGAATCCAAGGAATTCCCAGACAAGATGGTACATATAATCCCTCAGGCAGGTCCTGGGTCTGCTCCGGGGTCTCCTCCCAGTTGGGTGTGCCTGGAAAACTTCAGGAAGGTGACCAGGAGGCATCCAAGTTAGATGCTTGAATCTCTTCAATTGACTCCTTTCTTTGTGAAGGTGCAGCAGTTCTACTTTGAGTTCCTTCTGGATGTCTGAGCTCCTCACCTTCGCTCCAAGGCTAAGCCCTGCCACCCTCTTAAAGGATCTCATTTCAGCTGTTTGTAACCGAGATCTCAGTCTTTCGATCATTACCCAGAGCTCATGACTAGAGGTGAGGGTTGGAACGAAGATGGAGCAGTAATTGAGAGCTTTTCACTGCAGCTTAACTTCCTCTATACCAATCAAACACCAGCTTCCAGTTGCAGGGGTTTAGTTTTAAGACTTGACTTTGAAAAAACCATTAGACCGCCAAGCCAAGATCTGGAGCCACAGACTGGCTCATAAAAGATCGATAGCTCTGAGGCACAGCCAGCACCCTATTAGTGCTTTAAAATTAATGAGTAAAATCTTTGAAATGATTCTAAAACTGACAGGAAGGTGATGTAAAGATGTTAAAACTGGGGAGATGTGATGCTGTCTATTAGGACCAGCTAAAAGCCTGTGTAATTGTCTCATAAAAACACCCTATAAAAGTTTCTTTTTTACCATTATTTAACCAGATAAAAACCCATTGA
Organism: Cetoscarus ocellatus; assembly: GCA_037902135.1. Taxonomy (NCBI): domain Eukaryota; kingdom Metazoa; phylum Chordata; class Actinopteri; order Labriformes; family Labridae; genus Cetoscarus; species Cetoscarus ocellatus. The sequence goes on along the minus strand of JBAMNC010000693.1, from coordinate 668,573 downwards.
GCTCAAGAATTCTTTCACAAGGGTGTCCAGGCCAAGAGGTCAGCAACACACATCAAGAAAAAAAAAAAAAAAACATCATGGAAAGGTAACAGAATAAGTTGAAGACACAATTTTTGGAGGCATCTTGAAAATAAAGTGATGGAGCTTAAAAATAAATTACAATTTAGAAGCTCAGTGGTCTCACGCTGTATATACATCAGGACAGAGTGAAAGGCCCAAAGCGAAATCAGCTTGTAGAGTTTTTGCACTGAGGGGGCAGCAAAACCAAATCTTTTCCCCAGTTCAGTTCTGACACGGGGAACAGACTGATGAAGAACTTCACAGGAGCACAAAGCATAGCAGCTTCTAGTCCTTTAAAGGAAAGTTCACAAGAAAGAAACCAAGAAGAGATGATTAGATCGGGGTCAAAGTGGCTTTTCATCATTGTTTGGCACAAAAGTCCTCTTCAAATTTGCTCCTTCTCAGCAAATGAATAAAAAATCCTCTACAACTTAGTTAATATATGTATTGTGTTTTCCTGATTACAATTTTTTGTACTTTAATTTGGCTAAATGTTCACTTTGCTCATTTACTTATTCTATTTATTTTCTTCCTTCATAAAGAAGTTGTATAGCTTAAAGATTCTGCATGTTGCAACGTGCTTGCATAATTTTTTATGCTCTAATCTAGTTTAATGTCTTTATTTGATTTTCATACTGCTATACTGTGCACAAGAGCAACTTAAACTACGGAATTTACCCCTGGAGATTAATAAAGTATTTCTGATTCTAATATAAACCAACTCACCAACATGCAAGGTGACTAGTTGCACTGTTGTGTGGAAAACATGAAAATAAAAAAAGGAACAACCTTGTATTAAATGACGTCTTCGTTTCAAAATAAAAAGTAAGAAGAGGAGGTGGGCAGAGATGACAGCAAGTCTCTACATGTCAGTTTGTTATGTTTTGATTGAACTTTCATACTGTGTACTTAATTTGATTTCTGTCATGTGAATCCGTCTCCAGTCTGTTTCTGTTCTCAGAAGAGAGAGACTCAGAGAGACACGAGCAGAACCAGGAGCTGCTCCGGCCTGAGGTCCTCTGAGCCCACTGGATGGAGCTGCAGCGACACTGAAACCACAACATTACAACACAATCTTAAAAAACAACGTCCACCTCACAGATATCACATATCTCACTCTACATCTGCCATTAAAGCTACTACAGCTGGTGATTAGGTTGAATAAATCATATTTGAACGCAATAAATTTGTTTTTAGGCTCATAACAGGCTGTGCAACACTGTAATGAACTTAAATGAGTCTAAATTCACTTTTCATTGTTTTCTTTGAGGCCAAATGGACCTGATATATTAAGTAATAGTGCTAAATTACACTGCAATAAAAAATGTAATGTGTTTTCGTTAGATAACATCGTCAAATCTTAAAATAAATGTCTAATGAGAGAAACATAAATGACTGAATGGAATGTAAATTAACAATAATATCAGATACACCCCCTCAGCACAAGGCCCTGGTGTCAGAGCAGTCACACAAACCCTTTGCCTTTTTTAATTAAATTTAACTTTTATTTTTCTGTCTGAACCTCATATATAAATATATAGATGACTTGTTAATATGGATCAAAATTAACCACACAATACAAACTTGTATCCCTATTGGTGCTTTGGTCCGACGTTAGGGCTGAAAATCATCTTTAAGTATGGATATTTTATTGAATTATTACCTGTGAGAGTTACCTATGGATTAACAGATTAAGGAATGTGCTTATGGAGACAATTCTTACCCTTCATCACACCCTTACATTTTGTATTTATGCTTCCAATGTCAGCAGATCATCTTGCAGCAAACAAAAGTATTTCAGTACAGAACAGTAAATGAGTTTCTGTTGCCCTGCATATTTTTCTCCTCATGCCAAACACCATTGGCTCCGAGGCGGGGCCCATGGCACCTCGTGGGTTCAGCACTAAGGCAAATAAGATCAATGCATGTTGTAATGCTCTGCAGGCACAGCGCTAAAGAACATCTGTAAGAGCATCTCCAGGTTAATCTTATAATTATTAACATTTAACAATCCCAGACAGAAATCTGTTTAATACAATGACAAATAAAGATGGCATCCACCCTGTCACTGATCTTTTTGTAATATTTAATGTCTCAAAATTTGACATTTTATTTGTATCCATCAAACAATCAATTAATCTTTATTTGTAAAGCGCCAAATCATAACAAAACCTATGTCAAGACACTTTACAAAGAGAAGATTAACTTTTTTCCTTCTTTCTTATATATATATATATATATACATATATATATATATTATATACACATACATATGTGTGGGGGTCTGTGTGTGTGTGTGTGTGTATACACACATGTATATATATCTATATATATATATACATATATATATATATATATATATATACACACACACACATATATATATATACATTACTTTTACTTGTTTTATTTGTTTTTATGAGAGATGTACAGTATGTATTTGGATCATTTGAGGACTAAATGAGCAAAATGTCATCAATTTAAAAAAAAATGTTCTTCAGTTCCATCAATATGTCATTTTATTCTAAAAGTGTTTGATAAAGAAGCATTTTGAAGAACAGATATATATCTATTTTAAAATGCTTAATCAAGAAATCTTGTTGAACCTAGTGAACTTTCAAGAAAAAGAAGGGGACAGTAAAATTTCTAAAAAAAAAAAAAAAAAGTAGTTCTTGAGATATCTGTACATCTAAAATAATATGGGACAGAAGCATGAATTTCCAGTAACAGGGTGAAGATTCGGCTTCGCTTAAAGAATTAAAAAAAAAAAAAAAAAATTATCAATCATGATCTGAGCTGGAGGAGTATGTTTTCTTATAGTTAAACAAACTGTCCTTCAGATAACATTGTGGAATTACTATGGGAATTACAGCACTTTAGACAGTATGAAAGTATTTATAGTCCAAATATTATAAATTGAAATACAAAATCATTAGCTGATGTATAGTTGCATTATTAATACATGGTTGTACAAATTTTCATGGCACACCAGTGCTCTAGCACACAGCTGGAGGACCACTGGTGTAAATTTTGGAATATATTACACAGGATGGCCCTAACAGTGCAAGAATGGGAACATAAGCACCATGCTGAATAAGTTGTCAACTTATCATGTTGTTAAATATCAGGAGAGCCATATAATATCAGAAAACCCCCAAAATCTATAGGAATCACTGAAGCAATACGTGGTCAGTATTGAGAAAATGTTATTAGTTTTAATCCCAGCCTCTGAGAAAGATAGTTTGGCATCCAAGGCTTTCAAATTAAAGTTTGTCATTTACATAAAATCCATTATGTTATTACAACCTTTATTTCTTGGACATTTTGCAATTTGTGGCTCCTAAAGTCAAAACTGAGATGTGAAAGAAAGCCTGTTGTGAGTTCCTTTTGCGGTGAATCATCTTCAGACTGATTTTAAAGTTCAAAGCTTAATAACCGGACTTTTTTCAATCTTTGGTAAAGAAAATGGAGTCCAGGCTTTCAGTGTGCAACTGTTTTAACTAAAGATTTATTATTGATTTTAGTGTTTAATGTGTGCTACGTAAGTTTGTGTTTGTTGAAACTGAGTTGCTGCCATTCTTGGACTCCACTGGAGAAGAGACCTCTGATCTTAGTGGGACTAATCTGGCTAAATGAAGGTTAAATAACTTAAGATAAAAACCACATTTGAGGCTTATTAAGGTGTGTTTTTTAGAAGTATTACTTTTCAGTCTCATCTAAAAATCACTTTTGTCTCATCAGAATCTCTCTCTCTCATGCTTGCAGCTGGATGCTTCTGAACCTGATGCTCTGCTGTTCAAAGTTTGAATTCTTGGCACCTTCCACCTCCTCTGCTTCAAAAAAAGAAAAGCGAGAAAGACAAAGTGTTGACCCAGACTTAAAATGTTAGTTTTAATATCGTTCTGCACTGCTGATGACTCCAGATACATTTAGGAGCATTAGCCGACAAAGCGAACTCGAGTCTAGCCCAAACAAACGGGGATGAAAGTCAGCCCTTTGATCCTCCGGCCGACCGGAGCGACTCCGGCACGCCGGGCCTCGATTGTTTTCAGCTGAGGTTTCTCTGGGTGGCTTCACTTCAAGCTACAACAGAAACTGCCGGAACAGGATTTACTCTGGATTTAAGAACCACAAAGTTGGCTCAAAGGAGAAAAAAAGCCTCTCAGCTAAAGCAAACAGACGCTTACTCTGAGAGCAGGCCCTGGGGTTATTGTGATACAGACGGAGTTAGAAAGTGAACCTCTCCCTGTTCAATTCTCCTCCTCTTCTCAGGCCTCGAAGGGTCTTTTCTTTTTCACACCACCGCCGGCTTCATGTGGAGGCTACGACAGCTCACATTCCGTCTGATCATAGTTGTGTGTGACATTTCAAAGAGGATTACGAGAATGAAATGTGATAAAAACTATTTCCACGTGACCCCTGAGCACTTGACCTCTGATGGGGTAGCGCCGCGTAGCACCGAGGAGCAGACTTCTGCTGGGACGCGACTGCTTTCTGAGCGGAGGGGCGGGCGAGGATTTAAGAGCTAAGGACGAGGTCAACATGATATACGGAGAGAAAAGAGCTAACGTGGGGGGTTATCAGGGGAGGTAAATGATCATTTATTGGGATTAAAGTAGGTCCATTGTCATTTTATGAATGATTATTTTGAGGCAGGGGTGTCCAAAAGAGTCAGGATGGGGGGATTTGATGAACTCATCTGTAGATCAAGAAAAAAGGGGTAGCACAGTGTTTTTTTTTTTTTTTTAATTTCATGTATTTATTTTGTATTATTTATCTATTTAGTTATTTTGCTCCACTTGGGTTTGTTTGTTCCTATTTTTGTGTATTTAAGTTTGTTTTGCACATACTCTCTCCTATTTGTTCTCTGTTTATGTAAAGCACTTTGGATTACATATGTTATATGTAAAGTGCTTTACAAGTAAAGTTGGATTGATTAATTGATTGAAGAAGTCACCAATTATTGGAAATGCTTCAGAAAAAAGCCTAAATCACTGCTTTCCATTAGCAGATTGGCTTTTTCTGTATACACCTTAGTGTTGTGTTTTTGTTCTTTTTATGCCTATTGGATATATTGCATATTTTTATATCTACCTCATTAAACTTGTACTATTTCTACTTCTTTTAAACTTTATTTAACTTCTCTTGACTCTTTAAGCCTTTAGCGCCTGTTGTATCATATTTGACACATACTTTTATGATACCTCTATCTAATCAATCTGATCAACAAATTACTAAAAAAAACATTTGAATACAATCAGATAAATGATAAAAATGTCCTCAGATGCATTATCAGTTGCCAAAAACACCTAATGTATCAAATGAGATACAACAAAAACATATATGTTAAATTTTATGGAAATTTTGTTTTTTTAGGATTTCAGTAGAAAGTGAAATAAACATTTCAGCTCCAAAAAATTAGAATTTTCTGACTCTAATTTGTGTTTTCAGGCATTAAAGGGTTAATTTAATTATAACTATACTTTTAATTGTTTTTGTACCAAGTCAAATTCCTTGTAAGTGTAAATGAACAAATACCAATTCTGACAAGGCAATCAGTCAATTACTGAAAGAGATTTTGGGGTGACCAATCACATTTCAGGGCCCCCTGTTCAGCCCTTGTACCACTGCACTGGCCCCTGTTGTTGGTTCATCTTATCCGCAATACATAGTCTCATGGCTCGTTAAACTCAAACAATTATGTGAAATAACTGTACCCGTCAACACCAGTGTACCTTACAGGTAGTCTCAGCTCGTTCTCCACAAAGGTGCAGGGAAAGTGTTTTAGTTACAGGAATAGTTGTAATTTTATGATGAAAGTTTTATCAACGTGAAAGTGCTTTCCGACATCTGTTCAGCTCAGATATAATGTCATTCCCAGTTCCTCAATCGCACCTCCGACGTAAATGAAACACAGCAGGAAGTCTGTCTGACTAATAGCAAATCTAGGTTTTCCAAAACTGGAAATCCTCAATTAAAGAAAATCTGTCCAAGTCCGTCCGGGTCCTTCTTAAGGTTTCATCTCTGTACTGTGGTTTCCAGTCACGGGTCTGCTCATAAGGTTAAAAGTGATCTGAACTGGCCTTAGGTGTGAGTGTGTGAATGGTTGTCTGTTTCTCTATGTCAGCCCTGTGGTTGGTTGGTGACCAGTCCAGGGTGCACCCTGCCTTTTGCCCTGGTATAGGCTCCAGCCCCTCACAGCCCTGAGAGGGACAAGGTGTATAGATAATAGTTGGATTGATTAAACAGTTCACTTGATGTTTACAATATCTAACTATCATAAAAACTCAAAGCTGACAAGCTCATTGGACAAAAATTGATATAAATAAAAAGAATTACAAAATAGTTGTCTGTCACCCTATGCCAGCCCTGTAATTGGTTAACAACCAGTCCAGGGTATATCTTGCCTCTTGCCCTTGGACAAGCAACCTTGAGAGGGACAAGAGTTATGAATAATAGACTGATAAAGACAGCTCACTTGGATTTGACAGTATTTAACTATTATAAAAACTAAAAAGCTGACAAGCTCATTCATCAAAAAAATTGCTATAAATTTCACAAAATGGGTATAATGGAAAATATGACCAAATGTTTAGCCAGGAGACGATAAACTCTAACAAAACTGGAATACTTATTGAATACCTCTGATTGGATTTTAATGAATGAGGAGAATTAAGACAACCTTGACAGGGACAAGAGGGATAAATAATAGATAGATTGATAAAAAAAAAAAAATGGCTCACTTGACCTTTACATTATCTAACTATTATAAAAACTTAAAGCTGACAAGCATATTGGACAAAAAATTATATAATTTTTAAAATTACAAAATAGATACGATGGAAAACATGAGCAAACATTCAGCCAGGAAAAGCTAAACTCTAACACTAAGGGATTACAAAACTGGAATACTTATCAAATACATCAGGTAGCATTTTAATAAATGAGGAGAATTAAGACAAGATATTTGAGCTTAAAAATATGAAATAAACACAAGTTAAAGCTAACAACATTTCAAGAATAAAGAAAAGAAAATGTTGAAAATCAGCTAATGGGTTGTAAAAACAGATCAAATTGAACTTTCAGGATCAGAGAATCAAAACAAAACTTCAAACTAATCAGTTTATTATTCAGAAAAACTAATTTAACATCAAACCAAACCAGACAACACCTAAAATTTTAGACAATCATGAAGATCAAACACTGATCAATTAAAAAGCCGACATGACTCGAAAGTTTGAGAGAAAACTTCAAAGCTAATTGGCTAATCAGTCTTGAGAACAGACATGTATTAAATTATAAATCATGATCTTTTTTATTGTTCTTTTCTGTCTTTAATTCACTCTGTTTTGTTTTGGCTTTCATGGTTGCTAATAAAGTTTGATTAGAATTTAAAAACACGCTGCGCGCTCGTCCATTAAAGCCTCAGAATCTATTATTGTGTGTTTATCCGTCACGGCCAACACAAACAGCGTCATGTGCCTGGACATGTTGACAAAGCTTCCACGGCTCATTGCGGCGTGATGGATGGCCGTGTGTGCCATGCTAATTATTAGTACACATAAAAGGATGCTGTTATTTGGGGAGCGGGCCCAGCAGGTCCCAGCCTGAGGGGGTCAGCGGGTAAATACCCAGCCATCAGTCTGCGACCATATCACTCAATCTTGATGTATGAGCGCAGAGGTACAAATTAAACGTGCGGCGACCTTCTTGGGAGGAGGAGGGGGGGGTACTGCACTCAACAGGACGCCATTTGGGCTAATTCCTGCGCAGGGTTCAGACAATAGGCCACTATAGCACATGGTGTAATTAGTTTGTGTACACACATCTGGAGTTTGGCTCCCAGAGGAAACTTATGCACTGAAAGACGGTAAAAAGGGGACTAGTTTAGATGTTATTTCTTTAGTATGTGCAGGAAAACAAGACGAGGGAGTGTGCAAGTGTTTTTTTCTGTTTATGTACTCTATAAAATCATTTTTACTTGATTTGAACACCTTGAAAAGTTTGCAGACAAAAGCAAAAGGATGACAAAAACAAATTATTGAAAACATTTCTATACTTTACATAGACTGCAGAATTAGTCAACAAGTCAGTCAAGTCATCAGTCCTCTGTCCTCAGTCCATGCCAAAACAGGAAGTTTCTCAACTGTCACATTAAGGACAATCCCACGTCTCCAAAACTGCTTGGAAGACAGAGGTTTAATGACAGAGGACCATCATGTGCTGATGAATGCAGCAGATGCGGAAGTGCCAAAAACTGCAGTTCCTCGAGTGTCCACTTGAGGCTAGCTGCAGGAACCATAGAGGTTATACGATTGTTGAACATGAACAGTGTTGGAGAAGTTACTTTTAAAAAGTAGTGTTTGCTCATTACTCATTACTTCTCAAAAAAGTAATCTGTTACTTTACTTAGTTACCCTTCTATGGAAAGTAACTTTTACGTTACTCGTTACTTTTACGTTACTTTTCTGTTGCTCGACTTTGGGCAGAACCCCATATCTGTTCGTAAATGAGTAGGCCTACATAAAGTTCTTCTAAGGAGGACATAACAGGTATTTCTTTAGTGCTCTTTATTATACAAAATCATGTGGAATGAGAGCTCCTGTCCAATGTTTCCAGATTTTTCTTCTAAAATAAGCAACCAGGTCGATAAAAACAAGCCCAAAACAAGCGACCTCCAGCTATTTCTTTTATTAATGTGACATTTTTTATTTTTTTAAAAAGAGAAATCTACATATTAATTTTAATTTTAATCTTAATTTTTGTCTAAATTACATTTCAATGTTACAGTGCCAAGCAACTATTCAAAAAAAGAAGCCCAATGTCGCTCATAATAAGTGGATCTGGCAACTATGGCTCTGGTGCATGCACCACGTGCACGAGTGTGTTTGGGGTGGGCGCGATTACCAAGAAATGAGAGAGTGGAAAGGACAAACTACCTATCACGCTCATGTTTTGCTTTATTGTGGGGATCTGGGAGATAAATAATCGGGGGGATTCACACAGACTGAAGAGCCCCAATAAACAACAGCACGTTAAGAAACAATCCCTAAAGAAATGAAACCCGCAGCCATGACTCAAGAAATTCACAAGCGACTTTAGAGAAAAACAGGCCCAAAGACGCTTATAATGAGCGGACTTGGCAACACTGCTCGTGTCTAATGTGGGCAGCTGAGAAGCCATCATTGTTGTCAGATCTGTCTGTGGGAAAAGTAACGTTGTGCCAAATTAAAAAAGGAACTACGTTTCGTTACCACATTTTCAGTAGTAATGCGTTACTTTACTTTTTACACGAAAAAAGTAGTTACGTTACTGTTATACACAACACTGAACCTGACACAACAGATGGACCATTCAATATATTTTACTAGTCCATCTTGGGGAAATAGCCCATAGGAAGTTTTTGGGACTGGGTAGAACCTTTCAGAAGCATATCTGGCAGGTGATTGGCCAATCATTCCATCAATCACAGTCATTACGGACCAATCAGACAATGTGGTAGGTGGGTGCTACTGCGGTGGTGTAAAGGACAGAATGTAAACCACTTTGTAAAACAAAGTCAAAGCAAAAAAATGTCAAAAGTGAAGAAAAAGTGTCCTTTCTATAGAGAAGTTTGTAGTGTTTGTTTATCATTTAATAGAAATGCGATCAAGAACTGCTGAAACTGCTATTGAAGCTGTTGGCATCTATACTAATTTCTGTATGAGCAGTCACTTCCTGCTGTCATCTCGCTCGTAGCTCCCACCTCTTCCTGCTCTAAAGGACGCTGATTGGACCATCCCGCTTTGGGACCCTCATGATTGTTGCAGATTTAAGCTTTGATTCAGAATCAGGCTGATCCATCTGCACGGCAAGGTTAATAATTGTTTACATTGCATGGATGATCTAGCAATCCTTTCAAAATAAAACATCCTCCAGTCTCCATCATTCAACAGCTGTAATTGAATTAATTTTTTCGTTTGTTTTGCAACTGCCTGATACCAAATGTTCTCCAGCCAGTCCAGGTCCTTGGTCTGTTGGTTGAGGACCACAGTTGTAGACTGACGAGACAGGATTCAACAGATTTCAGGTAAAGACATGCCTTCTTACTAAAACTCGCTGATTGGATGCTACAACATGGTGAACTTCAATAAAAGTACCCAACAACTAAGGAGAATAAAAATAAAGAACTAGGCATTCGGAGAGTGCAAACCTACACCAAGGTAGCTCACATATTGCTGTTACATCTATAAGCAATAGTTATGATAAAGTTACCATCATAACATGATTCCTTGACCCTGAAAACCCACACCTAGCACTCAGAATCATGTTGATATAATTATTAGACAGTTATTGAGCAAAAATGATAGTTTGCTAATGGTGAATGGTGAATTTAACTTGGGCCATTATCAACATCTCCTAAAAATTTCAGCAAAATCTGTCCAGTAGTTTTTGTGTAATCTTGCCAACAAACAAACAGACAAACAAACATAAACCAGCAAAAACATAACCTCCTTGGTGGAGATCATAAAAGGGACATCGATACAAACAAAATGGACTACACAAAGGTTTAAACTGATAATAAACTCAACAAATCTGCACAGATGCTCTGTGATGAGCTGAGAGACTGACTGATTAAAAATGACACAGTAATCTTTGTGCATGAAGCTGTTCATACCTGACTGTCAGCTGATTGATGACCGTCACAAACAGACGTTGCTTCACTGCAGAGGAAAAAATGTCCCATGCGTCTCTGGTGGACTTAAGTGGAAGACCCTTGGCTACCATCTCAAGCCGGCCCATGGTCGCCCTATCAACAGACAAGAAAACATTTAAAGACAGTTGATCATATGACCTTTATGGTGTGTGTCAACTTTTCATCTCTTCATGCATGTTAACAACTCAAGGCTCTTAGATTGCCACCATTAGTCCTGCATGTTATGTGCCAAGAATCTAGAGAACAGAGGGCTCGACTATTTTTACACCGATCCTTGTGGGTCTCTCCACCAAAATAGATCGCAAAGTGGGGAAGTGGCTCCCAAAGTGAGGAGTTGGGCCCTCTGGGAGATCACTAGATACCATTAAGAGGGTCAGATGATGCCCTCTTAAAAAAGAAAAAAATTAGATTGATTACAAATGGTATACAATTACTGGCCTCTTTATTAAGTGCACTTTGCTCGTTCCAGGCTGGACCCCCTTTGCCTTCAGAACTGCCTGAAGTCTTCGTAGCACAGATTCAACAAGGTGCTGGAAACATTCCTCAGAGATTCAGTCAACATTGACTTGATTTGTTGGCTGCACATCCATAATGCAAATCTCCTGTCCCACCACAACCCAAAGGTGCTCTATTGGATTGAGATTTGGTGACTGTGGAGGCCACTGGAGTCCAGTGAACTTACTACCTCCACCAAGGATGTTATGTTTTTCCTGGTGTATGTTTGTTTGTTTGTTTGTGAGCAAGATTACGCAAAAACTAATGGCCCAACTTAGAAATGATTAGATTTTGGTGGTGATCCAGATAACAACCATAAGCTAACACTTGTTTTTGTCTAACTAATGGTGATATCAACATGATTCAGAGTGCTAGGTGTGGGTTTTCAGGGTCAAGGAATCATATTATGATGGTAACGTTATCATGGAACTTTTGCTTATAGATGTAACAGCAATATGTGAGCTACCTTGGTGGAGGTTTGCACTCTCCAAGTTATCCCGATGGAAGTCACCATCAGAAGATGGGACAGTGTGGTCATAAATGAATGGGCATGGTCAGAAAGAATCCAGATGTCCAATTGTGGTCAGTCTGTGCACACGGTTTCCTCAGTTTCCTGTCCTTTGCTAACAGGAGTAATACCAAGTGTGATCTTCTGCTGCTGTAGCTTATCTGCTTTAAGTGTTGTACATTCAGAAAGTCTTCTGCATACTTTCCTTGTAACACTAGGTCAACTGAGTTACTTTGCCTCCTTATCATCTCAAACCATTCTCCTCTGACCTCTGGCATCAACAAAGTATTTTTCACCCAGACACCATATTCTCTCTTTTTCTGACCATTCTGTGTAAACCTTGGAGATGATTTTGCAATTGAATAACCGTGCTATATTTTAGAGCACCTAAATGCCCTCATTTGCTATTCTGTTGCTCTGTTTGATTTTCAACAGGCTGTCTTGACCATGTCTTCATGCCTAAATGCTTTAAGATGCCACAAACTGGATAGTCTCTCTTTTTCTGACCATTCTGTGGAAACCTTGGAGATGATTTTGAATTGGAAACAACGATGCCATGTTCAAAACCATCTAAATTGCCCTCATTTGCCATTCTGATTCCCTGTTTGATTTTCAGGAGGCTGTGTTGACCATGTCTTCTGTGTGAATGCATTGAGTTGCTGTTATTAGATTGGCCAAGCTTGTTTTTTTACATAAAGAGTTCACATTAAAGTGTTGTAAGAGGTTTTGTGAACTCAGGAACATCCCTTATTTGGTTACATTTCATTCTTTTGGTGAATTCAAGACTAAACTTTTACCTTCTGCTCTTTTTGAACATAAAAACATCCTTTTAAACTTCAAACCGTTCTCCTCTGACCTTTGGGATCGACAGTGTATTTTTGGCCCAGAGAGCAGCCACAAACTGGATATTCTTTCTTTTTCTGACTGTTCTGTGTAAACCCCAGAGATGATTTTGCAATGGAAACAACCATGCCACTTTCAAAACCATTTAAATTGCCTTTATTTCCCCATTCTGTTTGATTTTCAGTAGATTGTTTTGACCATGTCTACATGCCTGAATGCATTAAGTTGCTGCCATCAGGTTGTTTTCTAACATATTAAGGTCATATTAATGAGTTGCAAGATGTTTTACGAGCTCAGGAACATCCCTTATTTAGTTACATTTCTTTTTTTGGTGTATTTGTGACTAAACTTTTAACTTCTGCTCTTTTTTCTAAACATAAGTATCTGCAAAGCGCCCATGTGTTTGAGAGCATGTGGCAGCAGACTGGAGATGCAGATGCAGAAGAACAAGTGCTAACTTTTGACCCTCCCGTGTCATCTTTGTAAACTTCATCATCACTGTTGAAACAAGAAGAAAAAGCTCCTCAGAGAGCTCGGAGTTCAGGGAGAAGATTAGATGTCATAAATACAGAATCCCTCAAATATGGCCTGTTTTTACCCTCCGCGCTCGCACACAGGCCTCATGCTCCGGTTACAGCCATCTTGCTTCTATTTGATGCCCCTCACTCTCCACACCGATCCGATCCGTGTCATTTTGACGAACATAGGCAGAGATATGGACCGTGTTGAAGAGGGGGCGGGGGATTGATGGGTTCTGGTTGCATCTGGATTTTATAGCAGCTCAATTTGGCGTGCTGGCGTGCGGCTAAGATTGGATGTGATGAGCCTCGTTGGGAATGCGGAGTGTAAGAGAATGTCAACCAAAGACTGATATTGATATTGATCCGCAGGTTGAGGTGTTTGTGGGGAATAAGCTACAGCATGGTTTGAGATGTGGGGAAAGAAACTGCATTATGGGACTGGGAGTATTTAAAGTACCATCGCTGTCAGGCTAAAACCTCCTATCTCCATCTTTCCTAATTTGTTCTCTTGAGGAACATGGCTATTGGCTGCCTTCCACGCTGACGAATGGGTTTTAGGAATTTTACACTAAATAAAAATTAAGAAAAAAGTTTATGTTAAGGACACGACAATATCTTTTTATCAGGAATGAAATGCCTTTTCCATTCTCCAGCCCCAGCAGCATGTTTAAGCTAGGATTTTCACATTTTTTAGGCATATGTACCATGACAGGATGTACAAAAAAGCATCTTCGACTCATACATAAAACCAAGAATAAGCCAGTTATTTTGATTTTTTATTCACACATCGCTATTTATAGACATTCATATTGCTCCTATTAAGCAATGTCCTCCTGAGGTTTTAAGTTAATTGATTAGTGAAGTGGAAGAAGCTAAAACTTTCTAAATTTACTCTGCCTTAAATGTTCTTCATTATACTAGCAGAATGTAGGAGAGATGAGTCGTCTATGCTGCAGGCTTAAGACAAGTAAATATGGGGTCTGTGTGTTTGTTTTACCATCAATGAATCAAAGCCACAAATGAGAAGGCCACACAACAGACTTAACAAACAACACAAGTGAATTAAAATACATCTTTCATAATATCTAAACTGTTTGAAAACTGAAGTTTCCCTTATCAGAGCTGTAAAAGCTATTGAGTTTGTCACAGCCATCACTTTTTGTAACCTTGTAGACCAGATGGACCTGCCTGATTCATTGTCTGAAATCAAACAGATCAATCTTACCAAGCCCCATTCCTCTACAACTTCACTCGGCTAAAAGCTGAACGAACCAATCAGGGGAAAGAGGCGGTAGCTGAAGATGTGACGACAGCAGGAAGTGACTGCATGTTTGAAGACAATGGTGGCTTCTGAAGCAACCTCCATGGATGCAGCAATATCTGAGGTTTTATCATAAATTGACTCAATTTCTTCTTTAAAAGAGGAGCAAAGAGTGTCACTGAAAGCTTTTCTTACGGGAAACAATGTTTTTGCTCTTCTCCCGACCGGTTTCGGTAACAGTTTGATCTACCAACTGGCTCCTCTGGTAGTGAAAAAGATGGGAAGGACGCCAAACCCCATTGTGATAATCGTGTCTCTGCTGGTTGCCCTCATGGACAATCAAATCAGAGAAGTCAGGCAGCTGGGGATCACTGCTGAGAGACTAGGAGAGAATGTGAAAATCCTCCGCGGATGATGCCTGTTAGTCTATGGTAGTCATGGTTACTCAGCGATACCTGGCGAAAATCTGCTCTCCTCAGAAATTTACCATGAGAACTTTTGGTGGGGATTGTCGTTGACCAGGTTCATGTCATATATACGTGGTAAATGATACATCTGTGTTGTATAATTTAATGTAAGACGATAGTAGAAAGGACTGAAACATAGTTTAAGCTTACGACTAACAACAGGGTCTAGCTGCTATGTCATACTGTGGCTTGATATGGATTGGTCTGTGATGAGTGTGACTGGCAGACCGATTTAATCACCAGCTACAGTAGTTTTTGAAGGTTCTGCCCTTGAAAACATTTTCGAACAGCTCTTTCCCAGATGGACCATGGTCCGTGTGAGGGCCCGTCAATGCTGCTTGCAGCCCTAGTTAGATGGGTTAAAGTTGTAAATGTTCAAAACCACCCGATCTTGTAATCTTAAAAATCCTTTTGATCCAAGCATTTTATCACCTCTTTCTTGTGTCATGGCCAACATTCCCTGAGAGTTTCATCAAAATCTGTTGAGAACTTTTTGAGTTATTTTGCTCATAGACAGACAGACAAACAGCAGCTAAACAGAACCTTCTTGGTGCATTTAATAATGGAAGAGAACTTCATTTGTTTAGATGCTATTACAGAGAGAAAAAGCTCATTCTTGCGGCCCAAACACACCGGGCTCCAATATATTGCTTTCATACCAGGTACGGGTGTGTGCTGTTTTTGCCACATATCCCTGCTGTGACAGCCATTTCTTTCCATAAATTCTCCCTTAACACAGGGCTTCAATAGAAAGTTCAAGAACAGCCTTAATAACAATCCCAACAAGTGACCTGATTCATGACTAACAGACCTGCCACAAACAGGAAGCTTAATTAAACTGTTGACATCTTGTCTGAAAAATTCTGTCGCTGTGGGCACATAAATCTGCTGAAACAAGTTAAATATGGCTCCTTCCTGATTATCTCCCTGTCTATTTAAGCCAAAACATTCAAGCCTCCTATCCAGTAGTCTTGAGGCTCAGACTTGATGATATGCTCCCTGATAACATGCATCATGCAGGTAAAATGCCTCAACTGTGAAACCACGAATTTCTAATTATATCATCTAATTCGGGGCAACAGTGTATCGACTGAACCAAATCAAAACCCAGAGTCTTGTGTTGTATTTTGGTATCATTCACTACATGTCAGAGCCAAGGTGGCTGAACCCTCTCTGCATTCTCTTCTCAGTGAGTTGACCACTATATTCCTGCAGCAACAAAAATGAACATAACAGGAAACAGAAGCATTATCATGAGCTGTGACTGGGGATGGATATTATAAACCCATTCCAGCTGAGAATTGAGGACAAATAACTAAAGGAATCAACATCATTAGTCTTTCTGCCTAACAATGCCCTTATCAATTCCTTCCACTTTGTTCTGCATGCCTTGTTAATCAGGGACATTGTGCTCTCATGAGAGGCAGTCAGCAGAGATGACAACAAAGGCTTCAGAATGTAATCATGGCAGACAGTGGGCACAAGTGGTCAATATTAAGACTTAATACCCAATAAAAAAACGTTTCCCTCACAAAGTTCAGATGATGGAAACACCAACAACATGCAGCACTGAATATCCGGAGTGGCATGTGTTTGGCATTGTTGCCACTGAAAACCTATGCCCATCACATCGATAAACAGAATCGTTAGTGGCATTGGTATCAACAAAATCTTAGCAATTTCTAACATGGGTACCTGCCTTTGACAAACATTGGCCTTTGGAAAATGAATGTGTTGTGAACAGAAATCAGTTTCAGATGTTGATTTGTTGTGTCATACTTATTTGATGCTGACATCTGGCAACCCCTGTTGCCGTTGAAGATGCCCTGCTAAACAAACTGATCTGTTTCAATAATCGAACAGGAGAGAACTTATGGGCTTTGTGGGAGAATTGACCCTTTGTCAAGCCCCGCCCTTCACAGAAAGTGATCCTCTCTCAAACCCCGCCCTCCATGGTAACTATTACTAGGTTAGGCAAATTAGCTGTTTCTAGCCTCTCTTCCATGTGAAGTAAAGGAAATTAACTTCCTTTTTGACTAAAATCTAAATCTTTATGAATCTATGATAATAATTAGAAATATAACTGGTAAATGACCTAAACACCAGCAGTTCATATTGACAAAATGCACAAATTAATTCCAGTAAGTATTCTTAGAATGTCAAATATTGTCAGTTTCAAAATGTGTACTCTTAAATTTAAGTGAAGGTAGGTTTTCTTTATGATATTAAATGTTAAAGTAACATATATATGACAACAATGTCACCACAAAGCATTAAACTGGCTTTTTAAACACAGTAGTCCGACCAGTTAATCTGGCAGCTTGGGTAAAAACCTCTTTGATTCTGCTGGTTGGTTGATGAACCAATCAGAGCCAACAAAGAGTCAATTAAGCCAAAAGAGGTCATCAAAAGCAAAAAAAAAAAAAAAAAGACTATTTTCACCATGGGTGTCTGTCCTGATTGTCACAATCTGTTCATCACTAGCTGTGAAATAAGTAGGGATACACAACATCATTGGTTTGATATCGGTATCGGTCGATATCAGCCTAAAAAGTTAAGTATCAGTATCGGTCGATATTGAAATTTTTGTAGACATTTACAGCCGATATATCGGCCGCACGTATCTGCCATATATTGGCAAATTACACAAATGCACAACATTGATGCACCTTCTCCTCACTGCATTGGTAAATTAAAAATCAAGGGTTTCATTTTTGCAAGAGTTACTGTAAACGCTGTTTTTCTTGTTTACATCTGCTCCTCACAAAAATATACTGTAACACTGAAAGAAACAAGACCGTTTTTCTTAAGTACAGAGCTTGTGCTCTTGACCAGAAATATCAGTATCGGCAATTATGAATTAAAAAATATCGGCATATTGGATATCGGCAAGAATCCAATATCGTGCATCCCTAGACATAAGCAATTGTTATTTAAACTCTCTTTAAAATAAAGACCAGGGAACCATTTAAGCACTCAGGACAGGTTTGGGAGCCTGTGCCGGGTCTGCACTTTGCCATTCATCTTTTTGCGCAAGGAACACCAACCCCTGCAGCTGTATTACCAATACATATCCACAGGTACCAAACCAACTTCAAGCTTGGTACGACTGGGAATTGAACCTGTCACCCTTCAGTCCCCAAGCTCTTACAGACTGCGCTACACTGCCACCAAGCACTAGCGCCATGTTAAAAGAATCCATTCAGCTCTAATTTCAGAAAGAACCCAAACTGCACCCTCATCACAAACCCTGTGTGCACATTCAACATCTTAACGTAAAGTCTGAGATTATATGTGCTCTAATGTTTACAAAGAAGCAATGTGTTATCCAATGCATGAGCTGTGAAAGCAATCTAAAACTCACGTACAAATATTTATAACTTTATTGATAGTTTACTTGTACAAGATGTACATTCATATTTTGTGAATCAAAAAGGGGGTAAAACAAATGGTACGATGATTCATGTTTAGGCATGCTTGCAAATGAAATGAGAATCATTTTAATGGGTACAACGAATCTTCATGGATTATCGTCTCGAATCAACCATCCCTGAAATGTTTGTAAACTCGGACACGCTACATTTTTTTAGGCAAACGATGCACTACAGCCACACCTCCTAATTCAAATTCAACACTTAAAAAAAAAACATACAAAAATAAATGCAAAGCCATGTAAAATGTACACTTGTAATTCAACTATTTCATCTTTCATAGACTTTCAGACAAAATAATAATAATAATAAATAAAACACCAATATGTTTAATTTAAAATGGAGACATAGATAAACGGTTCTAGATGGAGGAAATGCTTCTTTTGGAGACTGTTAGAGGTACAGTGATCTGAAATAGATCCATGTGTGTGGCGCAGCTCTGACAGCAGTGTTGAAAAGAGGGTTTTAAATAATCCTTGAATCCAAAATAATTTAATAACCCTGGATTAATTTGTGAAATACAGAATTGGGTTGAAATAAATGGTAAAAAGTCACATTAACATGCAGAATTAAGCTCATTGGATTATAGTGATTTTCATTTGGATGTCAGGCCCAACTGTAAAAATTAAAGTTGCCCCGATCGATTGAAAGCTGATCATAATCGGCCAATATTTGTAAGAAACACATGATCGTCTGATTGTTATTAAAGCCTGTAGTCACTGATTTGATCACCTGTGATTTCATTCCATGCTCACGGTTTGTTCAAGAGGACATTTGTTTTCAGTCCTTCAGTCAAAAATATTGATCCAGAGTTGAAGTTTGTGTTTAACATCTGCATGACTTGCTTTACGATGCGTTCGAGGTCCAGTTGGTAACAATATGATACATTTATGTTGGCTCTGTAAAAATGAGTATTTAACAAAGGGGAGTACTTGATTTGTTCAAATGTTATTTCAAGAGATGGAAGATTAATTTCTGGCTGAACCTTGAAGAAACACTTTTGTTTGCAAATGAAATGTGTTGCTTGGCATTTTTATTTTTTTTATTTTATTGTGGACGTTTATTTGGATGAGATGATGCATCTTAATGACCGTTCAATATTGAGGGAGTTCACACAAGACTGCAGTAAATATGCCGGATTTAGCACAATGCTAATTTGCAGCTGTAGTTCCATAAAATAATTACATCAGTTGTAAAAAAAAAAAAAACATGGTATTACACTAGGACCAGAAGTGGGCAGCTTTGGTGACCAAGCAGACAACATTTATTTAATCCTCAGGGCCAGAGGGCCAAGCTGTTGAAATCTGAGTTTTTAATGGTTATTAAAGTTTGTTTTACTTACAGTCTGTTTTACATCTTACAAATTCATTTAATAATGCAAACAGTATATTAACAAAAACATTCACAGCCAAGTATAGCTCGATTTTCAGTGGATTATTGCCATTCTCTTTTGAAAATAGTTGATTTGGTCTTTTTTTCCTTTGCCTTTTGGAAACATAACATTTTTTGACATTTTTAATTGTTTGGAGAGCCACATTGGAGCAAGATGGTCCCCAGGCTGCCAGTGGCCCACCTCTGCCGTAGACTTAATGTCTGTTATTTATTAGACTAGGGATGGGCTACTGACGGTTGGGGGCCACATGTGGCCCTACTCCTCACTCAAAGCGGCCTGGAGGTCAATTTTAAACATCAAAACTGAAAAAAAAACAAAAACAAAATCAAAATCTGTCAAATAATTAAACCTGAAATGCCACGATAGTGCTATGCACATATTATGTAATGATATAAAGGTATTTCTATGTAGTCTTGGATTAGCAAAATGTTGTTTTTTGAAATAATTTGTATTTATTGTATTAAACCTTTATTTATACAGGTAGCCCCATTGAGACACAAAGTCTCGTTTACAAGAGAAACCTGTTTTAGACAGACATAAACAAACATAATAGGTGAACTGACAATACTGTAACTGTCTCTTTAAAATGTTTGTATGAAGCACTGGTAAATAATTTGGGGAGAAATGATTGAACATAAATAGTTGATGATCTCTTATTATTTCATTATAGCTTTAAATGACTTTAATTCTGTTTTGAATTCATTAAATTATGCATTTTTATTTACTATTCTGTTCAAACGGATGAATGATGGTTATATTAATTATAAATAAGACTTTATAATTGCTTCCTGTTTTTAATTTGCTGTTTATTCAACAGTATCCAAAAATATGTAACCATGTAGCCCCTCAGTTGGTAAAAAAAATGATTAATGTGGCCCACTCTGTGACTGAAGTTGTCCATCATCTCCCCATCTGTTGAATGGAATCAAATCTTTTTTCCAGTCAGTCAATATTTTTGTTAGGTCACATAAATAAACACAAATAATAAATGACTCAATACTTTGTGCTGTTCAGTTACAGGGAAGGGCAACTTCTGTGACCAAGAGGGTCACAGTAAATTATCCTCATGATCAGAGGACAAAATCGCTGCAATTTGAATCAAAAGTACTCATAATTTAACAAAATGGAGAATAAAGCTGTCATAAGAAGCCATTCATCATCATTTTTGTGCATGTTTATTTTAACTAAAACACAGTTAGCAATAAATCTAATGAGCTTGACACTGAATCAAAGCCAGTGTCAGCGACTTTCAGATGAAACTTGATAATCATTTACTGATTATTGAGGAGTATTTTCAGAGAGGCTTTAACAGGAACAATCACAGCAAATCATAGCTTCATTTTCTTGCTATTTTAACGTTGTAATGGCAGATTTTGTCAGGATTGCTTCATGTGAAGACATTTTTTAACTGGCTGGCGGGCTACGGGAGTTGCTGCGTTGCTCCTTCAGAGCTTTTTGATCAAAAACTAATCCAGCTGTTATAACAAAACATGAAGCATGATCTGTATCTGTGCTGGTATTGGTCGATCTCACTGACAGGTGATCGATGATCAGTAATCCACAAAGCCTGATCGAGGCATCCCAGGTAAAACTGTGCTGAATATGAAAAACTGTTTTGGCACCTAGTGACTTTTCACCAACTCAATAAAACACACTGCTGCGGAGAAACTGGCATATTTGGCAAAGAAATTCTTCATCACTCGTAACAGTGCATGAAAAAACAACAAATGAGAAATCATTGGGTCTTTTATCGTTTAGATTAACTGCTAGCTGTTTGTTTTTTTTTTTACTTTTTTTTTTTAATATTTACAGTATTGCACTTAAACTGCACACCATTGCATTTCAGTTTGACTGATGCTTTCTTCATATTTTCAGAATTACAAAAAAAGAAAAGAGAGAAAACACTTTTTATACCCTTTATCCAAGATAATGTCCTTTTTAGCGGATCACATAACAATATCAAACCCCACCCCTTTACCCCGTGTTTTTTTTTCTTCTTTAATTAGTAAAGTAGTATCTGCTTGTAGTGCCATTTGTAAACACCCACGTACAAGACCCTGAAGTGCAAAGGCTATCTTCACTTCTTTACCCGGGATACAACACAAAAAAGAGGAAGAAATAAGGACAGAGAGAGAACAAGAGAGGGGGGAGGATATTTCTCCGTTCTGCAGCAGAGGAGCGATAAACTTGTTGCTTTTGTTTGAGTCCAGAAGAAACGGAGAGCTGTCACGTAGCAGTCGAGGGGTGGGGGGGTTTCTTGTGTAGAGAATGGCAGTGTTAAAAACATGTCCGGTGTGGTCCTCCTGCAGAGCTTAGAGCACAGTGTTTGGAGACAAATATGGCCGCTTTCTGCTGTTTTTGTCTTTGATTTAGAAGTGAAGGAAAGAGAGGAGGAACAGGGGCAAAAAGGTGAGTCGTTCCAAAGCCTCCGAGTGTCCACGAAATGCTCGACCCCCTCAGCGAGGGCGGGAGGGAGGCTCTGCGTTTTTTGTTCTAACGTCCTCTGCTCTGTCTGACCCGGCCCCTCAGACAGACATCCACATGTGTTTGTACGGTCCTTGGGATGTGATCTGTGCCTGGAGTGGACTGAGCCACTGGCCCCGCAGAAGTCCCGCCTGTTGGGGCGAAAAGTAAAAGGTGATTTCATTGGTATTTAATTACCGTTTCTCTACAAGTGGTTTGTTTTGGCAGCTGGTTTTGTGACAATTTTCTCCTTCTCTCTCTTTTTTTTCTGATTTTCCTCCTCCCCCCTCTCTCTCTCCCCCTCTCTCTCCCCCCTCTCTCTGTATGTGTTCCTCTCTTTCATTCTCACTTCTCAGTGTTTTTGTTTAGTTTAGTTTTAGCTGTGAGTGTCACGGCCCTTTCACAGGCTCAGTCTTGTGTGAGAGAGGCGATTATGGGCATCAGGCGAGCGGAGGGGCGGCCCCGGTTTGGGGGTCAGAGTCCCAGAGCCTCGGCGTGTTTTCTTGCCTTGAGTCGCAGGTCGGCGATGCTCGAGTTCTTGCTGTTGCTCTTGGCCGCCGCCGCCACAGCCGCCGCCGCGGAGGCCGAGTCGGCGAGGGACGCGATGGGTAGTCCAAAGGGCGGGGGCGGGAACATCAGGTAGGGGGCGTGAGCGGCCAGGTGAGGGTGCAGGTGGGGGTGGGAGTGGGTGACGCCGTCCAACTGGAGCTGGGCTTGGACCTGGAGGTGGAGGGAAACACAGAGTTAGGCGAGGCATCATGTGTTTGTGTTTGGGTATGTGTGAGGGCATCAGTTTCACTACGAGGCGGAGGTGGGTACTGTCCAGTGTTGTCAGATTTTTCTCCTGAAATAAGCAACCAGGTTGAAGCGTGTTTTGATTTTTATCCATATTACATTTCAATCTCACAGTGACATTTTTCCTTATTTTTCTCTTAATTTACTTATTTAACATCCTTTTGTTCGGAGGTGGAACATCCTTTTCTTTACGCGGAAGTGAAAGAAGGGGCTACTGTTATTTAAAACTGTGTTATCACTTAACAGTCTAACCTTAAATTTTGTAACCACACAGACATAGTCAGGCTTTAATCTAAGTTTTATGTTGATCCTCTACAGCTTTGTTATGGTAGAAACAGTAAGAGCTACATTAGAAATACATTTAATTCTGGCTATATGGATTTCCTTTAGGTGGAAACATCATTTTTACCCCTCTTTTTACAGTAAAATTTACATTTTTGTTTGGAGTGAGACAAAATAGTTTTGTGTAACTTCTGAATTGAGTTCATATTGGTAGTAGAGTGTGCATCAGATCCCTCCTGGGTTTGGGGGCACAACAAGCCCAAATGATCAAGTGCACTTTTGGAACAAGCCCAAAAAAATGCAACCCCCAACTGCCAATATTTACAAGCAACATTTCAAAAAAAGAAGCCCAAAGTCGCTTATAAGAAGCAGACCTGGCAACACCGTTACTGTCTTCATCAGTCCTCCTGTGCCCAGTCTGGCTCACCCAGCAGTAAAGAGGGTAAAAGGAGTTTCAGAGTCAGACATTTTTGTGTTTGCCATTTATTTCTGTATTTTTTTAAAGGATCATCGCAGGAGAGTCCCAGACCTTAGAGTTAAAGAGAACTTCTGCAGTATTTTTTAGTTTTTCGGCTCTGTTAAAAAACATTTCAAGAACAAGTTTAGGCGTTATCTTATAAATGCTGCTCTGCTACTGAAGGAAACCCTCTTAGTTACTAACTTACATTCCTATATAACGTTTCTGCAACCAGACACATGAAGTTTCCTTTTTCAAAGAAAAGATCCCTTCAGCTTTTCTTGTGTAATGTTCTTGCTGTGCATTCAGCAGATAAATATGTTGCTTTGCTCCAGGGGGCCTCAAGTTAGTCAGTAAAGATGAGCATCAGGGATGAGGTCTAAAATTACTTTAAATGATCAAGTCTTGTATTTTAAACATCTTTTTATTTTATAATTCAAGTTTTTATTAATTCTTAAAACATTTTCAAACAATACAAGCTGTGCAGAGTTCCATGGATGAAGTTGAGTAAAGAACACGAAGAACATGTGTTACAGCTGTTCCTTAAAATAATCAAGAGCATGAAGGATGTTTAATATTTAAAACATCTTTTAAAAACAACATAAAATGTCTAACTAGCACAAATAGGTTGGAGATGTTTGTTAAAGACACATTTACACACTGACATTTTGACCAGCTTAGAGGGAAACCTCGATCCACGTCGGGCTAAGTCAGAAACATCCAGAAATAAGTTAGCATCAGTTGGGAAACTCTGAAGTTCGTCAGGTATGCAGACCAATTTTCCACAGGCTTAGCTGACCTCAGCTTGCCTTTCCTACCCTCAGCTACAGCTGCATTCGTATCTGTCGGCAAACGTAAGGGCCTTCACACCCGTAAGTGCCTGTTGTAGGATTTTTTCACACAACGATCTGTATAAGGCCAAAGTTCCCCTAAGGATGTTATCTATACCTAAAATGTTTAAAAGCTCTAAAATGAGTCAGGGGCCCGTCTGAAAATGTCATACTCCACAAGCACAATGTATCTCTTGACTTAAGATCCGTCGACCTAAAATTTTGCTGATTTCCCAACGCTGGTCAACATCAGCTGCTACACATTGGTATTTGAATGCTGCATAAGGGTTTCCTTCATTTCACTCTTGTCGTAAAAACTTTCCAAACACTGTCGACTTATCTCATCTCACTCACTTCTTTCAAACAATTTTTTCTACTCCCATCAGTGCTAATGATTTTGTTTAATTCAGACAGTGCTTCTCAGTTTCTGTAATTGTTTCAGAAATCAAAATTATTTTTTCTTAATTGTTTTTCTTTTTAGAAATATTTTACAACCCATTAGTTTAATATTTCCAAAAATAGTAAGAAAATTAAACCCAAGACGAGAATATTACTAAATACTAAACACTGCACACGAAAACAGACTGAATTATGTTATTTGAATGAAACAGAAACTGATTTTCTTTTGCGTCCTCCATAATATGTTGACTTAGAGAGTTGCGCTTAAGTGAAATAGCTCTTCTAAAACCTGGACTAATGAGCAAAACCTGGAGATGCTCAAGCTTACTATTCTTGTCTCAAAAGTTTGGATGGAAATCAAAAACCAAATCCAGCTGAGAACTGACAAAAAATATCTTAAAGAATCAATACTATTAGACTTTTGCTTAACAATTCTCTGATCAATTCCTCCCATTTTTTTCTCAAAGCCTCAAAAGTCACATGTTCACATCAGAGGCAGTCAGCAAAAACAACAATAAAGAAATAAAAGATAAGATCACAGAAGGAAGGAGTTAGAACTGGTCATAATCATGGCTTAATATTACACTTTATGATTTCAAGCAAAAGGGGAAACATCCAATACTTGCAAAATTATTGGTCTACACAGTACAGTGTCAGATATCTTGAATGCTGTTGAAACCTGTGTTAAACTCATTTTTTCACAAAGAAAATCAACAGGAATTGATAAGGCTGAATTGATCATGGAATTGATATCTTACCAATTCCCATCCCTACTCAAAAGTCTGGATTAGAAAACATGAGAGTCTGTTAACTGGTTTTGTTTGATTTTCTTTTTCTGTTCCCCGAGTATGAACGGTCCTACTCTGCACTCTGACCCTGAACGGGTAAATATTTAGGGTGCCATGCTGACTGAGTATGCAACTATATGAATAACACAATAAAACATTAATATGTAAATATCACTTTAAAATTGCAAGAAACTCCCAGCCACCGCCTAAATTCCACAAATAAGTTTGTCATGTTCAGAGACGTGGGATTCCTTCACTCTCTTCTATAAGAATTGCCATCTTTTTGTTTCTCACTTAATTTCTCAACCCATGGTCCAAACGTAGCCAACTTATTTATACAAGTTAGACAAGGTCAGAAGAGTTGCTTACAATATTTGGATGACTAATTTATATATCAAATTACGTTTCTAAAACTATTTTGCTTTATATTTGTGTTGCTAACTTATTTGTCAATATAGGCTGTGCTCTCTCTTTTGGTTCAAAGTTTTCAGGTAAATTCCTGCACACAGCGCACTGGCTTTCATAATAAAGCAGGTTACGTTGGAAAATTAACTTTCGTCATGCTGATTTCAACAGCAATGTCGACATTGGAATAAAACCCAGATGAAAAAGAACAACAAAGTTGTTACATTTTTATTTAAGCTGACAGTCTAAAGGTTTGGCATTTTGGTTGATTTAATGTGTAATGTTGACTCTGCTGCAAATACAGTTACAAACAGTTGCTATAAAGTTGTGTTACTAAGGCATGTTTTCGGATTTCTGACGCAGAACAAAGTGCCACACCATTAAGAATCACCATCCTAGCCTAAATTATTCTTTCTTTTTATACAACAAATCCAAGAAGCTTTTTCTTCACTAAACTGACAACAAAATAAAGGTAGCCTATGCCCTGCCGTAGCTTCATCAGAATGCTTCGAAAGGGTTGAAAACAAGGCCATTATATACCATGAAACTTTGACAACATTAAAAAATATATTATGAATCTATTGCAATAAATTCAGACTGTTGCAAAGTTTTTATTGCAAAGGCTCATAACGTGATAAGGATTAACTGCACAGCCGTTGCAGGATGCTGCGTTTACTTCTTGCCAAATCCACCAACTTTACCAAATGTTGCCAACACATTTGTTAAGTTTCATTACATATCAATGCACAATCATTTACAAAAATATCACTTCAATACAGAAACATACAGTATATACCAACAGTTGGAAGAAAACTTCTGACAAAGTGAAAACTTTACAAATAAGTTGGCATTGTTTGGACATGTGCCGAACACTGCCAACCAATTTATTTCACACTCATCTTTTATTTTGCTCTAAATGTATGCTCTCTCACTTTTGCTTCAAATTATAAGAGGTAAATTCAGGTAGCCTGATTAAATTGCAGTTATAGGTCCGCAATATTTTGAAGGGAGGGAGGACCTGGTGTGGAACAAGGGTCTCATTTCAGTTATTTAATAGCGGCCAGCTTAATTTTATTATTATAATAAACAAATCAAAGTGGAAATTATAATCATATTGCTTAATATTAGGGGGTGTAAGAAAATGGTAATACACTTATATATTGTGATATTTTGAGGCACGATACCATATTGACATTTTTAGTGCTAACTTGTGATATTTCATTATCCAATAATTATTAGAAATCAGGAGCATTTGTTTTGTATTTTAATGCCGCCTCAGGCTGCTAGTTCACAGAAGGCATTCAGCCATTTGACTCTCTGTCTCTCTATTATGTTTACTGACACACAATAAAGTTTATAAATGTCACAGGGACCAAGCTTTGCATGAACAACACTGATCAGACTACGCAGACGATATTGTGGATTATTCAGGCTATGAAAACAATTTCAAAAGACTTTATAGAAAAAAAACAGATGCATTAATTTGTTTATAGTTTCACTATATATCAAAATGTTGCTATCATCAACCTTATAATCACAACAGGTATCGTTTCACCAGATTCTTGCCAGTACACACCTCTACCTGATATTTGTGACATGAGTAAGTAAATTCTTAAACTGTCTTGATTGCATGGAGCAGTGGATTTAAACAGTGATGCCAGAATTACCCATTTGTCAAACAGTTTCATTTTCTATTTTAGTTTGCTTTGATTTAATGTTTTTAACTAATCTTTACAATGAACCCTCTCGGTCTCTTTTGTTTAAGAAAAATCTGGCAGAAAGTTTTTAAACTGCACAAATATGGAAACTAAGGATGCATGATTTAGGATTTTTGCCGATATCGGATATGCCGATATTACTAAATTCATCATCCTCATTATCATGTGTCAAGAACACAAAACCTTTTGAAACAAGAAAAAAAACATTATTTTTTATAATAAATGAAACCTTTGACTTATAAAAGTTAAGACTGAGTGATGATGAGGTTCATTTTGCCAGCATTACAGCAAGTAATTGGGATATTTATGCCCAGTTTGTACCTGCAAAATATCAGCTGTAAATATCAGCTAAAATTTTCATATCTGCCAATACCCATAATCAGCTATTTAAGTTATTATCTGCTGATACTGATACTGGTACGATGATATTGTGCATCCCTGACTGAAACATTTCGAAAAGTGTGCGAACTAGCTGTGAGCTCAAAACCAGCTTCACATATCTGTGCAATTTCATAACAAAAAATCTAATCGTTTTGCTTTAAAAAACATACTTAAAATTGCTAGAGCGCCCTTGACACAGTCTCACCTCCATATAAAAGTTGACATTGTTTGTCCTGTTTGAAAGTGGCGAGGCTCCTCCCTCCTCCCTCCTGTCCAAACATGGCCAACTCTACTTCAGCAGAACACACAGTGCTCTCTTGCTTATGATTAGACGTATGAATACAGAGTTCCTGCATTTAAGAAGCCCTCAAAAAGGTCTCATGGTATTTTTTTTTTCACCCAGTACGATTACTGTCAGCTAAATGGGGAGGGGGCCTTTTATCAGCCTTAGCCTGGGGCCTCCAAATTACTAAAACCGCCCCTGTGTGAGGATTTAGGTTTCACAGTCTGACACCATTACACTCCCTCTCAAATGCTACCCCCGCAGAGCTGTTGCTTACTCCGTGTTTTCTAAGAAAATAGGCTGCACCCTGCGCTTTGGCCCTTTTTTCATGTCAGCTATTCTAAAAGTTAATGAATCATACATTGCTCTCAGACACCACATCCAATTTAATCGTCCAGAATCAAAGTATTTCTAGGACCCAGAACAGATTTGTTTAATTCAGACTGAGAACTCGCTTATACCCTTGGAAATATGCGAGTCTTGTTATCCTGATTATGTATTCAATTGCATAAATAAACAATTTTGCACTAAAAAGATACTCACATATTTGGAGTTATAAATATTTATCCAGACATATTCCTGAGTCGATTGGGGAGGGGGAGAAAAGGGAACCATAAGGAGCATAGAATATCAGTTTTCACATTCTTGGCAATTATTTTATAAGAAGTAGGTGAAAATTAAGCATCCAGTAACTTCAGAGGGGGAGAGCTGAGCCTGTTGCCATTCCTCATGTGTTTCAAACACCGCAGGAAGAAGTGTGGGGGAAAACTCCTGTGTGCGTGCTCTCTACTCCAACCAAAACACAGAGATTTAAAGTCAGGGTTTTAACTCAAATAAATATTATTTTCTCACTTTGCCTCCTTTCATATGAGGCCTTGGAAATACTGAAAATGACTCATGTTGAAGCTGTTGAATAAAGGGGAAAATTAATCTGAACCGCAGATTTGAAGTAGCTCAGCAGCGACCGAGCAACAAATGTTTGAACATGCATCATACATCTCAAGCAACTAACCTGCAGCTTGGGCTCTTAGCATTAAAATGTTAATAAGTTAAATTACATCATATTAAAAAGTAAAAGCACTGATGTAAAACTATAAATTAACTTCCTGAAACTTCTGACAGAGAGTGATCTGCGCCTGTGGAAACAGGTGGTGGATGTTTGACGCTCTTGCGCTTCAGGGAGTGCGGATCATGTTTATATCTTCACATACAAATGCGTGCAATGTTGACACACACAAATACGGTTGTCAGGACTCGTAGCTTTTTAAATTTTGATATGACACATGTAAATCTGATTACTTTGATACTCCTTCATACTGTGCCCAAAAGTACAAATTTAAAAATGAAGGCCTACGCACTATTATTACGCTATTGCTTGTTTTAAAGCACGGAAAATTGATTTAAATTGCACAGTTAGATGCTTGCAATTCAGTACCAGAACTTGGCCAATATATTTCTGCAATTTAGACTCGAGGACGTATTGTAGCTCTTAGTAAAAGCTGAAAATCTCAACTGTTCTGGAAGCTTTGGTATATTTTCACTTATAATAATGATTAAAAGAGTAACTGTATTTTATGCTGACATCACCAAAATATTGCCAACATATTTGTGCAATTTAGACTTACAGTAGCCTTCAGTTAAAATCAATATTCAATCAATCTTAACATTTTAAAAGCTTAATTACTTTTTAGAGCTACAACTTCTAAAATTAGAAAATAAATTGAATAATGTACATAAACATGTGGAAAGCATTGCCAACATATTTGTGCAATATGGAGCCATTACCTGACTGAAGAATGCGGGTTTTTGCAGTTTTGATTTATCACAAAGACATACAATTGTTCATCTGTTTGTGGTTTTTGATTTGTTTTCAAGACCAGAAATTGCAGGGGGTTTTTTTTGTTTGTTACTTTAACTTTGGTGCCTTTCAGTGCTGTTTATGATTAAACAATGAAAAAAGCATTGTTGATGTCAGATTTGATGTTTTGTAACCAAAATGTAACAAATATATTAATGCAATTTAAATCGTTCACTCATAGTAGCTTTAAGTTAAAGATAAAGTTGCAAATCTCAACTATTATTTGAACACTTTTGTTCTTTATGTACCATAAATCATTCAAATTCCAAACTTTGTACCATGCACGCTAACCTGTAATGATGTTTCAGCACCAGAACATTATTGACATATTTGTGAAAGCAGGGCAGTTTCTTTCAGCTTTTGGTAACATTAATGACTAAAGCTCTCCAGTTTACAAACCTTTGTTTTATTTCATGCTGTTAATCGTTAAAATATCTTAGTTACAATGACAGATGCCAGTGTTTCAGCACCAAGAAATTGACAAGTCATTTTAGCTATTTGAACTTTTCACTCATTAAGCTTATGATTGAATATATGACTGAAGATCTCAAGTTTTCTGTTTACGTAATGAAGACTGTAACACTTGGAATGACACCAAAAAAGTTGCAAACATATTTATAAATTGTGCTCAAAATGGCTGGAGGATAAAAAAATACCTCAAGATTTTTATAATAACTTTGGTAGTTTGTGATGTAACTAATCACTGATAAAGTTTTGAAAAATATATCATTTACATTGACAGACATTAATGTTTCAGTTTCAAAACAATGCCATCAGGTTTGCGCACTCATTACAAAAAGTTAATAGTTAAGATTATTTATATAGCACTTTTTACAGTCATTAAGTGTTTTACAATGGAACAATATGCAATATGAAAATCATAAACTTAATGCTGCAACCCAATGGCCAGGAAGTATAACCAAAAAGTAAAAAACAAAGCAAGACTGACACACATCATCATAAGATGTTAAACTTTAGTATCTTTCAGTGCTATCACTAGTAAAATAAATAACATTACATTATTTAAAATGACGTGCGCTGATGTTTAAGGAACAAAATGTTACCATACTTGTGAAATAAGACTCAAGATCTTAAGTTTTCAAAGACTTTGACACTTTCATAAAAGTAAAGATTTTACAATGAAAATTGCCAGATGTTAAAATTTTACCTCATGATCATTGCCAACACATTTGTGCAATCCAGTCTCTTTCGCTTATAGGAGCTTTCAGGTGGAAATATGACTCAATATCTCAAGTTTTTTAAAGCTTAACTTTCAAATGTTATAAATCATCAAAGCAGATTTCAGACATATAGTTCATAAAGTACCCACAATTTGATGACCTTGAGTACACATCCAAGCGTGCCCTGTTTTTTGGTTGTCAGAGTTTGATTTCTTTACTTTTTAGTTTTAAAAAGAGATGAAGCTTTCAGGCCAGATTCAAACCTCAAGTTTGGCCAAAATTACTCATGCAACCTCCCCAACTAAACCCCTATCCGTTCACTTGTTTCCCTGCTGCATTGTGATACCAGCTCAGTACTCCAACCTCAAACAGCACTCCCATCACGGTATGCGGGCCTCGAGCCTCCACCCCTGCCAGCGCAGCTCAACGGCAATATCCATCAGAGCCCACTCCATTCCCCCCGCTTTCATCATCTCTTTTATGTGCTCGCGCCTGCCTGCCGCACTGTTGGCTTAATTAGGCCGCTGTTTTTTCACGAGGGGGGTCAGGCAGACAACGCAGCAGACCGGGGGAACGCAGAGGCAGATAGCAGCAGATCAGATGTCTGTCCACCTCCACGACCCTCTCGTCTCCTCTGCACGCAGCCACAAGGTGAAAGGTGCAGCAGGGTCTGACTGCTCCCTCTCTCGTCCCCTCCTCTTATTAGAGCTGCATGCAGCCCCCAAGTTCATGTGTGCAATTATAGAAGGCCTGCTGTGAGTCTATTACAACATGCATGCATTAAAACAAACAGAACCAGCATCTTTTGGCTCTTTTTGCTGAGTAATCACCATTTTTTCTTCAACTGACTTTGCATTTTTTTACTTTTTTTCTGTATTTAATTCTCCCCTTTTTAGATTTCGGATGTCCTATTGTTGTGTGTAATTCCTGCAGATGCAAAAATATATTTCATACCTGTTGGAAGGGCATCCGCAGGGCGCCCATGTTGACATAGGGTGCTACTCTGCACGCGTCAAGGTGACTGCCGGAGCCCAGAATAACACCTGGAGAGAAGGGAAAGATGTCTGTCAGGCAGCCAGACAGTTTGTTGTTATGTGAGATGAGGAGGTCAAAGTTTGTTGGTTTTTGTAAAGACATGCAGTTAAAAAAAAGTTGTCATATTTGAAACTCAAACAAACGAAGGCAAAAAGAAAGGAAATATATAAATATGATCATTCACAAGGTTATTAAAAGCAAGATTCAGTTACCTTTGTGCATCTGGTTTTCTTGTTTCCGACATTTTGCTCTTCTGTTCTGAAACCAGACCTGGGAAAGAAATAGGAAAATAATGAGTAAAACAAAATCATAAAGATATATAACCTTAACCCAGTTCTGGAAGAAAAATACATGATGAAGTTGTGTGTCCATTAATTTAGTTAACAGGTGTTATTTTAATAATTCAGCACACTAATGGAAAACATATCTGTGACCGAATGAAGAAAAATTAGGGGCAGGTTACATCTAGCTAGGAGTATCCTTTTAAGGCTGTTTAAAAGAAAATGTAGTCTTAAAAATAAATACAAACAGAAACACATAAACAGCAAGAAAACTAAAATTAGGCCACTGCCATTCTAACTTAGAAAAAAATAAAAAGAAAGCTTAAAAAGGTATGTCAGGCAGTTTGAAGTATATTAAAACAAAGAAAGTCACAAAAGAGCACCAAGTAAGCTGACAAAACTTAAAAAATAAACATGTCAGATAATTAATTCATTAACAAAATTAAATGTGTACGTAATTAGGCAATTTAGGGTGAATAAATGTAATGAAATGACAGAAAACAGCATCAAGTAAGCAAACAAGTTTAAATAACAAGTTTACTATGAAAAAAATAAATAAATAATGTAAACCTTTTTAAACCAGAGTAGATTCTTAGAGCGACATTTAAGCAATTAAAGTTAATAAAATACAAGATAGGGTCAGTAAACGCAGCACAAACTGAGCAAATAATCCTTATAAAGTGACTGAAAATCTGTTTATTATAAAAAATGAATTAATAAATAAATGTAAACCTATTTTAAATTCTTAAAGCGACATTTAAGTATTTTAGTGTAAATAACATACAAGATAATGACAGTAAATGCAGCACCTAGTAAGCTACCACAACCGTTATCTAAAAGCCATAACGACGTGACGCCATTTTGCTTAAAAATATAAATATAAGCCTTCAGCTGCCCCCGCTCTGCTGCGTCTCTTTGAAGCTTCAGGCTACGTCCTGTTGTTAATCATCATCAAGCTAATTTGCTCCGTGAATAACATTATCTCTCCCCCCACCTTCGACCCCGCAATGATTATCATTTACAGAAGAGAAATTAGCGGCTGGTCGCGGACCACAAAGGGCGCGCGCTGATGATGATAATGATGCTGATGATGAGTCTAAAAAGGTGTCGGGAAAGCGGAGCCATTTTGGATCTGCGTGGATCGACGAGCAGCGCCTGAGTCGATGTAAACAAGAGGGGCAGTCGATAAACTGGCCATCAAGGGCTGAGACATCAGGAAGAGGAGAACAAGGTGGAGATGAATATATCTGTTTTATCTACGTAAATATGCATTTAAAAATGTTATCTTATCTAAAAATAACGACATGGCAGTATAAGAGCATTTTAAATTATTATGTAGCCTGGATGTTAAAGGATATTTAAACGACAGAAATAAGACGTTAAAGACCATTACACCGTAAAATAACAAGTAGGCTAAATGAAAATTTACACTTAAAGATGTGATGCAGACAATGTCTTAACAATATAATGAGGACTGTATGGATATAAAACATCAAAACGAGACATAAAGGAAAATTTAAGCGTCAAAATGAGTGATAGGCCTATGTTTTGAAAGATAAATGAGGCGTTTAGGGACATTTAAACGACAAAAGTAGCCATTTTTAAAGATTAAACTAGAAATACATCAATGCCTTATTTTTTTTTAAAAATATATTTTTATGTAGAATTTTCACAATCAATAAAGAGGTTCTTATAACAGAATTAAAAAGTATATTTTCTGTCTTTCCTCCTATTTTTTGCCCAAAAGCTACAAGGATTTTTCCACAGCATCAATCAGACTTTATAAGACATTTAAATACAAAATGAGAGGGGGGCGTGACCTTTTGAAAAATATGACCGTATGGTACTTCTTAAAAAATAGGCTACACAGATACCATATAATACCATATTGTTATTGATTTGAATCATTGATTTGTTTATACTTCTTATCATGATCATACAGTTATCTTTTACTCTTAATCATGTTAGATTTTCTTTTAATGTTTTTAACATGTTTTTTATGTACTTTATTTATGTCTGACGATTCCTAGTTTCATTGCTTTGTCTTTTCTATTATATTTTTCCTTTTATATTTCTATAAGTCGTCTTGATTGTATTGTTTCTTTTATTTTAGTGGACATTAGTCTTCAAATCCCTCTTGACATCCTGCCTTTTATTATTACAATTACGGTAGAATACGTTAATAAAGCTCTGTTGAGAATTTATTGACTAATTAGTTGTAAGAACAGTCCATTTTTATTATCATTGTTATATTTTTATCTTTTGTCAGCCACTTTCCTGCCTCTATTTGAAGCACTTTGAACTGCAATTAAATGTGTGTGAAATGTGCTTCGTAAATACGTTTTTATTGATTAATTGAATGAGAATTTTGGAATTGCAGCAAAAATAAAAGTTTTTTCTTTAACTTAACGTTCTAAAAATGTGTGGTTAAAAAAACGAGTATTTACAAAAACAGAAAAGTCAAGAAAAAGCTCACAGTGCAATAAATAAATAAATAACTGATGAAATAAAAGTGAATAAGGAACATTTCATGAGTGATTGTAGAATAAGACAAAATATTTTAAAGATATGATTTCAAGACTATTATTATTATTGCGGTTGTTTTTGTTGTTATTGTTTTATTATTAATATGTAGAGGCACATACTGTGGATAGCCCTGCATGTAGACAGTGCGTTGCCATCTGCACAGCCGTAAATGGTGTTAGAAAAGGTGTTTATGAGAATCCCAGGTGATTTTGCATAGACGCACAGAAATCCCTCAGATAAATCAGGGCTAATATTAGACGGGCTCGGGATCAATTCCAATTACGCGCCAGTATGTTAAGCAAAGTGAACTACACTGGTTCAGACAGTTATTTCTTCATTAAGGGCCACTCAATGATGCGCTTCACAAATACCCTAATCTCATTTCCTTTTTGATTTTTTTTAATAGAGACAGTGAATAATGACATTTAATTTAGCAGCGCGCCAGAAACCCAAAGATATTAGTCGTAAGTGAATTACTGCCTGCTCCTCACCGGGCTCTCATAACTTTCAATTAGATCCATTGACAGCTGCTCGGAACGCGTGCTGCTTTCTCGGGGCTGCAGGAGCCCTGCTGCGACGAAATGTGCAGGAAAACAAGAAAACACACCGTAAAGCAGACTTGGAGTGGAAATCAGCCACTCGTGTGCGCTTTTGAACCAAATAAAACGCGCACAGTCTGAGCTTTTGGTCCCTCAAATACCCTTGTAAAATATCTCCACTCCTTCCATTAACTTTATTGGTAATCTTTGCAACATTACCACCTTATTCTGACAATGTTCAGCCCCAAATACACTCCCTACGATGGGTTTTATTTATCCGATTAGATGGCTGAACAGCAGCAGACTTGGGCCACAATCGAGTTATTTCTAATCGGTTTTTATGGGGACACTACATCAAGCCAATGGCAGATATTACAAAGAAAATGAGGAGGGATCCGAGTTGACATAAGAGCGCGTCCCCTGAAGCAGCCATTCAGGCTCTTCATTCATTTTAATCATTGCTTTGGATTTTTCCCCCTCGCCCCCTCTTCTTCTTCTCCTTCTTCTTCCTCGTCCCTGAAGGCTGCTGGGATCGGAGGAGGGTTTTTTGGCTGCGCAGGCCTGCAGCTGCAAGTTCACGGGGTTGTCGGGTCCCGCGTGGTTTGCAGCAGTTTACACTTGTTTGATAGCACTGAGACGACGATACTACAGAATAAAACACTTGAAGATGCATATACTAAGTGATTTTAGCCACTGATTGCTGCTTTAAAATGTGTATGGATTAATGCTGTTAAATACGTTGAATTAACTTAACATTATTCCTCACAGATATGAGCCTGCATGAAAATTTGCAGATATTTTCCTCTCATATCATTGCCATAGTAAAGCTGCAGCCTCTTGCATGAGTATTACACACCACAAGAAATGAAAAATGGCGATTAATCCACTATTGACTACCTCAGACACTTTACAAAGTCCCACAGGAATATAACAGGAATATTTTAGGCATCATTTTTCTCTGAGGTCATGCTGCCTGCAGACTAATGGGCTCTTGGCATTTCTCTTTTCTGTTACTATTTTTACATGTTGCAGGGCACTAATACACTCTTATCTAGTCATGGCATTAAATCTGTAATTATGAATCCTATGTTTTGTATTTTGCAAGCTTAAAAACATGTTAAGCTTATAGAAACCAGATTGAAAAATCCCCTAAAGTTGCTGCAAATGAAACAGTTCACTCTTATTTTTTGTAACTCTTGCTGCATCAGATTAATTAATCTTCTTTATATTCATTTATTATCTTTGTTGGTGGATTGGTTTTGAGTAGAAATTGAAGATATTATATGACCCGCAGTATGCTAAAATTAAATGCATCCTTTTGGTTTATTCAATTTTTTTTTTTTTTGGAAGCTTGTATGCACTTTCTTGGCATGTTGCTCTATGATGAGATGTATGGGATAGGGGTGGGAAGGAAGGGGGATCCAGCCATCATTTTATGATTGTCTTTTATGGCGTCCTGCTTGTTTTATTTATTAATTTGTTGCCCATCAAAACCATGTGAATATATGATTTTGAAAAGGCGCTGCAAGTTTGTTTTAACATGTATTCTTATACCGGTTAAAACATGTTAGATGTAAATAATTATGAGAAAACTGCCATCTTTTCCTGCATTCTTTTTTGGGCATAAATAATTCATTAGTTGAAAAGTGTTGCATCTTTGTTTTGACACTTTTAAAGAAGGTGTTTTGCAAATTACTTTAGGTGATATCTGCAGTTTTCATGTGAGAAAAGTGAATGCAGGTTTTGCCAATATTTTCATATTTATGGAGGCCAAATGGATTGTTGATAAACCCTTTAATTTGCACAATAATGCAACACAAAATGTAATGCACACCTGCTACAATAAATCGTATTAAGTGTCTCACGCAGATCATACATTTCATGTCCATTTTGTACAATTATTTTATTTATTCTTTTTTTATGATGTGATGTGTGAGAGAATGGCGGTGGTGGTGCATATTCTAAACTGAAATACATACCCATTAAATCTGTATTTGCAAAGAGTACGAACAAATGATAAAACCAAGTTACCTTTATTAAATGTTCGTATTTTTACAAGAGTGTGAGAATGATGTTTAAATGCAGGAAAAATGCAGTTGAACTGTAAAATGAGTGTTTGCAGGTTTTGTCATGTTGCACTTACGGAGCATAAATCACCAAATCAGGCCATTAACATCACTAAATACCACTTAAAAACAAACTTATCCTTTTAAAAACCATTATCGTAATGTTTCTCTCAAGTCTGTGTTGTGCATAATGTCCATTATTTTTTTATTGTTTCCTTTGATCATGAGACAAATTATTGGTTGGTTAAGTATAAAATGTCTGCCAAACCTCTGATGCACCCTTAAATTTTACATACTCTCATTAAAAGTATAAAAATAGGCTTTAAAATTTGCAGCTTTAGTTTAACTCCAAGTATTGTCATTGCAGTTTAAACATTTATATGTTAATAATGTGAGAGAATTCCTTTTAGTTTTTGTCATGTTACACTCTTGTTTCATTGCTTAAAGAGTAGCAATTAAGGCCAAATTTGAGCATTAACACAACTACCACACTACATGCAAATGCCTCTTAGACATGAACACAAGAGTCTTATACATTAAGTCCAATCTCTTTTATTGATGTTGCTTTCGTATGAGATGTGGATCGGCTGGGATTGTTTTTAGGGGTTGTAGAGTCTCAAATGCATGCTCAACTTTTTAATGCATCCTTAAATACGACCGTTTCTGGTCAAAAGCATGAATAACATCTGCTTAAAACGCAGCATATTTGTTTAAACCTTGATATTTTCCGAAAATAATCAGTACAGCTTTACTGTAAGAAAAATATTTGTCATGTTGCACCGAAATTTGGTTTCATATTATGCACAAATCGAAGCCAAATTAGATCATTAATAGAAATTCCAGATCGCACATAAATGCAACCTAAACATAAACGCACACTTGTTAAAAAAAAAAGCCAAAGCGTCTCAAACAGACAAAATGTTTCACTGTTGGCACGGAAAGTTGTAGACATTGATCCCGCAGACAGCTCTTGTAGGGATTTAAGAATTAAAAATCAATTCTGTTTTCGCCATGCAGCACTGTTGTTCGATTTAATTATGCAGCATAAATCAAGGCCAAATTAGATCATTAACACAACTCCCAGACTGCACGTTAAAGCCACTCGAAAGTTCACACACACCTGCTTTAACAGGCAGGTTATAGACTATAAAATACACTTTCTCGTAAATGTCCAAAAACAGGAGGACATCAGGGGGTCTGTGAACGTGTCTTGTATGAATTTGTGGTTAAAAAAATTAACCTAAGAAGAGGGAGGTGCAGCCCTCGGATTCAAACAGCCGTTTTGACTGGAACAGATGTGAATAAAAAGAGAAATATGTAATAAAAGTGCATCCCCTGACCTGCACCCTGGCCTCGGACAGCCCCAGCCGCTGGCTCAGCTCCTCTCTCATGAACGCGTCCGGGTAGTGCGTCTCGTCGAAGAGCCGCTCGAGCTCGTTCAGCTGCTCCAGCGTGAAGTTGGTGCGACTCCTCCGCTGCTTCAGCTTCCCCTGCGCGTCCTCGTCCTCGGACTTCACGTCCTCCTTCTTCTCCTTACACTCGTATATCCCTGTTACACGGCCCACGGAAGACAAGGAGTAAACACTCATGCATCACTGGCCCTCACGCGTACATCCTACTCCTGCACGCGGGGCCCCTCTTTTTCAGGGGGGGGGCCTGGAATAACTCGGCAGCGCACACGTTCATTACAGAGCGTGGAGAGGCCTGTGGCTGCATTTCCAGCCTCCATAAGTCTCAATGTAACGTCAGAGCCGCTATAGATGTGAATCAGTCAATGCATGGCATGTAAGCCTAATAAGGTTATAGGCGATTTAAAGAGCAGAGAATTAACCCGGGATAAACGGCGGAGATTTACGTCTAATTACTCGCTTCAGTTATAAAAAAGACTGAGGGCATATCAGGCTTTATATTAAAAAATGTCAGTCTGGATGTTTTAATCCGGCAGAGTTATTTTAAACCCTTAAAATGTCTGAATTTAGCAGAATATCACACGCTGCAGGCTTTCATTACACGACAGGCTATTCATCAGTTTTGATCCACCCCGCACCTCACAGCTGAAGCACGAACATTGTGGCGTTTTATGGCACAATTTGTTAAAAAGTTCATTATATTATGAGCTCCCAAACTTTTCAGCTCTTTAAATAACGAAGACTCGAGTTCCCACTGTACCTGCTGGAGAACTGACGTGTATAAAACGATTATGAGTAGTTTATACAGTCATATCTCGAATAAAAGATATTTTGCATGTATATTCTTTACAATAAAGACTAAAACATACCGTTTTAAATCATTTATTTTTTTTGTCATTTGTTTATTTTCTGGAGGCCATCTTGTGACTCCCCTGACAGAGTCTCATGACCACCCAGGGGATCCAGACCCCACTTTGGGAACCACTTATTAATACTATAAAACTGCGCAAGGTGCCTCTTTAATCTATAATTAATAATTAAATTAAAAGAATCAAAAACTGTTGCATATGTTTTAAAATCATTTTGTAGTACTTTTCAAATTAGTCTTATATGAAATTTAATATTTTAGAATTGTTACAATAAAAGGTAAATACAGCATTAATCACTTTTAATCGAAATTCGTCTGTTTTCTAGAGAGCATCTCGAGGCCCCTTTAACAGGATCTCGTGACCCCCCAGGGGAACCCGACCCCCACTTTGGGAACCACTAATTCACTCTTTAACATTACACAAGGTGCTTCTTCAGTTGATAGCTTATCTAATAGAGTCAAACTGTTGTGTAACTAAAAGGTTAATTAAAATATATAAAATATAGGTATATATAAAAATACAATATAATAAATACAGATATAAAAAGCACACCCTTTGCAGGAACATGCTTATATAACTTTGGTCTCAAGTAGAACTTACATATATATTTTTATTATTATAGGTAAAAAGTAATATTTAGAATTTTTTAATTTTTTGTTTGTTTTCTTGAAGCCATGTTTTGACCCCCTTGACAGTGAAGTGACCCTAAAGGGGTCTCGACCTACACTTTGGAAACCACTGCTTTATACTTGAATATTACGCACTATATCACTTGAATTAATAACTTCACTTTAAAATCAAACTGTTGCATAAGTTAAAATAATAGTAGCTTCATCAAGTTTTTTTTTCCACATAGTTATTTTATTTCAAATTAAACTCATGTTAATTGTAATGCCTATAATGGGAAAATACAACAATTTGATTTTTTTTTTTTTAATGCCGTGACCCCCTTGACTGTATCTCAGGCCCCTTACCTTTAGTTAAAATATAATATAACACAAGGTCCCATTTTAATTGACCTTAACTGACAGAACAAGCTGTCTCTTCTATCATAAAATAAATAATAAAAAACGCTATTTTTTTGCAGTTAAGAAGTGACATATTTCATTCTCCTGGTATGGGACAATTCTATAAACTAGTGAAAATAGCTTAAAATATCTCCATCTCTGCTCTAGCGTTTCTGACAGCTATAAAGAAAGTTTTGCCCTGATTTAAGTGTTTTATAAACTCAATAATCAGAGTCTTTGCGCCTCATTTTAATCAAAAGCGCGTTTGAAGTCTGCTTTTTGTCCCTTTAATTTGACTCAAATATTACAACAAGACTTAACTTGACTTTGCTGATGAAATAAAAACTGTATTTTTCCCTTAACATTCCAGGAATAAATAGTCCTCATTTTTTCTCTTAGTTGAATAAAGCAATGAAAATAAGACTACAGGAGGCATAGGGCTAATACAGAATTACAACCGCACTTGCTGTCTAATGTAAAGTGGGAACTACATCGTGGTTATGGCGCATGTGGTCTTTAATTTGTGCCAGATTTCATTCGAGATTTCCTTTAAATATGGCAAAATACCGGAAAAGACGAAATAAAAGAAAACACACGAGGTCAGATCGCTTTGTATCGTGCATTGCAGCCTCTATGATAATTACAGCAGACAAGAATTTCCGTGCTCTCACAACATTCAAAAAATACAATTAATAAAACGGAACATACATTAAGCAAAGTTTTACTATATGAACGAGAAGACGCGTAACGGTGCATTTTCGTTATGCGTAAAAGCAAATGTCCAGGAACAAAAAATTAAAGAGTTAAAAAAGGACGATCAGGCTGAGGGCCCGCCTCCTGCTCCGTCAAATAAAACATTTTAGCAGCACAATAATGTTTTGACCCTGCGAATTAACTCCAACTAACCATCTATCACAACAAAAACGACTTTTACGCACGGATTTTGACGAGTTCGCGACACGGAAATCGTCGCTCCCGGAGCAAAAACAGCCAGAGTTGGAGACATTTCCCCGACACAATACGCACCCTCTCCCCAAAAAATGAACCCCCTTACCCTCTGTCGCCCTGGAAACATTAAAGTCCTTGAGTTTCTCCTTCTCCAGCTCGACATGGTCCTTGAACAGATGCACCGGGCAGCCCTCCGTTATGTCCTGCAGGTTGGTCTCGGGGCTGCCCAGCTCCCGCGCCCTCGTCAAGCCGCTCTCCAAAACTTCCCTGTACGTGATACTCTCTTTGCTGCTCTCCTTGGTTTTCTGATCGAACGACTTCGACACGAATGCCGTCAGTTCTTCCATGGCGGCTCAGTTCGTCTTTAGTGCTCACTTGGTCCCGGCTCCTGGAAATCCACCGTGGAGGGGAGAAAAAAAAAAAGTCTCTCGGTAGGTACACCTCGGCGCGTCTGGACCAGGCTCTGCGCGCTGGATGTATGCGCTCTCGTATGAGTGTGTGTGTTTTTTTTTTTGGAGGCTGGCGGCGGCAGATCGACAGGAGAGAGAGGGGTGGAGAGGAGGTGAGATCACTCCTGCTGTTGTGACTGTGTATTTGAGAGCACACTATTTATACACGGCCACCTCAAACCCACCCCCACACCAACCCGAACCCCCCCTCCCTCCTTTTTTTTTTCTCTGCTCCGATCTCTGCGTCTTGAGCAATTACAGGCCGCCTCGACTTTGCAGAATTCAACTTTCAGCAGCTTTTTTTTCTGTCTTTCTTCTTCTCCTGCTACAAATCAATGGTAGAGCTGATGGAGGCGGTTAATTGAATTACGGGGTCATTAAAATGCCCGCGGTAGTATGACTCTTATGGCTAATTAAATCGGCGAAAATGTAATTAACGCGATTATAGGAGATAGAAATGCTGCCTGCTTTATGGGATAGCCCTTTTTTGAGTTTAAGAAAATATGTTTGAAAGCTAATCTGAGCTCAATAAGCCACCTCTAACCCCTGTGTATCAGCTGATTGGACTTTTCTCTAATGTGGAGTTAGTGCACAGGCGTGGAAATGCAGCAGAACAAAAACAGCATGTTAAAGTGCTTTATTTACAGACAGGGAAATGGAGCTGCAGGCACATACAGAGCTCTGATAGGAAAACAACAGGATGCAAGAATGCGCAGAGTTTAAGCACGTTTGCATGCTGTTGTCGTGTATATTTAATCCATTTTTTGTGCAGAATTATTGCTTTTTTGTGCTATTTCTAAAAAATCTGACTCGAAACTGGCAATCACTTGAGGCAAAAAAGTTCAAATCTTTTAACTGCAATGATTTTCTTTGAGAAAAATCCATTTTATTCTTCTTTCATGAGTATCTTTATTCATATTGACCCTTGGTAACATTGAAAAATGTATTTAAAATGCTAGCTGGTCTTTAATGCCCCAAGCTCTAGTTTACAATAAATATCTATAAACATATTTCAATCTTTGCTTTTTTAGTGATGTTTCGAAGTTATAATAAATGCTCCAAATGTGATTTTTCATGCACAAATTTAAACTTTTTACCTCTTTAATAATATAATCTTTTCAGATGAGTCTTGATCACATAAATATGTACAAAAATCAGAATGTAAAATGGACCCTAATACCTCACAACTTTATCATGATTTATTTAGGAAAAATATTTAACTATTGCTTTTAGCAATATTTTGAGGGTTTTATGCCTACTGCCAATTTAAATAAATTCATTGTTTACAATCATTTCTTTGCAAAAAAAAAATCCACTTATCTGCCTTTTGATTTTATTTTTTTTCTGAAATTATTCTTCTAAATAAAATGCAAATGTTATCGTATGAAGTGTATTTGTCTTAATGCCTTAACAAGTGTAGTTTATAGAAATGTTAGTTTTTGCTTTTTTAGTGATATTCTGATGTTTAAAATACTTCTAGAAAGGTATTTTATTATAGAAAATAAAAGTACAAACTGGAAACTATTAAGGAAAAACATCTAAATCCTTTGTTAGCAATAAATTTCTACAGAAATATTTCACTTTCCGTCTTTATTTATGTATTTGTAATGGTATAATGATGGGTGTAAATGACACCTTGAATGATTTGATGATTAATATGAATCAATCACACTATTCCAGTATAGCACTTCTCATACAGATAAATGAAGAACAAATTGAAGATCACAAACGGGTGAATGGAAGGAGAAACAAATTAAAAATATGAAACCCCTCACCCACCCTTCAGCCCACAACCCACACATACAAGCATGTGATTTTCTCCTAGGAGAAATGCATCCTGGAACTGTGAGGTATAAAATTCTTTATATTTTGTTTAAAACTACTTTCTATGGAAACATTTTTATATTTCTATCTATTATAGTGATATTTTGAGGCTTTTATGATG
This sequence comes from Cetoscarus ocellatus, assembly GCA_037902135.1. Lineage (NCBI taxonomy): Eukaryota > Metazoa > Chordata > Actinopteri > Labriformes > Labridae > Cetoscarus > Cetoscarus ocellatus. Next base: position 623,984 of record JBAMNC010000693.1, on the reverse strand, counting down.
ACAAAAACAAATTAAAAAAAAAAAGTAAAATATGCAGAATGGAAACTGTGCAGAAGAAACACAGAAATCAGTTGTTTACTATGAATTTTTGTGGAGAAATTTTAATTTATAATCTGTTAGTGGTATTTTAACATTTATATAACAACTGAAAATATTAAAACAACAAGAAAGAAGCTCAAATCATTTCTCAAACATTATCAATATGTGGATAAAATTAACAAAATTTGTCTTTTAACAGTTTTGTGGGCTTGAATTCAAAATGTAAACATACATTTTTACAATAATCCCAAAGCAGGCTGAACACCATGGGGGACGCCACACACATTAGATACCATGATTTATGAAAAAATAGACTTATTTATTTTGTAAATTATGTTTAGTCTCCAGTGATCCATGAATGCTTTACTATGAGCATAAAGCGGACTGGAAATGGAGAGAGAGCAAGTCCTTTATTTGACTTTACGAGGATATGTCTTTATGTTGTGTATTGTAATAAATATATTGTGCTTTTAGTCTCTGTGAATATATTTTTTCAAAGAAATAAAAATCCAAACTGGAACTGAAAAGGGGCAAAGGCAACAATCCGCTGGTTATTGTTTTGCATTATTCTTCAAGAAATCACATATAACCATGTAAAGGATCTAAATGAACCCTATAATTTAACACAATCTCCATGATAAATTAAAATCATCAATGAGAGGAGCCAAAATCCTCTGCTAATCATTATTTATATAAATAACTTTGAATTTACTTCTTTCTTCAATTGATATTTTAGGGGTAAATGTTTCTTGTTTATCATGCCAGTTGATAACCAAGAAGGGAAAAAGGGTACAAACATATGTTTAGGATTTTTAGTTGAAAACAAATAATATTAATTGATTCAATAAGATGTTTTCTGGTATAAATGATTCCTGGTAATGTGAATCATCATGAAAATCTAAATTAAAACACTCAAACTGAAAAGGTACAGCAGTGTCAGCCCCCTGCTTCTCATTAATTGAATACACATTTTATATTTCACAAGTTGAAAAAATAAATTACCCCTGTAATTTCACAAAAAGTCTGTACAAAGTAAAAAATTATCAAGAAGAAAATCTCTGCTTGTCATTATTTATATGATTAATTATAATTATTACTATTTTTTACTGACACATGAAGCTCCAAATGACTCTTGATTAAGAAAAATCATCATGCCTGTGAGAAAACCCTACAGGGAAAAAGGCACAAATCTCTACTTACCATAATTTTTATTAGATAACAAATCAGATTGATTATTTTTAGGGATATTTCCAGGTATATGTGACTCATGTGAATGTGTTTACTTGTAAAAATATTAATGCAAACTGGAAATCATGTTGGTAAAAATCTATCTATAATCAAAATTTGTATAGAACATTAAGCTTTATGTCTTTTTATGGATTTTTTTCAGTTTAAAATGATTCATTGTAAACTAAGAATTGACAAGAAGAAAACTCAACACATATTCTCTACTGTTTTATGGAGTGTTTGCTGTGTATTTTTTTTTTTTTTTTAGATTTTGGTTTAAATGATCAATGTTCGCAAAATTAAAGGTACAGCGTGGATAAAGTGCAGGGAGAGCCCTCATCTGTTGTCAGTGTGTTTTTTAAATCAAATAAAAATCGCATTTTCCCCATTTTATGAATCAACCCAGCTCGTCATAAACACCTTTCCATAAAAAATCCAAATCCAGACCAAAAATCTCCAGAACATTCGAGCCAAAATTTCCCGCCAACAAATCCGTAATCAATGATAAATATTTAAGTGTCATAAATTCAGCCCCTCTGAGTATTCACCGCTCTCCTCTGTGGCTTCCGGTGACAAATATGGGCACCAAATCAATAAAAGCCAGCAGTGGAAAAATGCTCCCTGTGTTTACGCGCTCTTCACGAGAACGAGCGAGCCCGGAGCGCCTGCACGTGCTCATCAGTCCAGCACACAAACACAAAAGGCCGCGCGAGGAGCCCCCCTACCCCCCATCCCGGTCCCCAGGGTCTCTCTGAGTGAAAGTCTCATATCTCAAACCCTCTAATGACTCGGTCTGATGTCCCCCCATTTATCAGCGCGCGCGCCTCACATCGCACAAGTCGAGATCTCTCCCTCGTGCCGTGAACTGCGCCTTTTGTCGTTAATAGACCTAAATCCTCTTTAAGACGCAAATCTGCGGCTCCCTGTCCTGTGAGCCTCGGTGTCAGATATTAAAAGTGGTGTTTTACAAAAAAAGAGGGCACGTGCGTAGGCCTATAATGAAATAATCCAACCACAGGGGCTCCCTAAAAATAAAATCAGAGGAGATGGGACTTTTACGCACGGCGTCTCCACGTGCCATCCCCTTTGTGATCTTAAATTAGGAGCATTTATGTGTAATTTGATATTTTTATGCGTTTATTTTAAAAATATAGAGTTAAAGTGCCGGTGCAGTTTCTTAAAATAAAATTATGACACTTTTTTTTTAATTTGGAGTAATTTTATTTTTGATCCAGCTTCGGCGCAGACGCATTTTAGTTCTAAATAATACTAAAATGAAGCATTGTGTTGTGATTTTCACTGAGGCTGGAGCTCATTTAAAATTCCTCAGTGCAACAAAATATTCATCCAGCATAATAAAGCAAAACATATCGCCAGAAGGCCCATAGGCAGAGCATGTTTAATATGAATGACGAACAGAGTGCCCAATTAAAACAAGACAACCTCCTGCACAATGCATCCCCTCCATTCCTTTATTTCCACCACACACGTCTTTATATTTACACCATTTTCAGCAGCGAGCCTTCCCAGATTTTATTTCGTCTTATTCTGAAGGATTAAAAATATAATTGGTCGTAATCTCCAGGGTTTCAGAGCCCCGTGGTGTCCAATCAGCAGCAGCCTGCGGGAGAAATCAGAGCACATCCAGGAGGGATGCTCTTTACGCACAGACGCTGCTGCTGCTGTCGCAAACTGTTCACTGGCCAAAAACTCTTAAAGGGGCCTCGATCACATGCTTCACTGTTGCGCGCGAGCAAGGCAACCCCGCCTCCCCGTGCTGCACGTGCGCTCCCTCAGAAAAGCGTTATATTTAATTATTCAGATGTTGATTTGTAATGTGTTTTTGTTGTTGTAATTGGATATTCAAAGACAGAGCGGCCAGTGTGGACATGTGGAGATATTTAATAGTATAATCTAAAGTTTGATCACAGTATTAGTGTTTTATATGATTGTGAAGATTTTACACAGTTATATCTGTAATGTTTTAATGAATAGTCATTATCTTATCAATTATTCTTGATCACTGATCCACTATTTTATTTTATTTTGTTTACAAGTCATTGTGTTTGAAAGCTAGAATATGTTATAACTGTTCACCAATATAACTGACACAATAAGTACAATAATTAAATGATATGCAGTCACAACTAAGGGGCTTGTTATTCATGCTAACTAGCTACAGAAAATTATAAATCTGATCCAATAAAACTTTTGTTTCTGCATCTACAGTCCTCGTGGATATTGTGTATGCCTGCTAAATTGTACATTTAGTGCCATTGTTTTTGCAATATGACTTCAGTGTTTTTGCGTACAATTGTTTCTACATTAATGTATTATCAATATGTTGTATGTGTTTTATGTCTACATCTATAGATGTAGACATAAATAATATATTATTTAACATTGATTTCCACATGAGTGTTGTTATGTCTTGATGGATTTTTGTCTAAACTGTCCGTCATTAAATTTGTAACATCACAAATGTGCTTTTTTATGTCTATATCCATGATATATTGATATATGGATTATTTCTACATATTTAAGTCTGTAATCTATTTGTTCTAGGAAAAAGTGTAAATTGTGTCTTTACTGTTATTGCATTTATGCTATGCTTGAGTACTTACATGCCTACATCTACTGTAGAATGAATACTACTACGTTTTTATTGCTATACTCCATGTCTAATATTTTTTCCCTAAGTGGATGTTCATTGTAGCTGCATTTTCAATTTGCTCTTTTCTTTTCTGTATCTACTGTATAAGAATTTGTTCATGTTAGCATACGTTGACAACATTTCTGTTCTGTTACTTTTGTTGTCATTGGATTTGCACCATAGCTTGTGTGTCTTCTCGTCTATATTTATCTAAATTATCAATTATTTGTACATATTTGAGAGTGTATGTATGTCGTCTAAGAGAAAATGTAACTGGTGTAACTGCAACTGAATCCAAATTGTACAGTTATTGGAGCTGCATTTGCTGTGTTGCTCTATTTTGTTATTTTGTTCATTCACTGTATAACGATTTGTTCATCAATGTCGGGCACAAACCTCATATCTCCACTTTTATGATTTTCAGTTTTTTCATGGAACAGTGCAGTTGGTCACCTTCCATGTTGGTGAGTGGGTTTTATAAACCTTTAACTACATTAAAGTACAAAAAAATGTATTCAAGACAATTCAATATCCATTAATTCAGCAGTAGTGCATTTCTTTTTAATTTCAGAAGTAGAAAATAATGAAATTGGGGATTTTGCGCCCAACAATGACGTTTAGCGTATATTAGCTAACATTTTTGTAAACCATGTTGTTGGATTTGCATTGAAGCTTGTCATTTGTTACGTCTACATCCATTGTACATCAATTATTTCTAGATATTTAAGATTGTAATCCATGTCCTCTCAGAGAAAATGCAAATTATGTCTTTGCTGCAATAGAATTAAGAAAATGGCTGCTCTGCTTTCGTGTCAAAATTTTCCGTATGACAAATTCTGCTTCATTTTTATTCTGATATCCCATGCCTACCATTTTTCTTAGTTGTACATGTATTGCAACTGCATTTAGGATATCGATTTTTTTTCTGTAACCACTGTAAAACAATTGTTCATATATGCTAGCATGTATAAATATATGTTTGTACATTATGTATTTGTATGTTTTGTTGTCACATCTATATCCATTCAATCAATTATTACTACATATTTGTACGTCCATGCTAACAGCTTGACTTGAGTGTTTTCATATCAATCCATTATTTAGGAGTTTTTTCAATAATCATGTTACACGTCGACTAAAACTGACCAAAATGTTGTTTTAACTGATGTTATGTTTGCCCAAGATGTCCAAATTCTACCTAAACCACACAATGCGTTTATTGTGACCATGTTTAGATAATGCTCTGTCATGTTTATATATCAATTGCCTCATGATTGTTCCCACATTGAACATTTTTATAAGCAGGTGTTAACTTATATTTTTAAAATATTGCCTATGTATGAAATTATTCTTTAAATTCTGATTATAAACTCCACCAAGGAGGTTATGATTTTCCTGGCTTTTGTCCATCTGTCTGTGAGCAAGATAACTGGAAAAGTAATGACCGGATCAAAATGAAGATGTCACAATGTAATGCACAAACCCCAAGGGAAGCATAACCATACTCCTGGGCAGGGGCGTGGCCAAATTGGGGCCCGGGTCCCCTGGAATTCTGATTGGCCACCCCGGGTGCTAATTCAAAATTCTGTACTGTGGCTATAATCATGTTAGAGGTGGGCTTTAAGTAAAATATCACTGTGGGCTGTGTAAAAACGTAAACAGTTTTTCAAAGATCAGAACAGTAAAAAATCAATATGAATAGAACCATAGAGAGTTCAGGATTGCCTTGAAAAAGCATTATTTTGACATTTATAAATCAAGTCTTTGCTTTGTCACTGAAATGTAGACTCAGTCCATTTTTCCACTTTTTTTTGACATTGTTCCTCTTGGTTGATGTTAAATGTCAAAGTTATATTTTGTTAAAACATTAAATTGCAACTCTGCACTGAAATCTAGTCTTGGAGTCTTCAAAACATAAGTATGTGAGCTGCTACCTTGTTGTTTTTATCATTTTAAAGACAGCATTGGTAATGGATATTATTTTTATTCATGAGTGGAATTAAAAATGGTAAATAAATTATACTGAATATTTAAATGAGAAATTGCTATTTATATTGATTTTATATTTTTTGAAAAATCCCAACTTCTCTGGTATAGCCTACGTCTTCTTGATTTCTAAATTGTGTTTTTCTGTTAATGATAATTGCAAAACAGCTTGTATATTTTCATGTCAGTGTCCATTGTAAGTCAGCCATTTCTGCATATATAATGAAAGAATAAAGTAAATGACAAAAGCAAAATGCCCAACTCCACAATAAATCAATATTTTCTTCTGTCTTATTCAACAGCTGTAAATTTAATGTATGGATGGTGTTTAATGTGGCTGCAGATTTCTTTACATTGAGTTAAATATCCTCTCACAGAGTTGCAGGAGGTGACAGCTCTCTCCCTCTCTCTCTCTTTTACTGTCCATAAACCTCCTCATGTCCTCGATCGCCCATTTGCTGCTAATCAGCGAGCTGAGGAATTCCTCCTCTACCTGCTTGTGAAGGCTCTGGAACATTATCAAGACATCAGCGGACTTAAATGAGTCTGCGCCGGCTGCAGGAGAGCACAGACTCTCAGGGAGAGAGAGAGAGAGAGAGAGAGAGAGAGAGAGAGAGAGAAGGGGGAGGAGAGACAGTATGGAAGAGAGAGAGAGAGGAGGGCCAGAGTGCAAGTCATGCAAATCAGCCGGCAAATTAGGCTTGTGCTGCCCCCATTGATCATCCATCAGATTCACACTTTCGGGGCAGCGTGTTGGATTGTTGGATTTGAACTGTCTGAGCATCCCTTCGCCTGCATGAGGGTCTCCTGGAGCCGCTCCATCCACGTTTAGAGGCGCAAGGAAGGGATACAGCGATTGTCGGGCATAGGTGTCCTCACTACAACAAATGCCACAACACTGCTCTAACCTGGTCCCCCTGCCAGCCCATAATCCCTCATGTGTGGAGGGACAGACAGAGCTCAACCTCTGGGTAGCTGCCAGGTTGTTGGTTGCCAGATTGTGAGGGTTTCAACAACTTACACAGAATTTTGTCTGAAAATAAGCTTCAAAATATAGTCAGAGGAAGGACTTGCTACTCTGATACACATGTTCTGGACATGCCCAAAACTGAACAACTTTTGGGAATCTATTTTTAATTATTTGACTAAAACCTGCAACACTTCAGTAAAGCCATGTCCCTTCATGGCCCCGTTTGGGGTGACTCCAACAGACATCAGCCTGCCTAAACTACAAGCCAACGTGATCGCTTTCTGTACTATCATAGCTAGAGGGATGATGTTACTAATACGGAAGGGACCAATGCCAACAGTATATGGATACCGGGTGAGAGAGGTTATGCACTATTTCCAACTGGAAAAGATTCGATAAAGGGGTCAATTCAGAAGTTCTCTGACACTTGGCAACCTTTCTTAGCTCACTTTGAAACTATAAATGTGGATGAAATGAAACCTAAGGGTGTAGTGTGCAAGTATAGTGTACATGTATAGGCTTTTCTGTATGCATGTGTGTGTGTGTGCTTCAGTTGATAGTATACAGTTACATCTTTTTTCCCCCACTTTCTGGCCATTATTATTATTTGATTGTTAGTTTCTTCTCTGAATTTTAATAAAATACACCTTGATCAAAAAATCATATATATCGTGAGAGGGGGAGAGCGTACACAAGCCTGCCCACAGACATGTCTGGGCCCCTGAAGAGACTAGTTAATGTCATGTAATCGTATCAATTAGGAGGCCTTGCACTTGATTCACACAACTCGTATACAGGCTGTATTCCTGAAGGTGCCTGGCCTGGCCTGGTTTAAGTGTGGCCCACGGCTCCTTTACCCCATGTAGTGCCACACTCTCTCCCCAACTATTCACTCAATCCACTGTCCTGTCACTTAAATACAGGCATGGAAAGTCCAAAAATTTAAATATATGCAGAAAAAAAAGACAATAAAGCTGCGCTTCCATGGAGTGGTCTGGTCTGGTTCAGTTTGGTTCAGTATGGTTGGGAGCAGTTACCCCTGATCTTGTTTGCATTTCCACCTCCAGCTTTAGCTTTACTTGATGGTGGTGATATGAGCCGGGAAAAGAGGGTGATGCCAGCTACATAAATGTGTGATGTCAAAGCAGTGCAACACAGTGAAGCAGTCTGAAATAGCAAGCGATTGTAAGCATTTCACTCAGTGCCTGACAAGCGAACTACAGAAAATGCAGTGGTTGTGGCATCCCACTGCTTTGTGGGACAAGTGTGAACAAGCAAGTAATAAGATTCTCAAGCAGATCATCCTGACAGGAAAACTGCAGAACAAAATTTTGCTGTGAGGGACAAGTGTGTCCAAGCAAAAAGAATTAACCCAGGTTTTACAAGAAAATTTCAGGCTGCATATGTAAAATTAAAGTAACACTCACATGTCCAAATATGCACTAGATCTGCACCTTATAGCTGTATTAACACATGCACAAAACTCTAGAAAATTCTCTTTTTCTGTCATGACTTTTACCTGAATGTTTTTCTTGCTTGCCTGTTATTTATTGTTTTTCAAGTCTTTAATTATCAATAACTGTGGTTTAATTCCGATAACAAAAGCAGCTGTCTGTTGGACAGTGAAATCTTTAAAGGATATGTGTACAAGAAAAGAAGAGGTAGAGAGATTGGTTGCTCAATTATGGCAAAAAACACAATTGGGATTTAGTTTTTTGTATTAAGATCACCATCATCAAACATGAAACTTTACAAGTAAATTTCAACTGATGAATTTATACTAAAATCAATAACAAATCACTGAAGTTGGCGGCACGTTACCAGGTAGTGCTGCAAGAAGACTGCTAGTTCGAAACCAGAGTACCTCCACATGATTGAGGCCATTTTGTCTTTTACTGTCAACCATCAGCCTTTCTGCGATTCTCTTGTGCTCCCCGGCTTTTAAAACTAACCAGAGTCCATGCTGTGGCACCCTCTGCTCCTCACTCAAACCAAAGAGAGAGCAGAGTCCAAGTTGTACGGAGGAGGAGAAAAAGGGGAGGGGCAACTTCTTTTACTAAATAAGACAAAACTAGCAAATGTGTTATGCCTGTATTTTTGATCATTATTTTTTTAAACAATAACGTAAAAACAAACCTGAAACCTAATTGGTCACCTGGAACATGAAGCAAAAGCCTGCAGGTTAGAAGTAAATTGGCCATTTTGGCAAATACTACTACAGAAGTCTATCATCCGTCCTTTAAGGATGCAGGAGAAAACGCCAGAGCAAGCAAACGGGTTGGATCCAGGACTCTCTTGCTGGTGCCACCCATTCCTGTCCCTTGATTTGCTTTTATATGTGTGTAAAAGGATGGAAGATTACAAAACGTGTCCCTGCCCTCATGTCCTCGCAGCATCCCTTTGTAAAATCATAAAACATGACAGATATGATTGTCTTAAATGTTGAATCCAGCCCCAAGAGAGTGGAGTCCTTTCTTTAAAATATTTATCTTTATATCAAATGCTGCACTTCTGGCTTCTAATATAATTTCCACAATGGCAAAGCTTCTTTTAGAACATCTTTTATGTCCAGATATCATCATATCATTCTTTGGGGAGCGGCACAAAAATGCAATATCTGGAATCTGATTCAGCAGAGCAGAGATACAACACAGACAAAATCCTGCACAGAAACAGAAAAATGTGATTCCCCCTCTTGTAGGTGGTGTACCTGTGAGGAGGAGGAGGCTTTTACCTGGCTGTGGTGTTAATGACAGTGACTGCGTGTTTGTTTATCAGCCTCCTCTGGCTTATCTGCAGGGATCCTCGTTCTTCTCTCCACATTGTCTGGTGCCTTCATTTAGAGGTCCTCTTTTTCCACTGCTTCGGCGGTCCGCTGAGACTTCAGGCTGCTCTGCGTTCAAAAGCCTCGTCTGCCATCCAAATGAGGCTTTCGGGGCAAAAAGAAAGAGAAAAAAAGATTCAACATGAAAATACCACAATGTGCAGAAGATTAGCTAACACTCGAATGGGATGTTTTGGGAATATGTTGGTTCTCGTTTTTGGATTGTTATTTCTCCCTATCTACCCACAGGGCACTGGGGCCTCTTGTTGAGGGAAGAAAAAGGCATGAAATTGACATTATATCCTTAAATGCTGCACAGATTTGCAGGGAAAACACAGTAATCCACTGACAATGCTTGAAAACCAAACACAAACTCCCTCTTTTTTCCTCCCTAACAAGCCCCAGTTTGCTCTTCAGATTGAAGAAACAAGCTGCAGAATTTTTCATGAAATGTCTGAATAAATTAAAGAAAATAAAAGCAAAATCTTCTGTTTTAAATATACTTTTGCTAAATTCTAAAAGGTCCCATCTCTTGCTGTGTTTAACCGTTTACATGACACTCTGCTCAGTATCTTTCAAAAACATATGATAATCATGACAGTCTTTTTTAAAATGATGCTCTGTGGCTGCTCAAGCCACTGGCTTGGCACTGAACTAGACCTGACTATAGGATCTGACCTCTGTTGTATGTGATATGTTGTGTGTCTATTGTTTTATCTTGTGTTTGTTTTATATGGTTTTATTGTTGTATTGTGAGTCTTTATTGTCTCATTGTGAGTGTCTGTGATGATCTGCTGCACAACAAATTGCCCTTTAAGGGACAATTAGTAAAGTGAAGTGAAGCCATGTCTGATTAGATAAAGAAATAAAAACATGTGGGCCAGATCTGGTAACTGCTACCAAGATGTTAGCATCTATGCTAATCTCTGCACAAGCAGTCACTTCCTGCTGTTGCATGGCTTGTAGCTTGAGCACAGTTATTCTAGATTGGAGCTTTGCAAGATGGATCTGCCTGATTACAGACTTTGAACCAGCTAGTAAACATCAGTCCTGCAGCAAATGAAAAAGTTTTGCTACCACATAACCACTGACTGAAAGACAGTGTTTTTTCCTCGACCCTGTGTCTCTATTTTTTGCCACGCCGACACAGAAGAGGAGCGGGAAAGAGCAATTTTGATGAGGTGCAGGAAGGATTTTTGTGGTTTTCTTTGGCTTTTCTCACTAGGCAGGGCTTGATTATCTTTTTTTTAACATGGCAGAGGTAGAGGAGCGTTTGTGTATTTGGGTGACTAAAATGATTTACTTTCACTTTCAACATGGAGGGTCAAACTTTGGCTCACAGAGAGCTGTGTATTGATGAGCCATTGAGAGCAACCTTTCAATATGAAGCACTTCATGTCCGTTTCTCCAGCTGTACAGTAAAAGCACTTCATGTATTGATTACAAGGGAACCACAGGGCATGTCATTACATTTTAACAGATGCAATGGGGACAGCAGGCGTGCCATGAGGCGTGATGTGATGCAACATCCACGTTCAGTTAGGACACGGTTTTAAAAAGGACCACCTCAAAAGACACATTTTTTTTATTAAGACCTCTCTTTTTGCAATTGATCTCATGTCTAGCACCCAGAATTTAAGTTTTTTGGATGTGCGTGCTATTTTCTTCATTCTATTAAATTCTATCACTCACTTCCTGCTTCCTGTCTGTGAGTTTGGTGTGTTTGGTGTTTGGTTTGACTCGGTCTTTGACAACTTCTTGGACTTGGAGACCACTGGTTTTGGATTTTGGACACTGTTTTATGCTGAGACTCTTTGACCGATTGAAAGTTGTAAAATTCCCAAAGAAGGGACTGGAAGTTGCAGGAGTGTGACTGTTGCCGGCTAGCCAATTAGCTTTTTGGCTAACAACTGACAGCGAAATAAGCTGACCAGCTAACAGCCAAAAGTGCTAAATTAAAAACAAACAGGTTGAATGGGTCCAAAGAATTCATGCGCAACCAGTGTTAATTTTGTTGACTAATTATTTTCATCAACCTTTTTTCCCCTGATGAAAACTAGACAGTAACTAATAAAAACAAGTGCACATGGACAAAAATTAAATTAACTGACATTTTCGTCAACAATATAAAAACTAGACTAAAATGTTTGACAGAGACTTAATCCAATCAGACCTAATTTGGTCATGCAGAAAGCAGGGACAAGTTAGGAATACATCCAATTAAAGCTACTTTGGTTGTGTGGAAATGTTGGATGAGTTAAGAGGGACATCCAATCACAACTGCCTTAGCTTGGTGGTGGTGGGATAAATTGGGGAGCGATCCAATCAGAGCTACTCTCTTTATGAATTGATATTTTCATGTAGAGCAGGTCCACTGTTTGTTGTCAGTTCTGGTATTGTAACTGAGATGCTCTGCCAGGTAGCCTAAAAAAAGGTGAAAGCATTTCACACAAAAGATACATTTGTTTTATTTATACATTCAAACTTTACTAACATTCAATAAAGGGTTATTAGATGTTTCATTTTATCCAAGTGTGAAACATGACTTCAGAAATTCAAGGAAACATAAAAAATGCCTTACACTTCATAGTTTAGTTGACAAATATGCTGAAATTTCATGAACTAAAACCAGACTAAAATTAAAACAGTTCAGATGGCTAAATTACGACTGAAAATTATGAGCTGACAGCGCGTCCCTAAAACAAAATCTTTTTGATACTATTTTAATTTAGACTCCCCTGTTGTTAGAATTTAACCACTAATTACCAGCTTCTCCTTTGGTGAATAGATGGGAGTTTTTACCTCAAGTTTTAAAATACACTATTGTTCTGACGGTCAGGAGCTCCAGGGAAATGCAACAATTTCTACAAATCAATAGCATTCAAATAATTCATGACTGATCACATGGTGTTTTAGCTCCTCATTTGCAGCAGGAGCCCATGGTTTGTTTGGCTCCCATGAGGGCAACATGAAAGACCTGGGGGTGGGGGCAAAGGAGGGTAGACGGGGGGAGGCGAATTGGGAATGGCACCGACCAGAGTGCATGAAGATAATGGGAGGACATTGATCATTTGGTGCACCAGAGGACGACTCAAAACCTGCGAGCAGGGGGCTAACAAGAACCATCATTTATACATTATTTAGACGAGTCTGGGCTTGTATGGTGTACATTTCGTTACACGGGGTTTGCATCATCATCTTTGAAGGGGGGAAAACGCGACTTATGTGGGCTAATTTTATTGTTCAGGGGGATAAAAATCACACAAAATAACAAACCAGCAGAGCAGCCAGTTTGTTTGAATCCACTACAGTGCATTGTGGGAGCAAATAAATCCTAATTTGGGCAGCGTTAGTCAGTCACAGCTTGTAATAGAAATTAATTTTGTAAATGTGGAGATGGATCAAGTTCCCTCTTGGCAGGGGGAGCCATCCCACAGACATGTTAACAACGTCTTCAGAGACCAATGAGGCCCATTTACAATAAGTGTCTGCTTTAAGTCGCTCGGCTTTGTGTGTGCACGCGCCGGTCTCACCACAGCGGGCTATAAGGGGTCCCTCTGGTGTCAGCCGGAGAACGACCATTTGAGGCAGACAGGCTTTTATGGAGCGATGCTACACTTTCTCAATCACACAATTAAAGTCCAGAGAGAAAAAGAGAAAGAGAGAGGGAGGGGGGAGAAAGAGGGATAGCTTCTTTTACACAGAGTGATTTATGTTGTGGTGTGGAGAAAAAGAGGAGTCCTTGATAGATGACTTCATTAGATTTAATTAACGGATCCAAAAAGGCCCGATGCAGACAGAGGAGTCCGAGGAGGGAGAGAGAGGATTTGAGGAGGGATTGAGGGAGAAAAAAAAGGTGAGGAAAACACAGAGAAGAGGTCTGCCCGGGAAAACAGAGGGTAGAGCACAGGGAGAAAGGGTGAATGGAGAACAGATGCTGGAGATTAGGAAGAGAATGGCGATGCATGAGGAAGAAGAGGATTGTTTTTGTGCTTCTAGGGATGAGAACATGATCACAGAGCTGAAGGAAGGAGTGCTGATATGCAGAAATATTATGGCATCTTCACATGTACAGTTACAAAGTATTAAAGTCTATGGGAGTGTTGAATGAGTGATCCATCATACCCATATCTCACCTTAAACACTGCCACCTGTGGTCTAAAGTTAACATCTGTACTGTACTTTTATTGAAATATAATTTGCATCAAACAAACAAAAGAGGTTTTGACTCTGTATAAACCAGCTCTAAAGAGCCTTTCACAAAACACTCATTTTGGTGTGCATCAGACCATCAGATCATCAGACTGTACAACTCCTCACTAGAAGGGAGGGGGAGTAACAGGAAGACTGAAGACAGAGCAGTAGCCAGCCTGTAGCCATATTTCTATTTCTATTTCTATTTCTGTTTATATCCATCTTTTTTTATATATATTTTTATCTGCTTTAAATCATGCTACTAGAATATGAATTTCCCTGAGGAGGTCTTGCAAAGGGATAAATAAATTTCTATCTAATCTAATCTAATCTCACAAATAAGTTCCCCTTTCTTCTTGGGCATGTGCTGATATGAGAACAGCTGTGTGCTTCCATAGCTGTTGGTGGAGATGTATCATTTTAAGCCTTTTTAAGTCTTAAAATGGAAATTGCTACCAAGCTGCTAACCATGAATCCAGGCTTAGGCTTTGACATTAAACATTATTTTATTGTCCCTAATAAACAATGTTAGACTCATAACTGACATGGCCATAACCCGTTGACTTCCAAGCTAAGAAATACATGCAACAAACAATTTGTTAGTAAAATTGTGTTCCTTCTTCATTTAGCAACATTTCAGGTTTAATTTTTCAGAATATCCAACTGGGAGGCAGATACGCAGGTCAACCTGCTGGTTGGCTTGCTTGTTAAGGGAAATTCTAGGCATGAATGGATTATCTCATTTCTGCAACAATTTTTTTTTTTTCATATGAAAACATCACAGAGAGCAAAATTTAGATATTTAGCCGTTGACTCAGTTTTCGGAGGAATCACAGATAATTTTTTTAGCATCAAATTTATTTCCTTCAACTAAATTATGATTGTTAGAAGATTTTGAAATATGTGAAAAGATTTTTTCTTACTCCAATGTATGCTCTTACTGCTAGACTTCTCAGGAGCTATGCAGCAATGATTCACTTCCGATTTTTTCTAGTTATTGAACAATTATATTCATGTACAGCAGTGCCACCCAATAGATATATATTGGTGTTACAAACACTACACAGAGAGGTGAATAAGGAAAAACAGATAAAGATGGGCTTTCAGAGTTTTAAATACAGTGGTAGCAAAAAGTCAACCGCACAGTTACAATGCCAGTCAAAGGGTTAAACATTAAGCTGATCCCATCATACCAAGAGCAAAGTCTTTCATTAAAGAAGAAAGAGCAGAAGTTTATGTCAGAAGGGGAACAACCAAATCAACGTCCTTTAGAGCAGGAAGAGGTGGGAGCTATGAGCCTGATGACGCTTGCACAGAGATTAGCATAGATGCTAACAGCTTCAGTGTCAGTTTTATAAGCCCTGGACCACGTTTCTTTATTAAATGAAGAACAACACTGAAGGTATTCTTCAATAGAAATGATAGTTTTGCTCCACCTCCCACAAGTTTTGGCAGTGCTTTGTTCCATGAAGTGTCTTTCGTTTTGTACTTTACATCATGACAGTAGCATCCACCTACTACATTATCTGACTGGCCTGTAATGAATATGGTTGGAGTGATTATCACCTGCAGGATATGCTTTTGAAAGGTTCTGGCCATTCCCTAACCCCCGTATAAGTTGTTGTCCCAATGGGCTGGTGAAATACATATTGAAAGTTGAAAGATCATTTCTATCAAGAAATGCTTTCAGTGTTGCTTGTTCTTTGATTAATAAAGATATGGTTAACTGCTCCTGAAGATGTTAGCATATACTGTATGTTAATCTCTGTTTGAGCAGTCACTTCCTGCTGTCATCTTGCTTGTAGCTCCCACCTCTTCCTGCTTTAAACAACTCTAATTGGGCTGTGCTGCTTTGGGCCGAGCACAACCGTTGTAGATTGGATTGGCACACGAGATGCGCGGTGGCCGTCTTGCATCTGCATTGTTAACAGTAAGTACATCATCGGCTTGACAAAGCAAGCAGTGAAAGCTAACGGTAGTAAAAGGACAGTGTTGCATATAAAAAGCACATTTTGGCCTTTACTGAATACATATTAATCATTATGCATTACAGGAGACTCTGATTAAACTGGTGTATATAAAGTGACTTATAGTTCAGAATTACTGTAGCTCCCCTTTAGTCTAACACTAGATTTTTACTTTCACCGACAACATTATGCTACAAAAACAATAAAAGTAGTGATCATGTGAGAATATTATCTTGCCGAACAAACCTGTAAGTATCAAACTGTCTTTGTTGCACAGCATATTATCATCAACAATCCAAAATCTGACGAGAAAAACCCCACAGGCTTTAAGCTGATGGAAGCTAACTTCTGAGTTTGCCTACAAAAATACGTCACCCCTGCAGCACTGAAAAGCTGGGACTCTGGGAAACAACAGAGCAGACAGACACATTGTGTTGTGTGTTTTATTGCGAGCATTGCCCTGAAAACACACACTTGTGACAACAAAACAGTAGTATGTATGTAAGAGTGATGGGCCTGTGCCGCAGGCTGTGTCTGTTGGCTGAAGGCAGCCTTTGATGGACCAAATCACTGCCTCTCTCCTATCAGACGTGTCTGTCATGTCAGCCCTTTGAATTTCTCATCTCTCCTCCAAAAGAGACAGAGGCCAGAAGTGCAGTGACTACAGTTTAACTGCACTTTTTGTAGCCTTGAAGCAGAGTTTGACTTCTCTATTTGTGGAATTTAGTGGTGCTGGGAGTCACTAGAGGCCTGAAGTTAGAGCACGATGGTATTGTCTATAAAGAAAACAGACTCTGGAATATCAATATAATTTCAAATTATATCCCTATACAAAGAAATTGTCTGCTTCTTTTATCTAACAGGACGAGATGTTCAGTTCAGTTGATGCATCTATGACATCAGTCATTTTTATTTCACTAAAATGGGATATTTGAGCAAACAGACTGGTTTATAGAGTCACAACCACTGTAAAATGCATAAAAGTAATATTTATATTAAACATTAAAAATAAATAAATAAATAAAAAACCTCATGCTTCCATTGTTTAAAACTATTTATTCACATCAGACCATGACCTTCAGCACTATATATCTCTAAATGTTTAATATAAGGTATACATGCTTTAATGAGAGATAATCTACGCAGGTACAGGTGGAATACATTCATTCCTCATGATTCGGCTCAAACATGAGACTTGGAGGGGTCAGAAAAACAGTAAGCAAAGACATCTATCCTGAATTCAAGAAATATTTACCTATTATTAAACATAAACACTTAGCATTACTTACTGAAGCAACAAATATATATATTTATTTTTATTGTTGCCTGTTTGGAAACATTAGCCTCCTCCATTCAAACTGGCATGAGCCCTTATTTTTGTGATTTTGGGGATGGGCTACAGAATCAGAAAATTTATTAATGTTCTGGGTTGAGCAGTCTTCCAAACCATGCATACATTTAGTGAAAAATAACAGACAAGGGTATGTCAGAGACAATAGATAATTAGTTAATACATTGATAAGGATGCTGACTGTCGATGGCACTCTTATGTAGCCCCTTAGCCAATGGAAACTCACAAAAACCTGGAAAAAATATGATGGGCTGGGTAGGATTTAATTTCTGGGTCTACAACTACCATGAGGATTGATGCTGGTTCTCATTGAAAAGAATGGAGCTGGGGACCCAGAGAGTGGACATTGGTGGTCCAGGTCTGGCCCCTTGGTATGGTTTCAGGAAAATGGTGGGCCTTGATTGCCCTTGGCGACTGCTCTAGTCCTATAAGTTGTGGGCCCTTTATGCTTTTCGGACCGTGTTAGGTTCTTGGGCCTGGATTGTTGTGCCCAGTTTGGGGTCTCAGGTTTTCCTCACGTTCCTTAAAATTCTTTCCTTCCCATGAGAATCAATCGCTCTCCTCTTGGTTCTTATCGTGTTTGGTTTACTCTGCCATCACTGCATGTTTGTTTGGGTTCTTTGATTTAAATTGTGCTTTTTTTGGTTACTTTCTTATGCCATCTGTATGTTCCTGTTTATTTGTACAGCACTTTGCATACCTTTGTTTTCAGCTATGCAAATAAAGTTATTGTTGTTATTATTATCGTGTGTAAACCTGCTAGAACAGGGGTGGGCATACATTTTTTTCAGTGCCTGAGGGCCTCACTTTTTCATATTGTTGGGCACTTTCAGTGAGGGAAAATATATAGAATAAATAAAAAAAAAACAGCAAATATAAAACTTAGAGGTGTAATGTGTAGAAGTTGGCAGCATTTCGCAGAACAGAAACAGTGAATATAGGATATAATGTTTCTATTTGTATGTAAAGTCCATTGAAATAGGTGTGCAATCATCCCCATAAAACTTTTGTTTTCTTTTTATTAAGTTAGAAAAAGCTTTTTATATTAATATTCCACGGGTCTCCCCTTTGTGGAGACTGACATAACGATCCGCCATGTTGTCTACTGGTGGGTTTTGGGGACAAAAAGAGCGAAACGCAATTTTTGAATACGAGTCTCGCTAATGTTTGCTTGTGTTACTAAAAGTTTAGAAAACCTACAATCATCATCTTAACTGACCTATAAGCTATAAAAATAATAGCTACAAATATGAATGAAAACACCCTCACCTTGTCACTGTTGTAAATGATGCCCTGTTCACAATCCTTTCTTGGTCTCCAGCCGGTCTCGTCGCTGGTGATGTGATGTTTTAGTAACGGACGGGCTCATTCCAAAATCTGAACGCTAGATGTCACTAAAATGCCAATTTCTACATACTGCACCTTTAAAAAAGGATCATACCAAAACATGTATATATTGACTCAAACACAATTAAAAATACCACCGTTTAATGAGCATGACACATAACTAAAGCCAATTTCAACTTCTTTTTAATGCAATTAAAGAATGAATGTTAACCAGTTTAGAAGGCACAAATGTATAGCCTTTACCATTGTTTCCAAATATAGTTTTTAATCAAATTATACATTATATTGTAGTGCTTCATAAAAGATATTTTGAGATACAATCATAGCAAAGTAAGTTCTTTAAGTACTTGTAAAAAACAAAGCATGTAACAGCAATTTAAGGTTAATAGAAGTATTTTATCACTTGTCCTAATTTGTGCATTATGTAGTACTGGTTACTGGTTAGTCCTGGTTGTTATGTTTTCTTCATATTTCCAATTTGTATTTATTTTATTTATTTATCTATTTGTTTCTTGGGGGGGGTGAATGAATGATGGGCCACACTGAGTGAGGTGAAGGTCTGCATGTGGCCCCCTGGCCACCATTTTCCCACCCCTGTGCTACAACCAGTCAAGGGCCTATTTTTGGGGCCTTTCAATGGCCCAGATATGTCTGTGAACAGCCCTGGTGACAGTTACTGTTTACTGAATGCCTTCTATTGACTTTATCCAAGTATTAGTGCTGAATCATAGTTCAGAGGAACATTTAGGATAAAAAGAAATGAAGAAGTCTGGGGCTGAAATGACTGTATTTGAGCTTTGAAATAATGTGAAGCAGTGCGGTGATGACATGTGTCTGAGTATTTGTAATCAGAATTTATGGTGGTGCCCTGTTTTTTCCCATGAGATTGTGCTACATGGTCCTGTAAAGTTTATAGCATCTTATGTTGTCAAAGTGTATTGCATATTAGAGCAGTGGGTCGATTATCCTTTTCATTTGGGCCCCTGTAGTTGTATTTAATGGTGCTTATCCGTATGGTATCTGTATTGGCTCATCCTCACTCAGCTTTGGTACTTGGTGCTTCATTTTCCATTACAGTATAAAATTTAATATTAGAATCAACAGATATTTGCCTAAAACCTGATTATCAGTATTGGCAGATAAGTAAATTTTTGCTGGTATTTACAACCATATTTTGGCCATACAACTTGGCCATGAAATCCCATATATTGGATTTAATATTGGTAAAATGTACAATGTACTATGATTGTTGACTTCATCACTTTTATGAATCCAAAGTCTAATTTATTAAAAAATAAAATGTTGTTTTTGATGCTTCTCACCGGTTTCTAACACAACTGGACTGCAATCATGGAAGAAAAAGGTCAATTTTAGTTTAGTAGAGATTTTGTGCCTTTGACACAAAATATTAATATTGATATCAGAAATAATACATTTAAAAATATCACCATATTGGATATCAGCAAAATCCAATATCCTGCAGCCATAAACTTTAATAATACCCCCTCAATTTATAGGTCATCCCGTGTAAAACTGCTGTGACATCCAACACAAAACAAAAATATGTTTTACTGTGTATTTTCAGGGCGCAGCAGGTCGTGCACATGCCTCACAGTAAGAAGGTTGCCAATTTGATCCCCAGTCGGTCAGGGCCTTTCTGTGTGGAGTTTGCATGTTCTCCCTGTGCAGGCGTTGGTTCTCTTCAGGCACCACGGCTTCCTCCAACAGTCCAAAAAACATACTCATTAGGTTAACTGGTGACTCCAAAATGTATGGTATCGCTCAAGTGGGTCAGTGGAACATGCAATCAGCTGGCAAAGGTCCGGGCCAGGGAGCCAGTAATAAAGTCGAGCTCTGCCTATTGTATCTTTTATTATATAGCAAAACACCGACCTAAGAGAGCTTCTCTGAGCAGAAAAAGTCAAATGTGAAACGTGTTGGACTGATCAGTGATGAGAAACCACACCATGGCAGCCATAAAGAGCAGTTTGAACGGTGAATATAATTGATATTTAGCTACATGTGAGATAAAAACCCTTTTATGTGTTTTAACATGTCAGTAAAATGGTCAGAGGTATAATCCGCCCATAGACGATCATTATGAAGTGTCAGCTGATGGCTGAGTGAAGGCAGAGAGCAGCCGTCAGCACTCATCCATCCATCTCTGTCTGCTTTAACTCAGCACTGATGGAGACCCTCTGAAGACCACAGCAGCTGAGAGCAATAATTAATCTAATTCCCCTGCAATTCATTTGACACACCTAATGTGTAGGTGCAGGAAGCACAGATGTGGAACTGAAGAAACGTCAAATTAGATAAAGAGAGTAAAAATGTGCTGTGAAACTCCTGATCCCTTTTTTTTTTCTTTTAATTACATCACATCCCTCCCTCCTCTCCCCCTCATCTGTCCATCTCTGCTCGGATAGATCCAGGCGCCCATCACGTGGTCACATGACATGAATGGCTAATCAGTAGGTATTAGTGTGTGTTAACAAGCCCTAAGCTGAGAGACGATTCCCCTCTCGATATTAAAGAGATAACACAGCGGAGGAGCAAAAAGCAAATGGCCCTCAGCCTCCAGCTATGCTCCCCTCCAAAGTTGTTTTCCTGGAAAATTAGTCGATTGACTAATGGCGTAAATGCTGTTAATTACCGGCACCAGTACCCCAAACAGTCGTCTCTGCCTGTAACTAATAAGAAATCAATTAGCTAATGAATTGGTCATTAAGTGAAAAGCTAATCTTGGCCGAGGTATTTTTTAATGATTACTTTTTGCCTATGATCCTGGCTAATTGCCGTTGTCATACGGCGCTCTCAGCTTTCAGCATGCCTAATGAAGCTTCATTAGATCATAACTGGCACTCTTGGAAGATTCGCGGGCAAACCTGCTTCCCAATTATTTTTAATTGCCAGACATTCTGCACAAACAAGTGCTGCTGCACCTTGCAGAACAGGAGAGCTCGGGCTGGTTGTGCCGCGCTTCCTTCATGACTTCATTTGAAGCGATTAGAGCGCGGGGCAGGGTCGTCGCAGAGCCGCTGTTGTCTGCGGTGGATTTAAAGAGCCCATCAGCTCAAACTGCTGGGCTCATTGTTACGCTTCCTTCCTCACTTTGATTGAGGAAAAAGCTGCGGCTGATCCGGCTCCATGTCGCCGTGTGCGCTGATGGACACACTGTGCACACACAAACGTGGACAAAGAGGAATCATGTGTTTAACTGGCATTTCTGCGCAATTATTAAAACACAGACAGAAGCAAAGACAGAAATATTAACACACACACACACATGCACTCACAGACTGCCTGCACCGCAGTACCTGTACATGTGTCAGCTGACAAAAACAAAGGAGAGAGAGCATCCCTCCCGGGCATGAATAATTAAGAAAAGACAAAAGAGCCTTGTTTTTTTTCCTGCTCTATCTCCTTCTTTTGTGTGTCGAGTAAACCCCAGTGTAGTGTACTCCAAGTTCCTTGCTAATAAGATGGAGGATCATTCTCTCCATGGTGCTCACACAACACATGTTTCCAATCTGACCCTGTACAAGTATCTCCCTCCAACGTGAAGAGGCTTGTGGTGAAAACAGGACTGCCGAAGCTCTGACGATCCCACAGGCCGATTTCGGCAGTTTATCCAGAAGTTGTGCCTCCCCCAGACTACAGGCCAAGGTTTTACAAAGATCCTTCAGTGATCCGGGACTGGAGCTTTGTTTTGTTTTGGTGATATGGGATAACAGGAATGTATCTAAAATATAGACTTTATATTAAGATGGGCAGAAAAACACATATCTTGGAGTTACGCAAGAAGACTTCGACCTCTTGCGTTTCTCAAACGATCAACTTTAAATAAATTTCAAATTAATTTTACATCCTACAGGCTTTATGAGTCTTTTTGTCTGGACCATCTTGTAACCACGATATCATATCCTTTGAAGACTTTTCTTGAAACTTTGCACACATGTCCACTCTGACCAGATTAATTTTGTTGACGAATTATTTTCATCATAGTTTTCGTCAACAACCTTTTTCCCCTGATGAAAACCAGACAGTAACTCATAAAAACGTGTCCACGTTTTTAGTTTTAGTTTTTGTCCACGTGGACAAAAACTAAAACTAAATTAACTGACGTTTTCATCAACAAATAAAAACTAGACAAAAATGTTTGACAGAGACTTAATCCAATCAGACCTAATTTGGTCATGTAGAAAGTAGGATCAAGTTAGGAATATATCCAGTCACAGCTACTTTGGTTGTGTGGAAAGGTTGGATGAGTTAAGAGGGACATCCAATAAGAATAGCCAATGCTTTTGCTAGTGCTAATGGGGATCTTAATAAAGAAGAAGAACAGGAATCGAGTGGTGTCTTATTTCTCAGGAGCGTGTTTTCACCCCTTTCCCCTTGGCCCTTAAAACAGAGGGCTAAGGGGAAAGGGTAGACGAAGCGGAAAGACTAAGGGGTACAATTGAGATCCACGTGACATGTTTGGGTCCCACTGTGCTTTCATTATCTGTCAGCAGTATACATCAAGATAAAAAAGACACCAGCAGGTAGTTTAGCTGCCTGTATTATTTACTCAGCAGAAAGAAACCACATTTCCTCATTGTTGCTCTTTGGAAAGCATTTATTTGGATAAAAGGCACGTACTGACATATATAATGACTGTCTAATAGGACTGAAAGAAGATTGTTTTTGAATCACAATTGCAATTTCAGTCAACGCAATCATGTGATCACCAAAGCTGCAATATTTTGCAGCGCTCCTGACTGACCCAGGATCTGTTGTGTCAACTATTTTACACATACTTTACAAACTTGCAGGCAATTTGCATTGAAGAATGGCTCTCAAATGAATGGTTTACTCACAACTGCGAATCAGTTCTCATTGTTCAGTTATAAGAGCTGTTCAAAAGAGTCGACTGATTCGCGAGCATCACATCTCCACTGCCAAAGTGCTGGTAAGCAGGTCAACAACACAAAGCCTCTGTTTGGAAGTAGAAGTTGGAGTATCCCTTAAATATTGAAAACAGATTATTTATCATCAATATTAAATGATGAATAAAGTGTTATGTGCCTTTGATCACTGATTTCCTTACTGTTGTCTGTACTGTAAAGAGTGAATATTGCATTGAAGCTTGACTTGAAGAAAATCATGAATCGAATTGAAATCGCAATATCTGCCAGAAAAATTGCAATTAGATCTCTTCCTACAATTGTTCAGCCCTGTTGGCTAATATTGGTCCGAGTTTGTACTAAGACAGCCATATGGATATGTGGATATGTGTCAAATCATTTTACAGGATTTTAGCCAAACAACATGCCTCTGAGAAATGAACCAATCTCTTCCAGTGGCTCAATTTAATGGCCACAGCCTCTGACTTTGCCTCATGCCAAACACAGACTCCAGGTGTCCTTGTGCACATGTGTGTCGTCTCCACATGTGTGTCTGTGTCTTTGTGACACACTGAGAGGAGGGCTGGGCCTTCTTCCCTGGCATGCTGAAATTTGACGCTGGATGAATGGCACTCCAGATGTCTATCAATATTTAGCAGTAAACATTGCGGGCAGGCGGGGAGACGTGGCAGCTGAGAACATGAGGTGGTGCCGCTCTGAACTGTTGACTTTCAGTTTAACTGGTTAAACTGGGAGGAAAAGCTGCTGTGAAGCTGGCAGCCCCTGACACAGCTGTGACACTTTGCCTTCTCTAATGTGTTGGAAGATGGATAAGTCTATGTCAGGATAGAGTCAGGATTTAAGCCGAGCCAGCGTTTTTTATTCTGTGTGTGCAGTGTTGATTTTGTTGACCAATTATTCTTGTCATAGTTTTCATCAACAACCATTTTTCCCCTGACGAAACCTAGACAGTAACTATTCAAAAAAACAAGTGCACATGGACAAAATCTAAAACTAAATGTTTGGCAGAGACTTAATCAAACCAGACCTAATTTGGTCATGTAGAAAGTAGGGCCAAGTTAGGAATATATCCAATCACAGCTACTTTGGATGTGTGAAAAGGTTGGATGAGTGAAGAGGGACATCCAATCACAACTGCCTTAGCTTGGTGGTGGCGGGATAAGTTGGGGAGAGATCCAATCAGAGCTACTCTCTTTATGAATTGATATATTCATGTAGAGCAGGTTCACTGTTTGTTGTCAATTCTGGTACTGTAACTGAGATGCTCTGCCAAGTAGCCTAAATAAAGGCGACTGCATTTCACACAAAAGTTAAATTTGTTTCTGCTCATTTATACATTCAAACTTTACTAGCATTCAGTAAAGGGTTATCAGATGTTTCATTTCATCCAAGTGTAAAACATGACTTCAAAAATTCAAGGAAACATTAAAAAAAATGCGTCACACTAGATTTTGTCAACTAAAATGTTGTAAAATTTCATAAACTAAAACTAGTCTAAAATTAAAACGATTACTAAATTATGACTAAAACAAAAAGATATTTTAGGCAAAAGACAAAAAGTAATACTAAATTAAAAGTGCTGTCAAAAATAACACTGTACTGCAGTCATATTAGAAACTAAAATTTAATTCTATTTTTATAAATTAACAAGCTAATCTCTGAATAATGAGCCAGAATTTTATGAGAAATCAAATCCCGGAGTTTGTGGCGGTATGCCGTAAAGGGATGGTTTTCGACAGGGTTTGCACGATATATCAGGTCATCCCTCTACTCAGCCTTCCTGGGAAAGTTTATCCCAGGGTCTTAGAAAAGAGACTCCAGCCAATTAGAAAGCACTCGGAGAGCACAAACTTTCACCAAAGTAGCTCACATATTGCTGTTACAACTATAAGCAATAGTTCCATGATAAAGTTACCATCATAATATGATTCATTACCACTCAGAATCATGTTGATATCATTATTCGTTAGACAGTTATTGAGCAAAAACGATCGTTGGCTAATGGCAGTTATGTGGATCACAAAATTCAGCAAAATCTGTCCTGTAGTTTTTGTGCTGCTAACAAACGAACAAACAGACAAACAAACATACACCAGCAAAAGCATAACCTTATTGGTGGAGGTAATAATAAGACAATCGCCCCGACCAGTTCTTCACCCTTGCAGGACTTCTTGAGTATGCCCGGGACCATGCTCACCCGGTCTACATATGTTTTGCAGGCCTGGAGGAGGCTTCTGACCGTGTTCCTTCACCCGAACACTACACACAAACACACAAACCAGATTACAACTCGTCTAATTGAAGTTTATGATGCCGGGGAGAGCATATGCTCATTGAGCCAATTGAATCATTAGAAAAGCTCACAGTAGGCGCAGACCTGTCAGGACTGCAGCTGAGGGAAGTATGTGAGGGCTAGAGAGAAGGAGTATATCAGTCCTTTGGCCTGGCATAGAATAGCTTTTGGAGTTAGAGTTATTGTTGGAGTCCAATGCTCTAACTTACTGTCCCTTTCTTTTGACTACATTTTTGGACATCCTAACTTCTGTGCAGGTCCTTGAATGGCTGCATGCAGTTCAACATTTGGGCCCTAACAGGAGGCCATTCGTTGAGGCTCGGACTTTGTGCAGGCAGCCAAAGTCTCAGTCCAGCTAGGGGCTCATTTGCCCTTTATCTTTTTTCCCCCTTTATGGGCAGCCTTGGTCATGATCACAAGTGATGCCACCACGATCACAGATATTACACTACCTGATGCAATTGAAAGTTTAAGCCTTTTCGCATCCACGTTATGACAACAACCCCTATAAAAAAAGTAAATAAGGAGTAACTTGTAAGCTAGTTCAGGCAGACAACTTGAGAGATGTCCAACTTCTAAATTAGGAGGCTATTTTAGTTGCAAGATTGCTGCTTTATCACCCTCACCAGGAGTTTGTTTATTGTCTGACTGTGAGTAAGTCAACTCTAAAATTTCTCAAATGGTTTTGATGAAATTCCACATGAATGTTGGTCATGGCGCAATGGAGAAGTGATACGATTTTGATGGAGATCCAAAAATGGGTGCCTTTACTATTTTCAAAGGAAAATAACACCGTGAGACAGGATAATTTTTGAGATTTTTGCTAATTCCTCAAAAAGTTCTCAACTGATTCTGAAGATATTATCAGGGGATTTTGATCATTTAAAATTGAAGAAGTTATTCGATGTTGGTGGTGATTCAATCATAGATGCAGACCCAGGATTTGTTTCTAAAGGATGAGTTATCAATTTACAAAAGGGAAGTTTTCCACATTTTCAATAATAACTTGGGTATCAATGTCAGAAATGCCTTGGCAGTGGTTTCCGCTCTCGAAGCACTTCTAGTTTTATCTGTGTTTCCCTGCCAGCATTGCCTGCATCAGTACTGTTCTCTTGCTTTCAACCCTTTTTACCATCCTTGCATCCACCTGTAGGCTTTGACAGGAGCTTTATGGTACAATATTGTGCCGCAAATTCTGCATGTAAAATAAAAAAAAAGCATAAAAAAATCTGCAAGGAGTGACGTGTTCAGAGTCTAAATAACGCCAAACTCAAACTACTGATGGAAAAATGCTTTAAAACAAATACAAACATGTGTTGCCTGCCTGTAATAAACCCCTGTAGTGCTCATTGTTTGAAAGACAACAAGAAGAGGTGGGCCGTGTGACGGTTGAGCTGTGAGTCGGTACCGTAATTTCTCGATTATAACACACACTTTTTTACTTTAAAATAAGCTCTAATTTTTCGGATGCGTATTATACACAAGTACAAGCAAAATATTTGCTATATTTCATCTTGCCAACATCACGATTGCAACACATCTGATACAAAAAGCTGAAATAATCTCTTTCTCTGCGAAAACACAGGCAAGAGCAGGGCGCTGCCATCTTGTGAGCAATGGGACGCAAAATGGCTGCGCTGTGATTGGTCAAAGATATTAGCATGTTGACAGCTGCTCTCTGACTGGTCGGTACACTACGACTGAACACGCTAGGGCAGAAATTGAGTAATTGCACATGGGTGAAGCAAAAGGTATTTCCGCATCCGTTTGAGAGAGAAAATCGTGTATTTTTTGTGAAAATACTGAAATTTCATTGATTAAAATTTGAATAAAGATAATTTTTGAGTTGTGTGAGAGAGTAGGGGTTGGGCAAAATTTGGGTGCGTGTTATATGCGCGTACAGAGTTTTCAGGCAAAAATCGTGAAAATATGGGGTGCGTGTTATAATCAAGAAATTACTGTACTTCATAACAATCTCCTCGCAATGAGAACTGAATTACTGTGATACGGTGAAAGGGGTCCAAAATGGTGACACAGCTGGCACATTGTGGACTTAACTGAACACAATATGAATCATCAAAAAGCAGTTTATACCCAATTTCCCTCTTAGAGACTCCTAAAAACAAATTGTGGTGATATACCAGTACATCTCTGACACTAAATGTTGCAGTATTGACTGTTTGAAGACTTGATATTCATGCCCAATCCCTTCTCTACTACACATGCAGAATGATACACAGAGCAGGCATCAGGTTGTATTGTTGGTTGTATTTAAATCTTCATCTCCACAATCCACATCTCCTCCTCTTTTCCCTCCAAATGCCAGCCAGGCTCTGACATCCAAACACATCCACACATTCCGCCTGACATCGGGCCCTGTGGTGAGATACTCCTTGACCGGCCTTGATCCACAGAGGAGCGAGTAAGTGGAGGGGAAGTAAGATAGACAGGAGCAAAGACAGCCCGTCAGAGTCAAAGGCAAACAGACATTAGGCTTTCCAGAGCTGCAGTTGCTCCCTCTGACTCCGCTCGGCTGCACGCTTTATAAAATTTACATGACGCATCAGAAAGGCCACAAGAGCCTCTTTGATTGCAGAACTATGCCTGAAAAATACATCAGTCGCCATCTTTTTTTCTGGCGGAGAAGCTGGGAGACGGGATGAAAATACACTTGGCACGTTTACACTCCAACTGCTGCTTTTATTCGCAAATAATGTCCCACACAAAGAGGGAAAAGACGGATGCAAAGACACACGATTCCTTCACCCTGCGAGAGTGGAGAACAGTGGGACGTAGCTCCTCAGTGTCACCTCTAATCGCTGTGATCTAAATGTATAAGAATTGATGGTGCCTTCCACCAAATGCTGTTATGGGGGACCTGGTTTGTTTATTTAATGAAGCCGGTGTCAGAGTGGATCTGCGTCCTTGCCTTTGGAAACGGTGGCAGGTGTTGGTGGCAGATTTCCCTCAAACAGGGCCACAGAATTAACAAATCAAATTAACATAACACTGGCGTCAGATCTGGGGGCCTGCGTCTCTGGCACGGCTGTCCCTGCATTTCGCCCGTACGGACGCTCCCCCTCTCGAGTCCAGATGTCCCCACAGTGCCAGCTTCCTCTGCCCAGAAACCGCCAAATACGACCCAGGATAGAAGAGAAACTAATCAGGGACAAGGACGCGGAATAATCCTCACTACATGATTCAAACTTAGCAATACAACCAACATCAGGAAAACTCAATCAACCTTTAAATCCGTGATAAACATCTTATTCTAAGATAGGAACCCCTATTCCATAAGAGTTGGGATGTTGTGTATAATGTGAATAAAAAGAAATAGTTAGTTAATCCAAAACAGCAAAACACAAGACATTTAATGTTCAGACTTGTAACAATGCACTTGTTTTACTTAGAAAGTGTTTTTTCACACTGTACATTGTCAAGAGGACCAAATTCTGCCAAATGTTTTGTAATCTAGCAGCTGGCCACTTGTTGTGGCTGTAGCTCCTGTCTTTTATTTGTTTATTCAAAAAGATCCCTATTAGTTGCTACCAAAGCAGCAACTAGTTTTCCTGGGGTCCGTACATACAGCAGCCATACATAACTGGACGTTAAAAAAAAAGACAGCAAAGATTTTATTATCATTCAATCGTCCCCCTCAAAAGCATAAGAAATTTCAGTATCAGTCAAAGATGTCAAATACACAAGAACATCTGCACAGATTTAATGAGAGACAAAGAAGCCTAGCTTCACCCTGAATATATGATGCTCTAGCAGCTCATTTTTCATTTTGAGTTCATAATAATAATTTGTGTCCCTCAATAGTTTGATTGCAGTATTGACAACTGTAATGAAAACAAAGAAATATTGTGAAAAAATTGTGACATAAAAGCACTTGCATTACTTAAAATTCCCCAATTCATAAATGTGTTGTCAGTCTAAGTATGCAAACATACATTTTTAGTTTCTTTATGAAGTTAATTTTACTGTTTGATTATCTGATTTTTGTTCCTGCTATTGAGCTTATTTTGCACTTTGAAGCTTTGAGTAATAACGTTATTCACCTCGAAGCAGTTCCAAAGAATATTGAGCTATAAAATAAAGATAAAGCTGAATTTACCCTTCCTCGTGGGGCATCTGAATATTGACCACAGTGATGTGAGTTAAAATTTTGGTGTTGGCAACTTTTTTAAGCAAGTACAGAGTGAATTATACTCTAGATGGAGTCAAATCCCTGAAAGTTTACTCTCAGCTGAAAAAGCCTTGGTGTCAAAAACTAGAGTAAAAATTATGTTCCAGTAAAGCAAAGGTGTCACTGTAGGATTTTAACCTGAACCTGCAAGTGACACTTGTAGAGTCAATCACAGGGCCCGTCCCCCATAACTGGACAAGTACCAACACTTTGTGGTGTGGACCCATTTAGACACTTGAGAAGTTTTAATATTAACTCTGACAGAGTTAATTTGTCTATGCGGATTTTGACATTCAAACTTGTGGTTAATGTCTACCACGAAATATGCAATACACAGCAAAATCTGCATAGACAAATTAACACTATCAGAGCTTCTCAAGGAAAAAGCGTATTTTCCATGCATATAGTCATTAAGGTGTCTTAAATAATGAAAATATCAATGTCTCATGGCTTTGTTAAATTCTTTCTGCAGTTTATGATGTTTCCCGCTGATGCTGGTGCTGCTAGCAATGATCATGTTATCCACACTCTTGATATTGTCAGTGAACACACATTTGGCCCGCTAGCCTTGTTTGGTTTTGATGGATTCAAACTGTTACACACAACTCTATGGTGGCCTTTTGGGGCTAACAGTAAACCACAATTCAACTCAAGTAATTCACATGAACACCTCAAAACATCCTAAATAGTCTATTAGAAATGAATTGAGGCAAGATGAACTAGAAGCTCAACTAACAAATGTTTCAGCAAACTCTGAAGATGCAGCACCTCCCACTCCAAAAGCCTCTACAGGCAGGCCAGATTGTGAGCTGTGGGGAGCCTGGTGTGGCCCTTGGTGCACCATGATGATCACTGCTGTAGAACTTAATGAAGAGTCCTGGTTTACTGTTTTGTCTGACCTACACAACATGAAGTATAGCAGCAGGCACTGAAAACAATTCATTATTTATTAAGACATTATTTCAGTCACTGACTGAACAAATCAATAAAATACAAACAAAAAAATGTCTCCGATCTTGAAAGAAGAGGACTAAAAAGGAGAGTATTATTGTTTTATCTTCATCTTTTCATAAATCATTGACAAAAAGACAAAATAGCACATTTGCTTTGTGAACACACTGCATATCTTCGCTGTTGGGCCAAATACATTACTTTCATTTTTTTTTATAAAACATTGCTGTTATTCTTATTTGTTATTTTGTCGATGCTAAAAAGCATCATCCTAATGTTTATGTATTTATGATGTTGGCAATAAATGCATAAGTGTATTTGAATCCTGTACTATGGTCAATGACAGAAATAAACTAAACTAAACTAGAGTAAACTAAACAAGGGCGGAGGTGGCGCAGCAGGTAGTGCACATGCATCACAGCAAGACGGTTGCTGGTCCGATTTGTGTGTTGGTCAGGGCTTTTCTGTGTGGAGTTTGCATGTTCTCCCTGTGCATGCGTGGGTTCTTTCCAGGCACTCCAGCTTCCTCTCACAAACCAAAAACATGTTCATTAGGTTGACTGGTGTCTTTAAATTGCCATTAGCTATGAGTGTGAGCATGAATGGTTTGTTTGTCCCTTAATGTGGCCCTGCGATTGGCTGGCAACCTGTTTAGGCGCCATCCCCCTGTGACCCCGAAAGGGATAAGTGGTATAGATGGATGGATGGAAGAGGCAAGACAATCTTTGACCTCTGACACTATGTTAAAATTCATTTTAAGTCCAATTTTATGCTCCAGCCCCCCTGTGACTCTAAAAGAGATAAGCAGCATAGGTTATGGATGGATGGATGAATAAACTAGGCTAAACTAAACTGTTGGTCACCCTTTATATTGATTGGTGGATTTTATACATATTTAACCAATTAAAGTACAAAAAATATATGTTATCAAGACTATACAAAATATATATTCATTCAGTAGTACATGACTTTTTCAGTTCCTGAAAAGAAGCAAAGAGTTGAAAGATTCTGTTATTTCTGTCTAAAAATTGTGTTTCTTTAAAGACTGTGTCCCAAATTATTACATTAATTTATCATGAAAGTGAGTGAATCACTGATAAATTAGTCAGTTTGAAGATATATGAAGAAACTGGACCTTGTGAGTAAAGAGATAGCACTTAATTTTATTAAATGCATCACAATATAAAACAATATAAATGCAGCTTTAAATGGTGTGAAGCAGTAAGCTGCCAAATTTGCATTTTCATCAAGAGTAAAGGCACCACTTCAGATATTCACTGTTATTCACAAACACTTTATTACAGTCAGGCCAAATAAATAAGTCATTAAAAATGATAAATTACTAAAGATTTCTCCTCTAAACAGGCCTGTGCAGATGAATGAATTTGGATCCTGCTGTTTTCAGGCGTAATGCATTTTCACTGAAATAGTAGGAGCGTTTAAACTGACTGTAAACTGGCTGTCACAGTCATTTAAAGCCTCTCTATCCATCGACCTGATGCTGTGGATGTGTTGGCAACACAAACAGAGACGGCACACAGACTGTCTCCCAGTGTTAAAAACAGTTAGCAGCATTTAGCCATATTAAACAGAATATTAATGGATTTGGAACGAGACTACGCAGCACCATTAAAACCTCAAAGTGAGCTGATATGCAGATATAGATTCCATTACCTCCATTTACCTCGCCTTTTGTTCACTCGCTGACAGTGGTAAACAAAGAGCAAAGAGCTCAAAAATGCACAGTTCTCCGCTCCACACACAAAACATTTATTATTATGCCCAAAACTGATTGTGACGTTACATTTTCCGATCACCTAATCTCGCCGCCGCATGCCTCTGCCAACAACACTTCAATGCCACTACCTGTCCCGAGGAAAACATTCGGAGTGAAGGCTCCCGTCCAACTGACTCAGTGTCTCCCGCCCATCACAAAATCAAGCTGGACACTGGGGCTCAAGTCAGCCGCAGCATAAATGACACAAGTTCTGATAGAATGCAGAAAGAGGAGTTTTTTTATTCATAATTACTGGTTTCAATCTTCCACATAATGTGCGTGTACAGTGCGCGGATAGAGAGTGACGGCTCGGGGAGTTATGCTAATGCTTGTGTACAGTGACAGCGGATGGCTCAGTCAATCACAAATGCTTCTCATCTCCTAATCACAAGCCAGGAGCAGGCCAGGGAAGCCTGCGAGATGCACCGCGGCACTACTCTGACAAATATAATGATCAACAAACCGCTGACAATCCGCAACAAACACACTCAAGTGAATGCAAATACACACTTTAAGATCCACGAATGTGACAGGAGATCCTAACTGTGACAAATGTGTCGCCGAACAGGGAAGATCTCCGGCAAAGGGAATCCTAAATCAGCTGCAAAATGAAAGATGCTTCTTCTGTGATTTAAAAAAAATGCCAAAACTGTCAGAGTATTCTTCAATTCACAGCTGTTTAGAGGTTTAGGTTTACGAATATGCAACCATAGAGGGAGAGATCCAGTGAGAATATGGACTGCAACAACTGATGGGACAATTTGGGAAAAGGTATTTGTAATGGCTTTGTGTGAGCCGATAGCGTTATCCTGCAGGAAGGGAAGGACATGGTCAGCAACATTGCTCAGGTAGGCTGTGTCCCTTAAATTATGTTCATCAGTGTCCTAAGACAATACCTCCCACACCTTAAACCACACTGTGTAGTTTGTTCTCCCCTCGAGTGGTGAAATTGTATTTTGCATCCAAACGAATAGTGCTCACTAGCGCATCGTTTTTTCAAATGTGCGTTGCAACCGCTGAACTCTACGGTAGCAGGTATGTGCCTAGAAGCTATGTCAAAGTGTCATCCAACACTTCATTGAGTTTTCTTTCTGGTGAAGAGGTACGTTGTATCAAGCAAACTGCATTGAATCATTAATGTTAGGCTGGTCACACTGGCTCTGAGCGAGAACGACAGTAAAAACGCTAGCCTTAGCCAGTAGTACTACGCAGTGCTTTATGTCCTTCTCGGCTCTTCATAGTTTTACCGGAAGGACATAGAAGCCTCTGTAGGACTTACCCGCTCTATGTAAACACAGATAAGAAATTCTTCACTCAGGAGGAAAGTCAGGGTGTTGGCACAGGCAATTTGACACAAATGAGGACATATTTATGAATGTATACATTGTTTTGAGCTCATAAATCACTTAAAACGCGACACATTTTCCCTTTAACACCACCACAAGCAGTCTGAACCGCTGATTCCAGTGTTAATTTTGACTGCACTTTTTAATTTAGTTTTATAGTCTTTTTCTAAAATAGATTTTAGTTTCAGTCATAATTTAGTCATCTAAATTGTTTTAATTTTAGTCTAGCTTTAGTTGATGAAATTTCACAACATTTTAGTCAATGAAAACAATTGTAAATTTAGTCGACTAAAATATGAAGTGTAAAGTGTGAGGCATTTTGAATGTTTCCTTGAATTTCTGAAGTCTTTTTTACACTTGGATGAAATGAAACATCTAATAACCCTTGATTGAATGCTAGTAAAGTTTTAATGTATAAATTAAGAGAAGCAACTTTAACTTTTGTGTAAAATGCAGTCACCTTATTTAGGGTACCTTGCAGAGCATCTCAGTTACAATACCAGAACTGACAACAAACAGTGAACCTGCTCTACATGAATGTATCAATTCATAAAGAGAGTAGCTCTGATTGGATCACTCCCCAAACTCCCACCATGAAGCTAAGGCAGTTGTGATTGGATGTCCCTCTTATCTCATCCAACCTTTCCACACAACCAAAGTAGCTGTGATTGAATATATTCTGAACTTGTCCCTACTTTCTACATGACCAAATCAGGTCTGACTGGATTAAGTCTCTGTCAAACATTTTCGTGTCAGTTGATTTAGTTTTAGTTTTTGTCTATGTGCACTTGTTTTTATTAGTTACTGTCTAGTTTTCGTCGGGGGAAAAAAGGTTGTTGACGAAAACTATGACGAAAATAATTAGTCGACAAAATTAACACTGGCTGATACAAGGCAGGGTGCCATGCTCTCATTATGTTTACACCAAATTCTGAATGGTACAGCAGAATTTAAGACTCATCAGACCAGGCATTATTTTTCTGTTCTTATTTTGGCAAGCTCGTGCAAGCTGTAGTTTCAGTTTCCTGTCCCACTCAAAATAAGGAGAACATGGCCGTCATTAATCGACACCAGAAACCAAATCAGACCCTAATTGAAAGTTTGCTGATGTTCTTTTCACAAAAGAATGCCAGATCTGTCAGAGTGTTCTCCCTTTTCTCTGCTTTTGGGAGTTTTTTAGGGGGGCAAACACAGCAGCAGCAGCAGCAGCAACAACCACAGCGGCTCCCTCAGCTCGGTCCATTTCCATAAACGCTGCTGGCTGTCCTACCTCCACCAGAAACTCTGCTAGGCTAAACGCCCTGGCATATCATTTCACTCACCTTTTCCCCACCAAATGTTCATTACCATGCAGCCTGCCTTGGAGAAAGAGAAGGAGAAAACGGCTCAGAGTACAGAGCTGAGATCATTGACAGCTTGATGTGACGAAGGTCAATTGAAATAACAGGTTTTGGTGTGTTTATATTCTAAATGGGCCACTTGTGTCGGGGAGAGCTGGGGAGCACCGTGGCTATAGGGCTGTGTTGAAAGAGTGGGGCAGACACACACATGTACACACACACACTTACAGTAATGAGCAGGTTATGCTAAGGCACAGGCTGCTAAAATCTGTAATTATAATCAACCTCTCTCTCCACCCCTCCCTCTCCCTCTCTTTTTTCCGACTACATCAGTGAGCAGGCATCGGGGAATCCTTCACTAAGCACCCCAGGTAATGAGTTTATTGATTAACATGCAGAGATGAAGCGGCTCGCTCAAATTAGTGTTGTTTTACATTATTAGATGGACTCGGGCTCTTCAGACCATTACCTCACCGCGGCCCCAAAACTCATGCAGCAGCTCTATTACTTTACATTAAACTGGGTGATCTTCAGCGTAAGTGTGTTTAACTTTAACCTTAGGTTGGTTATTTGTGAAAGAAAGGATTATCACCTCTCTGCTTTGTTCATTTAGGAACATTTCCATATCTCAGATTCAAAATGTTCTCTTTGGCTCAATTATATTACAGCAGGGATGGTCACAATTTCAATACAAGGTATGATCCAGAGGTTGTTTTACACTACCACTAACACATACTAATACAACGGATTAGGACCACGCTAAAAAAAAAAAAAAAAAAAAGTATGTTTAAAAAAAAAAAAAATGTTACGAGTATAAAGTCGTAAAGTTACGCGAATAATCTCATAAAGTTTGAGAAAGTCGAAAAAAGTTACAATAATAATCTCAAAAATTTACAAGAATAAAGTTGAAAAGTTACGAGAATGAAGTCCAAGAGTTACGAGAACATAGTCAAAAAGTTACTAGAATAATCTTAAAGTGATGAGAATAAAGTCATAAAGTTACGAGAGTAACATAAATAAATTTAATTAAATTAATCTTGAAAACAAACTTTATTCTGAAAGGTTGAACCAGAAGAGCAGCCATCCACCTATGTAAATTGGATGAAATGAGAGCATCTTTTGATTAAGGTATGCTTATATTTATCTAAAGTTTTGACAAATACCCTTCTTAATGTCTTTATGGCACACTACTATTTGCAAACTACTGCACACTGCCAGCTACTTTAGTGTTAATATTGTAACTGTTAAATTATTACCTTTTACGTGCCTTGGCACTCGCACTTTTATTTTTGTGACACTCGTATTCTTATTTTTGCGAAACTCGTATTCTTATTTTTGTACTGACATTTATTATTGTTTATACTAAATGTAGCACCGTGGGCCTTTGGGTATCGTAATTTCAATCCTCTGTATGTGTACACATGTTGCACTATTGACAATAAAGCCACCTTGAACCATTATTCTCATAACTTTATGACTTTATTCTTGTAACTTTATGAGATTATTCTCGTAACTTTATGAGATTATTCTCTTAACTTTTGTGTGTGGACCCCACACATTAAAACACAATCCATAGGATTAGCTGATGGGGATCCAAATAAATAAATAAATATTGTATTTTCTGGACAATTAGTTGCTCCGGAGTATAAGTCACATCAGTCAAAAATGCGCCATGAAGAGAAAAAAAAACATATGTAAGTCGCACCCAACTACAAGTCGCATTTATTTAGTGCTCTGATAGAGAGGTGGTTGCCTTGTATGAAGCGGTAACACCAAGAAGACCCACTGCGTCCTTTCCGTTGACGTTGCTGTTAACCAATACATCCACCAGAGGGAGCTCCAACAAATCGGTCTCGCACAGATGTCCACTTCTCCTTCGCTACCGACCAACTGATATTTAATTGCTGTCCAATCTACTCCCTTTCCAGTGTCCAGGTGACACATTGTTCTGGCACCCATCTGTGGACTCGTTCCTCCAGCGCTGGCCATCTTGCTTTCGACCCGCGATTAGCTTTCTTCATTTCCTTCATTGATGTAAGAGTAACCTCTGCTTTTTGCCAGTCCGTCACGAGTTCTCACTCACTCACTCCAAATTTTATTTC
Organism: Cetoscarus ocellatus; assembly: GCA_037902135.1. NCBI lineage: Eukaryota > Metazoa > Chordata > Actinopteri > Labriformes > Labridae > Cetoscarus > Cetoscarus ocellatus. Next base: position 586,521 of record JBAMNC010000693.1, on the reverse strand, counting down.
TGCTCGATTGCCACTGTATATTTTACTACCTGCAGTTTGTTAGAATAGGATTTTCATTTTGGGGGCATTTTGTTTGTGGCTAGTCTAGCCTAGAGTGCCCTCTCGCTGCAGTAGACAGTAATGTTTACTCCTTGGTTCATGTCTGTTAGTATGAATTAACGTTTAAAAACATGTTAAATTATGTATACTTTAAAATATATGTCGCACCTGACTATAAGATGCAGGACCAGCCAAACTATGAAAAAAAGTGCGACTTATAGTCCGGAAAATACGGTAAGTTTGTCTTTTTTATTGTTAAATCTGCTTTAAGACAAATATTCTGAGCAGAAATCCAACAGTTTTTGTCATTTTAGTGCACGCAGCCTTCTGTTTTAATGTGTGTGCTTTTGTATGCAGGTAGGGTGTGTGTTTGCTGTCAGACGACTGGCAGCTCTGCATCTGGGAAACCATCTGGATGAGGAACATCACATGTGACCCACATTACTGTTGTGTGACCCCCCCACCCCCTCAGCGACATGTCTGAGCTCAATAGTGACTGCAACAGAAGTTTGAGGAAGAGGTGAATAATCATTTGGCTTCAAAAGGAAGACATTGTTACAGAATGAGTAGAGAGGTGGTTCAGTTACATTAAACTGTGCTGAAAGGCTCATAAAAATGAATTTAGTGAATCAAATATTCAACTTTAATAAAAGCGGAGTGTCGATGACTTCCTAAAGAGTGTGTGTTCACGGATGGGGTGACGCTTTTCTCTGCCTTATTGTGTTTCATTGGCAACAGTTACATGATGTTTTTTAATTCGGAATTAATTATTCAGAATTAAATAATTCAGATTCAAGGTTTTCTCCTTCGTGTTTACATGGAAATAGTAATTCCGAATTGAGGTTTACATGGAAAGCACATTTGTTCGCCTTTATTCAATTCCGCTTAAGGTCTGGAGGTTGCGAATGGTTCTGATTGGACAGGGGGCGGACGTGACGTAGTGACGTATTTATGTCTACCGGAAGAAAAAATCCAGTGCAGCGTCTCTGTCAGGGTACATCTCGTCAAACTTGGACGGTACAACTTTAAAAAGCTCCGCATTTTTATGTTTATGTCCATCCACTCTTTTCATTATTTCCAAATTTTCTAAGGCTCTAATTAAATAAATTATCTCGGCTTGAGTCCAACACGTGCTTCGGGCAGCCATCCTGTCCTGTCAGGGTCATCCCCATCCCGACAGGACAAGGGAACGAGCATGCGCAGAACGACTGGAATTGATTTAAAGCAGAATGAACGTATACATGATCGAGGAATTATTTAATTCTGATTTGAAATCAGAATAACCCAGCCACTTACTTCGGAATTAAATTTTATTCGGAATTACCATTTTCATTCGGAATAAGGTGTTTACATGGTCATTTTTTATCTTTTTAAAGAGGATTTAAGTTTTACTCTGAATTAAAGGGGAATTAAAGCTCCCATGTAAACGTGGTGACTGAGAGGCTGGAACAAGTTTCAAATACAAGGTAAAGCTGTTAAATAATGAGACTGATCTTCTGAGGGTAAAACCACCTGGTTCACAGTCAGAGCAGGGCCGGAGTGAGTTTCTTTTCAGCTCTGGAGCTTTTTTCAGACCAGCCTACTTGAATTCAGTTGGATTGGATTCAGTTCATCTTTAAATGCAATTATTTTAATTTTCCTCCTTATTTTAAGCAATTTCTAATACCATTAGCATCGCAGTGTAGTCGAAGACACATTGGCAATCTCTTTTTCCTTACCCCCTGAATCACCAAAGATATTGGTCATCGTGCATTTAAATATAAAGCTCCATCTGACTGGAATAACCATCCTGATTCATTAAGATAAATTACATCTTTTCCTCTTTTTAAGTCTTATTTTTTACTCATCTACAAACTCCTTGCTGTTGTTTTTGATATTGTCCTTTATGTTACTATCATTGTTTTTCTTTTAAGCAATTACTTTGTTGTTCCAATTTTACCTGTCTATGACTAAATATCAAATGTAAAGACATATGTAAAGCCACAGACTGTTTTTCACTCTTTGCTAAGTAGGACTGAAACTGTTTGAAGGGGACTGGCAGCATTTAAGAGCATTGCGTAGGTGCATGATTGTGCTTGTGTGTGTATTTTGTACTTTATGTTTTTTTGTTTTGCTTTGTTTTGTATTGTATTATTTGTACTGTATTTATGTCCTGTGAGGATCCCCTTGAAAATGAGATGGTCCATCTCAAGGGGCTATCCTTTAAATAAATAAACTAGAAAAGCACTTGGAGAGCGCAGACCCCGCCAAGATACAATGCTGGATCACCACGCGCTCTGATATGACCGCCAAGTCTCCACTCATGTCTGTCCATGTGGAGAAGTCCTCCGCTGGCATTGCAAGGGAAGCTGGATAATGAAGCTGGAAATGACATAGGTTTGAAAAATGTTGACGTGAGTTTGCAAATAAAGTACAATTCCCATACTGTCATAAAGGGGGCAGAACCCTCAGAGCAGCTGAGGAGAAATGAATGGGATTTGCCATTATAAACTTCAATGTTTTTTTATTACGTCAATCTGGATCTGAAATTTACCGTGATGATAAAGTCATATTATATATATTATCAAGGACACTTTGAAGCAAATCCATTAACTGATGTCAAAGATATGATTTTTAAAAAATACGGCCCAATGTTAACTTGTGGGATTTTTCGCAAATTTTGGGAATTTTTTGCATCCAGACAAATATGCGGGAAAAAAAAGCATTTACAGGTTTTTAGTTGTTATTGGTCAGACGGCCTTAAGTCCTGCCTCAACACAGCCTCTCTCTCTGTGGGTAAGTTGAGCTAAAAATCAGGTAAGATGACGTGGGACCTTTCATATATTCTGCCTATAAAGAAGCTTTAGGTAAGTTAAATTACTGATCGCCATAGGATCAGGAGGTCACCTGGTTTGACCTCTTTAGCTGCAAAAGAAGACCCCAACACTTGCAGAAAAGTGCTGTTTAAATGTGATCAAGGGGTCAAAAAAATAAAGTCTACCTTCACATATACAGAAAAAAGGGTTGGTCCAACTTTGCTCTGGTCAACTAATGTTAAGTTTCTGTCTGATCATTTCCTTGATAATAAAAACCACACATAGAGAAGTCTCACATCCATATGACCCCCACCATTCTTCAAAACAGCCCCCCGTCCCTGTCAGCAACACAAACACCAAAACACAAATCCTCTTAAACAGCCTGTCATGTCCTCTGAGTGCATCACACACTCATCCTGCAGGAAGGTTACCCACTCTCACCGCTCAGCCAGAGGGGAGTCCCTCTCTTCAGGCCTCCCCCCCCACCCCTTTGCCACCTGGATACTTCCTCTGAAGGATCCTGGTGTGCAGCATGTCAGGGGCTCTATGAAGATACCAGCGAAGATGGCAGAGCAAAGAAACGGCGTCAATCTCTCACCGCCGGTGCCTCTCTCGCGCCACTTTGATGTGATGGCTGCTCTTTGCTTTGTGATGTGGAGGAGCTGTCAGATTAGCGGGCCTGTCACGCCTCTGTCTACTCGTCTGTTGGGCCTGACAGAGCCTGTGATGGAGCTCAGACTAAACAAAAGGGTTATCACCTTCCGCGTGCCCGATCGAGGTGCGCTTTCATATACGGGGAAGAAGGGAGGAGAAGGCTTCCATCCTCTGTGCAGAGAGAAGAGGAGGAGGAGAACATGTCACCCTTCAGCCACCTCCAAAAACGATGTAAGCTGAAAGTAAAAGCTAACATTTACCAATCTGGAACTATCTGCATCAGAAAATCTGTAGAGTTAATATCTAAAATACATCATAAAACATATCAACTTAGCCTCAAGGGATTTGTGTGACTTGCCAATTTAACACCGTCACCCTTGCAAGATGGTGCAAGATCTACAAGCTGAACTGGTGGATATTTACGCCCAATACTTCACCACTTTTTAAAAGAATAGCAGAGAAGCATCCAGAGTTAATTTTGTTGACTAATTATTTTCGTTATACTTTTCTTCAACAACCTTTTTCCCCTGATGAAAACTAGACAGTAACTAATAAGAACAAGTGCACATAGACAAAAACTAAAACTAAATTAACTGACATTTTCATCAACAAATAAAAACTAGATGAAAATGTTTGACAGACTTAATTCAATCAGACCTAATTTTGTCATGTAGAAAAGTAGGGACAAGCTATGAATGTATGCCTTAGCTTGGTGGTGGTGGGACAAGTTGGGGAGCGATCCAATCAGAGCTACTCTCTTTATGAATTGATATATTCCTGTAGAACAGGTTCACTGTTTGTTGTCAATTCTGGTATTGTAACTGAGATGCTCTGCCAGGTAGCCTAAATAAAGGTGACTGCATTTCACACAAATTTCAATTTGTTTCTGTTCATTTATACATTCCAACTTTACTCGCATTCAATAAAGGGTTATAAGATGTTTAATTTTATCCAAGTGCAAAACATGACTTCAGAAATCTAAGAAAACATAAAAAATGCCTGACCCCTCACACTTTATATTTTAGTCGACCAAATTTACAGTAGATTTTGTCGACTAAAATGTTGTGAAATTTCATCAACTAAAACTAGACTAAAATTAAAACAATTTAGATGACTATATTAAGAATAAAAATAAAATATGCCATGCTTGAGCACGGGTCAGAGCGCACACTCATGTCAAATTAAGGGGACTTTGGGGGGCAAGCTTGAATGGGAGCTATATGGGATGTCTCGAGTGGGTGCGCCATTAGTCTCTAGTAGGACAAGGAAATATGACATAATTACCACGCTGTGTTTTTTCTGCTGCTGCAATGGTGTTATATTGTGGTATAATGAATTCATTAGGTGCTAAAACCCCTTTACACCCGGGATGCCGAGGTCAGACTGCATAGTCTAAGATTAGGCAACAACATAATAATAATGATTATATTATTTAAAAACAAAGGTTTACAAAGTGCTTTGACCAACAGACAGGAACATACAGAGGACAAAGCACAAGAGCTCAACCAAAAAAGGAACAAACCAGCAAATACCACAACTTAAATCCAAGAACTCTCACAAACAAACACAAAACGCAAGATAAACCCAAGAGCAATAAGAACCTAAGGAGGGCTTCTGATGTCCCCAGACCAACAGAGCTCATGGAGGGGAGAGTATGTCAAGGAACGTGAGGGAAACCCTAAACTAAAGAAGTGGACACAAACTCTTGAGGCCCAGGCGCCCAGGTGGTCCAAAAACTTTGTTCATAGATACGTGTGTTAGCTTGGTTTCCATGGCTGTATTTTCTCAGATATAAACTGATGATTGGTATTCTTTGATACAATGATTAATAAAACACTTCACAGTGAAGCATTGAAGGATACAACCTCTGCTTTTTCCAGTGCTTTGCCTACAACATCTTTCAGAACAGCCGGCTGCAAGTCATCAGTTTACACGGTAGCTCTTTACACCCATACACCAAGAGCTTTGATGGTTCACAAAGGAAAATATTGTAGAAACAGAGTGCAGAGGATGCTGATGGTGATGTTCCATAACTGTTCTAGCCTGACACGCCAGACGGACAGTTCCATATATCTGTCACGGAAACATTTTACTAGTCCATCTGGAGAAGAGCCCATAGAAAATGCTTTCAAAGGGCGGAACCTTCAAAAACAACTGCAGTTTGTGATTGGACGATCGGTCTGCCCGTCACACTCATCACAGACCAATCTATATCAAGTCAAAGTATGACGTAGCAGCTAGACTCTGTTGTTAGCCGATAACTTAAACTACGTTTCAGTCCTTAGACCATCGTCTTACATCAAATTATACCACACAGACGTATCATTTACCAGTTATATGTGACACGAACCTCGTCAACAACAATCCCCACCAAGTTCTCCCTGTAAACTTCTGAGGAGAGCATATTTCGCCAGGTATCATGAGTAACCATGACATGACTGTAGACTAACAACATTTCTACATCTCTCCCAGTTTCCAAGCAGTGATCCCCGGTCGGGAGAAGAGCAAAAACTTAATTTCCTTTAGAAAAGCTTAAAACGATGTTCTTTGCTCCTCTTTTAATGAAGAAATTGAGTCCATTTCTGATAAAACCCCAGTTATTGCCACATCCACGGAGACCGCTTCAGATGCCGCCATTGTTTTCAAAGATTCAGTCACTTCCCGCTGTCGTCACGTCTTCAGTTTCTGCCTCTCTCCCCTGATTGAACCGTCCGGCTTTTGGCCGTGAAGTCGTAGGAGATTTAATTTGAATTTGAATTTTATTAAAGGATGAGATGTTAGCCTTGCAGAGCAGACGGACCTGCCTGATTCATTGTCTGAAATCCTGCATGTTCGTCTTGCCAACTTTCATTGTCCAACAACTTCACTCGGCTAAATGCTTTAACGGCCTAATCAGGGAAGGGAGGCGGGAGCTGCAGATGTGACGACAACAGGCAGTGACTGCATGTTTAGAAACAATGTCGGCTTCTGAAGCAGTCTCAATATCTGCAGTTTTTATCAGAAATTGACTCAATTGATTCTTTGAAAGAGGAGCAAAGAACGTCACTTGCAGCTTGTCTTACGAGACATCTTGTTTTTGCTCTTCTCCCAACTGGGGATCACTTCTTGGAAACTGGGAAAGACTGCGGAAATCCTCCACGGACATGCCGGGTTAGTCTATGGTTGCAGGGTTACTCAGTGATACTTGGCCAAATATCCTTCCTCAGAAGTTTACTGGGAAAACTTGGTAGGGGTTGTCTTTGACGAGGTTCATGTCACATATAAGAGTTAAATGATACATCTGTGTGGTATAATTTAATGTAAGACAATAGTCTTAGGTAGTTCAAGCTAACAACAGCTAGGTGCTAAGTCATACGTGGCAAACATTGCTTGATATGATTGGTCTGTGATGAGTGTGACGAGCCAAAAGATCATCCAATCACAAGCTGCTTTTGTTTCCGAAGGTTCTGCCTCTGAAAACATTTTTGAACGGCTCTTTCCCAGATGGATTAGTGAAATATTTCCGTGGCGGATATATGGAACTGTCTGTCTGACGTGTCAGGTTATTTTCAAGGGCATCCCTAAAGATTGAAGTTTGGCAAGATGGATCTGCATGACAATGAGTCACGCAGGTCCATCTCCACTGCAAGGTTACAACTGTTCATCTGTTGTCAACAAATATTTGATGATATTATTGCTTGAACTCTGAGAATTACCACCATGTTTCAGGTTTACTTCTATCACAACGGATAGTTACATACAGCCTGGGGCCATTTTGCGCCCTCTAGTGGTGTCCTCAAGTAACAAGTGTCACATACAGGCAGGTATATAAACAAAAATGGTCATGATGCCAACGGATGCAAACGAAAACACAGGGACAAACTGCAAGTAAATCACTGACGATTTCCAAGAACATGGTACAACCCAACTTCATAAAATACTGAAATGTCCCTTTAAGGGGAGTATTTGATACCATATGAGTACTTCTAAAGGTATCAGTACTCCTATCCCTGTCGTATCCCTCATGACAGCACACCACCACCAGGCTGTAGCTCTAGCTTTGTATGTGCATCAGCCAAAAACTCCTGTCAGTGTTCTAACCTTAAGCTTATTTATGAATCACTGCCAGGAAACTATAAAAATCAATCAAGCATGCTAATAATTGAGTAGGCAGATTCAGTCATGCCCATGTGGACACACAGCTGAAGTGTGAAAAGGAATAATTTAGTTATAAACAGATGAAAAAGGATTTCTAATGAGTCAGCTGAGCTTCACCAGAACCCTCATGACTCATATTTATCTGCTGCTGGAGGCTCCCTCTCTCTCATCACTCATGTCGATGCACAGATGCTGAATCTACTGTGCACTTTTGTACTGAGCTGCTAAATGTCTGCAGAGGCTCACGGTAATGCAGTGAGTGCAGTCCAGGCCTCTTAATTATGGAACAAGTCGAACAGGAAATCAAAATTACTTGAAACAGGAAATTCATATTACTGCGTGAGCCCGGCTGTGTCAGCAGTGATCGCTCTCTCCTCATTAGTGTGTTATTTCACCTCATTCAAACATTCACACACACATACGCTGCACCTGTATACTGTGGGTGCCAGGTGTCCGCAGAATGGATCGCTCTCTGAATGCCTCATTTCAGCCAGCAGATGTGTTTCAAAGGAAGTCCATGCAGCAGGGACTTCCTGCCAGATCAGGTGGGCGTTACTTCAAAATTTCACATGCTCATACCACTTGGAAAATTAAAAATGTATTTACCAAACAGAGACCTCAAAGCTATCTGCAGTTTCTCCAACAGCCAGTTGAGTCCAACAACTATGCCCCATATTGAACACATGTACAGCTCTGCTCTGCCCCGCAGTGTTAATTTTGTTGACTAATTATTTTCGTCATAGTTTTCCTCAACAACCTTTTTTCCCCCTGACAAAAACTAGACAGTAACTAATAAAAACAAGTGCACATGGACAAAAACTAAAACTAAATTAATTGACATTTTCCTCAACATATAAAAACTAGACGAAAATGTTTGACAGAGACTTAATCCAATCAGACCTAATTTGGTCATGTAAAAAGTAGGGACAATTTAGGAATATATCCAATCACAGCTACTTTGGTTGTGTGGAAAGGTTGGATGAGTTAAGAGGGACATCCAATCACAACTGCCTTAGCTTTGAGGTGGTGGGATAAGTTGGGGAGCGATCCAATCAGAGCTACTCTCTTTATGAATTGATATATTCATGTAGAGCAGGTTCACTGTTTGTTGTCAATTCTGGTATTGTAACTGAGATGCTCTGCCAGGTAACCTAAATAAAGGTGACTGCATTTCACACAAAAGTTCAATTTGTTTCTGTTCATTTACACATTCAAACTTTATTGGGGTTATTAGATGTTTAATTTTAACCAAGTGTAAAACATGACTTTAGAAATTAAAGTAAACAAAAAATGGTTACCCTTTACACTTCATATTTTAGTCGACTAAATTTTCAGTAGATTTGGTTGACTAAAATTTTGTGAAATTTCATCAACTAAAACTAGACTAAAATTAAAACAATGAAGATGACCAAAACTAAAAGATGTTTTAGAAAAAAGACTCTCACTAAAACTAAATTAAAAAGTGATGTCAGAATTAACACTGCTCCCCTGCTGGCTCTGCTGATCCCATTTTTGACTTTGTAATACCTTAACTACTATCTTCAAAGAGAGAACAGAGGTGGGATCACCCCCATTATACCTCTGTGACATGTATTGTGAGGGAAAAATGTCCCACGTGTGCAAATAAAAGGTCTTGAGACAACCCTATGAAGTAGTCTTGAGATGCATTAAACATTAGGGCTGTTATGACTGTTGAAAAACTTTAAAAGATCCCATGTGTAGCTCCTTTTCACAAATTTTCACTGGTCCCAAATATGCTCTGGAGGTATATTTAAAGCTTCTTGCCTAAAGTCCTCTTAGAAATTGGATTTTTGGCAAGCCTTTAAACTCCTCTGTTCCAGCCCTGCTCAGAACAGGCTGTTTAGTGATAATCCTCATGAGATGTGCCTGACCATGCCCCTTTCATTAAGTACATCGATGTTCTTTCAAAGGTGTCTGAATTTTGCCCAAGAACAATGACCATGCCAATGTCCCCAAATACCTTAAAATAACAAGGTGAAGCCGAAATGGTGAAAAAAGTGTCATTACATGAATACAATTAAAAAAAAATAAAGGTTCAGTTCTGGAAATCCAGTCACAATATAAACAAGAAATTTGAGGAAAAAAAGTTGAAATATGTCAAGGAAAATATCAAGAATAAAGCCAAAGTACTGAAAGTGAATGCAAAATAAGGTAAATATTGGAATTTTGGTATGCCTATAAACCCCTCTGTTTCAGCCCTGCAAAGAACAGGCTATTTAGCGTTAAGTCTTCATGAGCTGTGCCTGACCAAGCCCCTTTCAAGAAGTACATGAGTGAAATTTGGGCATCTTCAAAAAGAGTCCTAATTTGGCCCGAAAATGAAGACCTCACTTTTCTCCAAATTTATGTGAAATTCTGCCTCCTTCTAAAGGTGAACAAATTTGCCCTAAAAAATTATTACTGCACAACTGTTGCCAAATTGTGCAAAATGGCCTTCTATCAAAGGAGTCCAAACTAGGCCCCAAATGGTGCTTCCACTCCCTCCAGGTTCATGTGAAATTCTGCCTTCTTCCAAAGGAGTCCAAATTTGGCTCAAAAAACATACAATGAAGTTCAGTTTTCTCCCAAAAGACTGTAATTTTGGCCCCAAAAAACAATTGTGTGCTTATTGCTAAATTTGGGCTAAAAATCAGTCTTCTTTCAAAAGATTGGAAATTTGGGCAAATAACGATGATTTGGCACTTGTTCTAAATTGAGCTAAACTTGTCCTCACTTCCAAAGGGATCCAAATTTGTCCCAAAAAGTGTGCAACTGAATTCAGTTTTCTCCCAAAAGACTGTAAATTTGCCCTGAAATATGATTGTGAGTTTGTTGCTAAATTTGGGCAAAAATCAGTCTTCTTTCAAAGGACTGGAAATTTGGCCCAAATAACAATAATGGGGCACCTATATTAAATTGAGCTAAACTTGCTCCCCTTCCGAAGGAATCCAAAATTGGCTCAAAAACTGGTGATGGCAAGCCTGTTTCTAAATTTGAGTGAAAACAGGGCCTCTTTCAAAGGAGTCTGTATTTGGCCCAAAAATCCATGACCCTGCACCTGTCACCAAAAATGGGTGAAACAGGCCTCTTTCTTTCTCCTAAATGAGCGCAAATTTGGCCCAAAAACCAATGACCAAGTGCTTGTCACCAGTTTTGAGGGAAACTTGCCCTTCTTTGAAGCAAGAGCTATTTTGGCCCAAGGAAAGATAACCCTGCGCCTGTTTCCAAACTAGAGCAAAAATCATCCTTTCCAATGACACTGTGCCATCCTTACACAAACTAGTTTTTCCAGACCTACCACCAAAAATTTAAGCTAAATTTAGGGGCTTTTTTGGACACAAAAATGATCTGTACTGGACTCTGAGAAGCAGCCAAATAAAGGTCTCCCTAATCTGACAAATTATCAAAGGATTAACTAAGCTCAAGTATGCATCTCTTTCTTCTCCTGTCCTCGGCTGGTTAAGACATCTGATATTTAAATAAGTCTCAAACGAGGTGGAAGTTGTTACCCAACACTGCTTGAGCATCGAAGACAGAGCGAGCAGAGTGAGAAAAACAGTGAGTGAAAGAGAGAGAGACAAAGCATATTGAGCAGGTTAATAGTAAAAAAAGAACAGTCTGAAATCCAATGACAGAGGAGGAGATAATGAGGTGTTTTGATGTGACACCACAGACAGCGGGATCTAACAAAGGTAGTCAGCTCGCACCGTTCAGCTGCACCTCGGGTCAGCTCACACGCTGACACGCGATCATGAAAACACCGCCACTGAAAACTAGTTGCACGCTTAATAAAATCCAACACACAGTGGACTGTTTTTGGCCTTTTCTGTCACATGCTTCTCTGCATTTTCAAGCTCAACAATCTGATCATGCACACAGAAATTAGGACCAGTCAGGAGGAGAAATGAGAGGAAGATCGTTTTTTATCATCACACTTTGACAAAAGAATAATAATAATAATAATAACAATAATGTTAATAATAATAATAATAATAATAATAATAATAATAATAATGTTATGAAAAAGAAGTCAAACTTTTAGACCAAATCCAAACTGGTCATGATAAGGTTGAAATGTCAAGAATAATGTTGCTATACAGTTTTGAGAATAATGTCAATGAATAAAGCTCAGAGTGATGGCAAAATGAGGTCAAAATGATTGGGAAAAAGTCCTTATATTAACATTTAAGTCACATGAGAGAAATATAATTGAGAAAAATAGAAAACAATTAATTACTATTTGAAAAAAAAGTCAAATAAATTCAATTGTTGGTAAGTGTGCTTTAACAAAACTTGGAGAAATAACTCAAAATAACTAGGATAAGTCAAAATAGGGAATAAAGTCTCAACATGAATGCAATTTCAAAAAAGAGAACATAGAGGTTCAGTTCTAGAAATCTAGTCACATTGTAAACAAGAAAGACAAAAACTGATATATGTTTAGGACCTTTGTTTGTGGAAACTATCAAGCATAAAGCCAAAGTGTCAAAAGTGAAGGCAAAATAAGGTTAAAATAATGAGAAAAAGTTCAAATGTTAGAATCAAGTCACAATGAAAGAATAAAATTGAGAAAATAAAAAAATATGGATTACCATTTAGGAATTGCTGGAAAGTGTTTTAATGAAAGTAGGGGTGTCCCGATCCGATATTGATATCGGATATCGGTCTGATATCAGCAAAAAAACAAATATTGGATTATATTGGCCTGCATCCAAAATCTCCAATATAAGCACTCCGATACAAGGAGCCCATTCTAATTTATTTTTTATTTATTTAATTCAGTTGTAGAATATGATTATGTTTAAGTTAAACACAGTGGTTATTTTGCAATTTAAATATATATGTTTTTGTTTTTATTGGATTTATTGAGGTTATTTTTCAGGGTCTTCTAATTTATTTTTTATTTAGTTGTAGTATATTCTTATGTTAAAGGTTAAAATGTATTTAACCCATTGGTTAACAACAAATGGGTCAGTTTTTTCTCATACCTACAATTGCTGACTACTGTTCTCCGTTTGAGTAATCTCACTTGATCAAGCCTTTTCTAACAGTCCATACAACAAAATAAGTAATAAAAGTATGTATGATTCCTGCTGATATCATATCGGATTGATATTGGTATCGGTAAATACTCAAGGTTGTAATATTGGTATCGTATCGGAGGTGAAAAAGTTGTATCGCGACACACCTAAATGAAAGTTAGAGAAGTAACTCAAAATAATGACGCAAAAGTCAAGTATGATTCAGTAAGTGCCCATGCTGTGGCTACCATGTTTGGATTACTGTTTATCAAAAGATGATTTGAGATGGTTCCCACCCATTTTTGTCGTCTTTGCTGGCAGTTTGTTAGCAACCATCCTCTAAGAAAGAAAAGAATGTAATAAAGTTCAACAAGTGGGGCATCTTGTTTTTGAGCTTTCGTGATCATAGGCAAGGAGTAAACTAAAGCAAGGAAGTTGATGCTGGTCTTTGATATCTGACCTCCAAAATTAAACATCTTTACCCCTGAGACAGATTGGACATTTGTCCTAGGTTAGGGAAAATCCAAAGAATTCTTGAGATATGGCGTTTACATACAGTGGATGACTCCATAAACATGACCTTTGACCTCCAAAATGCATTACTTTTCTCTTGAGCCAGACTTGACATCTGTTCAAATCTGCTCACAAAATTAACTGTAAGCACAAAATAATCATAGGGCATTATGGCCTTGATCTTTGACCAGTGACCTTAAAGATTTAAGGCACTCATCCTTATATTTTAAGGTCTTTTTTGTGCCTAGTTTGAAGAAAATGCCTTAAAGCATTTGTGAGATATTGTGCTCACAAGCAAGGGATAAACATGGGGCTCCAGGACTTTGAGTTTTGACATATGATCTCCAAAATAAATAAATAAACCACTAAATAAAAGTCAATATAAATATTTGTAAAATAAAGAATATGGCATCAACCTACTCATTTTTAAAGTGTCTTGAGATAACATTTATCATGATTTGGAGTTGTATCAATAAAGATTGATTGATTGAAATCCAATATCCAGTGGATACCTGGTGCAATCTTTGAAGAACATCCATCTGTGTGTTCTTGAGATACCATGATTACAAGTATTGGCCAATATGTATGTTTTTATGAACAACCCATAAACATAAAGCCTTTGGCCGCAGCTGTTGCCTCCTCGTGTTTCCTTGTTTTTAATGGCCACCCTTTATATTCCTTTTAACCTAGTAGAGATGGACTTAGACTATTTTTCTTATCATAACTTTATGTCTGCATTTGCATCCTTATATCTGCATGCTGTGATGTGTGCATAGAAGTATTCCTAGATAAAATGAAGCCATATTTGTGTGTTAGCATGCATTTACATCTGGAGAATTTCCATTTGAAGGCATCCATCTTTGCAGGGATAATAAGAAGCAGTGTGTGTGTCTCCCCAGTGAGTGACAGAGTGAGGAAGCGTGGCGATACACTTATTCACACTGATAGAGAGATCAGAGTGAAACATGGCAGACGTTGTCATTGCAGCCTAACACCAGAGAGAGGAACGTTTCCGTACATTGATGTTACGGGCCTGTCTGGCAGACAGCGGTGCTCTGACGGCAGGACAGCTGAAAGTGGAGAGAGGAGGACAGACGGACAGATGGGCGGGAGAGAAGAATGAGGAAGGAGAGTGTTGGTTTGTTTCCACATCAAGCTCCTCCTCCTTCTTCTGTTATTTAACAGCTGGTACATTTATCCCTTTTTGTTGTCCAAGTTAGCTTTTAGTCTTCTAATTCACTGTTGGGCCCGCTGTTCTCTGCCTGAACAAAAACTCTATTTCAAGAGCAGTTTTCTCACGGCTGAAACGATGTGTGGAATCCAAACTAAATCAGGCTTGGGTTAAGATCTGGTGATTGTGGAGGCCACTTGAGTACAGTGAACTCATTATCATGCTCAAGTAACCAGTCTGAGACGGTTTAAGCTTTGTGACATGGTGCGTAATGACGGAAGTAGCCATCAGAAGTTGGCCATACTGTGGTCATAAGGGGATTAACGAGGTCAGCAACAACACTCAGGTAGATTGTAGCGTATAACCAATGCTCAGTTGGTACTAAGAGGCCCAACATGTGCCAAAAAAACAATCCACACGCCATTAAACCATCACCACCACCAATCTAAACCATTGATACGAGGCAGTATGGATCCATGACTTCATGGAGTTTATTAGAGCTGAAAGATTTATCTTTTGGATCAAAATCGTAGTTTCTGAAATTCTGAGCTGTTTTCACAGTACATTAACATTGAACTCTCTGATCAGTATTTATTTTCCTTTAAAAGACAAATAAAAGCCTAAACATGTGCTTGTGCAAAACCTGACAAGGCCTACCACAATGACAACTGTAAATTTTCAGTATTTGTACTTTCAAACATTGCAACAACTTACATTAACAGTAAGTGTAAGTCAAGAAAAAACTCTCGATTACTTTTTAAATCTTCTGCAAAAAATAGTTTGAACTAATCGATTTAATTAATACATTGCCAAGCCCTAGTGTGTTGGGAAGGCCCAAAGGCATGACGACATATCTGTTACATCAGTGAGTTATCATTGCATCAGACTGGATGACCATCAGGCCAATATGTCCTCCGTCTTCCTCGGAGCCTTGCTGTTTTATCCATGTGATCAGCAGTGACATGTCTCACTGCGGACCCTCTGCTGCTCCCAGGACAGACTTTAGATAGGATCTAATAGGGGTCTAATGGGGTCATGCTCCCAATTGACAGTCTATTTGTATGGATCAATAAATACAGCATGCATGAGAGCCAGAGGATGGTAAGGTGCACATATACACAGACACCTGAAAGTAAAAGGAGGAATAAAGGAGGAGGGCAGAGGAGGAAGGAAGGAAGGAAGGATGGAGGCCAGGGATGGCAGCAGATTCAGACTTCAGGCCTTGGCATGGTAACAAAGGCAGCGGCGCTCTCTCATCTGTCAATTCATTAGGACTTTCATAAGTTCGCTGCATAAGCATTGTAAGCATTACTGTCAGATGATAATGAACTGTTTGATCCTTGAGACTTAATGTCTTTTTCATCCACTGCTTGAGATGTTTTCTGTGTGTGAAATTTTGCAACAGACAAAGCAAAAGTCACAATCATTATCGTCTCTGTAAGTGAATAATTGCCTCGGTATTATGCACATTTTTCTGTGCAGGGAGAGTGTTTAAGTGGGTGTTAGAGAGCATGCATGCCCTAATTCCTGGCTGCTGTGGGACAGTGAAATAAATCAGGCCCAGCTGATGTGTGTTTACCTTCTCCCAGCCCCAGGAGAGTTTGGGTAATTGAGCATGAGCAGATCAGCAATAGAAAACCCATTTCACACAGAGACAGACACAGAATGCTACACTAGGCAGGCATTAAGACACCAACACACACACACACACACACACTTCTCCTGTTGCATTTTGACCCTGTGGGACAACAGGGATAGTGTCTGAACAGCAGGTATATATTGATAGGAGTGAGCAAATGCTAAACATGGATGTACCTTTATTTGCAGGAGGCCATTTTTACAAATCAACAAACCCCTAATAAAATAATATATTGCGATGTTTTTGTTTGTTGTTTGGACCCCTAAAATCTAAAAACTAAATAACCATATATGCTCAGATCTCCTTGAGGCCCATTTCCCACTAGTCAACCTAATAATAGGCCACAAAATGCACTGGAGACCTCATAAAACATGATATCAAGAAGCATCCCAGTCCTGTCTGAGACAAAGCCTGCACTACGCCCTTATATTTCCTTATTTAACTTACTCTATGGAGGTGAGGGAGAATATATGTAAGAGTTCTATAAAACCATTATGTACCTTAAAGAAAAAAAGTCATCAGGCCTATTAATAATATAGGATATGTAGAACACATGAACAGGTCTCACAATTTGAAGTTGACTGATTTGGTTTAATTTCAAACATCTTAAATAAAGTAAAAAGCAGGATAGAACTTTCTACCAGGTCTTTACAGAAACTGTCTGTTGACTAAGAGCAGGGTTATTATTTAAGGGGAAATTAACTTAAAGGTATTTGCACTAGAGCAACTTAAAAGACTTTCTATTTTTCCATCTGTGGTGTAAAACAAAGGAAATGACTGAATATGGATCTACAAGAATGTCCAAACATTTTACAAATTCAAAAAATGGTCTCGGAAAATGGGATTCACAACATATATGCATGGGTCAGAGGTCGAGTATTTATTTTAAATGCAGAGGAGCTCGTAGATGCATAAGTACATTTGTGTGTGGATATATCGACATAGTCTGTTTAAAGTATGCATGTGCATCTATGTAGATTAAAGTGTGTACATGGATAGATAGATAGATAGATAGATAGATAGATAGATAGATAGATAGATAGATAGATCAATAAATCGACCAATCAATGGATGGATAGACAGAAGGGTATATAGGGTAAATAGATAGATATATTGATAAGTAATTAGACAGATAGGATGGTGATGATCAATCAATCCATAGATAGATAGATAGGTAGATAGATAGATGGATAGGAAGACAGATAATGTTAATTTATCTATATGTGTATGTTTATTTTTTGAATAAGTGTTTATGTGAAGTATGTCCAAGTCACTATATAAATGAGAGAATTAAGAACATTGGAAGATAGTGGCACGGCCCAGTCAGCCTCAATTGAAGCAGGAAGAGGTTAGAACTACGAGCGACAGCAGGAAGTGACTGCTTGTACAGAGATTAGCATAGATGCTAACAGCTTTGTTAGCAGTTAAATCAGATCTGGACCACATCTCTTTATTAAATGAAAAACAAATAACACTGAAAGCATTTTGCAATAGAAAGGATATTTTCGCTCCACTTCCAAAATGTTTTGGCAAGGTTTTACACTTCACAAAACAGCAGTTGTGCTTGTCTACTATACGATCTGATTGGTCCATATTAAATGTAATTGACGGAACGATCGTCCAATCACTTGTGTTTTTGAAAGGTCCTGCCCTCCCCAAACCTTTTCCATGAGCTGCTGATCAGAAGGACTAGTGAGATATGCTCTGTATAGTATGTTAAAACGATCCGGCTGTTTTGTGTGTCAAGTTGGAGCTAATTGGCCACATCGTTTAGAATTTTACAAGAAAGCATCACAGCGATAACAATAATGTACAGATGGAGCTGCATGTTTCTAATATTTTTCGGAGCAGCTGAAAGCAGCATCTCTCAGTATGTATTCATTCATCTGAATAAATGCATGGCTTTATGCGTCTGGGGTCTCAGTATGTGTGTATATGTGTTTCTGTCAGTTTGTGCATGTTGATGGCATCCCTGTAGTCGCAGCTCCCCTGCTCTTGTAATGTACCCGTGTAATGGTGTAATGAAAATTCATGATGAGAGCATGTTAACTGCATTAGCCAGTCTCCCGAGTTCCAGCACATGAATAAAACGAACAAGGGTAGGGGGAGAGAAAAAAAAAAAAAAAAAACAGGGAAACTCATTTTGATGCCTAATTATTTTTGGACTTGACAGCCTGGCAGAGGCCTGGCCTGTGTACGTACGTGTATGTGTGTGTTTGAGTGTGTGTGGGTCGTCAGTGTTGCTGAGTAGATGCACAGCGGTAAGCAGGGCCCTTCATTATGGGCCATAATGAGTACATCCACCCCAGATACAACAGCCCGGGAACCTTTGTTGCATTGTTTTGTTCCGACACCTCGAGCAACAAATCAACACATTTTACACAGCTCAAGTACCGGCAGGGTTTTCTTTTCTCTAAACAGATCTTGTATGTTTTTCCACACGCTTTCCTTTCATTATGTTTGCGTACATATTTTGACACTCAGGAAACATGATCTTCATGGCATAATGATGTTAAACAGTAATGTAGAGAATGTGTTTTATAATAATGGCACTATTACACTTGCAGGGATTGCAGCTTTCTATAGATAAAGATGCAACATTTTAATGATAAAAAATGAGAAGAGATATTAATCCTTCTTTAAAAGTGGTATTTTGGGGCAGCACTTAGGCCTAGTTAGTAGTGCAGGGATCCCATGTGCAAATGAAGTAGTCCTCATACATGTGTCACAGGCTTGACTCACAACCCTGTCCCTTTTTGTCAAATCAATCTCAACTCAGTCTCCACATATTTTCAGTCCGTCTTACTGAATACTGGCCAAAATTAGCCAAACAATGATAAACAGAAAAAAGTGCAACCAGCATTAATTCACTAATTGTGATGTAACTGACCTTTTGTCAAGCCCCTCCCTTTTCAGGAAGTGAGTTTTACCTTGCCACGCCCTTCAAGCTAACTATAGAGTGGTGCAGAAATGAACAGGTAGTAGCATTTCAGCACTACCAGTTCCCATGTCCCAAAGTCTATGGGATTATAGAATAGCTTTTTTCAGCTAAATTCCTGAAATAAGTCTGTGATGGACACATGCATACACAATTTGGATGTTTTTACTTTGCAACATGTAATGCATTTGATCAGTGTTGACCAGTGACGTCACAACCAATAGCTGTTAGTAGTTTTATTACATTTTCCATTAGCTTTATGGTAATGTCCTGGCTTTCTGAGTCGTAAAGCTTTTAAGTAGCTTAGTTGTTTTATTGATCAAGTAGTGCTGTAGCATCGAAAAACCGAACTGATACAGGTCTGTTAAAACAGTCATTGAGTCAGCTGATCTGCTGTTTCGCTCTATAGACTCAGAACACACAACAACAGCAGAGGAAACTAATACTGAACCAGATATGAGTGATTTTGACTCAAGTGACGATAACGTTCCTTTTACTGTTGATGTACGGGGTTCACTTTTGAACCAAAAAAGGATTCAGAGATACAGCAGGTGGAAGAGCATGTAGCCATTTGCTGGGTCGTAAAACAGAGTGAAACAGAGACTTTCTGGAGGAAAAATAAGGCATTCAGGAATTTTCGCCAAATCGTACATTTAACCCAACATAGTTTTGTGCCTTGTTTTTTACGTAAAACTCATAATTACACAAAATAACTACAAGCTAACAGCAGGGTACCTTACTGGTAGTCTAAGCTTGCGCTCCTTAAAGCCACACTGTGTAGTTTGTTCTCTCATTTAGTGGTGAAACTATATGTTGCATTCAAACAAATAGTGCTCTCTAGCGCCTCGCTTTTTCAAATATGCGTTGCAACCGCTGAGCTCTGCAGTAGCCGGTATGTGCCTAGAAGCTTTGCCAACATGTCATCCAACACTTCGAGTTTTCTTTCTGATGAAGAGGTAAGTTATTTCAAACAAACTTTCAAATTTGCCGGGGCAGCGACAAGCGCGTCTCGTTGCGCTCCTTCTCCGTTTCAGTCGTTCTAGCTCTCAGCGAAAACGTGTTAAGCCTTAGCCAGCAGTACTACGTAGTGCTTTATGAGATGTGTCAGAACAGTTCCTGGACTGGTGTCACAAAAGATTTATCTAGAATCCAAACTACAAACTACAAGTTTTCCCCTTCGAAGTAATCCCCCTCGAGTCTAATGCACTTTCCCATCCTTCTCTGCCACGTTTTCATGCACTCCTGGAAGGATTCTTCCGGGATCCTCCGCAGCTCCGTCGTCACGGCCTTTTTGATGTTGTCCACGTCTTTAAAACAGGTCCCCTTGATGACCTCCTTGAGCTTGGGGAAGAGGAAAAAATCACACGGAGCCAGGTCGGGTGAGTAGGGAGGTTGCTCCAGCACAGCGATGTTCTTCTCAGCCAGGAACTGTCGGATGCTCAGGGCATTGTGAGCAGGCGCGTTGTCATGGTGAAGCAGCCACGACTTGTCCTGCCACAACTCTCGCCCCTTCTTGCGCACTGAATGAAGTAAACACTGCAGTATCTCTTTGTAGACATGCTGGGATTACTTTGAAAGGGGAAAACTCTTAGTTTGAAGTATGGGTTTGAAATAAATCTTTTGTGACACCAGTCCTGGAACTTTTCTGACACACCTTGTGTGTCCCTCTTGCCTGTTCATAGTTTTTATTGACTGGAAGGACATGGAAGCCTCTATAGGACTTATCCATTCTATGTAAATACAGATAAGAAATTCTTCACTCAGGAGGCAAGTCAAATTGTTGGCAGAGGCAATTTGACACAAATGAGGACATATTTATGAATGTAGACATTGTTTTCAGCTCATAGATTACTTAAAACACTACACATTGTCCCTTTAAAGGTACAGCACTGCTTGGAGCCCTTTTAGCCACTTCACTGACAATTGTCAAGTACCTCCTACAACCCAACTTCAAAAACATTGAAATATCCCTTTAAAGCTTTCCCCTATGTCTAGGTTATGGTTTAGTTTAGGTCTTTATTTCATTCTATTGGTATATAAAACATTCAATACAAACAAAGAAAAATCTCAAACATGTGAATGAAAAGGAGCAGAATGAAGAAAAATCTTCAGATCAAACTGATGCAGCTGAGTAGAACTCATTCAGGTGATAAATTCAAAAGTCAATATTATAAAAGTACACCCCTTTACAATGAGGACTGTTAATAATAATAATACATTTTATTTAAAAGAGCCTTTTATGACGCTCAAGGACACTGGACAAAGTTTTTAAAAAAAGGCAACAACAGCAATAAAACCAACAACAGAACAATAAAATCACTTGAACAGGTGGGTTTTGAGTCTGGATTTGAAGAGGGGCAGAGAGTTTGAACTTTGGAGGTCTGGTGGGAGAGAGTTCCAGAGCTGCTGAAAATAAAAAATATTCTACCTTTAACCAATCAATAAAAACATGGTTACTTGCAGTTTGATAATCGACAATCATGATAAAATTGCGTAGTTATATCTCTTATGGGCAGACAGTGCTGGGTGTTTTGATATTGTACGGCATCAGAGCCTTCATTTTTGCGGCTGCCACATTTCTTCTATCATCCTCAAGTTCCTACAAAATGTTGACTTAAGGTTTGAGCTTCATTCAACCGTGCTGCTTGTTTCTTTGCGGTTTCTGACATGGCTCTCTGTAATCCTTGCACACTCGATGTTGGTTTAGTGGAGTCAGATGTTGTCCTCTACACGTTTCACTCGTATCAAAAATAGATCCTCGGCGGAGGCTGCGGTTTGTTTGATATTTGCGTACACCGTCTCAGAGCGAGAATCAAAAAGCCAAACTGCCGCATGAGATCGCTCCGTGACGACAAATCTCTTTTTCTTTTTTGCAGACGCAGATGCCCCTCATACGGCTAATAACCAGCTGACTAAAGGTTTCCTACCTTAATCAGAAACACCTGTGCAGCACAAACGACTGCGTGTTTGTGTGTTGGTGTGTGTAATCAACCCCAGGGGACGTATGGGATCCTTCCTGCCCGTGATGGAGACGCGCTTCAGTGCAACGGATGCAGAGCAGGATTCCTGAAATCACAATCTCCCTGGATTAGGAAGAAAAGCGGAGCATCCGGACGGTCTTTATTGGTTTATGATTGCCCTTATCCTAACCACATTAACCTCCTGATTGCTCGAGCAGACATTATTAGAAGCTTCCAGTGGAACAAAAATAAAGAGGAGGAAAATAGGAGGCTAAGAGGCAATCATGCCCACCGGCCCATGCAGGGAACTTAAGGCCGAGGACACAAAGAGACAGAGAGAGAAATGAAAAAGAGGAGTGGGGGAGGAAGAGGGGGGACGAGAGGGTGTTCGATCGTCGATTAAAGTGCAATTGTGCAATTTCATTCCTGTTCCAGCACAATGAGGAATGAGATTAAGCTCAATTTGGACCTGTTCAAGAGATCTCCTCACCTCTGTCGGAGGTACGGCGCACACACACTCTCCCGACTACAGCGACACACACATGCACACACCCCTGGAGCCCCTCTCCATGTCAGCACCCCTCCAGGGAAATCAGGCGTCTGGAGACAGGTCAGCCCAGGCCCATGTATATATTCATGGGCTTAATCTGGCATCATTTCTCTGAGCTGCCCGGAAAAAGAAATGTATTTAATTTACACAATCCCCATTTGGCCTGCACACCGAGGAGGGATATGTAGAGAAAGTAGGGCCTTAATCAGGGCTTCAATACGGAGGCCCTGAAGTGTCAGACACAAGACCAAAAAATAAAAAACATTTAAAAAATAACTATACTCTAAGTTTGTGTGGCATTTCCTTATTGTTTAATTTAATTTAATTTGCTTTTTTAACTTGTCTTTGGGTTTTCTTATTTACAGTTATTTAAAAAATTTAAAATGGTGTCTTATGAGTTGTTTTGATTTCATATTAACTGTTGTTTTTTTCTATTATGTTACTGATTTCATCATTTGCTGCGTTTTTTGGTGTTTTGTTTTCCTGTTTGTTCTTGTGGCTATTTAATTTTTTGGTAGGCTTTTTTTTTTTTTTTTAAATTAGCTGATTTGTTGTTCAGTTGAGGTTTTTGTGGTAATTTTGATTTGACTTTGCTTTTTCATTTGATAGCATATTTAATTTTTTGTCTCGTAATTTCATGTATATTATTTGGTTTACTGATATTTTGTTGCGTTAAGTTTAATTGATTCATTGTGTTTCTGATTTAATGCCACTTTAAATTTCTGATTTGCCATGTTTTGATTTGTTGTTATGTCTTTCTATTTGTTGCTGTTTTTTGAAATTTGTCGTTGTGTTTCTGATTTAATGTTGTTTTAATTCTTTAACTTGTTATGCTTTTGAATTGTCGTGTCGAGCTAGTTGTAATGATTTCTTGTGGTGCTTTCGATTTGTTGGTATTTTTCTGAATTGTTTTTGCTTTTTTACCTTGCTGTAATGTTTGGGCTTTTTGTGTTTTCAACTTCTTGTGCCTGATTTGTTCTTGTGTTTTTGATTAGTTGTGGGGTCTTGCTATTCGTTCCTGTGTTGATTTGTTGTAGTTTACGGATTTGTTGCTGCTTTTAATTTGTTTTTTGTTTGTTGTAGTGTCTTAAATGGTTGTTGTGTTCTCTGATTGGATGCTGCTTTTCTTATTTGTTGTAGTTTTTTAAATTGTTGTTGTGCTTTTTATCATTTCATGGTGTATTTGATGTTTTTGGTTTTAAATTTGTGTTTGATTTCTTACTCCATCTTTGATTTTGTAGTGTCTTCATTTGGTTGTTGTGTTTTTGATTGTTTGTTGTTTAATTGTTTATGTTTTTTTTTAAAGAAGTCGAGTGTTTAAATATACTTGCTCCATTTGTTGTATATTTTGAGTTATTGTATTCCTCATTTAATCTTATTTTTTGTAGTTTGTTCCTCATATGTTGTGCCATTTTCGTTTGTTGTTTTTATCTGTTGCAGTGTGCTTTTTGATTTGTTGTTTGTTTACTGTGATTTTTTTTGATGTTGTATATTTAATTTGTCACTGTGTTTTGTTCTTCAGGGCCTCTCTACCTCACCCCCACAGAATAAACTATTCTGCAGTAAATCTGTGTCTCTGTGTTCTGTATGTCAGCGAGTGAAGCTGAATTCTGTCTTCAGAGAGAAGAAGGAAACACATCTCATCATATTCCAGTCCTGTACTGTACACCCAAACAGTGGCAGCTGTGCGAGTCAGTTTGAATGGGAGGATGGGAGTTGTACCCAGCAGATGCTGTGTGTGTATTAAACAGATTAATTATTAAAACATGCTTGACAGATGAAAAGTGGGTCCTGGGGCTATAAAGGAAAATGTTTATTCTTCTGCCATAGACTGTAGTACACTTAGCTTCTGCTCTCAACTTATCCAGTGCCTCAATGAAGAGAGTAAACACTTTGTGTACTCTGTGTGGTTGGAATCACATCCATAATCATTCCAAATGGCCGCCTGGGATGAACCTTCAAATATGAGAGTGTGTTTAGTGATCAGGGTGAAGATTAGCATGCAGTAGCACAATGTGTTTGAGGAGTTTGGTAGCTCAAGAAAGGACCAAGCCACAACCTCCAAGAGCTGAAAAATGAAGCCAATACAGAGGTGTTAAAAACTGCAATACATCAAGTGACCACTTGAGGGGGGCCATTGAAACACTAGGGGTAACAAACAAAGCACATCTGTTTCAGAGCTCCAAGAGCACAAACCTCCGCCAAGGCATTTCCAACACTGTTGAGCGAGTTACTGCCGTTTCTTGCAATGTTAAGAAATCCTTAGATCCAAATCCGGAGCACCACCAAGATCTTATCAGTGTTCCTCGTGCCTAACATTTCCTTAAAATGTCACCCATATCTGTTTAAAAAATTACTGCGTTATTAGCGAAAACCTTGTAGTGTAAACAAATCCTTAAAAAAATCCAGGATGGGCATCCAGATGCAGAACATCAAAATATGATCAGTTTTCTCTTGTGCCATGACCAACATACCCTGAAAATGTAAACCAAATCTGTTCAATACATTTTGAGTTATTACCAAAAATGAGGGAAAACTGCCCTGTCTTTCATCATTCCTGTTTCCGGATCCAGGTCATAACCAAACTCTTATCGCTTATTCCTTGTGCCATACTGTGACCAATATTCCCTGAAATGTTGTCAAAATCTGTTGAGAACTTACTAAGTTATCAGCAAGAACGTGGAAAACTGCCCTATCTTGCCACATTAACAAATCCTGAAAAAAACTCCTTGATCCACATCTGTATTCAGATCACCACCAAAATTGAATCACTTCTACTTTGATCAAATTTCATCAAATTCCATCTGTAACTTCATGAGTTATCATGTCAACAATCAAACTAAGAACTCCAACAAAACATGGCCTCCTTGTTGTAGGTAAATATGACCTTTATAATCAATTTCCCTTGTGTCTACTTCAATGTGTTTCAGATTCAAGTCAGGAGTCCACTCATTTCTTAATCTCTGTGATACCCAATGTGCCAAAAATCTGACCATCTACAATATTTAACCACAATATGCCAAAAAAAGGGACTCTTGCATCCATTTTGGTGATTTTCCGTGTACACAATTTGTTTCGCTGCTATTAGTCAGTCCTACTCCAACCTATAACTTCTTTAATTCTCGCTTACCATTAACCCACTGTCTCATCCAAACACCAGTTCCTTTTCTGGGCAACTCCCATTCACATTATAGCTACAGTATTACTCTTGTTTATGTCATACTGTGAGATGTCATGTAGAAGTGATGCATTAACAAAATGTAAAATTGTTTAAAAACTTTTTTTTTTTTTTTTACCAAAACTACCTGATTCTATGTGGTATATATTTTTGAGTTATGTTATAACATTACCTCTATTATTTCCTTAAGTTTGCAAAGACAGAGAAAATCATTATTTTCATAGACAGCCGTGGCTGCTAAATGGTGCCAGTCACCATGGCAGACATAGTTTGTTTATTGGGGCCATAAGAACATGCAGGAATGCATGAAAAGTTGCTGGACAGGTAGGCAGGACCTGCTTCCGCTTCTGCTGTTTCTGTTTCTCAGAGATCCACAACAACCAGGCCATAGACTGGTACTGGGGTGTAGATCATTTAGTACCAGGCAGCGGAAAAACAAAATCAAATTCAGTGACTGCTTGTTGAACAACAGAGATTACAGGGTGTTTTATTTTGAAAGGATGACCAGATCCTCACATATCTGCCTGTGTAGCTTGACTGCATGGACTAAACACACGAGCCCTCTGACTCTGTCACTACTGTGATGAACAAAGAAGTTCAACTTGAGATGAACTTTGTGCTCATGCACTGTCCCACCTGTTAATGTATTTGACTCTGCACCATGTCTGTAAATGGGGATTAGTCTGATCAGCTCAAACTGATGACCAACAGATGAATGCTTTTATATATACTTATTTATTTTGTTTTTATTTTGGGTGCTGGAGTACAGTACAAGACAATGGACAGGGTGGAAGACATGGCAGAAATAACAATTACACTGTGTGAGAGACGAGACAACACAATATGGATGAATTTTTTTAAAGCAATTTTCTCCATCCTCACGAGGTGTATCCAAGGCTCAACAAAATAACTGGACCTCTCAGGCCAATTGCTGGCATCTTGACAAATACTTGGCATTCAAAATGTTAAAATCATGAAAAATTTATTATTTTTACCTCCACCAAGGAGGTTATGTTTTTGCTAGAGCTGGAAGATGTGACCTAAAAATAAAATTCTAGATTTTTTTCCACAAAACTTGATTTATAATTTCAATCAATTTTTTCCTCTCCAAGTCACACAAAAATTACATGAATGAAGTTTTGCCTTTATGTTATCAAAATATGTTCCAAAACTACACAGACAAATCCTCTTATAGTTAAAATGCATGCTGTAATTTTGTCATGAAATGTTATAAAATTATGTAAATTATGTAAATTATGAAGTTCAAATGTAGGGAGGTCTATCTACATAAACACTGAAGGATGAGCTGTTTTCACAGTTTAGTAACCTGTAACCATCTGATCAATATTTAATCTCGTTTAAGAAACAAACAAACAAAAAAAAAACCTGAGGAGGCCTACAGTCACGAAAACTGGACATTTTCATTATGTGTATTTTCAAACATTGCAACAACTTATGATTGGAGTCAGTTGAGAAAAAAAATCTAGATTTTACATTTTTAAATCTTCTGCAGAAAATAATTCTAATTAATCGGTTTAACCAATATACAGCCCAGCCCCAGATTTTGTATATTTGTTTGTTTGTTAGCAAGATTACGCAAAAAATACTTGATGGATTTTGCTGAAAATTGTCCCAAGATGTTGGTAATGGCCCAACTTAAAAAGGATTAGATTTCTGTGGTGATCCAGAAAACAGTGAATAATTGTTTTTGCTCAATAACTGTCTAACTTATAATGATATCAAGATGATTCTGAGTTCTAGGGGTGGGTTTTCAGGGTCAAGGAATCATATTATGATGGTAATTTTATCAGGGAACTATTACTTACAGATGTAACAGCAAAATGTGAGCTACCTTGGTGGACATTTGCGCTCTCTAGTTTGATGTGTATGTTTTAGAAGTGATGTTGGTTGAAAAATGCAAGCCTATAAAAAGTTAGAATGTGTAATGGCTTGTATAGCTACCTTATGACGACTGCATTTTTTGTGCTTAGTTGTGAAAGTCTGACTGATATTAGAGGGAGCCACAAGGGTTAAATCTAGACTTCAGATATCTGGGACAAGCAACCTGATCATGACATCAAAGTGAAAGGACAATAATATTACTGTCTCAATGTTTAGTCCCACCCAACAAATCACTTCTGGAGTATTGTGTCTTTAACAAAACAGAAACCCAAGCTGTTATTGCATGCCTTCAAATGAGAGCCAAAACAGAGCCTCACACTGAAATAGACCCCCAGGAGAAGACACCAGGAGGGAGGTGTTTGGATCCAGACACACATCTGTCTGTGGCACCAGGGCGAGGAGACGTAGAGCGAGATCCCACCTGCTCTGCCATCTCTACACTTCTCAGCTTCATGTAAAGCAGGTGACAATTATTCAGTCCTGGATCTGAGCTTCTCTGAGTCTGAAGGTGGAGGCCGAGAAAAACGGACCAGTTAGCCTCCCAGCATCCTTTAAAGATGGCTCCACCCTTGCACATACACTCATAAACACTGAATGAAATAATGCCAACCATCCCCCAACTACACTAACAAACACAGACACACACACGCACACACACAGACACGGGTTGCTGCATGGGCCCCCTGTTGCCTCATCTGTCAGGCCCCAATAGCACTCACACACACAGAATCCCACGGGAGAGGGTCTCAGATGCAGATCATCAGTATTAGCAGGCGGCTCAGGGATTAGCATCCCCCTGCAGTGACCTACAGGTGTAGCCCTGGGTTAGAGCAGACACTTATCTTACAGAGCATCGCTGGGCCCCGACCCCCGCCCCCCCCCCACCCAACCAAAAACACCTGACAGGAAAACAGACTCACAAATGGGGGAAGGGGATGTGAGGGTAAAGAGCTGTGGGGGGTAAATGGAGGTAAAGATTGACAGGTGAACAATGACAGATGTAAAATGGTGGAGTCAAGCTGTATAGGGATGCACAATATTGGATTTTTGCCAATTTCCAATATGCTGATATTTTTTAATTCCTTATCGCAGTTACCAATACCAATACAGATATTTCTAGTCAAGACCACAAGCTCTGGTCTTTACAAAAATGGGCCTGTTTCTTTCAGTGTTACAGTACATTTTTGCAAGGAACAGATGTGAAACAACAAAAACAGCATTTAACTCTTGCAAAAATGAAGCCCTTGATTTTTAAATGTACCCATGCAGTGATGAGAAGGTGAATCAGTATTGAAAATTGTGTAATTTGCTGATATTCCAGCCAGTATGTAGCAGTTATATATCAGCTGCAAATATCTGCAAAATTTTCAATTCAAAGTTTTTAGGCTGATATCGGCTGATACCAATATCAAACCAATAATGTCCTGTATCCCGAGAACTTTATCATGTATTTGATTTGATGCATCTCCTGATATTTTGTTGTGTTTATGCCTTTTATTGATGTTTTTTATTTCTTCTGTTTGATCTGTTGTGTTTTTTTTTTATAGAATTTTTTTATTGAGATTTTCAGCAAGCATAATAGTAACAATAATTGCACTTGTGAACTTTAAAGTATAGAAAATTATATACATTAAATGTAAAAGATATCCAAAACTGAAAAGAAACAAAAAATAAAAGAAACAAAATACAATAAATGAAAAGAAAATGAATTTAAACAAGAATAACTTAAAAAAAATACTATTAATAATAATAATAATTATAATTATAATAAATATTTAAAAAATAAAATAAAGTAAAAAAATATATAATAAAAAAATCCCTTTTATACATGATCAATTATCTGTTGTGTTTTTATATGTTGTTTTTCATTTCATCTTAGAAGTGGTTTTGATTGCCATTAAGTTTTATTGATTTGTTGTTGTGTCTCTGACCTAATGCCATTTTTACTTTTAATTTTGTTACATTTTTTATTTGTCATTGTGTCTTGCTATTTGTTGCTGTGTTTTGAAATGTGTTGTTATGTTCCATTTGTTGTTGATTAGTAGTTGTTTTTGGCTGTTTGTGTGGTATTTTGGATTTGTTGTTATTTTTCTGAAGTGTTGTCTTTTGTAACTTTTTGTAATGTTTTGATTTTTTGTGAGTTTTTTTTATTTGTTGTGCCTGATTTGTTCTTGCGTGTTTTTTTTTTTGGTTGCTGCTATTCTTATTCGTTATTGTGTTTTGAATTGTTGTTGTGTTCTTTGTTATGCTTTTAGATTGCAATTAGGTTTTATTGATTTGCTGTTTTGTTTCTGATTTAATACCGCTTTAACTTTAAAATTTGTTCTGTTTTTTATTTGTCATTGTGTCTTGCAATTTGTTGCTGTGTTTTGAAATTTGTTGTTGTCTTCCTGATTTAATGTTGTTTTAACTCTTAATTTGTTATGTTTTTTGATTTGTAGTTGTGTTTCACTGTTTGTTGTGTTATGATTTGTTGTGGTGTTTTGGATTTCTTGTTATTTCTCTGAACAGTTGATGTCTTTTGTAACTTGTAATGTTTAGAATTTTTTTGGTCTTCTTAATTCTTGTGTTTTTGGATTAGTTTGTGGGATCATGCTATTTGTTCCTGTGTTGATTTGTTTTTGTGTTTTCTGATTGGCTGCTGCTTTTCTAATTTTCTGTAGTGTTTTGAATTGTTGTTGTGTTTTCTGATTGGCTGCTGCTTTTCTTATTTGTTGAAGTGCTTTGAATTGCTGTTGTGTTCTTTCCTATGCTTTTACTTGGTAATTTGTACTGTCTTATGCTAAAAGTGCACAGCTTTTACTTCAAATAAAAATCTGCTTTTCTGTTTGAAAGGTAAAAGGAATTCTTAGGAGCTAAAAACACAATTTCTTAGCTATAGAAAAAAAGAATTCGCAACAGACCAGAAATGAAAGATTAAGAGGAAAGATTATCTGTACTGCTTCTTACCTTGTTTGGGGTCCAAGAGGACTGGAGGCCACCCCAGCTCTCATTGGGTGAAAGGCAGGGTACAGTGATAAAAGTAGAAAAAAAAAAAACTACTAGAAGTTATTCAAGGGCAAAAGTTACAGAGGAGCTCCCTACACAAACTTTTAGAAATTTTTAAACATGTTTTCAAAGTAGGAAGTACAAATAATCTCATTTTAACCCGCAACAAAATCACTCCAGTCTCCTCAACTAGTGGGTTTCCATAAGCCTGCATCTCTGTTATCGCAGAGTGTGCTAAGAGCCCAGCTCCACACTGGTTCGCTGTAAGTACGGAGCAGGAGCCACTTAAACTCTTCGTCACTCTCCACCAAGCAGTTCGACTCAACTCAAAAAAAAAAAAAAAAGGGTTCAGAATTTCAGGTTAATTTCAAAAATGCCAGCATATAACAACAGCAAATCAACATCAGGCAGGAAACATAACCTGCTGTTTACATGTTGCTGTTCTTATGATATTATAAACTCACAATTTCTTACAGAATTCGGACTTTCTTATCCGAGTTCTGACTTTTGTCTCACATATCAGACTTTAATATTGAAACTGTGAATCTGATAATTCTGATATTGATCTCAAATTTCTGATTTTATTACCAGAAATCTGACTTTAATCTCAAATTTTGACTTTTGTCTTACAATCCCGAGTCTCACAGTAGAATTCTGAATGTTACCCTAATCTCAGAATTCTGACTTTTGTTCTAGAATTCTGAATTTTAAGAGAGAATCCTGATTTTATCTCAGAATTCTAAAAAAAAAAAAAAAAAAAAAATCAGAAATCTCACTTTAATCTCAGGATTCAGATTTTTGTCTCAGGATTCTAAGATTACACTAAAAAAAAAAAAAAAACTGAGACAAAAATCAGAATTCTGACTTTAATTTTCGAATTCTGAAATATAGAATCAGATTAAGATTTCTTATCAAAGTCAGAATTTTGAAACAAAAATTTAGAATTCTGACATTTTTTACAGACTTAGTGGCCCTAGTCTTTCTAAGCAATGGGTCCAAAGATGTAATCATAGTCCTAGTTAATCTAGAACAAAAATCTTTAGTAAATGACCTTCTTATTAATTTATAAAACTTTAAGGGGGACCTTTTTATCAAATGCATAGTTTGTCAAAGTGCCATTTTACTTGCATAATAAACCTAAAGCTTTAGTGTGAAACGGCAGTGAGAGTAAAATATGTCACCTTTCTGTTGAGATTTGATTTACATACAATAATATTATTTTTTAACCCTCATAGTGTAGTTTTAAACATGCTTTAGCTTATAGTGAAATTAATACCGAAAGAACAGTGAAAATAAAGTAATCACAGCCCTCCTTCCTTAATCAGTAATGACAAATACAGGATATGGGAGTTTGGATGTGGGGTGAAATAAAGGTGCAGAGCTAGAAATACAGATAAATGAGCAATTAACAACTATTCTTCCTGGATCAACTGTTTGCCTTTCCCTCGATCTCTTTCCCCCTGGCGTGTCTCTCTGTCGCATGCCTGTAAGCGATCACATTTCTGATTGAACGCGGGAGAAACAGGGACGGCTTGATAAACAGACAAAGTCAAAACAAGTCAGAGATGGAGGTAGACAAGCAAAAGGGGCCTTTGGAGGTTGATGCTCATGTTTTGTTCGCCGTAATATCATCTGAACCTGGCTTGTGTTGTTGCCTCCCGTCGGACTCGCCTCGCTCTGTTGACATTTTGCTGTTATTTGTACACTGCAAAGCGGTCCATTTTCCCCGCATCAAAAGTGCTTTTACGCTCGTGTGTCAGGATGTCTTTGGTGCTTACCTTCAGCTCCTGTCAGAGAGCGAGAGCAGGGGCCTCGTGCTCAGGAGCAGAGGGGGGAAGGCTGCTTTGTGCCCTAAGCGTTTTTTTAGTGAAGGCGAGAACCGGCTCAAAGGCTGTCAACGCACATGGAAACACACATCAATACGAACACACACCAACCAACGAGCGGCGTTCTCGCTCTCAGCTGCACTCCCAGTCAGAACCAAGTGTTTGAAATGAACTCTGATTCGTCAGGCGCACGCACGCTCTGCTCATTACACAGGTTTCTTGCCTGTGTTTGCCTTTCTCAAAGGCTATAGAAACATGAGGGTGGTGAACGCAGCCCTGATCAAAGGGTGTGGAGTTAGGACTTAGGACCTGACAAAGGCAAACAACCCGCAGTGTGAAACAATGCGTGTGTGGAAGCGAGAGCGCGCTAACAAACGGCACCCGACATTCTTCATGAAACCGCAATTACGAAAAAGGTTTTCACACATCTTCCCGAGGCGCGCGGCATATCCACCAGATGGAAACGACAATCTGGTGCTCCGAACGGCCCCTTTTTAGTTTTAGATGTGACTGTCGAGAGGACAACAGGGTCAAACCAGTGCTGTGAACTCAGTAGATGCTGGGAATTCATTTCATTAGTGGGCTTTTTTCAAGGATTGTGCCCTCATGCTTCTCATAATAATGATTCATTATATAGCGCTGAAAAAAAGGAACAACAGATACTTTTAACTCCAACTTTGGATGTGTGCATACAGCAAATTTCCCACAACTTTGGTGATAAAAGTGAAGAATTTTAGACACTGATGTATTAAGTTTTTCAGAAACCCTGTGGCTCAGAGTCTATGATCATTTAAAAGTCCAGCATTGAAGTCTTCTCTTTGTGTTTTCTGACATAACTTCTATGAAAACATCCAAGAGTTGCTAACTAAAAAAACTGAAAAGAACTTATTTAACAAAACAATTTAAGGCACAAATTAGGAATGTACAATTCTTGAGATTGTGAAACAGACTTTTTTCTTGTGAAAGATAAAAAACTCTGAAATGGCAGCAGAATAAAAGTTTAAAGCAAAAGTATTGTCACTGTTTGATAGTAATGCAAAATGCTCTGGAATTACACTCACATGTCGCTTCATCATGTGCACCTCCCTCGTACCAAGTTGGACCCCGTCACACCTAAGCAGATCAAACAAACTCTGGTTTGAACCAAAGGGGATGAATTGTGGCTTGGATTGGTCCCAATATCACAACAAAAAAGCTAAAGTAGAATTCACTGACAGTGCAGCTAACATTAGCATTGCTAGCACTGCCAACCCCTGGTCCTCTTTACAGATTTAAGTCCTAAAATCCAACCAGAATCTAGTTAAACATCACTCCAGTCAATATGCAAGTGCCACCTAATACAGCCTAAATGCAGTGTTATCCGTATTTTATGGCACAAAATACTTTAGAACTGCTTCAAGCTAAACAAAGTTATTGCTCAAGCCTGTGTTTCCGGCTATCCCCAACAACCAGGCTACGGACTGGTAAGATTGTAGAGAAAAAAAATAGCATGCAAAATAGCACTTTGTGGTACATTTCTTTGTACAAAAACTGCTACACAAATAGGTCTGATAGATCGACTGATTGCTACTCAAGCATCCACTGTTGTGAACAGTTAGTCCTGAAGCTGCTCTGCTACAGTTACAACTTCTCCTTTGGACCTCAAAAATATGTCACCCCTGCACCACTCTCTTTGGCGAATTCTGTGCCATGTTTCAATGGCTCTACATTCTGTCTATGGTCTTTGTTCCATTCCCCAAGCAAATGAGCTTAAACTGCTGATGAAACAATGGTAGGTGGTCCCAATGCTGCAGACTTTTTGCTTTGTGCATGGAAGTACTCTATCGTTAGGGTGAGGCTTAAAAGACTCACTGTAGGTTTTAAAAACTCAAATAGGATCTTTTGTACAAAAAGTGTTACACGAATAAAATCTGATAGATTGATTGATTGACTGATTGACTGATTGATACTTAAGCATCCACTGTTGTGAACTATTGGTCCTGAAACTGCTCTGCTACAGTTACAACTTCTGAGCCTGATGCTGAAGGTCTCCAGGTTCTTCCTCTTCTTTACACAACAGAAAGTTCCATTTGATATCTGTTAAATTAAAATGAGCACTGGGTCAGAGCCACTTGATGTGGAGTCTGTTTTTACTCCCGCAGTGCAATTATTTCTTAGAAAGTACGCAAAATATACATAGATATATGTTGCTTTTAATGTTTTGAACCCCTGCCCCTCTTCAAATCCAGACTCAATACCCACCTGTTCAGGACTGCATACTCCATATAACTACAACCTGCATGTCTACGTATCTGTTTTTATCTGTTGCTTTTGCTAATTTTATCATTCTAGTGTTGATTTTATTTTTGTTTTGCCCTTGTACACTGTACTTGAGAGTCCTGAAAGCTGCTTTTAAATAAAATGTATTATTATTATTATTGTTGAATATAAAGGGGTGTCAAAGATCACCTCTGCAATTTGGTGCCATTTATTCCCATCGCCCTTTTGTTGGAAAGGCCTTAATTCTTTCAAAGTGATATCTCAAAGAAACCTTTGCTAAGGCATTTTCAACACTGCCGAGCTAGTTATTGTAAAAAAAAAAAAAAAAAAAAAATCTGAAAAAGTCCCTTAAAAAAATTCCTTGATCCACACCCGGGACATTCCTTAAAAATGTCATTAAAATCCAACTTATTGAGCTATGAGCCAAAATGTAGAAAACTGCCCTATCTGGCAAGTATGATAAATCCTTAAATAAAAATCCTGAATTGGCATCTGGATTCGGATCACCACCTAGATCTAATCACTCCATCCTTGTGCAGTAATCAACATTCCCTAGAAATGTGATTAAAATCCATCGAGAACTTTTTGAGCAATTAGCAAAAATGAGTAAATCTGCCCTATCTCACAATATATATACGTACACATATGCTTCAAAGGAATTCCCGAATCACCAGAATGCACTCACTTCTTTCTTGAGCCATTGGGCGAAGGTAATAATTAATAATCAAAAGATAATGATGAAGTTTCCTTCACACTACGATATCAAAATTGCAGGTTAGTTGAAGTTAGAAAAAACTACTTCAGCTGCTGCTAACTAGTCAATGACATTTGTCTTTTAAAAGTATAGTGGATGCAGGTCATCCTCATATTTGTGATTTTAGACGTGAAGTGTGTACCTGTGGAGTATCATCACAAGCCTAAAATTAGAGAAGCAAACAGGGGGGCCGTATTTACCCTCTTCATGCCTTGTAACATGTGCCCTGTCTGTGGAATTTGGGATCTCAAGCATTTCTTCCCGGCGAATGACAGCAGTGTACCCCTGGTGTGTTGGAGGCTGCCAACCACTAAGCAGTCCTGGCATTCTGCAGACAGGCCAGACTTGTGGTTGTTGTTTTGCTCGCTCCTTCTCAGTCTTTGGCTGCAGGCTATATGCAGAACACAGACAGCTAGCCTGTTCCCACACCAGGGCTCAACGCCGAAGGTGCTCGAGCCCATACTCCACTCCGGGTACATTAGAGGGGAAGCGTCGGAAGGGAGTGTGAAGGGCAAAACAAAAAAAAAAAAAAGGGGAGTTGAAGAAGAGGACAACAAGTAACCGAGATATATCATAAGTGCCAACTCACAAAGACAAGAACAAGAGGAATCTGACACCTTTAACATGATAGCTCTGCAGCAAAGCATCTCCCTCAAAACACATTTCCTCTCCTTTGCTTTACTCCATGCGCTGGTTTCTGCCGTCAGAGAATGGCTGACCACAAGCTTAAATCGTCTCATGTCATTCTCCACAAAAGGATCCAAAAGGCTATGTTTGGGTTCCTCTGTGAGCCGTGGGCCAATGTGACTCAAGCTAATCATCCCCTGTCATACTGCTTCAATTAGAAACGACAGAGAAGCCAGAGAGATGTCTGAAATGAAGGATTTTCTTGTAGTGGTCGGTGGTTTTACTGCCCAGTGGGAGAGGTACGAACTCAAACCTAGAATTAACTGTAATATGGGTAAGATCATATCAAGCATGTAATTTCAGTTACGCCTTTCCGTGTAATGCCTACCTTACACTAAAAGACTTTACTGGAACTTAGTTAAGAGTTTTTATGACTGTAGTTTTATACCCTTTCCCATCTAAAGACAAATTATCTACAACTTACTGAGGTGTTATCTGCTTGTGGTTTAATGCATTCATTCCTATGTCTTCTTGTCCCAAGTTGTAGGGGCTCTGCAATTATTAATATGAAAGCTACTTTACTGCAATCATTGTCATTACCACTCATGTTTGATCATATCAAGGTCACACTTACATTGTGTTGAGGCAGTATGCTTGTGGGCACACTGTAGAGTGGGGGGGTTTGTGCAAGAAATTGTTTTAACTGATGATTTATTCATATTAGTTTCACTGTTAAATGTGGGCGGCACGGTGGCACAGCAGGTAGAACACAGATAGAAGGTCGCCGGTTCAATCCCTGGGTTGGGCAGGGCTTTTCTGTGTGGAGTCTGCATGGTCTTCCTGTGCATGCATGGGTTCACTCCGGGCACCCCGGCTTCCTCCCACAGACCAAAAATATGCTCATTAGGGTAACTGGTGACTCCAAATTGCCCTTAGGTATGAGTGTGAGCATGAGTGGTTGTCCGTCTCTCTATGTGGCCCTGCGATTGGCTGGCGAATGTTTCAGGGTGTACCCTACTGATGGATGGATGTTAAATGTGTACTGTATGAGTCTGTGTGACTGTGCCTGTTGAAACTATGTGTTGCTGCCATTCTTGGTCTCCCTTGGAAAAAATCTCTGATGTCAATGGGACTACCCTGAATAAATACAGGTTAAATATATATAATTCATTTCTATTGAATGTGTAAGGTCTCCTGTCCTTAACTGTAATCAAAGTAAACCTGACATGCTGAGTGGTATCCAGCTGCAGCCTTCAGAGTCTGGCCTCTGGTTGCACAGGCCTCTGACTGCACCTTCTGAAGTCATGTTGAATGTTTTGGTATAGGCCTGCGCGTAGATGTAAACATGGACAAGTATGGAGGTAATCAAACTTTCCTTTTGTTTCGCTTTCTTGGCTAATTTGCAATATCTTTGAGGGACCAGTGCTGGAGTAGCATTATTCATAGTTCATGCTTCTGCACTTGATTTTATTATCATTGACTGGACAATCCAAAACTACTAGCGTTAACACTAATGTTATAAAGAAAGGGTTTTACAAAACTGTAGGGCTTGTATGGACGAATGAAAATTCTGTTTTGTAGTTTTAGCTGTCATCTAAAACTAGGACATTTTTTAATAGGAGAAACAAAACTTCCAGTGTGCAGCCAGGGGGCTGTGCAGCAAGGGGGCAGCCTCCAGGACTGCAGCATGATGGATGGGATCACTTATGCATGGGATATTTCACTAGTCCATCTGGGCAACATCATATCGTTGGTCCTCGGAAAGGAGAGAATTTACCAAAGAAAAAAAAGTGACTGAACAAATTATTTGTTTATCACATTCAATACAGGCCAATCATATCAGACATCAACTCAAGACATATGATGGAGTAGGTGAGGGCTACTAAAACATCTCCCAACCAAAGTCAACAAGGGTCCAATCATCTGGTGGTTCTTTAGATTATCTTATGTGATTATCCTGTAGCGTGAGGTGTCTTAAGAGTTCTTCTATTGTCTGGGATCATTCTGGAAGATTGGGGACACTCTGACAAAAAATGTTGAATATTACACATGATAAATATTTACGATAAGAAACATTGATTCCTGGAGTGCACCAAGGACAGCTGGAAATCACAACCACCAAGGATATCATAGGGAGCTAATCATTAGGCAGATTTAGCTTTAATTTCTCCTGATGTTGTCGTCCATGCTTTTTTTCTCTAAAGTTGGGTTTATCAAGATTACAAGCTGCGAGTGGTTGGTGGTGGTGTGCTCTGTCTATCTTCTTGTGGCACACCACACACTACAAGAACAAAACTGTCATTATGAATCTGTCATTATTTGTCTTCATGTTTTCAAAACTGGTTCAGATATTTAAAATCTTTAGGCGTGGTCCAGGCTTTGGACAAAGTAATCCTACATCATCCTGTAATATCTGTTAATCGTTAATCAGTAGTCCAGCTGGCCCGTTGTGTCTCTCCTTGTCACATCATACACCTCTCTGATAAGTAAATGTACTTGGTGCCCCTGTTCGCCCTGATCTGTCAGTGTATCCATGTCCCACTGTGCCCTCCTCCCTCCTGACTCCACTGTTCGGTCACTAAGCTCAGACAGTCTGCGGCCTCTCCAGCCCTGACCTGCTCAAATATGCAGTTTTAATTGAGTGATAATGAAGAGAGCTTGTCTGAGATGAGGTTAACAGGAGTGTATTAATTTGAATAGGGCCCTCTGGATTATCCTCGGCTCCCCTGGCTTCTCCAAGCTCTGGAAACGGGCCGCTGTGGGGAACCGGGAGCAAGCTGCATTTCTTTATGGACCACAGGCAACATAAGGGTCATTAGCATGGGATTCAGACCAAGTGTTTACTTCTGTGTGTGTCATGGATCCAGCTCCGGTTACCCATCTTGACATGAAGTTTGGTGGACAATAGTGTGAGAGGTGACCAATAAGGAGAGCTAATAACCAGAGGGCAAAGATAAAAAATCTATATCTCTTAATCACAATGTAGATTTCTATCTTTCTTCCTATCCCTCTCCCCGTCTGTCCCTCTTCCTTTCTCTCTCTGTCCTCCACCATTGTTGTTATCAAATGATACAGTTGCTCAAGCGCAGCGTTTGAATCCTAAGGACCTCTGGGAGCGGATTTGTCTCCACCAAGCCCCTTCTAACGGGGATTAAGAGGATTAAAAACCATAAAATGACCCCAGCTCCAAGTCCCAAGAGCCGGGTCCAGCTTGCTGCAGCCCTGCCCAGCCAGGACCGGAGCGCAGGCCCCAGGCCGTCTTTACCAACGGCCCCTTAAAGCCCCCAGTTAGCATGACAAAGGCGAGAGCAGTCCCCTGATCCGTCGAGGAGGACGTACAATGGAGTGGCTGCTTTGGCCCCTGCTCATTTTCATGGAGACAAACAGCATTACACTTGGCAGTGACATTGTTCTAAACTTCAACATGGAGCCCCTCTTTCTCTGCAGAGCTCAAGGTGTCATATTAATTATTTAAATCTGATGTGGATTTTCAGCGAGGGATCCCTCCAAGGCCTTCCCCGCAGCCAGAAGGTCTGGGATCTGCATTCGTTTGGTTAATTAGACCTGAAACCACACTTTGATCTCCACCAAAATCGGAAAAAAGGGAAACTTCCAGAATGAATTATTTTGGCCCTAACCTATTTTTATCCATTATAGATCTTCCTTTCCCGTTTTTATCCCCTTTATCATGTTGTGAACACAAATGTGTGTTTGTGGCCCCTCGAGTGTGTGTGTGCGTGTTTGCCTGAATCAGAGTGAACAATGAGTGAGTTTAGGGTTAAGGATTTTGCAGTTAACCAGCTTCATAAGGTCAATGATGAAGGTAATTGAAGGCCACTTTAATCCACTCAGGAGGCCTGACAGAACCATTTACTCTTGTCGTCTCACCAAGAGGAAGGTACAGTTGGACTCAGATGAAAGGAGACGAAATGGAGGGGAAGATAGAGAGAACAAGACAGCCGAGGCCGGGGTGGTCTCTCTCACAGAGTCTCATTTAAACAAGTCAAGACTTCGAAGGGGAAAGGTCCAAATGGAAAAAAGCTGGAGCCAAACATCATGTAGCACAATAACAGAAAATAAGGCTTTGCTGGCTTTATTTGTCAAGCATTAGGGAACGTTGATCTCAGCAAGCAGGGGTCAAAAAAAAGTCCTGAAGCAGCGTTATGGTGGATTTCCTCTTACCCTACTTTTTCTTTTTTTCCATCAAGAATTATACCCTATACTTTGGTGTCTTCTCTGGGAAATTGTCACGCTGTCTGGACAAGTACTAATAAGGTGACATCATGACATGGCCAACGGCTGAATTGTAAGACAATATTGTAACAAGAAGCATCATGTGCATGCAACCCAAGAAATGTGGTTGTATGAGTCAGTTTGGTGTAGCTTATGACTGAAAATGTGGTCTAATTTTTTATTTCACTCAATTTCACCACTGAACTGCCACATTTCCTGATATGGAAGTGTCATAATAAGGGCATTCTACTAGCATCACAAGTGGGGAAAGGTTTGTGCAAAATTAGATTTATGTATTATGTAACTGACTTAACATATGCAAAGCTACATTAAGGGGTGAGTCAACCAAATTGAAATATTTACAGCTCTGATATATGAAGTCATGAGATATATATGAGATGCCGCATCTCAAGGGGCTTACCTCTAATAAATATATATTCAGCAGAGACAAGTATGACGAAGGCAGGTCTATGATTGGTCATGGATCTGTCACTAGCTTTAGTTCTTACTTTAGTCCACTTGTCTCCGCCCACCTCCCTTCCTTCGCCCACACACCCAACACAGCATCGTGTGGATGGCTGTTCATCATGAGACTGGAATCCACATTCAAGATTTCATGCTGCTAAACAAAGGTTTTTTTCTTGCCGCCATGATGGAGGGATTCATGATTGGCTATATGGATTCATGTTGGGTGTTGGATGTTTGTATTTGCATATAAGTCAGTTACATAATACTACTTTTTATGTCATTTATTGTTATTTCATTTTATTCCTTATGTGAAGCACTTTGTGCTACAAATTTTTTGTATGAAAAGTGCTATACAAATAAAGTTTGATTGATTGATTGATTGATATATGTACATGTGTATTTTATATGTATATATGTATGTACATATGCATATATGTGTATCCATAAACTGAAAAGTTTGTCTTAAGCCTGCTCTATTGTAAATTGTCTTGAATTAACACTTGTTATGAATTGGCGCTATTCAAATAAAGATTGACTGACTGATTGAAGTCAAGCTCCTCTTGCCAATGGCTTTGTACACTTATATGACTGTCATCTCTTTGTTTGCAACAGTCTGTGAAAAAAATATCTTGTTGCTGTGACAAAAGGCCAAAACCCTAGAACCATGTACATGACCAATTCAGTGTCCTCCATTTTTGTGAAAGACTATCAGACCGTATATAGCAGTGGAAAACGAAGGGCTTGTCTCCAAAACAAAGTAAAATCACATCAAGCTGCTGGTGCAACAGATAGTTAAGTACATTTGTAAAGGCCAACAAAACCACACATAACCTCTTGTTAAGAAATCATCCATTTACCACAAACTTAGTACTCATTCTAAGTGGTAGCTACTCACCCCCAACCCAAGCCCAAGCCACTGTAGCTAGTTTATTAGTATTATGAGTTATTAACACGTTGTTGAGACTAGAATTTCTTTTAGTAAAAATAGACTGCAACATAGAATTTTACTTAATGAGAATACAATAACTTTATTAAGAGTTGTTAATGACAGTTCTTGTATTACTACTTCCTTATTAGGGTCATGTTTAGCTAAGCTAATTAATATCATAAGGTATAACTGTCTTTGGGGCCTTGTCTCTAATTTTCCTCCCATCGCTCGTGTCAACTCAGACCTGAAGAGAGGAAAATAGTAAAATGCTGGAAGGATTTTCTTGGTTTTCTTTGACTATTCTCACCCTGCATAGTTTGTTAACTTGTCTAAGTAGATTAAATCTATTTCTCTAAGTAAATTTTACTTTCAACATTGAAGGAGACACTTAAATCAGCTGATTAGGGTTGTCAGTTTTTTTCAAAAACCAAACTAGATCGGTTTGGAAGAAAACAGGCAAATAACCAAGGTCATCCAAATGGCTATTATTATGGATGCTCATACTCCATCCCCGCCGGCCCGGCTGCAACGCAGACAGAGGGCATTTCCATCAGACCATTTTACTATTAATCTCTCCTGAGACCACACCAGTGTGCTGCATGTCCTTGCATATGAATTTTGCAATCTTGTCTTAGATGACCTCTTCTCTGCCCGCCTTGATTAGGTGCCGCTGGACTGCGGTAGGTGTAAGGCTGAAAAATGGGTCTACAGATTTGTCATGGATTAGGAGTGGGCCAGCTGCTTTGCACATAATCAACACACAATGGAGCCCAAAGTGCTTCCACACGGTATTCAGCAGATATTACCGTGACATTATCATCCACTCTAAGTGGTTTTGCCGGTTTTCTCAAGGTGTGCTCTTCTTCTTGTTTTCTGTCAGACTAGACAAAACCAAGGCATATTGCTGTGCTATACACCTCCTAGACAATTGAGGTGCATAGCACAGCAACTCAAGTAGCTGCAGTTCAAGTATGGATTTTACCTCCATGCTTGAACAGATAGTTGAATATCGAGTATAAGGTCGATATTCCTACCTTTAAGTCCACGCTGCCTGATCTGATGCAACATTTGATGCTAGTGTTCTGTTAAGTCACAGTGGCTGTTTCTCAGTATGTGTACTTCAGTGTACTTCTGAACTTGCGAACTTGTGATATGTCATAAATCACAGCTGAAGTTCTGTTCCAATTCAAAGTCCACATCGAAAGAAGTTCAGTTCACGTACCCAGATGTGGACTCGCCCCGCCCCTTTTACCAAGTCTACTACCAAACGTAACTTAAGCGGACTTTTCGCAGCTACAATCCCACAATGTAATTTGCACTGTTCAGCAGGAAACTTCAACATGGCAGAGGAGAACTCACACAATTGTAAGTAACTGTTGTTGCCGCATAAAATTATGAATAAGATACTTATTTGTGTTACAGTTGCGTTTGAAACCTGAACATTGATAAATTCTAAATGAACGATGTGAGTGGTTATCGGCAGTCAACTGGATGTGATGTGTAGGTACGTGGAAGGGGACAATGGCAAAGTACGTTACCGTTCCAATTGTGGTGGGAACATTCTGCAGACTCCTGCACCCCTGAAGTCCAAACTCTGGAACAAACTTGCCATGTTCGAACTTCCAGAGAACGCAAGTTTGAATTTGTGAACTCTGAATTGAGAAACACCCAATGTCACAGTAACACGACAACAAGTTCATTTGCAAAGATTAGCCTAATAGGAAAATTGCTTCCCCTTCCTTGCTTCACATTTCCTCCTCCTTCTTCGCCTTGTGTTTTTATGTTCCCATGTGGTTGTCAGAGGGCTGCTCTGAGTGTGTGATGATGAAACTACAAGGGAGTTTATGAATATATTTTGGAAAAAAATACAAAATTTCAGTTTTTCCTGATATTGTTCAGCCCTAGTATGTTCCTAATTAGCAGCTAGTTAATGGTGAATATTTGGTCCCTTAGCTTGGAGTTACCAAACAGTATAGCCCAGCAGGAGCAGAGCTGGCAGATGTAAAAAATATTTTATGGGGGTGTTTTGTGGCATTTCAGTTCTTGGCTGGATTTAAGTTCAATCAAACAAGTTTAATAATAGGACTGTGAAGATGGGTCACACAGGAGTGGGTGTACGAGACAGGACAGTCACCAAGATGTGCATTAAGCTTTCCGTTGTCACTGTCTCAGATATATCCTCAGACAGCCCTCTCCACTGGATTCCATGTCATTCCTCTTTGAACGGCCAAATTGACGACTTTATGCATAATTGAGGCTTGTATTACGAAAAAGAGAATGAGGGGAGCGTCTCTTCTTGAAAGGGGATTGAAGGGAAGCTGAAAGAAGGAGGGGGGGCGCAGAGAAAGGAAAAGGCAGCTTCTCCCCCAGTCAAAATGAGGGAGACGACAGGAAGGGAGAGTCGGGGGATGTCAGAGAGGGAGACAGGCTGGGGTTTGATGGAGAATGAAGACAGTCGGGCTCATCTAACAGGAAGAGCTCTGCTGGATCTCCTCACCCAGCCCAGCTACACACTGAGCCCCCTCTGCACATCCTCTGAGGCCAAGCCTGCGATGAGCTCCAGGGACTGTAAGTGAATTAGGCCCCTCTGGTCTAGTTGGGAAATTAATTTACTCTGTGATTGTGCTCACGGCTCAGAGAGATGCTCCAGAGTGCAACACAGCTCTGACGATTGGGAGGGAAGGAAACATTTTGTGCTTGCAAGAGGGTGGAAAAGGAAAACATATGTCCTGATGGGGGAAAATCACTGGTGAACTGGTTCTGTTGGTAGGTTTAAAGGAATGGTTTTGTTCGTATGGATTTTTGATAAGGAAATGTAACCACAAAACTGCCCTTGCATGAGGTGACTTCCACA
Source organism: Cetoscarus ocellatus (assembly GCA_037902135.1). Lineage (NCBI taxonomy): Eukaryota > Metazoa > Chordata > Actinopteri > Labriformes > Labridae > Cetoscarus > Cetoscarus ocellatus. Next base: position 542,087 of record JBAMNC010000693.1, on the reverse strand, counting down.
AGAGGGAGCATTGATTAAATAATGTAGATACCATGGCAGATGAAGACCAAGCAACAAACTCCAAGGAAAACATGTAGGGATGAGTACTACACTGGGTTAAGGCATGTGATGACAAATGAGTTTACTCGGGTGCTATTCAAGGATCCAAGGACGGCGGTACATTTGAAGAATACATTAAAAATCCGAGGCACTCTGATAAAATTAAAAATCCCTTATTTCATCCTTTATTTCGACTTGTCAGAGTCTTTATCAGGACATGATTGACAACACCTAACAGGTGTTAAAATACATAGGGGATGTCACATCAGAAATTGAAAAAGACATTTGAAGCCTGGCTACACAAAAATGCAAAACAGGTTATAAGAAGGGGGAGAAAACTATCTCCTCATTTAGGCCTGGGAGGGAAGTGGCTCTGAGAGGATAAATCCAAAAAGTTTCACTTTGTAAGAAGCGTTTGAGTCTGTCACCTCCTCTCAAAGATCTAGGAATAACTTCAATTGCCATGATTTTGAGAGTTTGGGTTACTATGTCCTGCAGACAACAAACTACAGTGTTGGAAAAAAGGCCAAAGAACTGCAAAAATCTGAAGGTCCGAGAATTTCTGCTTCTTGGCACAAGTTGGGTCCCTTAGTGCCAACTGAGCATTGTAAAACCACCACAGGCAACAAGAGTATTGTTCCTGACCATGTTCAACCCTTTATGACCACAGTGTATCCACCTTCAGATTAGGCCTATGCTCAAGATATCGGTACGGCAAAATATCGTCACGCACTCCTTGGGGATACATGTATCAGTACAGATTCTACAGAATCGATATGGCCTCAAATGTTTTCACAGTTGTTGTCAATACTCTTTGGCTAATGTTCACAATGGCACAGTTCAAAATAGAAGCCAAGCTACATGATGAAGCACATGTTCCAAATTTGAACTTAGGTCTACCATCTTCGAGGACCTGAATTTAAGTTTCTTAAGTTGTAGAATAAATTAAACTCATCCTTGTTCTTTTTCTTCTTGTAATAAAAAACAACGTGTATCTGGATACATATCGTATTGTGGCCTCAGCAGGATACATATGCAGCCACTTCAATTTCCCCCTTCCAGCCAAAAGCCTGCCGAGTTCCAGCCAACTTCCAGCTACTGAGAGTGCCCCCCACCTTTCTGGGGTGTGCCCAAATTCCACCATAAACCTGCTTTTCCGACAAGAACGCATACAGTGGGTTTTGACCTTTGCCCTTGTTAAAGTAGCTACACAGGGGCTCTCAGTATAACCATGGGGGTGAGCAGACGTAGGCCCCTACTAAACTGAGTTAGCAAAGAAGGGTTGCTCTGGGATGTTAGCCTCTTAGGGTCATAGTGGGCTGCTTGGACAAGACTGAGATGGGAGGTCACCACCTGATGACCCCAGTGATGTTCGTGTTTTTGCCTTCCATAAGTCCACTTTTGGGTTGGACGGCCTGTGAGAGGCCTTGCAGTATTGTAAATAGGATCAGCATTGTCACTTACTGGGGTTTGCATGTACGGAGCCTGGGTTGGCAATGCAGGCTTATATGGTAGATTGTGTTACTCTTCCTTCGGGGTGTTCTGGAATATAAGTAAGGTTAAGGGTTCTATTTACTTCATCCTTTAGTTATGGCACAAACACCTGGTGTTTCTGTCAAATGCAAATTGTCTACTGACTTCCTTGTTTCAGCCTTTATGTTCTGAAATACCAGGGATCAATAAAATAACACTTTTTTGAAAAAAAAAAGTTCTTTGCACTTGCTGAATATCTATGTTTATTATCTATCACTAATACACACTATATAAAGAAATTAAAACAAAAACAAACCAGAAAAAAAAAAACTTATTTAGACTCTCAATGGCTGGGAGTTGGCTGGCATTTGGCAGGGAGGGGAAAACTGAAGTGGCTGCATCTGAATGTATCTAGCATAACCTTACAATTGTCTTGTTTAACAATGAATAAAATGAATGGAACATCATTTTTCTGAATGTTGAAACTAATTTGGGGAATTTGTGGACTCTAAAATTGTCAACGTGGTGTAACCAACATTCAAGGAGCAAATTTGTTAATTTTTGTAAAAAGATCATGTGGCAGGAAATTATTTTACAAAGAAGGACCCCTGATTAGCCTACATTGCTGCATGCCAAGGTTAGCTCTATTTGAAATCTTAATAATTTTACATTTTTAGGGTATGGTCAGGTGTGCTTAGGGCTACATGTCAAATGGAACGACCTTAGAAAACCATGCATAATTCATAATTATTGTAAAAATAAATATTTATTTTAAAAATGTGTTTATAATCTTTACATCAAGGTCATGCGCTTACACAGCTGGCCGTCATAATGCCTGTTAAATTTGAATTTAATTGCAATGTCAAATGGTGTAACCAGTTACACCATTTGATGTTGACAAATATGAGTTGTTGATGCCGATGAAAGATGTAATGTGAACTAACTTACTATGTGGAACTATTTTTAAGTGTTTAATCCTCTTTCTGTGAGGGATGTGCACTCCTGCTACTTGGCAATCAAACCTGTTTTAATTATTTGTCAATAAATGTAAAATAAAAAGGAAGAGTGTGTTTGCCTGCCTTTTAGCTTGACCTATCACAAAATGCTGTGTTATTTTTACCAATAAAAGAATAAGACGAGAATAATATGGGAGGATGTCATGTAGTTTGATGCCAGAACATGACAGCAACCTCTGAAATGTCTCAGTTAAACGTCTCGTTAGAAAACACAGAGGGGCTGCCCATCAAATACAATCAAACACGCCTCCTGACGCATTAGACCGCATATGAAAGTCCAAAACCGGCCACAGTGGGCCTCCTCTTCGTCTGTTTCCCTGCCATCATCCCTTCCCCTCCTGTACGAGGCCAATTTAACCTGCGCCTCTTTGCTCCGCTTCTCAGATGTACATCAAACTCACACAACAAATGCGCCTCGCTCTAATCTCCCGTTTATTTACAAGGGAGAGACCCCAACCCAGGCACGAACACACACTCGCTAACACACACGCACGACGACTTAATGACAGTGAGTGAAATAATCACCCGCCTCGCCTGTAGCACCGTGGGCTTGAAGCTGACCCCCTGCCCTCCAACACGCGCACACACACTCGTCCACACAAGCAGCGGGGCCCTCTCCTCAGGCCCATACGACCAGCCCTCGATGAATACAAAGGATTGTGGGGATTAGCCAGACATTTGGTCGGGCATTGTTCTGGCTTTCTAAATGAGGTTTGGCCGGTGGCAGCCGGTACGGGGGCCGGGTCCTGCGTGAGGCTGAGGCAGAGGTAGCGGCCGCCCCTCGGAGGAAGAGTGATAATTACCTCTTCCTGAGAGAGATGACAGCTTTGGCCTCTGCGTCCCTGAATCTTGGACATTAGCAACTGAATAGAGAGCTTTCATACTGTATATCATTTTAATCTTTCATGTTCAGATCCAGCAGATGGCTTATTACTGGCCCGGGTGAGGAGGCAGCCAGGGAGACAAATGGCCCATGTCTCTTTTAAGGAGGGATGCCGGGGAAATGGCATTCATATAGGGCAGGAGCAGCGGATAATTGTATATCTGGCTGTTCGGAGGTGCTGCGCTGCTCACACACTGCCAGCCTATAAATCATAAAACTATTAATCTTAGACAAATCCCACTCGGAAGGCTTGACGGAGGAGGGCAAGCGGGGTTTGGAAAAATGAGATCCGTCCAAAACATGAAGGATTCTCGTATGACATGCAGCATAAGTCTTCACGCATGCTTCATACATTTTCATTTGTTTACATTTGCATTTAACCTTCCTCCATATTAAACAACACGTCACATCAGTCCCACAAAGCACTGATTAAACAGCATTTCCCAGCATTCTTATTATTCAGCTCATATATAAATGATCACATTTTGAGCTACTTTTATCACTTTCCAGATCTGACAATGGACTTATTCATGTTTCTTGACTCATTAATTATCTTATAATGAATAATGAGTGAGGATTCTGCAGGAGACCACACTGCAGGACACTACGTTTGATATGATCACCAGAACAAGTCAGCGGTAAAAATCATCCGAAAACTGCCCGGAGAAAATGCTCGAACAACAATATAGAAATAAAAGTACTGAACTGGTTGATTCCCCTCTGATAGACAATCACCAGCCGATCACATGGCAGGTACTCAATGCATTTAGGCATGCAGAAACGGTCAAGACAACCTGCTGAAGTTCAAACCAAGCATCAGAATAAAGAAGAAATGTGATTAACCCTTTGAATACTATGATCATAACAGGTTTCCTAGTCTTTTTTAATCAATAACTGTGTCAGGAAATGTACTTTGAGGAACTTTTTTCACCCTTTTTTCATGAGAAATAATAGTAAATAATTCTAGGAAGTATTTGTCATTATTATGTTCCAAATGCTAAAAACAGTGTGTAATTACAAGAGAAAAATAAAATACGGCAGAAATATGGCAAAAGGATGGCAAGAAAACAGTCCAGATTGATACTAATGCTATGTTTTACAACGTTTTTACATTTATACATGTAAAATACTGACAAACCACAGATACATCACTCACAAGTTTGTCTCTGAAACCTCTCACTTTGGTCCCCGGCAGCTCGGCTCACTTCACGACCGTCCCCGTTAGGCCGTTACCGTAAAGTATTTTTTGTCTGGCGTGGATATTCGAGGAGTTGCGGTTATTTGAGTCATGAATCTCTTTTTCTGTCTTTGGCAACAGCTTCAGAGTACAAGGGTTAAAGTGACTTCAAATGTGATTGTTGGTGGCTGACAGGCTGGTCTGAGTATTTCCAAAAATACTGATCTACTAGGATTTTCCCCACAACCATCTCTAGGGTTTACAGCGAAAGATCCAAAAAAGAGAAAGTATCCAGTGAGCAGCAGTTCTCTGGGCCAAAATACTACAAGACGTCAGGAGAGAATGGTTTAAGACGATGGAAAGGCAATGGTACCTCAAATAAGAAATCTTTAAAACTCAGGTATGCAGAGACCATTTCTGAACACACAACATGCTGAATTTCAAAGCAGGTGGACTACAGCAGCAGAAGGCCACACCAGGTGCCACTCCTGTCAGCTAAGAATAGGAAACTGAGGCTACAATTCACACTGGTATAACAAAATTGGAGAATAGGAAGTTGGGAGAATGTTGCCTGGTCTTCTGGGTACTGTGAAGTGAAAAATGGTGTGCCTCAGGGCTCAGTCTTGGGCCCTCTTTTATTACAATTTATTTCAACAGCACTGGTCAAAATGTACCCAATGCAGATCTTCATTTATATGCAGATGACACTGTTATATATTGCTCTGCTCCTACACAGGATCTGTCTCTCTATCTTTTGCAGGAGACCTTTAATACTGTAGAGGGCACTCTGCAGGAGCTAAAAGTAATTCTGAATCCTGACAAAACCAAACTTGTGATGCTCACAAACTTAAAGTCACAGAACCGGCCCTTCATTGTCACATTTCAGGGTGACTGCAGTTGTGTGTTCTTATAAATATGATGGGCTCTTGCTTGCTTATTTGTTGTCTTTTAAGCTTTATATTGAGCAACCTGTTGAGAAGTTAAAGTTGCATCTAGACTTTCACTTAAGAAATAAGTCTTGTTTTTCTTGTTGCTGTTACTTTCATTCCTCTGATCGATGTTTAATATATGCAATCTTTCTGTTGTGTTTATCATGGAGCTTCAAGGTTCATCACATATCTCAAGGCTCTGATGCATCATTGCTCTCTTATGAGTGAGTTGGGCAGCCCTCTTTCACCATCATAATTTATATGAACTATTGATATATATATATGGCTTTACTTAAACTGCTTTTTTACAAATTTCTAAAAGCTACAGTCTTCATTGTGTGACTCAGTCACAAAATTTACTCTACCAGTCTCCAAAGTTCATCTTGTTTGTTGCAATAAAAAGATAAGACCAAACCAGCCCTGCTGTGAGACATTTTGATAAAGTAAAATACCCCATTTCATCTTTGTATTCCCTTGGCATAGAAGCCACAAAACAGAGTAAAGGAGGTGGCAATATTGATATTTGGTAAGTAAGCACCTTAAAATGGCTGCTGCACCAACTCAATTACCATCCAAGGTCACAATCTGAAACACGTCAGTCTAACAAAGTTGTTTAATGAACTACTAGTGTTGCAGGAGCTCCTATGATTTCCCAAAGTTTGTCTGAAAATGGCAAAAGAAGCTTCAAATACGCTGCTCCTGCAGACTGGAATTTGCTGCAGGAAAAACTGGGTCACAGGGAGATGGTCTCTTAAAAACATTTTAAAAGCAGATTGAAGACATTAGAGGAAGATGAAGCGGACTGTGGATGCTTTAACTGATGATTTTTTGCTCTGTGACACTGATTGGTTAATTCTGTTGCTCTCGGTTTGCAATGGTTTCATGTCTGTATCTTGACAAAGGTTCTGCTGCTTGTCTTGGCCAGAACATTCTTGTAAATGAGAATTTTGATCTCATTAAGGTTCTCCTGGATAAATTAAGTTTAAAGAAAAATGAATGAGTTTCCATTTCTGTTGTCACATACAAATGTTTGGATTAGAATTGGGCATAAACAAGAAATCATGGATCCATCCTGCCTTGTATCAGCAGGTCAGGCTGGTGGTGATCGTGTGAGAGGCTGATAAAAGTAGAGGAGAATTTGGGAAGTCATACAGCATTATGGTACCAAAAATAGGGGTGTTTGTTTCTGTGTCGGACATCTCACTCATTACACTCCTATTGATGATGTCTGCATTTCAGCTCAGCTTGAGCCCTTAAGGAGGTGACGTGATCCTAACTGGAACAAAACTGAGTAGGGGGAAAGATGAGCTGATGCTACATAAAGACAAAGCAACAAATCAATAGTGGATGCCACTACATATAAATTTGCATTTTTATAAAGCTGGTTTGAGACAGCGTTAGAAGGAAAGCTCAGAAGTATTGGGACAGTAAAGGCTCGATCAGAAGGACTGACCACACAAGCTGAAGATCTCCACAATTGGACTTTTTTCTCAACATGTCATCTTCTCATGACATCTTCTCATCTTCTTTCTTTCTTCAATAAGACCATCATATTCTTCCACACATTTCTATAACATTTCATGCACTTTACATTTATAGAAAACACACCATATCTCCCCTCTTCTCCCTCCCTCTCTTTCTTCTCCTCCTGCTGTCTCTCCATTGACACCACCCATCCAAAGAGGAACAATACGGTTTCATCTCCACGCTGACAATGATGCATGAGCCTGACGGAAAACACTTTTCAGGTGTTGTCATTATGGAGCCATATTTTTTTTCTCTCTCTCTCTCCATAGGCCCCATGTGAAAGAAATACAAAGACGGGGCCCAAAGTGTAATACTCTAATATCTCTGAAGCTTTTCATTGGCATCTGTGGAGCCTTGGCTGTTGGATTGTCTCCCTTTCAATTACCTGATCTTTTCAACTCGGTGGGAAATGAAAAATGTGCGGCGGAGTTGGCGCTCAGGAGCAAAAAGCCTTCACACCACTTCTCTCCCTCTCTCTCTCTTTCATTCTCTCACTCTCCAATCATCTCTCCCACATGTTTCTGCCAGCGCTACAAGAGAGGAGCTGCAGATAATAAACCTCAACTATGGCGATAAACGGTTGAACAGCACCACAACGCCACATACATTCACAGATGGTGATTAAGACATACGGTACAGAAATATTGTGCCAAAATAAATGTACAGTTACTCTGACAAATTTTGGCTCAAGCAGAAGTAAAAGTAGTGCCATCCGATTTACTTAAAGATTATTTTCTGGGCATTTTGTGCCTTTATTGATTGGTGAGAGAGAGAGTAGAGAAGGACACTCTGCAAACAGGCCACAGGCCGGCTTTTGTGCCGACAGAAGCACATATATGGGTTGTGCTTGGTTGCGTACCACTCTGCTAAAAGGCTGGTAAAGGTTGATAAGTTATAAACAGTTGTATAATTACTGACTTAATGGACTTTATAAAGGTACACCTTGCAAGAACCAGGACCTCTTTTACCTTCAGACCTGCTGTAAATGACCCTTTACTTATTTATAAATGCTTTCTTTACTTTGAGAGTGATTTTCTCTGGTTTCTGACCATTTCCCTGTATTACGTTGGTAATATGATGCTTTTATTTTGAAAAGTACCAAACCGGAAGTGAAGTGAAGAGACGATCGAAGAACGGAGAACATTGCATAAAATATAAGTCATTCAAACATAAATAATAGTCATTTTTGGTTAAGCACCCTTCTGTTTGGGGAACAAGGTTTGTACTTAGTTTTTTTTTATACATTTTCAACATTATAGAGCCACTTTAAGTGCTAAATTGTTTGGTTCAACTTTAGCATGTGTGTGAGCTAGCAAGTTTCTACATTTCTAACTACCATAACATTCTGATTAATGTGTGTGTCTTGTATTCGCAAAATACAAGTAAAAATGTGCATAAATAAGGTCAAAATGCATTTCATATTGATTAAGACTTATAAAGGGGCCAAAATAATAGTTTATTCTTTTTACTGTTGTTGTTTATGCTTACCTGGTGCATTCTAATGTGAAATCGTCATATACAATGAGCCAAAGGCAAAATTCATGTTGGAATAAATAAGCTAATGTCATATTCACTGTTGAAGGTTAAAAAGGCATAACATTAAAGTGAAGGTTATACATGTGAAATATTTGTAAGAGCTAAAATGAGATATTTTTCAGAGTACATGTGAAGTAACATTTTGTTTAGTTTTCTTTTAGCTCTTACGGTGTTTTCAGCACAGTGTTTCAAAATGGAATGGTTAAGGAACTACCTAAAAAATAAAATGACTTACACATCAGTTTGAGAGCCAGACCATCTTTCAGCATGGGGTTGCTTACACCTGCCTTAATTCTTCACGGCATAGATTCAGCGAGGTGCTGGAAACATTCCTCGGAAACTCTGGTCCATATTGGAATGATAGCATCGAGCAGGTGTTGCAGATTTGTCGGCTGCACCACCTTGAACATGCATCATTGTCACATTTCAGAAGGTAGTTTTAAATTATCTGAGCTTTGCAACGTGGGGCGTTATCCTGCTGGAAGTCACCATCAGAAGATGGGTACACTATGGTCATGGTCAGCAATAATACTCCTGTGGCGTTTAAACCATGCTCAGTGCTAAGAAAACATCCCACACAACATCACACCACAATTTCCAGCCTGAACCGTTGATACAAGGCAGGATGGATCCATGCTTTCATGTTGTTTATGCCAAATTCTGAACCTGATATCTCCATGTAGTAGCAGGATTTGAGACTTAACAAACCAGGCAACATTCCAAACTTCTGTTGCCTGTGTGAATTGTAGTTTCTGTTTCTTGTTTTTAGCTGACAGGAGTGGCACCCAGGGAGGCCTTCTGCTGCTGAGGCCCATATGCTTGAAGATTGGACATGATGTACATTTAGAAATGTTCTTCTGCAACCCTTTGTTGCACAAATGTTTATCCAAGTTACTGTTGCTTTTCTATCATTTCCAACCACTAGTTCCATTCTCCTCTGCTGAGGCAACAAGACATTTTTGCTCTGAGAACTGCTACTCACTGGATATTTTCTCTAATCTGAAGCACTCTGTATAAACCTTAGAGATGCTTGAAGATCAGCCGTTTCTGTAACACTCTGACCAGCTTGTCTAGCACAAACCATGCCATCATCAAAATCTTCTGGATCCCATTTCTTCCCCATTCTGATGCTCTGTTTGAGGTCCAGTGGGTCTTCTTGGCCATGTCTACATGCCTGAATGCATAGAGTTGCTGCCATGGGATTGGCTGATAAGCTATTTGTGTTAAAGAGCAGTTGAACAGGTGTATCTGACGCGTTCATGATTGTTTTTTTGGCAGACTGCTACTTGAGTGGCCATGTTGGTGTGTATCTATCAGAGAGGAGCTAACCTGACATGCCAGACAGACAGTTCCATATATCCGTCACAGAAATATTTCACTCGTCCATCTGGGAAAGAGCCGTTCGAAAATGTTTTCAGAGGACAGAACCTTCAAACAGCTGCAGCTGGTGACTGGACGATCGTTCTGCCTGTCACACTCATCACAGATCAATCCATATCAAGCCACAGTATGACGTAGCAGGTAGACCCTGTTGTTAGCCGTTAGCTTAAACTACGTTTCAGTCCTTAGACTATTGTCTTATATTAAATTATACCACATAGATGTATCATTTACCACTTATATGTGACATGAACCTCGTCATCGACAATCCCCACCAAGTTCTCCTGGTAAACTTCTGAGGAGAACATATTTCACCAGGTATCGCTGAGTAACCATGACGACCAAAGACTAACGTGGAGGATTTTCACATTCTCTCCCAGTTTCTCTGATTTGATCGTCCATGAGGGCATTCAGCGGAGACACGATTATCACAATGGGGTTTGGCATCCTTCTCATCTTTTTCACGACCAGAGGAGCCAGTTGGTAGATCAAACTCTTACCGAAACCGTTCGGGAGAAGAGCAAAAACATTGTTTGCCATAAGAAAAGCTTTAAGTGACGTTCTTTGCTCCTCTTTTACAGAAGAAATTGAGTAAATTGATGATAAAACTGCAGATATTGCCACATCCATGGAGACCACTTTAGAAGCCGTCATTCTTTTTAAACATGCAGTCACTTCCTGCTGTCGTCACGTCTGCAGTTTCCGCCTCTTTCCTCTGATTGGGTCGTTCAGCTTTTAGCCGAGTGAATTTGCAAAGGATTGGAGCTTGGCAAGATGGACCTGCATGATTTCAGACAATGAATCAGGCAGGTCCATCTGCTCCGCAAGGTTAGAGAGGAATAGTCTCTGATTTTTGTTGTATTTTGACTGTAATTTTGTTACGGACCTCATAAAGAATATTCCATGCATGTGCTCCTGCTAATGAAGATCTCCAAAGAAGAAGTTAGGAAGTTCCTGTCCACCCCTGCTACCCTAATGTGCATCTGTCAGAATGATAAATGGTTTTACTCATTCACTGAGACTTTTTTTTTGAGTCTAACATGGACTGGGTTACCTCCAGTTTCTGACTTCACTCTCCTGTCCAGCTACATCGATGCAGACGTTGTGCAGTTCTATATTTATCAAGACAAGATGTTTGAATGTTTTTTTAGTGACACAGAAAGGGGAAAGGAGGAAGATGGAGGAGAAGAAGCTGGTTGTTAATAAAGCTTTTCGCCAAATGAGTCATGCAAGGGAGATGGTTTAGCGTCTGCTCTGAGCTCCTCCTGATATCCTGATTACAGCCGTTACATCATGTGAACTCATGCTCCACGCTGAGGTTTAGAAATCCTCGTTCAACACCACTTCACTTAACAAAATGATTTGGAGGGAAAAAATGCAATAACTTGTTCAATTAGCCTGATGTTAGCATATTCAGCTACAGTTACAGATCAATCTCCACCCACAGCCGTCTCTTCTTAAGATCTTACTGTTGTCAAAGTGGAGCCTGCTTGTTAAGATGTTTTGGCCTTTTTAGATCAACTTTGGTATCTTTAGGGAAGATGTTGCTCTAGAAACACACTTGGTTTTGGCTTTTTGGGAAATTCTACATTTTAAACACATTAGGGCTGCCATTGTGGTGTTCTTCCATTATATGCCATCCTTCCAATAAAGCAAGGACAATGTGTAAAATGTAAATAAAAACAGACTTGTAGATCCTTTTCAACCTACATCCATTACTCAGCATTTCAAAATTGTTGCTGACCATGTCCATCCATTGATGACCACAGCTGTCCATCACCTTAACACTACTTCCACTAGAAAAACACATCAAGTCAGAAAGCTCAAACCATCTCAAACTGGTTTCTTGAACATGACAATGAGTTCACTGCACTCCACAGTAACCAGATCCCAATCCAGTAGAGCATCTGTGCAATGTAAAGGAACTGGAAATTCGCAGTATGAATGTGCAGTCAACCAATTTGCAGCAACTGGACCAAAATTTGAAAATCAAATAAAAAATTTCCAGCACCTTATTGAATCATTGCCTTGAAGAATTATGGCAGGTCTGAAGGTAAACGTGGGTCCAACCAGGCACTTGCAAGGTGTACTTAAATAAATGCCTCAGGCCTCAGCGAAAAAAGAGTTGAGTAATGCTGCCCTTGTTGATACTTATATAGGAATGAGCATTTATTGATACCAGAATTATTACTTTGCTTTTATTTGGTATAAAGATGAGACAATGTATTCATAACACAGTTCATATATCTGTTTCATATTACAGAGAAAACAAACCGGGACCATAAGGCTGCCACTTTGTAATCGATACTCAAATATCCGTTTGAGCATGGAGTAAAAATTTTTGCTGTAAATAAACATTCAAATATAAAATAGAAGCTGAACAGCAGCTGACCATCAAATGCTCTCTTAATCTCAACAGCAGAAAAAAAGGAAAAAAGAAGATACATTAAGAACATGGAGCACAGGCAAAGCTGCTGCAGAAGACAGTAACAACACCAAGCAGGAGTGTTGCATGGAAGCACTTTGGGCTCCAATGTGTGCCAATCATGTGCAAAGCAGTTTACCCACAATGACAAATCTGTGGCCCCATTTGTCAGCCCTTCACCCACCACATTTCAGTGGTTCCTGGTCAAGAGTTCAGCTCTGAGTGATTGCGTCCTCCTCAGCAGGCAACCAGCAAGGGGAATATTATTAGGGTGTGGGTCGAAAATTGCTTGAGTTTGATTTTTAGGAAAAGTGACAGCCCTACTACACTGTAAGACAAATGTGTGAACTGCATGGTAAAATACCAGAAGCTGTATTGTTTGAAAGTATTGTGAAAATAAAAGGTGTGTTTCTTTGGCTTCTGTAAAACTATTTTTCTATTTAAATAATAGTAGAAGTGAAACCACGCATGGTGATTTGTCATAAAATTAGCAGTTATATCATTACATTGTAAACTGTAGTTATCTGTTAAAAGTGCAGTGATAATATTACTCAGTTTATGGTGACCCGCTGTAAAAATAATGGTGTCAAAATAATCCTGTTTATGGCAGATTACTTCTAAAACTGCAAAAACATTGTAAACCTAAATACTGTCTATCTCGGCAATAAACACATCTGTATTATGTATAATGGTTTTTCATTGCTTCTTCTTAAAATTCAAAGTAATTTACCAGCAGCTGTGGTTGCCAGAGATTCACTCATTCATCCTAACAAGTGCAATTGTTACCTCTGAAGTAAAGTATGAAGTACGGATGGTTACAGTAAATTTTCAGTACCATCTAAAAACTGTCCCGCTTTAAACCAAGGTTTCAACCATCTGGTGTATAGTTAGAAACTTTTCATTCACACATTTTCTGAGAAGAACAAATCAGTCTGTATACTCACAAAGCAGTGTTGATCTTTAGAGAAGCTGCCCGTAAATATGACCATAATCCATGCTGTGAGGCGGTTGCTTGACACTGGGGTAGGGTTTAAGTGACACAATGTCAAGGAAACCAGTTCTGGTCAGGGACTTGCACTTTGTCCATCAGGTCTGGCGTGATCCTCTCTGCAGCATGAAAACAGAAACAAAGCAAAAGTTGGACTTATGTGGTTCTGCTCAGAACAACTGAAGTGTCATGGATTCATCATGACGGTGTTGTCGCCAAAGATTTTTTTTTTTTTTTTATCCCCAAGGAGGTCATATTTTTGTTGGCATTAGTTTCTTTGTTGGTTGGTTTGTGAACAGGATAACTCAAAAATGATGTACTGATTTTGATGACATTTTCAGTATGGTCATGGCAAGAAGAAATATTACGGTGGTAATCTGAATCCTGATGTGGATCCAGGAATTTTTAAAGGATTTCTTAACAATTCTTGATTGGGCGGTTTTCAACATTCTTGCAAATAACTTAACAATTTCTCAACTGATTTTCATTACATGTCATTTTTTTTAGGAATGCTGGTCACAGCATTAGTAAATGGTTGTAAGATTTTGGTGATGATCCGAACCCGGATGTGGTTCCAGGATTTATTTCAAGGGTTTGATAACATTGTGAGACAGGGCAGTTACTACATTTTTTGCTAATAACTCAGTAAGTTCTCAACAGAATTGCATAATATTTTCCAGGAATGTTGGCCATGGCACAGGAAAGAAGTGAGTAGATTTTGGTGGTAATTCTAGTCCGGATGTGGATGCAGGAATTTTTTTAAAGCATTTGTTAAAAGTGCTAGAAAGGGCAGTTTTCCACATTGTTGCCAACAACTAATACTTCATAACTTCTCAATGGATTTTTCTGACATTTTCAGGGAATGTTGGTCATGTAAAAAAAGGAGAGCGATAAGATTTTGTTGGTGTTACAAACCAGGATGGGATTTAATAAATATTTAAAATTTAAGCTAGTGACTCATTAAGTTCACAACAGATGCTCATGACATTTTTAGCTGGAAAATGCACAAGGAAGAAGAGAAACTATTTAGGTGGTTATCCAAATCTAGATGCAGATGCAGACACTGATGCGAATGCAGGATTTTTTTTTACTGATTTCTTAACAGTGCTAGATGGGGCAGTTTTCCACATTTTAACAAAATTGTGAAAAGATTTACACAGACTCTCATGGAAATTTATAGGGAATTTTGGTCATGTCATATGGAAAAACCCTTAAGATTTTTGTGGTGATATAAATCTGGATGCAGATCCAGGGAATGTATTAAGGGTTTGTTAACAGTGCAAGATTTTTGATAACTTAATAAGTTCTCAAAAAAAATGTATGACATTTTCAAGAAATGTTGGTCATGGCAAAAAGAGTAAGTGGTGGTGATCCAAATCCAGGAATCTTCTGAAGGTGGGAGTAGGACAGTTTCCTACATTTTCACTAATAACTCAAAAAGTTCTGAAATGATTTTAAAGACATTTTTAGGGAAGGTTGGTCATGGTACAAAGAAGTTTTAAAAATTTTTTGGGTGATCTGAATGCAGATGTGGATCAAGGGATTTTAAGGATTTGTAAACAGTGTGAGATAGGGCAGTTTTCCACATTTTTGACAATGACTCGCCTGACAATATTGGAAATGCATTGGAAGAGGTTTGTGCTCTCACAGCATTACCAGTTGTCTCTTTTTCGCATTAAAAGCGGTGTCTAATGACAATTTTTAAGTCACTCTGTCATTAAAATGAACACTTGTATGGGATACAGGACGCCATAAAAGCCACATCACACTGGCTGGGTGCATCAGAAGTGTGAAGCACAACGGTTCAGAACATCACAGCTTAACAAATGCCTGACAAACATTTAGCATCACATGAGAAAAAACAAACCCACATAAGGTTTGTAGGAATGATGTGGTCGTTTTGTAAGACATGCTCTCTCCTTTTTTCTTCTTTTTCAAAGATGCGCAGCACAAATATCTTTTGTGGAACGTGCAAAACCACACAGAAGAAAAGCGAGCACAGTTTACACCTCTGCAATCCAGCACAAAAGCAGCTGCATGCTGATTAGGGGCAAATAAAGCGAGCAACGCCTTTTGATTTTGAACGGGAAAAACAAAACTCTCCTCGCTCTCTTGTCTCGTCAGCGCTCCCTTCAGAAACACAGAGAAAGATTTGAGATTTCAAAGTCACATGCAACCGCAACTGCAATGTCTTTTAACTGTGGTTGGAGTTCAAAACCTTGCAGCTCCTTCGATCGCGGCAAAGTGAATGCACTACACAGAGTGTGTGCGCTCGCAAACAGGCAGATGTGAGGGGAGAGCAGCTTGGCCTACTCTCCGTGGAACCGCAATACTGGGATAAAAAAAAAAGGCGGCTTGCTCGCAATAAATAGCAACATCTGATAAATATGGTACAATCATTATTTTGTTTGTGAATTTCTAATGAATATCCCAATAGCCTCATTGAATCCAGCCAAAAAAACACAATGAGTTATTTTAACAAAACAAAACAGGCCTGAAATAAACACATCAGTCAATTTTGCATATTGATAACAGTTTTTTTGCTTTTGTTCTTTGGGTGCTGCTGCTCCTGCCTTCACATGCCATTGTTCATGTTAATAAAAAAAACAAACAAGCATTTTTTATTTTTACCATTCCCTCTCCCTTGTGACTAATTACTACTCGACTCTAAGTATTGTTTCACCCCTTAGACAATAAAGAGGGACATGCTGCTTTCGCACAATGAACCAATGAGTTCAGCCAGTATCAAAAACAGTCCTGTTGGAGTGATTTGGCCGACAAATCAGCGAGCATGTGAGCCGGTTATCCAGATCACAGTGTGTGAAGGTTACCTCCTACTGCGCGGTGCTAAAGAGATCTGAGGCAGAGGCACGGAGCGCTGCCGGCCCGCTCGCTGGCCGAGCTGCAGGGCCGAGTCTCTGGTCTCATGTGTGCGAGTCATTAGAGAGCAGCAGCAGCAGGAACTGTGGGGTGTCTCTGCTCAACGAAGGGATCCAGGAGTGAGTGGAAAAAGACTGGTGACGTCGTCAAATTTCAACTGAATGGGTTTAAACAATGAAAAGTCCAAGGTTTTGTTTTATTAAAAAAAAAAAAAAGCCTGGTTGCAAAGAAAAAAATATGATAGTCTCATCACTATTTCCAAGCATGTTAAGGTGTTCACCTTTCAGACAGCTGGCATGCAGCTGGATTGGCCAGATTCTACGTCTGTCAACAGGCAGATCCATCCTGCCAAGATTCAAGCTGAAATTCTCCTTTGATTCTGTCATATTATTCAACATCAGTCATCTCTACCTTATAATCATGATAGGTGTTAATGTAATCATTAGATTATTAGTCTTTTGATGATTATGATTGATTATACTTCTATAGAAACTATCACTACAATCATACAGACATGAGGACCCTCCTGAAAACCAGATGCTGCATCTCAAGGGGCTAAACTGTAATAAATGTATCATCAGCAGAGACAAATATGATGAAGACAGGTCTATGATTGGCCCATGGATCTGTCTCTAGCTTTAGTTCTTGCTTTAGTCCACTTGTGTCCGCCCACCTGCCTTCCTTCGCCCACACACCCAACACAGGATAGTGTCAATGGCTGTTCATCATGAGACTGGGATCCACATTCAAGATTACCTACTGCTAAACTGAAGGTTGTTTCTTGCCACCATGATTGATTCATGTTGGGTTTTGGATATGTGTATGTGTATATACATATATATATATGTATATATATATATAAACAAGAATCGCCGTTTTCTGGGATGTGTGTGGTACATGCGCAGTCCTCCCGCAGATCCGTGTTGACATGTGTCATTATCACACCATCTCCGTGTGAATGCAGAGTGTTTTTCAATGAAAAACCTTCCTGTTTCTGGTGACCATGCTGTCGTGTAAATGGCCCTTTAATGCTGCCAACTTTTTGTTTTGTTCACAGCTCTATCATGTACAGGAGGCATGTTAATCACACTACAGAGCATATAAAACTAAAAAAGAAAAGCAGATAGAAGTGTATTAATATGTGTATATGTTTTTAAGAGTGATCATGACCTGAGGGAGAGGGATTTAGCTCTGCAGGCCGAGCTGCAGACCTAGTCTCTGGTCTTCAGAGAGAGTCATTACAGAGCTGCAGCAGCAGGAACTGTAGGGTGTCTCCACTCAATGGAGGATCCAGCAATGAGAGTGAAACAGAGCAGGACCATGGAAGTCCAGCCGAGAGAGAGAGAGAGAGAGAGAGCTAGCACGGCACGCCTCATTAGCACTATCCCAGAGGTGAGGGGAAAGGGGCAGGGCGGGTGTCCCACTGGCCTCTCCGTGACTGGTGATGTCATCAAACCGTTCCCGTTTGCGCCTGGGATTGAGGGAGAACAGCTGGAGCCGGGTTCGAGTCGGTGACCCTCTAATCATGGAGCTGCAGGCCCGCCACCTAAAGGTCACAGCGAAGCCGCTCGATCACACCCCAACAGAGAGAACACAGATAGCGTGCTAGCATGAAACACGTGTGCAGGAGCAGAGGTGTTTTTGAAGTACTCGGGGCTCTGAGACACAAGGCTTTACACCAGCTGCTAATCACACACACCTTGCCCCTAACTGCCGTCATTATTACACATCTTACGGATCAGAATAGATGGAGCTGCACGGATGGATGAAATGAAAGGCTGAGTCTGGAGGATTGGTATGTTACCTCCAAATGTTGACACTTAGTGAGGGATTTCCCGAACTGACCCTTTGTCCAGCCCCACCTCTCTGTGTGCTGCCAGGTTAGCGAGAATCATGTCACCTCATGTGTTCACATTTGAAATAATTAAAATACCCTACAATACAGTTTACTAGAAAATAAATCTGACCGATTTGAGTCTTTGTTCGAACCAAGCCCCAGAACAAGAATGAAAATATTCAATTGGGTGTTTAAGGATCAATCAAAATCTCCAAAATCTTAAAAACTGATTCAAATATTTCCTGTCCTATCCCCATCCTGCATCAACCATCAACAGAAATGACATCAATTAACATAAATTCATAATTTTAGACCAGGTAAACCCATTTTAATGGTTTTAAAGTACACCTAGATGCTGCAAAATAATCAACATCATTCCTCTCCAGATTATATTCATTATAGATATTAATGTTAATATTAGATTGATCTCTCTGTCCATGGTTGTATTGATTATACATCCATAGTAATTATCTTTACAACCAACCATATAGACATAAGGACCCTCTTGATAAAGAGATGCCACATCTCAAGGGGCTCATCTTTAATAAATTTATATTAACCAGAGACAAATACGTTGATATACAAATAAAGATTGATTGATTGACTTTATATTCAGCAGAGACAAATGTGATAAGGACAGATTTATGATCTGGGCGTCCATGGGTTTGTCGCTATCATAAATTCTTACTTTAAGTTCCTTTGTCTCTGCTTGGATGGATACATCTCTGGATGTATCTATGTGTACATATAAATAAACTTATTATATGTATTTGTATAAATGCATATATGTGTATCTATAAATTGAAGAGATTGTCTTCAGCCTGCTCTGTTTTAAAGTGCCTTGAGATAACACTTGTTATGAACTGGAGCTATACAAACAAAGATTGATTGATTGATTGAAATACGTCGATGTCAGATACCAGTGATGTTGGGTAGCGTTAGCTGGGTTAGTTGTTCTCTCTGCACATCAACAAAGTGCTTGTTTTTCAAAAGAGGACTTCATAATACTTGAAGTCTTTCTTGAGACTGTCTGACATTATCTCACATCTAAAGACAATATGTCAACAACTCTCAGAGTTTTTATTCTTAGACTGAGATTTTACAGAGACTGGAAATCTGAGACAGTCAGTAACTACAAGGTCACAACTAGATGTTCTGCATTCAAGCCTGTCTTCTTGTAAATCATGTTTAGACCTCTGCTTGTTACCTTTGGTAATATCATTACCAGTGTCACTGCAATCATTGTGATTAATACTTGTGTTGACATTTAAATTAGGTCGATGCAGTATGCATGTGGAATTGGGTTATCATGCACACCCAGTATAAACTTTTTTATTTCTTTTATTTTTTTTATTTCTAGAACATTTTAGACATTTCAGACAGGCAGGGTGATATACAACATGAGGTTTTGGTTATAGTCTTTTGCCTAAAATATCTTTTAGATTTAGTCATAATTTAGACATCTCAATTGTTTTAATTTTAGTCTAGTTTTAGATGATGAAATTTCACAACATTTTATTCTCTGTCAAACATTTTAGTTTTTATTTATTGACGAAAATGTCAGTTAATTTAGTTTCACTTTCTGTACTTGTGAACTTGTTTTCATTAGTTACTGTTAGCTCTGATTGGATCACTTCCCAACTTATCCAACCACCACGAAGCTAAGGCAGTTGTGATTGGATGTCCCTCTTAACTCATCCAACCTTTCCACACAACCAACGTAGCTGTGATTGGATTTATTCCTAACTTGTCCCTACATGACCAAATTAGATCTGATTGGATTAAGTCTCTGTCAAACATTTGAGTCTAGTTTTTACTTGCTGATGAAATTGTCAGTTAATGTAGTTTTAGTTTTTGTCCATGTGCACTTGTCATTAGTCACTGTCTAGTTTTCGTCAGGGGAGAAGAAGTTATTGACAAAAACTATGACAAAAATAACTAGTCAACAAAATTTACACAGCTCTAGCTGAAATTTTGCCAACACTAAAGTTTTTACTCTTCTCAGTTTGCTGTTCCAGGAACAAATCGCGTCAATGATTTCAGGGAGTTGGGAGAAGTGTTAAGGTCACTTGCACACCTGATTCTGGACCAAATGAACTCTGGTTTGCTTTTTCAAAAGTTCTGTCATGTGAAAGCTCACACAAATCTAGTGCAGACTCGAGAACTGAACTCTGCCTGAAAACAGGGGGTCTAGGTTTAGATCCAAGAGGATCAGAGTTTGGTTCACAGTAGGTGTGAAAGCAATCCCAACCAGTGTTGTTAAATTGGGCCTGTTATTATCAGCCCTGCTTTGTGTGGTGTGTTATCATACTGAAATTCACACTGGTTGAAAGGGAAAGAAGGAGGGCTCTACCCTTTTTTTTTCCTTTTCAATAATTTACCAACAAAGAGATAAAATGAGAAGCCAAGTATCCCAAGAAAGGATCCTCAAATTAAACAAAAACACATATAGCACAATAACAACCTCCCAAACCTCGGCTCCTCTCACTATAAAGGCACCTTGAAGAGGAGGCCCGCTCCCTGGGGCTTACCGAGTATCTGATCTATTATGCAAAAAATCATTAGGCTAAATTAAAAAGCTGTTTGAGGGTAACCAGATCCTTTAATGAGGTCAGCAAGCTGAGGAGCGACATTAAAACACAAGCCTGAAACAGAAACGCGAGACAAGAGGAGAGGGAGGCCATCGATTATCAATCACGCTGGTCATTATCTCGCTGACTCTTTCTCTCTCGCTCTCCAGCACGCACACACTCGATTAGAAACACACTCCATCCCTCTCACTTCCTCGCTCTTTATCAGACAGGTAAACTTTTTATCGTTGCAGTAATCATCCCTTTCAGCCTCCTCCCAACTTCACTGGTCAGCCGGTGACAATCGCAGTAATCAGGACGGATTCGGCGTCGCTCGCTGGCGGTGATCGTTTGTTTTGAAGTGTGCGCGAGCATTCGTGTTTAGGTTCAGCTGACAGTCTTCGGCAGAGTTCCTGGGAAAGAGATATCAGCTTATTTGGCATGGTGAGAGCCTCTGTCTATTTAATTAGTGGCGTTGAATCTCAAGCAGGCTGCAGATCTAAAAATACAACCAAAATGATGTTAAAGAGACAAGATACAGTAAAAGCTGACAATTATGATAATGCAGCTCAGTTCTGATAAAGACATACAGTGAGATGTGTCCAACCTGCCTCCAGAGCTGAGTGTTGGTGAAAGAGCTACAGTACAACAAAAGCCTTCCCTCTGTACATTAACTGCATTGATTTAGAAACAACACATCAGCTCCTGATTATATTTACATCTCATAACCATAAAACAAACACATTATCTGAGTCTTAATTGGATGACAGTGGAGGCTTTAGAGCTTAAATTCATTCATCAAATAGGACAGTTGGCCTCATAATCACACAGAGAGCTGTTTGACTTCAGGCTAACATGGTCACTGCTTGTTACTTTAAATGTATGTTGTTATTCCTTCTTCTGGACCACAGGGATTAGCTTTGTTAAATGTGCTGTATGTTGCACTGCTGAAGGCCTTATTTACAACAATGGGTCTTTATATGGTAGTATTGGTTACTAACAGTGAGGGGCAGAGATTCACCTGGCACTTTCTCAGGTACATCCATTCAACTGCTTGTAAGTGCAGATTGCATACTAACATTTCATATGGTGCATTGAGATTATATTTGGGGCATTCTTATGTCTTTATTTACAGGAGAGAGAGGGACAGTGGAAAGGAATGTGAAAGGGGGTGAGGGAGAGAAGGGGAGGACACTGCAACAGTGTTAATTTTGTTGACTAATTATTTTCGTCAACAAACCTAGACTACAACTAATAAAAACAAGTGCACATTGACAAAAACTAAAACTCAATTAACTGACATTTTCATCTACAAATAAAAACAAGACTAAAATGTTTGACAGAGTCTTAATCCAATCAGACTTAATTTCATCATGTAGAAAGTAGGGAGAAGTAAGGAATATATCCAATCACAGCTACTTTGGTTGTGTGGAAAGGTTGGATGAGTTAAGAGGGACATCCAATCACAACTGCCTTAGCTTGGTCGTGGTGGGATAAGTTGGGGAGCGATCCAATCAGAGCAACTCTCTTCATGAACTGATAGATTCATGTAGAGCAGGTTCACTGTTTGTTGTCAATTCTGGTATTGTAACTGAGATGCTCTGCCAGGTAGCCTAAATAAAGGTGACTGCATTTCACACAAAAGTTCGATTTGTTTCTGTTCATTTATACATTCCAACTTTAATAGCATTCAGTAAAGGGTTTTTAGATGTTTTATTTTATCCAAGTGTAAAACATGACTTCAGAAATTCAAGGAACATAAAAAATTTCTTACACTTTCCAATTCATGTTTTAGTCGACTAAATTAACAATAGATTTCATTGACTAAAGTGTTGTGACATTTCATCAACTAAAACCAGATTAAAATTAAAACAATTTAGATGACTGAATTAAGACTAAAAATAAAAGATATTTTAGGCAACAGACTATAACTAAAACTAAATTAAAAAAGTGCTGTGATTGCTGTGATTTTCACAAAAAAAAATTCCCCTAGAGTTGTCAGGGAATGGTCTGAATAAGAGAATATTCAGTGAGCTGCAGTTCTCCAGGCCAAAACGTTTTACAACAGTGTGGCTTCAAAGTTACAGAGTGCAGGTACTAGACTGGTCTGCCCGCAGTCCAGACCTGTCCCCCACTGAAAATGTGTGGCCCGTTATGGAGCACAAAATAAGACAATGGAGAACCTGGACTGTTAAGCACCTGAAGTAGTACATCAAGCAAGAAAGAGAGAAATATTCCACCTACAAAGCTTCAACAATTAGTGTCCTCAGTTCCCAAATGCTTATTGGGTGTTGTTTAAAGGAACAGAAATGTGACACAGTGGTAAACATGCTCCTGTCTCAGCTTTTTTTAAGAAACATTTTGCAGGCATCAAATTCAAAATAAGTGAATATTTGCAAAAAACAAAAAACAAACAAAAAAAAAAACGATGAAGTTTATCAGTGTGAACATTAATTGTCTTGTCTTTGTTGTGTCTTCAATGGAATGTAGGTCATTTCATTGAATACCCACTGGAACTGTTGATGTGATAACGCTATTCTATGATAAATTTGTCATAATTTCTAAGAAATTAAGAGATTATTTCATAGATTTGCTACAGCCATAGACTGCACATCTTGTAAATCAGACCTCTGGGGTTGAAGATGCATAAACATACCAGTAGCAATCTCGGTATATGTACAAAATGTAAGACACAACTATAGGAAATATTGTGTGAATAAGAAGTTTATTTTCAGGAGGACATTGTCAGCATGAGCAAACTGATATGGCTAAAAGTAAAGCCCCAGTCACACATTCCCGTTTCTCATGGCGATTGTGCATGATTGTCATAATCCTGATGAAACGTACTTTGGTCGTGGTGCATGCGCTACTTGATCTGGATCAGCATTGTATAGTCATGGACAAATGCCAGGGAAACGGGAAGGGTCCTGATTGTTTTGAACTGTTCAAAACTGTCGTGGAGAATCACCGCTCTTAGTATCGTGGGGTGAAAGTCTAATGCAGTCCTAAGAAGAATGGTATTAGCGTGGCATGTACAGGGCTCAATCAGGCTGATCGTGGCTCAATCCAGAAAGCTTTCTGAGGGCTAACGTCATGTCAGCGGGATGGAAATTCATGGAATCCTCGTCGTATCGTTGTATTTACCTAAATGAAGCTGGACAAATGCCCCCGAAGCACTGTAGAAGCGCCGTAGAAGCGTTACTGATGGTGTATGTACGGGGTGTGTCCGGGGGAGACAGTCATTTCTTCCTGTATCATGCCGATCAAACCAGCCTTGCCAATCGTGTACGGTCGTGCACAATCGCCATGAGAAACGGGAATGTGTGACTGGGGCTTAATCCCTGGACCTCTTCTGTGCCATTCATCCTTAGCTATGTGTTTGAGTGTGTATGTGTGCATATGTCCTCCTGCTTTCACACGTGTGCCGTGTTTGGAGGGTTGATTAAAACCTAAAATAGCTACTTGCTGATGTCTCCAATCAATCACTATCACCCTCTGCAACCTTGTTGACCCCCCTTTTCTCCATCCCTCTCTGAAACTCTCCCTCTCGCCTTCCTAAATGTCTGCGTCCATTTTCTCATCCGCCATCATCTTCCCGTCACCTGCCCGTGCTCCGGGGACGTTTTGTGCGTGCCTGTCTGCGTCAGTCGACCCCTTGACCTCCGGGGGGCTGAGAGAGAGGTCTCCGTCTGGGCCTGTATCAAACGGGACAGTTGGCACGGCTCAATCACATGCGATTACAGCAGCTGCGATTTAACGCTGTCAGTGTGCAGAGCCGGGGCCGCGAGGAGAGGCGAGCGTGTGAATAATGGAGGAGTACGCGGCCCGCTGGAGAGCAGAAGCCTTCAAACATGAAGCTGCTCTGGCCGTGATCACTCCTCACCTGCGGGAAGAGGCTGTTATCATGTTACTCAGTCTTTTTCTCTGTCAGCGGGGAGACGGGCGAGGCCATGACGGCTGTAAAAGGACATAGAGCATTTATCTCGAGCTGCTGCACTTTGAGAGCAACAGTTGTCAGAAGGTCTGAGGACAATTGTTGGGGCGCCTGCTTGATGCTTTCCTTCTTTCTCCCTAGGTCGCGTGATCACTCTCAAAAGCATGAACACTATGTCACAAACTTACAGAGCATTAATGAAACAGCGCTGCTCTTCAATCAAAATTTAGACTGGGTATTTCTCCTCAGATTTGGAGGATTGCTATGTGCGTTTTTTTTCATTTACTCTTGGTTATTTATTTTATTGAACATGATTTTATTTTATTTATTATTAATACCCTTTTCCCCACTTTTTATTATTTATTTATTTATTTATTTATTCAGTTGAATGGCCTTGTAATAGGAGGTGACAGAAACTAAATTAACCAAAATTTTCATCAGCAAATAAAAACTAGACTAAAATGTTTGACAGAGACTTAATCCAATCAGACCTGATTTGGTCATGTAGAAAGTAGGGACAAGTTAGGAATATATCCAATCACAGCTACTTTGGTTGTGTGGAAAGGCTGGATGAGTTAAGAGGGACATCCAACCACAACTGCCTTAGCTTCAGGGTGGTGGGACAAGTTGGGGAGCGATCCAATCAGAGCTACTCTCTTTATGAATTGATATATTCAACTAAAACTAAAACAATTTAGATGACTAAATTATGACTACAGCTAAAAGATATTTTAGGCAAAAGATTATAACTAAAACTAAATTAAAAAGTGCTCTCAAAATTAACACTGAGCAAGAGTTAATTTTACTTTGGATGGAGTCAAATCACAACAGTGAAAATGATGTCTCAGTGAATCAAACGTATAGGTGTCACTGTAGGAACTTCAACTCTGATCTTTTCACTCTGAACCTCTGAGTGACACTGTTAGAGTAAATCATTCCACCTGTTCCCCCCGTCAATGGACAACAGATGCCATAAGCCATTGTCATGAAAACTGTAAATGCATTTTTTAAATATGTGTGCTCTGACCAAACATGGTATGTATACATTAAATAAATTCTTAATACTACACTGAAGTGCTGATCAAAATTCACTGTTGTTTTACAAAATATAACCTCAGGTCCAAAATAAGTTATACAACAATTACACTTGACCAGAGTTAAAGCACCAACTCTTCAAAAAGACTGGAATAACACTTTGTGGTTTTGACCCATGAAGACACTAAAAAAGTGTTAATATTAACGCTGATAGTGTTCATTTGTCTATGCAGACGTGTATGATGAATCTATCGTCTGTCAACCTTTACGGTGCCTCAGGTCAAATATGTCCTTCTCACTTCAGTCATGAAGTGCAGTGTTTTTCCACCAAACTTTGCATTTGTAGATCCACAGCGATAAATCCATTATTTTTTTTTTTCCCCATTTTCTATACATGCAATGGAGCGGTCGTAAATTGACTTCCATTTTGACCCCAAAGAAAGTTAAAGCTTCCTGCCAAATAAATAATCAGATGCTGGTTGCTACATTTCTTGTTTTCTTGACAGTAGCATCCAATCAGGAGCAGTCAAAGGTCAACTAGAGACAATACAGTTACCTGCCAGTTCCTAAAAGAACCAAAAAATGAGTGTGAATAATATGAGGTGAGCCTTTTGTCTCATTCGAGACAGAAACCACATCTAAGAGAAGCACAAACTACTATATGGACCAAAAACCTGCTGGAGGAAAATATGTAAATACTTAAATAGTCTTTTTTTTGTTTGTTTGATTAGTTTAATTTCTTTCTCTTTGCAGCCAGTGCTGGAATGGGCCATATTCAGGTGTGAAAAAGCTTCTTATTCATTGATCTGTATGTGATTTGTATTAAGTTCTGCAACATTTAAAATCAGATCTTGTTCTGCAGCTGGATTCACCTGATTCAATGTCTGTAATCAGGCAGATCCAACTTGTTCCAATCTACAACGACTGAGCTCGGCCCAAAGGGGCACGGCCAGATCAGAGTCCTTCAGAGCAGGGAAAGGTGGGAGCTATGAGCAAGAAGACAGCAAGAAGAGACTGCTTGTACAGGGATTAGCATAGATGCTCCAGTGTAAGGCTGAACGATTTTAGGAAAAGATCTAATTGTGATTTTTCTGGCAGATATTGCAATTTCAATCTGATTTACGATTTTCCTCTAATCAAGCTTCAGTGCAATATTCACTGTTTATAGTACAGACAACATTAAGGAAATCAAAGATCTAAAGCACATAACACATTATTCATTATCTAATATTAATGATAAATAATCTGTTTTCATTATTTAAGGGATAAACCGACTTATACTCCTGAACAGAGGAATTGCATTATTGTAACCTGCTTACCAGCACTTCAATGGTGGAGATGTGATGTTCGCGATTGTGTCAACTCTTTTGAACAATTACAACCCAATTCGCAGCTGTGAGTAAACCATTCATTTGCAAGCCATTCTTAAATGCAAATTGCCTGCAAATTCTTAAAATAGTATGTGTAATACAGTTGACAACAGATCCTGGGTCAGTCAGGTACGCTGCAAAAAATTGCAGCTTTGGCAATCACATGATTGCGTTGTCTGAAATTGCGATTTCAATCCAAAAACGATAAATCTTTCAGCCCTAGTCTTCAGCAGAAGTTTGATCAGATCTGGATCACATTTCTTTATTAAATGAAAAACAAACAACGCTGAAAGCATTTCTCAATAGAGAATATTTTAGCTCCACTTCTGGCATGTTTTGGCAAAAGTTTGTTCTAGGAAGTGGATCATGTTTTGTATATTACACCAGAGAAGTAGCAGCTTCCTATTACTGTATCTAATTGATTTATAATGAATGTGATTGACGGAGGGATCATCCAATCACCTGCTGGATATGTTTTCCATGGGCTGTTTCCATGATAGACAGGTGAAATCATTTTAATGGTCCACCTGGTGTGTCAAGTTACTTTAAAACAATATTTAGACATCATTACAGCATAAATACTCTGACAGCCCAGGTTGAGAAAAAAATGTAGGGATGCACGATATTGGATTTTATATCCAATATGCCCATATTTTTTTTATTCATTATCACTGATACTGATAATTCTGGTCAAGAGCACAAGCTCCGTACTTAACAAAAATTGACTTTTTTCTTTCAGTGTTACAGTATATTATTGCGAGGAACAGATGTAAAACAAGAAAAACAACATTTAAGTCTTGCAAAAATGAAACCCTTGATTTTTAAATGTACCTATGTAGTGATGAGAAGGTGCATCAATATTGTGCATTTGTATAGTATGCCGATATTCCAGCCAATATATGGCCGATATGTGTGGCTGATATATCAGCTGAAAATATCAGCAAAAATTTTAATGTCAGCCGATACTGATAGCAAACTGATAACATCGTGCATCCCTAAAAAATGTCTTTAACTTGATTGTGCTCGAGAGTTTTGAGGTTTTACATGCATTATTACAAAGACAAAACAGGTGGATTAAAAATGTTTGAAGATAGCTTCAAATTGCAAAGCTTAATACCAGAGTGATAATAGCGGCACTGGTTGTGGTTTTTCAAGAAATGTTAAAATAACAAAATTTTAGAATAATGCAGACCGCTTTCTTTAAAATATGTCTCCAAAGAGATTGTCTGTGATTTTCTTTTCCACGTATTCCCATAATCTTTTAAAATAAACCTTCTAATAGCCCCATCATTTATCAGTAATAAGGTTAGGGTAGTCTGGATAATAGAACGTGGTTATTAGAAATATTCAGGGTATGCATTGTCTGTTTGCATTGTGGCTGATAGCTCAATAGTACAAACCTCTGTCATAAACAACCAAATCATCAGAGATAAAATTATGCACAGCACTCAATCTCAGGTTCATATGCATTTCTCAGAGAAGTGTCTTGGGAGCTTAGAGTATGCAGAGCTCATCGCCTCCTTGTATACACACTGAATGAACTGTCACACACAAAACCCCAGTGATGAATGGAAACTCAAAATCAATTTTCTACAAATGTCTGGGGAGGGATCCATCCTCTCCATGTTTAGCAGACTGAACTGTAATCTGTGCAGCTTCCAACACAAGCATATTCCCATCCCACACCCACAACACCACACATCACCAGAACCACATACTGCGTCACGCACAAACACACAAACACACACAGTGAGCGTGAGGGGAAGAGACAGCCTCCGTCCCTGATCAGCAGTCACCCAGGCCTCCTCGTCTCGACATGATCACTGCCTGTCATTAGTCAGTTACGCTGTAAATTATTTAAGCATGCACATGTTTGGAAGCTTCTAAACACACCAGACACAACGCCATGCAAAGCGCTTTCATGCGCCGAGCGACGTGCTTGACACACTCTCTGAAAAACGGACTCTTGGAATGAATGAATAAGTAAGGCGGGGAAATAAATAAATAAGCGAAACAAACAAAAAACAAGCCTTCGATGGGAAAAAGGGGGGGCTGAGCACGGGGATGACGGCGTAATTTAGCGCTCCACTTCAATCCCAGTCAAATTAAAAGGGAATCTTAATGCATGTGTCTCTCCCAGCATTGAAGTGTTCTCGCTCTGTGATACGTCGGCAGGATGGTAGCGGCAATATGCTTGACAATCTATTCCCAGACTGGCCTCGCTGCCACTCAAGTAAGAAGAGCTACTGTAGCTATTAGACGGGCTCTTTTGGGGAGCTGAAGGCTGCACAGTCGAAGGAAACTGCTCTGATGTGTATGGATGAGAGTTAGAGCTGGGAAATATGGGACAAAAATGATATCAATACTTCTCGAACATAGCAGTTGATCTCTTTTCCTCAGTCTGTCTGAGACACTCCGATGGAGCTCTTGTCACTTGAAGGCTCTCTTCTCTTGTGGGACCAATAGGTTTACTTGGTAGTAACTTGTCAGTTCGGCACTACTCAGCGCCATGTTGTCAACAACTCTACAGTCATTCTAATGTCTATGGCCTGCAATGGGTTTGCTTCCATGAGCCAATGGCCACAAACTGATGACAAAACAATGGTAGGATGTCACACTGGCAGGCCAATTCGAGAGGGCAGGGGAGCAAGACGTTACGGAAGCTACTGGTGCCACAAAGAGGGGTAGAGAGAGAAGTCCTGATGCTTTGGACTTTTTGTCTCATGCCTAAAAGTTCTCTACCTTAGCGAAGAAGGCATGTAAATCTCACTAAGGAGTCTTTAGCCAGGAGCCACATATTTTTATTTATTTAGAATTATAATCATCATAATTTTATTTATTTTAATATGCAAGTTGTTTTTATTTATTTATTTATTTTTATTTATTTATTTACTTTAATTTTGATATCCTGTGTTTTTTTTTTTTTTTTTACCCGTTTACCACTATTCAATGCTACTGGAATCTTAATTTCCCTGAAGGAGTCTTCCCGAGGTATTAATAAAGTTCTATCTTGGGAATAACGCCACCGGATCGCTAGTTGGCACTGTTTATGGTCAGAACTACGACTGTATCTGATCGTCTTCAAACGTCCAACTTTCGTTCTTGATTAATGAAAACATTCTTGGCAAATGCTTTCGCTTTCATTCGTCCAAGAATTTCACCTCTGGCGGCACAATATAAATGCCCCTGGCCGCTCCTCTTAATCATTAGGTGATTTTGGTGCCCAGCTAGGAGAAAATCACCCAATAGGTTTCAACCCCCCCCCCCCCCCCCCCACCCCACGTATTATCTAATTTAATCCATAAAATTTAATAAAGCAGAATATGGGCTGTATAAGCTCAGCAGATGGCCTTTAAAGGTCTACACGACCCTAAAAACTTTAGACAATGCTAGAAATGAAGAAGACACACGAACATCAGTTATTTAGTGGTATCCCACATGTGTATTTTCGGAAAAACAAAAAAAAGGTTTTCATCATTGGTGATGGCAGCCATATTGGATTTGGCCACAACACCATTCGTGACCAGATGGCAAAC
Source organism: Cetoscarus ocellatus (assembly GCA_037902135.1). Taxonomy (NCBI): domain Eukaryota; kingdom Metazoa; phylum Chordata; class Actinopteri; order Labriformes; family Labridae; genus Cetoscarus; species Cetoscarus ocellatus. The sequence continues at coordinate 511,552 of JBAMNC010000693.1, read as the reverse complement.
AAGCGCGTGGTCAATTTTTCATTTCTAGGGACCGATGGATTAAGAGGTTCACCAACACCAAATTATGAACAGATCTACATGCCAGGTACAGGACAAAGTCTTTTAGATATACATTAATGACTTTTTTAAGAAATGTTAAATCTTTTACTTCGAATTCAACTGAACAATTGATTTTTGTCCTGCCCCCTATGAGTTCAACTCACAATGGCATATGTAAACAGACTGAAGCTGATGCCTTGAGAGTTACGAGACAAAGATATCATTCAGTAAAGCTCTGAAAACAGCGTTTTTAATTTATTGTAGAGAAACTACTGCCAGACAGACAGCAGCACTTTGATGAGTAACTGCTGACATTCATCATTAAACGAACACCTCAATCATCATAGTATTCGTAAGGACTAACAAAAGCATAGTACAGTAAAAGCAGTGTTGTTTGCTTTCTTTAGTGTCAGCCCTCCTTGGTTCTTGACTGTCAGAGGCACTAGAAGCTCAAAACATGAGTCAATAGTAACTGCAAAAATAGCTGTATGGCATCAACAGAGAAGAAAAGGCACACATTTCATGGGCACAACCCACAAACTCACATGCTCATCCCTCAAATGAATGGTCTTCACAAATATGGCTTTAAACAATTATGGCAATAAACAGGCTATCCAGTGGTATCAGACTGTGTTAATTTTGACTACGTTTTTTAATTTAGTTTTGGTTATAGTCTTTTGCCTAAGATATCTTTTAGTTTTGGTCATAATTTAGTCTTCTAAATTGTTTTAATTTTAATCTAGTTTTAGTTGATGAAATTTCACAACATTTTAGTTGACAAAATCTACTGTAAGTTTAGTCGACTAAAATATGAAGTGTAAAGTGTAAGGCATTTTTTAAGTTTCCTTAAATTTCTGAAGTCATGTTTTACACTTGGAAAAAATGAAGCATCTAATAACCCTTTATTGAATGCTGGTAAAGTTTGAATGTAGAAATTAACAGAAACAAGTTTAACTTTTCTGTGAAATGCAATCACCTTTACTTAGGCTACCTGGCAGAGCATCTCAGTTACAATACCAGAATTGACTACAAACAGTAAACACCACCACGAGGCTAAAGCGGCTGTAACTGGATGTCCCTCTTAACTCATCCAGCCTTTCCACACAGCCAAAGTAGCTGTGATTGGACATATTCCTAACTTTTCCCGACTTTCTACATGATGAAATTAGGTCTGATTGGATTAAGTCAAACATTTTCGTCTAGTTTTTATTTGTTGATGAAAATGTCAGTTAATTTAGTTTTAGTTTTTTTGGGGAATTGTTTATGGTCTAGTTCTCGTCAGAGAAAAAAGGTTGTTGACGAAAACTATGACGAAAATAATTAGTCAACAAAATTAACATCGGTATGAGATTTACTGCCAAGAAGCATTGTTACAACAAAGAATAATCTATCAAACTTTAATTTCCTCACGTGTTGTGCTTAGTTTAGAATGAAAGCCAGCAACAAAAATAGAAGTCCCAGACCCCTAATACTAAGTAATAGATCTTTTCAGTTATCAAAATTTTCAGATTCCAGTGCCATCTATCAGAGTTGACATCTGTTTATTTACATATCAATCTATGGTGGCAAAAAAATGTACAAAAACTTCATGATTTCCAGTCATATTTCTTACCTAAAGAAGAAAAACTGACAAAACTGCATGGGCACCATTTGCAAAAGTGGATGCAATTGACAAAGACCCTCAGTCCTTGCAAATCACAGCAGTTTGCCTGCAGCTTTTGGTTTAAAAATTAAAATAGATACCCAATATGGTTGGTAGAAACCTATTTTTTGTTGTTGTGGTGTCATAAGTGTATTACTTGAACTCCTCTAAAAATATAATTCCCCTTAATTAAATTAAAAGATAGTTCTCCGTTTGTAACATTTTATAATGATAATTTTGTGGTAAATAAGATAATTACTGTTAGTAGTTCTGACCACAAACAATCTTTTTCCCTAAATGTTGGGCCTGACATGTACTATTTTGTACATCAACATCAACTTTAGCAACAGTCTTATCTTAGATTTCATATGAAAGTTTAAACTATCCCAGCCCTAGCATGAACAGGGCTACTCTCATTCATTGTCAGTGTTTCTGTGTGTATATTCAGTATGAGTCTCAGAACTCCAGGGCCTTGTAATCAGCTCTGAGCGAGCGCCCGACAAGGCCACTCCCCACCACTGAGCATTGTGGGGCCTCAGCAAACCAGAACTTAAGACAACATCGTGCACAAAGTGGGTAAACAGTGTTTGACATGTTTTCAATATGGTTACATTAGAACAAGCTGCGTTTGATTGAAAAGCTAATATTCAAGCCATGCAAATCATCAATCATGGGAAAAGGGCCATTAATTATTCAATAAAACCATCTAATTCAAGAATCAATGTAGGGAAGTGGAGCGAAGGATGAGGGGGCTCCCAGCAGAGAGAGCGCGAGAGAGAGAGAGAGGGGAGTGGGTAATATAAAGGAATAGGGAATTACCCCTCTCTCTCTGAGCTGTGGCCCATCTCGTCCCGAGCTGTCAAAAACAACTGCCGCTCCCTCGTTTCATCTCGCCAAGTTTAAAGACGACTTTGGAAACACTTCATTTTCCCCACGAAAAACTCGTTAGGTCTTTGTTCCTCATTAGTCCCTCTTCTCTTCTGCGTCTCTGTCTCTGTTACTCCTCCTCTGTTGTCCCCCCCTCTCCTATATCGCTCCCTTCTTTTTTCTTCGAAGTCATCGTTACGGCTCTTACGACCGCCTGGCTCGGCCGTTTTGAAGTTTGGTATTGTGCCGTCTGATCTCGGGGCAATTACAACCAGGCCAAATCTCTTCCTTGAGAATTCATTATTTACGTTCAATTAAACAAATTCATCAGTGGACTCCTCGGCGGAGTTCAGGGTGTTTAAGTGGTCGGCAGTAACGAAGCCGGGGCGCAGACCGGGCTCAATCAGCTCTAATACAAAGACTTGTGGTGTTTCCTCCAGCCAGGCCCCCCAGGCCCCCAGCACCTCAAAGGTGTTTCACAGGCTTCATTAGTCACTGGGGACTTCTAAAGTCCAACAGTGCAGCCACTTCAAAGCTCATTAGTATCTATTATTAATGAATTAATATCCAATATCTTTGATAGAGCTCGGATATCGTTAAAAGTTCTGGACCCAGACTTTACTTCATTGGAAGCTTGTTTGGCTGGCAGCTTCTGAACTTCCTCTCTAGTGACTTTTTGCAGATAATTTGGGCTAAACCAGGCCTCAGCAGCTCTCTCAGTTGCAGCACCGTAAACTCTTTATCCTCTCATGCTCGTAAAACTCATGAGGTGTCTATGAGGCGTTTAAAGCCACTCGACCGCACGGCCGCAGCTGGTCGATCTGATAACAGCTGTGTGGTTCAGGAATAGAGGAAAAGTCAATACAGAGTGGTTAAAGGGGATTCAGGGAAATACTGGGTGGAACAGGGAATTTCGTGTTACACGGCCACAGAAGATGAAGACAAGCTAAAACACCAGCTTACATTGAACTGAGAGGTTTAAAACCTGCCGCTGGTGTAATTACAGATGGCATAATATGGTTAAGAGAGAAGGTTCAGGCATTTAAATTGTACAAAACTGAGACCTACTGTGGTTTCTTTGAGAAATTCCTGAATAAGTAGGTGCCACAAACAGTGTTAATTTTGTTGACCAGCTATTTTTGTCCACAACCTTTTGTCCCCTGATGAAAACTAGACAGTAACTAATAAAAACAAGTGGACATAAAAAAAACTGAATAAACAGACATTTTCGTCAACAAATAAAAACTAGACAAAACTGTTAAACAGAGATTAATCCAATCAAACCTAATTTGGTCACGTAGAAAGTAGGGACAAGTTAGGAATATATCCAATCACAGCTAATTCAGTTGTGTGGAAAGGTTGGATGAGTTAAGAGGGACATCCGATCACAACTGCCTACATAAAGGTGATTGCATTTCTCACAAAACTTATTTTTTTCTATTAATTTATACATTCAAACTTTACTTGCATTCAATAAAGGGTTATTAGATGTCTCATTTTATCCAGGTGTAAAACATGACTTCAGAAATTCAAGGAAACACACAAAATGCCCTACCCTTTACACTTCATATTCTAGTCGACTAAATTTACAGTAGATTTCGTCGACTAAAATGTTGTGACATTACATCAACTGAAACCAGACTAAAGTTAAAACAATTTAGAAGACTAAGTTATAACTAAAACTAGAAGATATTTTAGGGAAAAGACTATAACTAAAACTAAAACTAAATTATAAAGTGCTATCAAAATTAACACTGGCCATAAACAAAACTCATAGTAAAACTTATGGAGAAACAAGCTACATAGCTGCTGGTTTTTATATCTTCGGTTGCTTTCACACCAAACACATTTGGTCTGGACCAAAAGAACAGGTTGGTATTGTGTGAAAGGCCAGATGAACTCTGGTCCACCTGAAACAGTGGGCCTCAGTTCACCCAAGGCAGGGGAACCAAAAAGCAGTGAATCGTGGCTTGAATGAGGCAGAACATCACAACAGTAAGCAGAGTGTTGCTAATGTTAATATTGCTAGCGCTGCTGGCTTCTTGTTCTCTTTACAGATGAGTGTCTATAAATCTGAGCAGAATATGATTACACATTACACCGGTCAAAATTCAGGTGCCACCTGATGCAGCATAAATGCAGTTTTATCTTTATGTCATGGCACATAATACTTCTGGACTCGAGCTAACCAATTGGTTTATTTCCAGGTAGAAGTTCAACAACAGGTTGCGTGAAGACAGAAGCTTCGTCCCAACAAGTGGTGGTTAAATGTATTTTTTAGGCATTTCCAGCCTTTATTTAACAGGGGGACAGTGGATAGAAATTTTCAAAGGGGGGAGAGTAGGGGAAGACATGAAGAAGACAGGTATCTGGCGGGAATTGATCCAAAACGAACTTGTAGGATGTGTTTATGAAGTAAAGGCAGCATCATGAGCCTTTATTTCATACGCTCTGCATAATCACTGGGATGGTGCTTTTCCAGGCGGTAAAAGAGATTTGCTTTCCATCATTCCAACCATATTCTGCTTCGTATGCTCTGTGTCACTTTTTGCATTCTCCGAACAACGCGATAGATGTTGGGTGACATTTTTTATCAGCAATGTCCTTGGCTTTGTTCCCCTCGGCTACACTTTTGCTTATATTTTCATTTTTTTCCATTTTCACTCCTCCCCCTGGAAACCCGAACTTGGACAGTAGTAAGTGGGAGTAACCAACATTTAGACTCTGCCTACTTTGTCTCATGTTTTGGCGAGTGGCTGCCAGTGTTGAGGCTGCATTTGGCCACCTAAATTGGAGTGTGGAGCAGGGTGACTACCACTGTCAACAAACGCACTGATTGGCAGCTTCAGTCTCAATCAATCAATCTTTATTTGTGTAGTTCATAACAAGTGTTATCTCAAGGCAGCTTACAATAGAGCAGGCTGAAGACAAACTCTTCTTTTCTTTTTAGAAACACACATATGCATATATATAACATACTGTCATCAACAACCAGAGGAGCCTCTTCAGCCCAAGTCTGCTCCTTCCCAAGTACAGGACCAACAGACTGAAAAACTCTCTTGTCCCTCAGGGCATCAGACTGCACAACTCCTCACTCAGGGGGAGGAGGTGTAACAGGAAGACAGAGGACGGGAAGGAGCAGTAGCCAGCCTGCAGACATATTTTTATTTTTATATATATTTTTATTAATATCTATCTTTTTTTTATACATCTTTATATCTGTTATACTAAACTGCTACTGGAATCTTAATATCCCTGAGGGAGTCTTCCAAACAGATTAATAAAGTTCTATCTAATCTAATCTATATACATATTTGTATATACATATACATCCAGAGATGTTTCCATCCAGGTAGAGACTAAGAGGCTAAAAATAAGAATTTATGATCGCGACAAAACCATGGACGCCTGGATCATAAATCTGTCAATATTTATCGGTACAGAACCATATTTGTCTTTCCTTCTGCTCATGATATCTGCCATGATTAATCGAGTAGTTACACTCAAAGTTTATCATCCCCATTTGCGTAAATTGTAAAAAGATGATTTAAAAGCACCAATTTTGGGTCCTGAAACCTCTTGGGTGTTGCATTCTGCTATGATCATGTTAAAAACAAGTTGTTTGACCTCTGCATTAGTCACACTAACTCAATTATTCAACCCTTTCCAGCAGTATGCAACATACAGACTGTAATCAGGGTCACAAGAGGAGATGGGACAATCACAGGAAACAAGGATGCACTGCATTAATGTGATTCCCTTTCTCCATCTCATCAAACACGCACACACACACGTTCAAGGAGGATCATGAAACAGAACACCGAGGGCCCTCTCTGTGCATGTTAAACAATACCCTGACTGTCAACAATCAGGCATAAATTAGCAGCCGTGGCCTCTACTGTATTTATTCTGGTAATTACCTCCCAGGAGGGCGCACACACACAAACACTTGAAGACGCCACAGTGTGGCTCGACGCACTTGCACTGCACCAGCCCGTCGCCTCGGAGCACGTGAGTGAAGGGGGGGTAGCGCAGACATCCCATCAACAACTCGGGTGTGTATGTGTGTGGAAGCATATGCGTGCGAGCCGAAGAATTATTTGCCTCTTTGATTGCATTTGAGAGCTTTAAACCGTATAAATGAACGCGCTGATTAAAGCTCATCATTCGCTTCCATTAGGGGACAGCAACCTCGGAGACAGATAGTGACGGATTGATTGACAGTTCTGAAAAGAGTACAGATTCGGATATCAGAGTTCAATAAAACGTGACAAAGAAGAGCGAGGGATACGGAGTGAGGGAGAGGGAGACAGGAGGGGAGGAGGATGAGAGACACGGGAGCGAGAGAGGGAGACAGGGACACGGGCAGTGACAGCCACATGAAATCTCATCTCCATTTTTGACAATGGGGGAACCGTCTGAAGAGCGCAGAACAGAGGGAGGAATTTAACGGCTTTCATCTTGTCATAATTATCTCCAAGAAGCCACATGAAAGGGAAAATCTGTGTTTTTTGTTTATAAATTAGAGAACAAGGACATTTTCTGTGTCAACTTTGATGGCATTTTTCCTCTGTGCATGGCTGAGCAGTCCTGAGCTAATGATCCCGTCTCTTCTTAAAGGAAAAAAGCGCTGATGAAAATTGCAATAAAAACGACACTAAACACAATTTAGCAAATGAACGGAGAGCCGAAGTGTCAAAACTCAGAGAGCATCATTATCAAAATTGCTTCAATTGTTGTGCACTCAAACATCAGTGGGTTCATCAGTGATTCACATCAGTGGCGTCCGTGAAAACAAACTGAACATGAGCAGATGGAGGGGGCAACAGGAAGTGATATTTGAGGCCAAGCCAAGCCTGATGGGCCTAAACTTGTAGTTTTCTGTGTTGTGGAGCTGGCTGTCTAAACCCAGCTTGAATTGTTATAGGCTCTGCTCAGTGACTGGCTCCGCTGTCCATCGGCTGCTCGAGAGTTTGAGCCCTATGTGTGCTTTCACATGTTGACTTAACCCTAAGGAAAGACTCTTCACTGGTCTTGTATTGTTGGTGTGCAGCTGTGGACCTGCATCGCTCCAAGTACAACAACTGCTATTATTTCTGCTTTCTATTAGCCCGATTCTATTATCAATATAGTTCATAATTAGAGCACAAATACGGTGGGCCAAACTGAGCATCAAAATGGAGAATCAACGTGATTTAAGTTGATTTGTTGGTGCCACCTGGGCTGGTCTATCAGGTGTTATCAGCTCTACTAATACTCAAGTAGTACTTGTATAGCTTTGAGTTTTCACTAGTATTTTTTTTTAAGTCTACTAGTACTACTAGTAACACAAAATTGTCTACTAGAAGACGATTTTGCTTTACTACTAAGGTCTACTTGGGCACTAGAACACCAAAAGCCTTTACTAGTAAAACAGTTTTTTTGTTTATTAGTACTACAATAAACTAAAAATATCCCACTCGTAGTACTAGTAGACTGTTCTTAGTCTACTTGTAGTACTAGTAAAGCCAAAAGATTCACTAGTAGTTCTAGTAGACCTAATGCAAATGTAGTGGGAGGGATTATTACCAAATGCAGCACCTGATTGGTTGTAATATTTTCGAAGGCCAATGGGAAGCCTGAATTTGCTTTTTCCTCGTCCTCATATTTGCATAAAAGGGTTACTGGTAGTATTAGTGAACATTTCTAATTCTACCAGTAGTACCATTTAGACCCAAAACAGTCTACTAGTAGTATTACTGAACATTTTTCAATCTACTAGAAGTACTAATGACACTTTTTGCCTGTCTAGTAAAGTCTTCTTGTGCACTAGTTGACCAAAATTGAGTACATGTTCTCCAAATTTGAGTACTAGTAGAGCTAAAAAAGGCTGATATCACAGATAACAATTTTATGCTCCAACAGCTTTCCATTCTGGTCTGACTACTAGGATTTTCACACACAGCCGTCTCTATGGTTAACAGAGAATGGTCAGAAAAAAAGAAAATATGCAGTGAGTCACAGTTCTTGCTGATGCCAAAGGTCAGAGGAGAATGGCCAGAGTTGTTCATTTAAAGGAAGTTTAAATGAACAAACGAGCTGAGCTCCCTTCTTGGTGTACCCCTCTGGAGTAAAAGTGTCTGGTCTGACTCTTAGTGGGTGAAGCAGTTATTTCTCCAAAGCTCAAACATCATTAAAAAGTGCCAGGGTTATTTCTATGATCCATGCAGTATGGGCAGATCAACAAATGGAGGCAGAAACCAACGGCAACAGCGATCAATAGTTCCCATAAAGACACACAGGAGCACTCTGAGTATCCATCAATCTCCAGCCTCAGACAGGGAGTTAACCACAAACGGGAAATAATAACTGCATGGGTTAGTCTGAGCCTTGTTCTCACATCTATTTCTCTCAGTGACAATATGTACTCCTCAAATAAAGTGTATAAATGCTATTTCCGTCGATAATTCCTCCTCTTTAATAAAACCAGTTGGTACTGTGTTTTATATCACTGGATAGCCTGATTAGTCATCTGTACAACGAGGTACAACTTGTAAGGATTGTGCAATCATGGAAAGAGCAACAGAGCTAAACATGTGGGTAGCGCCCCCCCAGAATGGACCAAAATGCCCTCTTCCCTTGGCAGGAGGCCTGCAGTTCCTCAGTGAAGCAATGGTATTTTGGCAAATGTTATGAGTGGTACCAAGAAGTTTAGATGTGTTGTTCGTACCACAAAAGCACAATCCTTACAAGTTGTACTCATTGTAAAGGTGAGTAATCTGTGAGGATTCAGTGAATCCTCAGCAGTCTGCTCTCCCCCTCCCTCTCAGACTCTCTCTCACCTTTCCCTGCCTGGGCGGAGTCCACCGCTCAGCAGCTGCAGCACCTGTTTCCTGTTCACCTCATCAACTCCCCTACTTAAGACGGCTCCTGAGATGACTTCTTCGCAGGGAGAATTGCACACTTACCCTCGGTTTGTGCTAGTCTCGTCTCTATGCTCTGCAGCTCTCGCAGTTTTGGCTCTCAGCCTTCCCTCCCCGTCCAGGGGCGTACTTATGCCTTTCGAGGCCTTGCTGTTTCTCTGTGTTGTTGTTTACTGGATACTAATCCTCTGTCTCTGCTCCCTTTTTCCAGGTCTCCACGAGCCCTCACCACCGCTGCCCTTTTTCACTGTTTCACTTGCCTGTGTTTGTGCTCAGGAGCCCGGCTACAATAAAACCTGTTCAAACTTTCCTCCTGCTTCTTCCTTTGAGCTTTTGGGTCCAACATTGAAAACACTAGGGTCGTACCTTGACAGAATCAGGCTTTCCAATAGTATAAAAGTACAATACCATTTGGTATTATTAAAGGGAAGAAATAATCGACCAATATAACATATCCAAACTTTAAGAGGAAGTATACTATTACTCCACCAAGTGGGTATTTATCCTGCTTTAAACTTTTAATTAAACAAAGTCAGAAAAACTAATCAACTTTCCAACAAATTGACAGGAACTACATCGCTCAAAAAAACTTTGGATTTTAAAATTAGTCTGAAGAGCTTTAAGTGCAATGAAAAATGCCTTATTCCAACTCAAAGACCAGTTCATATTTGAGGACATTATCTAGGGCTAGGTATTGTAATGTGTTAAAGAACTTCTTCTGAATTGAGATCTACGGAGGGCATTATGCTTACATACGTTTAATTTATGTTGATTTGAATAAAATATATGTATTTGTTAAGCAGGGCTGCTTTTGGTCAACTGTACATCAATGTTGCCAAGTCAAGACAGTGTGAATGGTGTCATCTGCAATACTTGATTTTGTTTAACTCTTGTAGCTCAAGGCTATTTTTGTACTTTTTTCAGTCTGCCTGGATTTTCATTTTTATAATGCATGTACAACATCATTCGTTCCAAGCAGGGTCAAGGAAAAGTAGTAATTTTTAGAACAACCAGAATATTTGTGCTGCAATGATGTAAGACTGATGTGTCTTAAGTTGTCTGATTATAGAGACAAAGCCGTTTCACATCTGAATATGGTTCCGTAAAGCCTTGGTAATTGGGAGAACACAAGCATCGTATGCAATGAAACAAACAGCAAAAATAATTTACATTTTCACTTATTTCTCAAAACGTTTTTTCTTTTTTTTACTTCAATTAGTCTTTTGTGCCACTTTAAATGAATTAATGTATTAAATGTTACAATGGGCCACATAATATTATCTCTCTAATTCTTTTGGCAACACACATATTCTCACTTTGTCTCATGTTGACTTTTGGTTGCTCTTAAAAAAAGATAGCTGTCACGAAAACAGGGGAAAAAGACATTTGGTGCATGTGATTGGTCAATAGATTGTCAGGAAGTTATCACATTCTCTAAGGGTCAAAATGGAAGGCTTATACCACCATTGCAACATTTTCACTAAAAGAAAATTGGGTAAAAAAAAAATCACATATTACAGATTTAAGAGTGTTAATGTGACAATATTTTTGACAATTATTTTTTCTGTATTTCTGTGCACCATCAGGAAAAAAAATCTGTTTATAATTTTGGTCAAGTCAAAATAATTTCAACCTAGTTCATGCAAAAGTATTTTAAAATCTTTTATCAAACTTGAAATGATGTTTGATTTCCTGTCATGAACTATTTTTTGTTGGCATCTTGTCGTACTCACCAACATTTTCTTCTTCTTCATCATCTTCCTCTTCATTTGAATTTCCAACGCTTCACATTGCTGCCTCTCTCAGGTCGACGTGGAGGCCATTAAAGTTCTCTGATTCTCAAAGAGTAATCCTGTGGATGATCTGAAGCACCGGACTGCATTTTCCATCAGTGACTTGTTCCCATGAGGATTTATCGGATTTTTCAAAGTCTTCGTATGGATGCCAAGTTTTTCTGCTTCCTTTGCTCCATGTATAAGTTTCAGTCTAACAGAACGTGTTTCACTGCTTGTTGCTGCTTACATTGTCTGCAGAGTCCATTCTCATGTTTGCCAATCAAACATTATGAATGTCCACACTTCCTGTAAATACTCTGACATCATAGACATAATAAAGAGTGGACGCCACATCGGCCGCTACTACCTATTGGCGCTGGTGAGCCGTTGGGCCACCATCTTGGTCCGGTCAGCCGCTCCATTCAGTGTAGTCTATTTGGCAGGCGCAATGAAGTGTCAGCGCATTTAATCAATCGTAACTCCCTGAATACTACAATGATTATCACGTTTTTTTCTGTACGTCATACAAGAGGGTATGATATAGGACACATGTATCTTATATCATACCTACATGTATGACATGACATAGTGAACAATGACACGCTAGATGTCATGCCAATGACATCTAGCGTTCAGATTTTGGAATGAGTCCGTCCATTACTAAAACACCACATCACTAAGCGACGAGAGTGAAGACCAAAAAGGATCATGAACAGGGCATCATGTACAACAGTTACGAGGTGAGGGTTTTTTCATTCATATTTGTAACTATTATTATTTTTATAGATTATAGGTCAGTAAAGATGATGATTATAAGTTTTGTAAACTTTTAGACTCGTATTCAAAAATCGCGTTTCGCTCTTTTTGTCCCCAAAACCCACCAGTAGACAACATGGCGGATCGTTATGTCTGCCTCCACAAAGGGGAGATCCACGGTACATAAATATAAAAAGCTTTTTCTAACTTAATAAAAAGAAAATGAAAGTTTTATGGGGAGGATTGTACACTTACTTCGACTGACTTTACATACAAATAGAATCATTATATCCTATATTCACCGTTTCTGTTTGGCGAAATGCTGCCAGCTTCTACACACTACACCTTTAAATGGTGACTCTAAATTGCCCTCAGTTATGGGTGTGAGCATGAATGATTGTTCATCTCTCTATGTGGCCCAGCGATTGGCCTGTGTCTGGTCCAGGGTGTACCCCGCCTCTCGCCCAATGACAGCTGGGATAGGCCCGAGCCCCCTGTGACCCTGAAAAGGATAACAGATGATGGATGGATGGATGAATTCTCCACAGTTCTGTTACATGTGCACTGACAAATGAAGCCGTATGAACCTTCATCCAGACACTGACCAATGAGAGCCAGCTGGCCCTGAATCAGTCCAGCCCACCTTCCCCACACTTCCTCCATCAGCCTGCCAACTGCTGAGCCGTAGCAAAAAGGTTTACCAAAGAAACACTTCATAAAACTGTCTGTCATCTATCACGTCGCTCGCACACAAACATCCCATGTTCTCTGACCGCTCTCCAGAGCTACCTCTGTGAACCAAGAGTGTATTTCTAACAGCTGAAGCAATCAGCGCAGCCTAATGTGGCCAGAAAGGATGTGAGGTTGATCCAAAACATGCACGAGGCAGACCGAATCTAATTAATGTTTATTAAGAGTCAAAGCAAGGGGAACAGCCAGGTTAACTTCTGCTACTGAGATCTGAAATCCTGATGACTCAAACTGAACCGCTCCAGCGTTCATTCTGAGCCAGTCGCCGTGTTGTGTTGTGCACAGTGTTTAAAGAGAGCACAAGGACGCTCAAAGTGAGCCGTATGTTCTCACTCTCTGCACATAAGGCGGCAAAATCTTGGCTCATCCATCACTGCCTGGTTAGAGAGGAGCTGAGGAGGGGCAACGGATCACAGCAACACCATGTAGGAATACCAACACAGATGGACAGAGAAGCAGAATCCTCTCCTCATGTATGGTGCTGAAGTTTGTGTAGTTTATGGGACGCCTGCCAGAGCTCAACACTCACATCTGGGGAGAAGGTGAACCATTCGTCCATCGGGCTTGAGCCCAGCTGCAGCAGCCACTTGTTGATGTGTCCTTGGGCAAGACACTCAACCTTAAATTGCTCCCACTGTACAAAAGAGAGTGTAAAAGTGATTCGCTAATACTGACAAACTGACAAAGAAATGTCAACTTTCAAAGTGTGAATGTGTGAATGTGTAGGTGTCACCTGTAGAGTACAAGTGCTTTAAGTAGTCAGATCATTAGAAAAGTTCAATTCAAGCTCAAAAGACTAAAACTGCTCATAGATCACAACCCTCCAAAAGGCATTCCTGACATTCTTAGCTGGTTGATCAGCAAAAATGATTTCTTCTTCCTGGCATGAAGAAGAAATTAAGGAATTCTAACCGAAGAAGATGACGTCTTTGCCAGCGTTCGTATATCTGTTTGTTAGCAAGATATCTCGAAAAGTTACAAATGGATTTTGCTGATACTTTCAGAGAATGTTTATCTTTGTTAACATGGCGAGATAAGGCAGTTTTCCACATGTTTGTGAAAGCAATGGTCCCCAGAGGTTTCTGGTCTTGGAGCACCTTGCGTGATTAAGTCCGAAATTTACCAAAAAATAAAGGAGTAAAACATACAAACGTGATTGTAAAGAGTTTATACTTTGTAATAAAGTGATCTGAATTCAAAACATACTTCCGATTAAAAAAAGAAAATCAAAAATACTCTGAGGGACTTGAAGAAATATAATTTTGCAAAGGAAAATATGCATTACCATAATTTGGTCTTTGAAGTAACTCAGAGAGGTTTTGAGGTTGCACTTAAAAAAGATCAGCACTGCGAGCTATCAATGACTCATGCATGACAAAAAACAACAAAAGAAAATTTCAATATCTTGAAGGCATGATGGGAAATTTTGCTCACGAATAAAAATCAACAGAAGAAAGAAGGATAAAATTCAGAAGCAAACTAGAAGTGTTCAAAGAGCAAAACCCTCCTCAGAGGCATTTCTGTGATCTCATCCAAGCTATCTACAAAAAAAATGTAGAAAACTGAACCCTGTCTGGAAATGTTAACAAATCTTTCCAAAAACTCTTGGATCCACATCTGGATTAGGATCACCACCAAGATCATATCACTTTTTTCTTGTGCCATGACCAACATTCCCTAAAAATGTAACCAAAATTGGTTAAGTTTGCCTGGCAGCAAAACCATAACCCCTGTGGTGGAGGTAATTATATAGACAAAGAACTTTAGCGTAACTACTCAAAAATGTTGAAATATTTCAAGGGACAAGTCACTATACTTTGCTATATTTATAGTTTATATCTTCCTCTATTCTTAACTGTAATGCCCTATTCATGCATTTATTACTTCTATTATTTTTACTATTTTTATTCTACTATAACTTTAGTTATTTTTTATATTATCTCTAGTTTTAGTGTTTTTAACATTCACTGCTTTATCACTATGAACTCATTATAGCATTTCCTCAGTTCCTCACTCCCACAGTTCTGATTAATTTTTGGTCTTTAACTAGTTCTATTATTGTCCAATATGAGTTTGTTTCTTCTTATTGATTATTTTGTTTGACTGACTAGTTGATTGATTGTCTGATATTGGAAAGTACTAGTCTGTAAGATTGAGGGTTCAAACCCAGCTCCAGCTATCACATGTCGATGTGTCCTTGGGCAAAACACTTAACCCCAAGTTGCTCACACTGTCTGTGGTGTGTAAATGGGTGTGAAAGGACATAAATGCGTTTGCCAATACTGATGGACAACTTCTGTAGACTCAGAATAGGGGCGAGCGATATGACCTAAAAGTAAAATCTCTCTTTTTTTTTTTTTTACAAAACTTGATTTACGATTTTAATCAATTTTTTCCCTCTCAAAAAAAGAAAAACAAAGCCTCTCCAAGTGACAGAAAAGTTACACGAATTAAGTTTTCCCTTTGTTATCAAAACTTATTCAAAACTAAACAGACTTTCCCTCTTATAGTCAAAATGTATGCTGAAATGTTTTCATAAAATGTTGATTATGTAGTTCGAACGTAGGGAGGCCTGTCTATATAAACAGTGAAGGATGAGCTATTTTCACAGTCTAGTAACATGGAACCATGAATTAAAATAGAATAATTTAATTTCATAAAATTAAATAAATTAAAGCCTCAACATATGCTTGTGCAAATCCTGACAAGGCCTATCATCATGAAAACTGGACATTTTCAGAAATTAAAAAAATTCAAACAACAAGTTACGATTGGAATAAGTAGAGAGAAATCATTCTTAAATCTCCTGCAGCAAATAATTCAAATTAATCGATTAAACTGATATATTGGCCCTAACTTAGAACCATCAGTGAGTGGATTGAGAGTGAATGTGTGGATGTGACCTGTGAGGTGAAAATGTTTTGAGTGATTAGAAAGACTAGAAAAGTGTTATAAAAGTCCAAGTCCATTTGCGAAGATACTCCAAAGTAGCAGGGTCCTAAAAAATATGTGTTATTTTTTTCCCCCAAATTCCGTTTTAGTTTTTCGCATATTCTGTCTTTTCCAATTTAATTTTTGGGGAATTTGGTTTTTAGTATGTTACGTAAATAAAACCCGAGACACAGTATAAAGTAATGAAATATAATCACTCACTCTTTAGGTAGTCCCTACACATATTTTATGGGTTCAGTCAACAGTATGCTGACAAAAATTGAAGAACATTTGATCACCTGACACATAGTAATTGTTGGGAAACTGCTCTGCCCTGTACTTTGGAGTTGGAGTTTAGTTGGGTTGGGTTAGTCGGGCGTTTCGACATGTTGGCATCGTTAATGAGGGGAGGGGGAGGGGAAGTGAAGCGTTCATTTTTATTCAGAAAAAAAAGCTTTTCTGTAAAATGTCGTCCGTTTCTGTGATATTCCGTGTTATATTGAATTACCCGTTTAATGCCCAATCCCGTGATTCTGTCCACGATTCAATGATCATGGATTTTAGAGGGTCCCAAAGTAGCTCTTGTTGTTTTCTCTGTTTGATCAATTGGCATGGCACTAAACATCACAATCTTTTGGGATTTTGAGAGCGCTCCCTCACGCAGGAATCACTTCCTGACCCCCACCCGGAGTTCACCACAGTGATATGAGGTCATCTAAAAACTCTATTGTGAGGATGTTGAATATCTGCTCTCTGTCCTTCTGTCCACTCTCTTCTGGTCAGCCTTCTCCAGCCATCTGTCCATGTTGCAGAGGTCAGCAGAGGTCAGGCTTCTCAGGTTTAAGTATTGTCTCAGATAGGCAGACAGCTTCTGTCTCAAAAATTCACACACGTCCACAGTTTAACTTCAACTCCAAAACATGTCAAGAATTACGGACATTCACCCTGAATAAACTTTTACAAGTTGCTTGGCTGGTTTACGCTCCAGAAAAATAAGTCAAACTGCTAAAATTCTGCTCCACCCTGACCAAAATAAATATAAAGAGAGCTCGGGAAGATTGCATAGAGCGAGGGGGAAATATCCAGAGACATCATGCAATATGTAAATCACTCTACAGCGGGGAGGCCGAGGGGCCACGAAGATCTGCGGGTGTTATACAACCAAACAGAAACCAAAACAACTCAGCAAAACAGCCTCGAAAAGTTGTCTGCGGAAATTAGACAAACAAGCAGCAATAAAGCAGCCAGGGAACACGCTCAAGGTTTTCCTCTTGACTTGGCGGTCGTACACGTTTTGTTTCACCAACACCTCTTAGCCCGCTTCTCTTTTTTCGCCTTAATTGCAGTTTACAGGGAAAGGGTAATCACTTGTGAAACAGGGCGTGTTATTTTCTTGCCCAGAGTGTGAATCCTAAGCAGGCCAATCGCCGGCTCCATCGCTCCATCTCTCCGCCGGCTGAATCCTAATGGCTGGATGGAGAGAAGGAAGGAGCGCGGGGAGCGGGGAAGGAGAGAGAGAGGAGGCTGACAGCGGGGCTTGACATGGGCATTAAATCATGCCCCGAGGAATCCTCCATCCACGGGCTCCTGACAGCCGCGCTGTCATCACGGCCAGGCCACTTCCTATGCCTCTTGACAACACTGGAGCAGAATTAGTCAGAGCATCAGATGTAAATTGGCGCTGTTCAAGGATGATAATGAGCACCAAGATACATGTCGGTGTCACTGACGGGACGCCATCATGATTGGCTGTCCCTCACACCGCGCTCCATTAGGTCTAATGGTATTCAGGCCAGGTACGGGCGGAGGGCGGGAGGAAGTGAGGGAGGAGGTGGGGGCTAGAAGGGGTGGACAGGGAGAAAGTTTTCTGTTGTGATCAGTTTGTTCTGTTTGTGCGTGTTTACTCTCTGCAGGACCCTGTGGACAGAGTGAGGGGAGTTTGAGGAGGGTCCGCATAGTCAGTGCAGTCAGCCGGCCGCTCAGTGGATAGGCTGTCGTCTCCTGTGTGTCATACATGAAGATATGTTTTATGATCAGTCAAAGATATTCAACCAGAATCAGAAACACTTTATCAATCCCAAAGTGGAAATTTGGTTGTTTCAGTTGCTCTTATACACAGTACAGAGGTCAGAAAACTCAAGATATAGACATTAATATAGATATAAGTCTAAATTTAAATAGAAATAAGCCAAAAAAAGCAGAATATTTTAAGACATAACAATTCAATACAAAGAAAGAATAAAGAATAAAATTAGAGGAAGTGAGAAGCACAAAGAATTGACTCAATTAACAATATATACAAATGTTGCGCATACACTGAGTATTGCACTTAAAGGGATATTTCAGTATTTCAGTAAGTTGAGTTGTATCAGGCACTCCAGTGACTCCATTAACAAGTGAGTCAAAGGGCTCCCAGCAGTGCTGTACCTTTAAGAAGAGCAAGCTCAGACTACCAGTAAGGTACACTGCTGTAAACAGGGTACAGTTATTTCATGTAATTGTGCGAGTTTTACTTTAAAATCAGGCGGCAACCACTGAGGCTGAGAAAGGAGGTCTATGCGAAAGTCCTAACATCTATAGTACCCTTAGTGTCCACTTGAGGCTGGCTGCAGAATCCTGACACCTTAATGATTGTGTGCAGGTAAAAGATGTTTTTTATAGCCTAAATGCTTATCAACAGAGCACTGGTTAAAAAAAGGGCCTTTGGCTAAATACATAACATCTGTGTGCTTTCACTGTACAGAAAATTATTTTTTTGGTATCATGCCTGTTTTTGTTTTATTAAGGATTTCTTGACGATTTCCAGTTTTGGAATGCAGAGTTGCTATTGGTCAGATGGCCTTATATCCTGCCTCAACATGGCCTCTCTGTCTGTGAGTTGTTAAGCTAAAGTTCAGTTGAAGTGATGTACAGTATGGCAACATCTATTACAAGGCATTCACAGCTTTCCAGAGACTCCTATGATAATCAAACGGCTGATGTCAAATGGCTTTGTTAAGTTCTTTTACAGTCTGTGGTAAGAACGAGCGCCTAAACTATGTACAATTTGGTGAAACTAATTTCATAAAGCTTGTAGGGAAAAAAAACTAAACATGTATTACTAGATACCATAACCTTAAAGAAGCCATGTTGAACAGGTATGAATGTGGTGTGCCTTGAGATTTTGGCTTAAACTTTGGTGTGCCTTTGGTTGTAAAACATTGAAACCTTCTGCAATACCTGTTGGATCTGTAGGAGCATGACATCACAGATTTGCAGCAAAGGAATCTACAGAAGGCATGATGCTGCCATGTCAAGATGGACCAAAATCTTTCAGAATTTTTTCAGCACCTTCTTGCATATATGAAATAAAGAATTGAGGCAGTTGTGCAGTCAAAACAGGGTCCAACTGAGTTGTCACTGAGTGTACTTCTAATGAATGACGGGTAGTAATGGTCAATTCCTTAACATCTAAAGGATTGATTTTTCCATCACATATCCATTGAATGAACTAGATTTGAGGTCATTTTTACTTTACAATAAAGGGCAGCAGTGGGTAATTCTAGGCATTGAGGGATTAGTTACAAAATGTGTGCAAAATTGTTGGTACCCTTTCATTAAAGATAGAAAACCCACAATGGTCACTGAAATAACTTGAAACTGACAAAAGTAAGAATAAATAAAAATTGACTGAAAATTAACTCATGAAAATCAGACATTGCTTTTGAATTGTGGTTCAACAGAATCATTTTGAAAAACAAAATAATGAAAATGGCCTGGACAAAAATGACGGTACCCTTAACTTAATACTTTGTTGCACAACCTCTTGAGGCAATCACTGCAACCAGGCAATTTCTGTGACTCTCAATGACACTTCTGCCCCTGTCGACAGGTATTTTGGCCCACTCCTCATGAGCAAACTGCTCCAGCTGTCTCAGGTTTGAAGGGTGTCTTCTCCAGACTGCATGTTTCAGCTCCTTCCACAAATGTTCAATAGGATTTAGATCAGGGCTCATAGAAGGCCACTTCAGAATAGTCCAATGTTTTGTTCTGAGCCATTCTTGGGTGTTTTTAGCTGTGTTTTGGGTCGTTATACTGTTGGAGGACCCATGACCTGTGACTGAGACCAAGCTTTCTGACAATGGGCAGCACATTTCGCTCCAGAATGCCCTGATAGTCTTGAGATTTCATTGTACCCTGCACAGATTCAAGACACCCTGTGCTAGATGCAGCAAAGTAGCCCCTGAACATAACTGAGCCTCCTCCATGTTTCACAGTAGGTACAGTGTTCTTTTCTTTGTATGCTTCACTTTTGCATCTGTGAACACAGAGCTGATGTGACTTGCCAAAAAGCTCCAGTTTTGTTTCATCTGTCCAAAGGACATTCTCCCAGAAGCTTTGTGGCTTGTCAATGTGCATTTTCGCAAATTCCACTCTCACTTTTTTATGATTTGCTTTCAACAGTGGTGTCCTCCATTAAGTCCACTTTGGCTCAAACAGTGACGGATGGTGTGATCTGATTCTGATGTACCTTGACCTTGGAGTTCACCTCTAATCTCTTTGTAAGTTGTTCTGGGCTTTTTGGTTACCATTTGTATTATCTTTCTCTTCAATTTGTCATCAATTTTCCTCTTGCGGCCACATCCAGGGAGGTTGGCTACAGTCTTGTGGACCTTAAACTTCTGAATAATATGTGCAACTGTAGTCACAGGAACATCAAACTGCTTGGAAATTGTCTTATAGCCTTCACCTTTAACATGTTTGTCTATAATTTTCTTTCTAATCTCCTGAGCTTAGACTTCCTTAGCTTTGTCTGGCTCATGTCTACTGTGGTCCACACCATGATACCAAACAGCACAGTGACTACTTTTCACCCTTTAAATAGGCAGACTGACTGATTACAAGTTTGAAGACATCTGTGATGCTAATTACAGGACACACCTGAGTTTAACATGTCCCTATAGTCAAGTCATTTTCAATCTTCTCTTGGGGTACCATCATTTTTGTCCAGGCCATTTCCATTATTTTGTTTTTTTAAATTATTCTGTTAAACCACAATTCAAAATCAATGTCTCATTTTCATTAGTTAATTTTCAGTAAATTTTTATGTATTATTACTTTTGTCACTTTCAAGTTATTTCAGTGACCATTGTGGGTTTTTATTTCTTTAACACAGGAGTACCAACAATTCTGCACACATCTGTAGTTTTGCCTTGCAAAATGTAAGTAATCTGCTGTTTTTCTACCATAATCTCACATTTTTGATGCAATATTATCAGCGTGAGTCCTCAGTCTGGAATTCGAGGGGGAAAAGTCATAACATCTCTGGTTTAAATATCAAAATCCATCAAGTCAGTTGCCATGAACCTCATCATGTGTTGTGTTTTCATGCCTCCTGGTGCCATCACCAATATACCACCTGTCCAAGAAGTCACCGGTCTGATCCCAGTCTGAACTGGTAAAAAAAAATCCACTCTAAAAATTTTCCAACCCATTCAGAGAAACTCTTCCTAGTTTCCCCTCTCTTGGTGCAGTCTGTATGCATACGGTGTGTACAGCTTGCTAACATAATGCAGTAATAGTTGCCTGTGTGCCCATGCCGAGGATGAGCCAGCCACTGCCTGCCCCAGATGCATACATTTCCCATAATGAGGCAGGTGGCCTCGACAGACGGCTCGGTCGTTGTGGGTGACACGGCGTACACCGCGGCTCTGGGCATCTGACTGACAGACAGTGCCAGTCCCTTTTCCTCCTCTGCACTCGCTCTTTCTCTCTCTTTCAATACATGTCTTCCCTCGCTCCCCCTTGTTCTGTTTTCTGACTTTGTGTTTTTGTGTGTGTGTCTCTGCTGCTTTGTTTCACGGTGGGGTTGGAGTGAATTCCTCCGCTCTGCCGCAATTTCAAATGAAGATAGCTGAAGGTCATTAATTGAACTCCCGCCGCTGTAACAGGGTAAAACTCACTGTAATTAAGAGTGAATAAATAATTGATTATGTATATTTTCTTGTAATTGGCTCCTCGTTACCCTTCTACACGCTGAA
The DNA here is from genome assembly GCA_037902135.1 of Cetoscarus ocellatus. Classification (NCBI taxonomy): domain Eukaryota; kingdom Metazoa; phylum Chordata; class Actinopteri; order Labriformes; family Labridae; genus Cetoscarus; species Cetoscarus ocellatus. The sequence continues at coordinate 489,870 of JBAMNC010000693.1, read as the reverse complement.
TGCTAATTGATGCTGGGAGTTAATTATCATTTCACTGTGAAGTTGGAGGTTTATCTAGAGAGATGTTGAAGATGAAGGTCCTGTTATGACCATCTCTGAAAAAAATCCAAGGTCAAGCCCAAAAAGATTTAAAAGAGAGGAGGAGTGGTCAGGACTTGGAGTGATACAAAATGCCCCGGCAGCCACCTAATTGAGAGTATTTAGTGAACTAGCAGAGGAAGTGGTAAATGGCAAGGATTAAGCCAGAGGCCCTTAGCAAGAGGATCTATTAACAAGGATTCCCCAAGGCCTAACTAAAGACTTCAGATTAAGACTCCTATCTGAATGTAGATCCAGTAAGAGACGCCGCAAGCTGATTAAAAAAAAAAAAAAATTATATCTCCATCTTTGGATAAAATTACTTTCAGCAAGATACAATTATAGTGGTTAAATAGATAAAAAGTCAGATTACAGATGGTAAAAAGCTAATGGTGCATAAAGAAATGAACCATAAAGTCTGTGAACAGGAGAAACAAAGTGTATTTCATGTATCACAGAAGACTGTATTATCAACCATCAGGCTTCATTTTAGTGATAGAAAAATTAGTCAGGGTCCTATTGTATGCCTGGCACTAAGCATTTTTGCGTGAAGTGCATGTAACTTCACTAATTTCCACCTGATGCATGTTTTACCTATATGCCATGCAATCAAGCTGTTAAAATAGCAAATGATTGTGTGATTGTGCTTGTGCCCATCAGTGTATTTGTCTGTTAATGAGGAGTGATCAGCCACAAAGCTAGTGTTTTCAAGCTTGAGAATGCAGAAATTGACTGCACTGTATACACCTCCTTCTCCTGGTCTAACGCCTACAGTCTGTGGTCCAGAGTGTTTCTGCTATTTCGATATATCGAGATATCGACACACATCTGCAAGATCAAAACACACTTTACTGTGCTTGTTTCATTCACATGAGATGCAAAAATACACTCATCTACTGTTAAATATCAAATCATTTGTCGATAAATTCAGTTTAAAGTTCATACCAGTACAGAGCTGAAGTGTGGCTTTTTTGCAGTGCTCCTCGGAGTGCGCACTCCAGTGTGTGTAATACTCCCAGAAGCAAGAAAAACACAAAAAGGAATAAAGATTTTCATGCAACTAGAAGCTACATTTATAATACTTGTATGCATTCAGTAAATGTCACTTTAACTATGGTCGTAGATAATAAAACAAGCTGTCCAGTGTGTTTTATACAAGCAATAGAGCAGTGGCTCCAAATGGTGTGGCAAAGCACAGTGATGTGCTTTTTAGTACATCCATGATTTATCATAACAACTATACACCAAATAATGACTGAGTCTGTAACTTACTCTTCTTAAAATGCATCAGTTTCCTTATACAACTTCTAATTCTGTAACAAAAGAATCATTATGAATCAAAACAAGTCAGGTAACGCCATCTTTTGCAGTTCACCAAATTTGTGAGTGGGTCTAATAAATACTTTTTTGTCACTTAAAAAAATAGCTAACTTCATGATTGTGATCTGCCCACTTTTAAGGTTTGTTGCTGAATATTTGAAATTTCAAAAATTTTCAGTGAGTTCATGCCTAACTTTGTCAATGAATTTTTGATGAGTATCACAGTTGTATCACAGTTGTGTGGCAGGATAACAATTAACCAGCCGATAAACGATAATACACTTTAGAGATTATTTGGAATGGATAATCATATGTTGCTCCTTGAGATACTGGCTTATCTTTAGGTATGCCATGCTCAAAAAAAGTTATGCAAAGAAAATTATTAAATAAATGGCTTGAAGCCCACAGGTATTTAATATACAATAAACAGGACTATCATAAGCACAAAGAACTGTGATCCTGATGGCCTTTACTGGAGGTTTTAATGAATTAATGAGGTTTCAGTTTTACGCTCCTACGGAGGTGTCGGCACCTCTTCTCGGTCAATTCTTATACTCTGGAATGCTTCACTGAAAAAAAGCACTTTCATCTGGGCATTAAAAAATTTCATACAGTGTTCTTTGAGTATGAAGGCACAATGAAAGGACAGGAATCAGATAATCAGCTGAAATTTTGACTAAATAACTCACCCGTGGAAACAGCAAAACACCAGCCACCCAGTGTGAACTGATTTAGAGGGAATGAAAGCTGACACTCTGATGGGTTTGATCCATGTTAAAAAAACACCTATGTATAATCAAAGCTCATAATTAGTCCTTGCCTTACACCTGGCTTTGCAGTTAGAATTTGTGTTGCCACAATAGCAAAATATACACTGACAAACCAGCGGGCAGCAAGTGCTTTAAGATGATCAAGCTGTCAAAATAGGGCCCCAAGTCTATGGACTAAACCAAAGGTACATATAGTCCTGGATCGATGCAGAGGCCTACGCGATAATGCAACACAGGCCACAAGCCCTGTGACTGGTCTACAGCAGTGTTCCCCATGTCCTGATTATATGTCATACAATATAGTCATGGATCGCCTAAAGCCATAACCCAGCACACCGTCGGTCTCACTGCTCAGATTTTGGTTTACAGCATTTTTAAACATATATTCTGTGTTTTGAGACCAATTTCACAATCTCACTCCCCTCAGACTTTCCATTCTGCTCTAGATGCTGAACTAAAATGTGAAATGTCTTCACATTTTCTACACTGACACCAAAAATGGTACAGTACCAATTGTGTATATTTTTACATCTTTCAAAAGGGAGATTTGGACATATTTGTGGATGCAGCGTCTGAAATTTGTGTCCTTGGTTTAGCTTCGCATGGCAGCTGTTGACACCCGAGGGTTGTCGTTGAAGGAGACACGCTGTCAACTTCCAGGATGTGTGACTGTCTGGAGCATGTCAAAGTCCTGTAGAGCTAAATGCTCAGACACGATGTTTTTCTTCCTCTTATTTACCGAAAAAAAAGTGATACAGTTTATGACAGGTGCATAACATTTAATAGTTTAGCAAGCAAGGAGAACGTTAGCTCTGTGACACATCTTATTGAGACTGTAAGGTGCCTTTCAGCAAATAATAACTCGGACATATCGCCTCCTCTATTCAGGGGACCAAGCCTGTATGTGGATGTCTCCACCTGCAGAGCTCAAACTGGATACTGACTGGGATCAATTCAAACTCATATTAAAACTTTTTCTTAAAGGTGCCTTACTCTCATAGTCATGCACAATCATGTAAGTACACTATAACTTACACAGAGGTGCAGTAATGAGTGCTAAAACATGGGAATGAATTAGAATTTTAGCACATCTGCCATATCAGACCTCCATCTTTCGATAAAATTATTTGCAGCAAGATACAATTATAGTGACAAAAAAGATGAACTACAGCAAATATATGGCAAAAATATGGGAAAACATGGCAAAAATCCAGCAAAAGAACAGCAAGAAAACACTCCAGAATGATGATAATACTATTATTTACAATATTTTTTTACATTATTTACACAGAAAATACTGATAAACCAATGAAAAATCACTCACAAGTTTTGCTCTGAATCCTCTCACTCCGCTCTCTGGCTCAGCTCACTTCCCGCCCCTCCCCCTCAGGAAATTCAAGCATGCCTCTAGCGTAATGTACAGCATATATAAGTATATATCACTACACTTCTCAGTTTTCAGAATCCGTTGGAATTATTTGGGTAGCGTGGATACTTAAGGATTTGAGGTAATTTAAATCATGCATGTCTTTTTCTGTTGCCAGCGACAGCTTCATATTATTAGGGTTAATAAAGAAATGTGGTCCAGATCTGTTAGAACTGCTACTTAAGGTGTTAGCATCTATGCTAAACTCCATACAAGCAGTCAATTCCTGCTGTTATCTCGCTCTCAGCTACCACTTCCTCCTGCTCTAAAGGATGCTGATTAGGCTGTGCCACTATAGGCCACTCACAGCCATTGCTGATTGCAGCTTGGTAAAATGGATCTAGCAGATTACAGACAAATCTTTGTGCCGCAAAGTTAACTCAAGCATAAGCTCAAGAGAAATAATAAGATAGAATTACTACATAGATCTGGATTTGCCTCATGTCTGACTCTTACAGCTTTATCACCTTTAGCAAAAGGCCAAAAGGACTACAGGGCATTTTGGGGAAGTTGCATCTGATTTTTAACAATGATGTAAAACAATGTTAGACTGGCAATTGGCACAGCAATGAGTGCTAGCTTGGTGAGGTCACACTGCGTAAGTCTTTGTAGAAGAGGTAAGAGTTTGACAGAAAAGTTGTAAAATCAGTGATGCAAAGGTCAGTCAACTATAGTGTGGACTGATGCTTCTCACATGGTGTGGCGGGGGATACTGGTTGGCCTTGAGTGAAGTCAAGGTGTGTCTTGGGAATTTGTACAAGTATTGGCTAATGTTACAACTTTTTAACAGCTAACTATAAGTGCTCAGAGAGGTCAAATCTGCGCCAAGGTATTTCTGACAGTATTAGCTGAGCTATTTCCCCAAAATGTTGAAAACTGCCCTATCAGGCAGTACCCAACGCTGATCCAAATGGCAACTGCACTGGTTCAGATTCTTTAAGTTGTTTCAACTCTTAAAACTCCTCTTAAAAAGGCTTCTTCAGTTCTCAGAGTTTACTGGGGAAGAGCTGAAAATAAAAAGCAGACCACTGATATGCAAATGATCCTAGTTTCCCCTTGGAGGCGTGGTTGGGCAGTTCCTGGGTTTACTGGATCACTTGCTGATTGGTCCTCTGATCTCTTGTGGAGGTGTTGCTTGAATTTTTTTATGAAAGGAATCCAAAACTACAATATATATTTAGGGAAAAGAAAGGGTACCCCACATCTGTTCAGCTATGGTTTCTCCATCTTGACAAAAATGTCTTCCTTGATAGCTCAAACCAGCTGTCTTCTCTGGATAAAATGGAGACATTGCTGTCATCAAGAGAACTTCCTGTGTTCTTAAGATGTAGGTGAACCAGCCAGAGGAGGTGGCACTTCTATGCCGTGCCATATGTTTACTTAAAGGTTGTTTGGTTTCCCCGATGTACAGACTGTTGCCTCATTGCACCGAACGGCATAGACCACATTGATCTGTTTATGTCTGGGTATTTTGTCCTCAGGATGAACAAAATGTTGACATATCCTTAAAAAAAGGATATGAAGGAGCAGCTGGATTCCAATAACTGACAAAATCCCATCACTTCTCCCTTGTGCTATTGCCAGTATCCCCGAAAACTTCATCAAAATCCATTTAGCACTGTTTGAGTTATCTTGCTCAAAGACAAGCAAACAAACAAAAATGACGCTGGGAAGACCATAACCTCCTTATTGAAGGTAATTATTGAATTTTAAACTTAATCAATCAGTACTTTAGGTGCATACATTTCAAAATACAGAGGATTATTAAGGTAATATTTGAATCTGCAGTATTTGTGTTCAAATGTCATATATTATACCTTTAAATAAAGATATTTAAGCTTAAAAAATAAGGAAACAGAGTTTAATTTTAGCAATAACCCAAAAACCCACTGAAATAAACAAAAGCTTTTGTCAATGGTTGCCTCTAACTTCCAGGTTTGTCTCCAAAATTACATCATGCCTGTTCCACTCTATTGTTGTGAGAGAGGAAGAGGGCAGAAGTCTTGTGCTAAAATGCTGGCTCAGTCAGAACAGAGACAGCCATCGCCTTTTGCACCAGGCTTTTTTAATAGGCTAATAACACGTCCAACAGAGAACAAAGACCGCAGACTCGTCTTCACACTGCCTGCCTCACAGCACCCCTTCTGTCTGTCTGTTTGTCTGTCTGCCTGACTGAGGTGTCCTCTGACTTGCCTAAATTAATTTTCTACAACAGACCAGGCCTAGGGCAGCTGTGTCAGCATCTCAGTCTCTTGGAGAGGACTGGGTATATTTTTTTTTTTAGCCTGTCTGGTCTACAGACACTGATAATACACTGACAGTCCTGTCAGAGAACCAGAGGGCAGAGATGCTGCTCAGCTCCTCTTACAAACCTCTGTGTGATCAGCTGCCTCTGTGGAAGAGCCTTCAGAGGATAGGAAAACCAGAAAATGTTCACTTAGTGCTGTCTAACACTACTGGAATATTAGAGATACGAGAATATATCTTTGAGGCAGCTACATTTAGCTGGGATTTGATGCAGAGCCTGAATTGGATCTTGAACACACTGCAGTTTTGACCACTGAGGTGCTTTAATTGACAACAACACCAGAGTTTACTGTCTCTTTCTCCTCAAAGGGTGCTGATTTTTAAGAAAATCAGCTTGAGGCCTTGCAAAATGTTTACACCTGATGCCAGACTTGAAATCAGGCAAATCAAGCTTCTGTACAAGGTCATTTTGGGTTTGTTATTAACACCTGCCAACCTGCCAAATGCAGGTGGATTCCAGCTATGTCGGGCACCATGGAGACTCTTACTGGCCATATTGGTTGGTAAAATCAAGGCTGCACTGAGAAATGGCTGGGCCCTCATGTTCTAGATTAGAAGCACTGGTGCCTTCCTCCTCTGGCCAAAATTCCCTCCTTGCCTGGTTTATTGTTGGAGTCTTATCCTCTCACTGGTTACCCCTTTCATATTGTCCTATTTGCTGCCATCCCGACATTTATTCTGGTCTATAAATAAGCCATGAGCTCGAGGCTCTCTTTTCTCCCAACATCCATATCTCTTCTCAACAGTCGGAGTAATTATTCTCCTGCAATTGTTATATATCACTTTATATATTTTTCAACTTATTTTACAGCCACCAGTCTCTTATCTGTTATTGTTATCCTGCTTTTATCCATTGTTTTATTATCCTTATTGTTATTCAACCATTTTTACTTGTTTCTACTTATTGTAATGATCAGTGCACTTTAATCTTCTTGTGCAATAACTACTGACCATGCTTGTCGCCGACCTCTTGTTTATGTAACTTTTTTATATCATCTAGTGGTTTTTATGTATATCGTGTCCTTAGCCAGTAGCACTGCTGTCTAAGACAAATTTCCCACAAGGGACAATGAAGTTTATCCATCCAAAAATGCCAACACAAAGTCCAACACCGAGAGACCAGTGGTAAAGTCCCACTGACCTCTCAAAATTATTGAAGAAAAGCCCATTACATAATCAGAAAGCAGGGTATCATGTTTTAAAGTGGGCTCAATTCTAGCGAGAAGCCCATAAATTAATGTATATTTTTGTTTCCTGGATAGGAAATGTTAGTGTTTGGGTTAAAGCAAGTCTGGCTATAACTGCCTGAATTTCAGATGGACCACTCATTTAACATTTATTGGCCCCCAGATGAGGTTGGGCCCCAGAGAGCTTTCCCCTTCTTTCCCCCTTATGGGTAAAACTGACCAGTGTTCCCATAATTGATATGCCACCAAAAAGACAGGTGCTTCTCTTTAGCTGTGTGTGCTTCAATGTTAGTGGATTAGAAACTCTACTCACTCAGTTTGCTTATAAAGGAAGCAATCTTTCCCCTTATGACTGCAGGAAGGCTCAACCTCTTTGTGCATAGATGTAACACAAACTAGTCTGTTGGGTGCATCAAGCAAACAAAGAGCAAGGAAAGAGAAATTTTGACAGGGTACAGGAGGGATTTTGTTGGTTTTGTTTGACTTGTCTCACTTGGCAGAGCTGGTTTATCTGTTTAACATGGAAGAGATAGAGGAGCATTCATCTGTATCTGTGAGTAAAATAATTTACTTTCACTTTGAACATTAAGGGAGAAACTTTGTTGGGCTCACAGAGAGCTGCGTATTGATTAGCCTTTAAGACCGCCCCTCGTCAATACAAAGCACATCATGTTTGTTTCTCCAGCTGTGCGGTGGGAGCACTTGATGTGCTGTTTACAGGGGGAAGCGTAGGGCATAGAATTACTTTTTTAACAGACACAGTGTAGACAGCAGGTGTGCGATGCTGCGCGATGCAACACGACATCCAGCTCTCATGTTTAGTTCAGACACAGTGTGGCCACTTTTTCAGGCACACCTTGCCAGTATCAGGTTGTACCTATTTTTGCCTTCAGAACTCAGTTACCTCCACCAAGGCTGTTGTGGTTTTGCCAGCATCTGACTGTCTGTTAGGAAGATAAATCAGAAAGTTATGAACGGTTTTCATTTCAGGGAATTTTGGTCATGGCACAAGGGAGGAGTGACTAGATTTTTATGGTGATCTTAATCTGAATGTGGATCCAAGAATGTTTTTTAAGGATTTGTCAACATTGCGAGATAGGGCAGTTTTTACATTTTTTGGCAATAACTTCACCAACAATGTTGGAAAAACCTTGAAGTTTGTGCTCTTGTAGCACTTTTAGGTTTTATTATTATCAGTATCATTTGCTGTCAGTCATGATGCTTTAACTAGGGGGAATGGGCACTGGCCAAACATCTGTTTTGGCAGATTAGACCTTAACAGAAAATAAAAAAGACATTTTTTTTTTAATTCTTGCATCTTCTTATATTGCCTATAAATAAATTATGCCACATATTTCTGAAAGGAGGGTTTGATATGTGCAGGGTAGAGTGCTTCATTAAAGAAGCTTTCATTGACTGACTTATAAGGCAGAACAGAGCACAAGTTTTGTCTCATGTAGTAAAAGATTTGAGCCCATTTTATACGAGACTGCAAAGTGAGGTAAGCAATGCGTGTATTTTCTCCTAAGTGGTTGAGAGAAATACCTATTAACTAGGTAAATTAGTTATATATATTTCTGCTCTTCCTGTTTTTTTCTGCATAAGATGATCCGTATGGTATCATCTGTGAATTTGGTCTTCATTTAAAATCTTTTAAGGCCTTGTTTAGGGTGAAACTTTAAAAGGAGAAGCTCAGTGCAGGGAAAAGCAAAGCAATTTAAGATGTTGAACTATGAGCATGAGTAAATATCATATTCGCTGTCTGAACTGAGCTTTGAGCCCAGTGTAAGTGTAAGCTTGCAAAACACTGAATTTATCTTCAACAGAGCTCATTTTGGTAAGTTTTCCTCCATTGTTGTCTGTAAATATCATATTTTGTCTGTTCCTGGAAAGTCTGGGATTCAGTGTTGGTGCTTCTTCCCATCACCAGACAGCTGCATCATATTGTGCTGCAGCAACCAACACATTTTTCCTCTTTTTTTGTTTTTGGATGCGTTGTTTTTGTCTTTGAACGCTCCCTCCCCAGCGTCCTCCCGCTGCTTTCTGCATGTTTAATGTATCAGTCATTCAGGTGGGGAGTGACTGGTATGGCATTGTCTTTTAGAAGCTGAGAACTCTGTGTTTTCCAACTGCTGCGCCAGGTGTAACTGAAATTGACACGTCTTTCGATACACGCAGGAAATATGTTATTGGAAGAGACATCTTTTATTCTCCAGAACTTTACATCACACGCTATCTTGGCCGAGCGCTCTGATCTGGATCCCTCTGTGGATAAAGGGGAGGGGAGGGCTGCACATGTATGTGTGCGAGTGTGTGTATTAAATAAATAAGTCCAAAGGCAAATCGATTAACTTAGAAGTGAAGAAGTTTTCTGGGGAAAGTAGACAAGGAAAAGAGAAGAAGTTCTGTGGAAGTAGTGGAACAGAAACAGAGCATTTTATGTAGGATAATGATTGTATACGCTGCTGTGTTATGCATCAAATACACCAAGTTCAAAGTTCAGACTGTGGGAGGAGGTGAGCTCTGTATAATTTAATGGTTTCTTAAATTTTTGCAGGAAAAAAGCATGAGAGCAAAGACTGGGGAGAAAAGTCAGGCATGAACAGAATACAGTGAATGAGAGACAGAGGACAAAAGCTACGAAGAGTCAAAGGGCAGAGGAAGAGAGCAGCATAGAATTATCAGCAACGCCAGAAAGTTTCTCAACCGTTTCTGTTTGAAATGTAAGCTGCAAATGTCAAATACAGAATGCCTTTTCAGGGGTGGATGGAAATGCTGTATGAGTAGCCTTTTGAACAAGGTATGGTGGTTCAATAATGATACTGTACTTACGGGGATAGAACCATGTGGTTTGGTCACACTGAGTGTTTTATATTAAAGGTTGGATATTCACGCACAAGTGCTGTAAGCTGCAACAAGTGACATTTTCAGTTCACTGGTAGCTACTGATTGAAGTGCACGCTTTAGCTAAGATTACCTTAAAAGTTGAGAAACGCCATAACTTAAAATTTTTGGTCAAATTAAAGCAAACAGCACATGTACATTAACTGAGGTGTACTGTGAACACTGCATGTCGTGTGCACATGAGTGACTTTGCCCAGAGTGCCTGCATCCACAAACTTTTGAAACCAGGGTCTAGAGTGGAAAGTTTTGAAAATGCATCCGTTTTTGGCTCTGTGTAGACGAGATTCAGCGTTTCAGGGTGAAAAGCTGATGTCACCACATGCGCATGTGCACGCACACCAGGAACAACAACAACAGCTTCGGCCGTCTACCAAGCAACATGTGTGCTGCTTACCTTGCTCAGTTTGTTATCCAGACAAAAATATCCAGACAGATTTGTTGTCCAGACAAGAAACTCCTGCATCTTCGTGCATCCACTCGCCATTGTTTGCGAAAGGTTTGTCTTCAACAGAAAGCGTATGCGTGTTGTAACACTGCTGTTTCTCTGCAAACCTACATCACCGTCTACTGGCCTGGCATGCACGCTACAGCATTTTCTGTCGTTCTCACGGATCCGTGTGAATGCGGATCGTTTCTGAAAATGCAAAGAAAAAACCTTTCTGTATCTGGTGAAAACAATTCTGTGTAAACAGGGCCTGAGTTTTGTCCTGGTTGAGCTGTAGAAAGTTATCTGCCATCCAAGACCTGACATCTAAAATACAGTTGACTCATGTAGATTCTGTTACTTTTGCATGTAAGTAGTAGTAGTAAGTAGTAGAGTTACCGTACTTTCACTGAAATAAAATATCGACGTACTCTCTCCAGCCTCGCCACATTCTAACAGAGTGTTATCAAAGCGGTGCTGCAGCCCTGCTGTGTCTCTCTGGCCTTGTTCTCTGGATGCTGATAGCGTTAGCGCCTTGGGCTTTGGATAGCAGCTTGCTGACACCTGGAGCAGGGCCTGAGCTGCTGTGGGGCAGGCAGGTGAATCAGGCAGAGAATAAGAGGATGTTCATCCTGGAAGAGCAACGCTACTTGGATCAAAATGCATGGTTTCAACCCAGGATGTTTGAACATAATGTAATTCAGTCATAGTACGTCTTTTTTGGAGCGAGTCACAGCTCTTCCGGATGTTTCCTGGATGTGATCGTCCTGCTTAGATGTGTTCTTTCTGGCCTGGTGGGTGTGAATTTAACTTGGACGGCGTTGATAGGACTGAACGCAGAATTAGGTGTTTGAACTTTGGTGTTTGGCTCGGTCTATCCAAGGCCTCTGCTCACTGTCACACACATACACACACATTTCCCCTCTCTTCGGTCTTGTTCTCGCTCCCTCACGGCCTTTCCTTCATCCCTTTGTCATACGAATAACCGTTGAGGGAGTGCCAAACAGGGCCGAGATGCTGATACAGGAGAAAATCTGCGCTATCCCTTTAATGAGTACACACACATACACACACGCACTTTCCACTGCTTGGCTATTAAGCACCAAGAACAGGAGGAAAACTATTTGAAAGTGAATTTTAGATTTCCGGTCGTGGAGCTTTGCCTAGGAGTGGCAGCCCGAGCAGAGGTGCGAGCGTTGCAAGCACATACACACACCTCACACACCTCGCTGTTTCGGCTCCAGTTGCTCCCTGCACACAGCATGGATGATCAAAAGAGGCCAACGGCTGCCGACCATTATGCCAATGACACTTTGAGTAAGAGTCCAGAGAGCGCAGCGACATGACAGCCATTAGGGATTGAAAGTGGGACTTTAAAGGAGGGCTGAAGGACAACTGTCAGAGCGGAATCAAAGGCAGAAAGTGAAATCTTCATAATGTATTGCGCCGGAAAAAATTCCTACACTAGCTGTCTCTCTCAAGCGCTGGCTCATAAGTATCCCATACACAGCTACGGCGAACACCCCCCCCCCCCCAAAAACATGAAACGGTCAGGAACAAAGGGCTGATGAGGGGAGTTCAGAGACTGGCACTCTGTACATGAGAGCGAGCAGCAGTGTGGGCCATTGTGCGGGTGGTAGACAGATAGATCATTAAGGACTGGACTGGGTTACAGTCGGAGAGGAGTACGACGAGCGAAAAAACTCCGGCACTGCACCTCTGTTTCGCCCCGGCTTAGATCCAGCTGACAAATGTGAGTGAAGCAGTATGGTGGCACAATTAGAGATAATGGATCCTACTCTGTCACAGTTGAGAAGAGGACTCAAACTTTTTCAAAAGAAGAGGAAGAAGAAGATGCTGTTTTTCTACTAATGTAGTTTCATGGTAGGGCTGGCCAAGAGGGAGCAAAAATCATCTCTTGATAGCTGAATGGCAGTAGAAGAATTGATATGATCTTACTGAAACAAGCACCAATATTGACTCTGCTTATTGATCCAATACTTTATCAATGATAATACAGGGTGGGCCATAAGTTTCCATACATAGGAAAATGGAAAATGTATATTTTTTTCATGCTTCATATACTCTAGAAGATGCGTCAAACGCATCTTCTAGGGTATCTTTGGGGGCACTTGAAGGCCATGGTGTATCAGGTGAAGATACGAGACATAAATCATCTCAAGGAACGTATCACCAACGCCATTACAAGCATAACTTCAATTGTGCTAATGTAAATTCATCAACAGTGGAAATCACGGATTAATATGTGTTTTCAAAGCAATGGTAATCAAATCGAGCACATTATATAAATAAAAACGGCTGTCCAACATGAATGATTATTTTTCCTATGTATGGAAACTTATGGCCCACCCTGTACATAGCGTAACAACAATATCTAGGGCAGGGGTGTCCAAACAATGGCCTTGGAGTCAAATGTGGCATTTGGCCACTTTTTGTGGCACACGGCAAACTCCAAAAGTTGCCCCACATTATATAATAAAGGTTTTGCTTGTATGAGAATAAACAGTAATGGGTCATGGCAGCAAATCTCTCAAATCATAAGTCTTTCTTCACTATCTGCTGTATGTCAAGGTTTACAAATGCTAATATCTCTTTTTAACTATCTTTACGCACCAACACGTGTGCAAAGTTTGATAGCTTCATGCAGTTTGCTCTTGTTTTTTGTCTGAATGTTAAGATGAGCTGGGGGCAGACCTACTGTTCACCAGGGCCAGCCACAGTCTGGTAAAATTTAACCTAAATTCCTAAAATCCTGAACTTTTATTCACTTACGTTGGGACATAATGTGGCCAGGTTATCCTTGTACTGTTCTATATCTGGCCCTTGGTTAAAAAAGTTTGGACAAACCTGATCTAGGGACAAGAGTTGATGATATTTTGTGACATATTCCATTCCACTGATCCATTCATCATCAATTCTTTTTAATTTCTAATGATATTTTTAAAAGTATAAGGAAGGCCTTCTTATAATTTCTGTAACCCCATTCATGCTGCCACTTCATGCTTTAATATTTACATCCCTGTGACACTTTGCCTCCACCCAGAAAGTCGCAGAGGTAGAATGTGGGAAATAGGTTGACCCCATTTGCTCTGTCTTTAGAGGTAGTATCTGGGGTGTAATATTGGTGAGAGGGGGGCACACAGAATCACTGGAGGGAATACTGTTAACATGGATTTGTGTGTGTTTTTTGCTTAAATGCATAGTAAAAAGGGCTTGTGGCAACAACAGTAGACACATGGCAGGTCTATGATTTACAAAAACAGTCTGAAATGTGGACTCAGACCACAGCAGACTTTTCCACTTTGCCTCAGTCCATCTCAGATGATCTTGGGGCCCAGAGAAGCCGGCACTGTTTCTGGGTGTTGTTGATATTTGGCTTTGTCTTTACATGGTAGAGTTTGACCTTGATCTTGTAGATGTAGGGATGAACTGTGTTGACTGACAATGGTTTTCTGAAGTGTTCCTGAGCCCACGTGGTGATATCCTTTAAAGAATGATGTTGGTTTTCGATGCAGTCATGGGCATTCAATGTTGGGTTTTGCCCTCTCAGCTTAAATGCAAAGATTTCTCTGTATTCTCTGAATCTTTTGAAGATATTATGGACTGTAGATGATAAAATCCTTGAATTGTCTGCACTTGTTTGCTGAGAAACATTGTTCTGAAACTGCTGGACTATTTGCTCACGCAGTTGTTCACAAGGTGGTGAACTCACCCACAGCCTTGCTTTCAAATGACTGAGCCTTTTGGGGAAGCTTCTTTTATATCCAATCATGACACTCTGTTTTCAATTCACCTTTTCACCTGCAGAATGTTCCAAACAGGTGCTTTTAGAGCATTGTTTTGAGGCCCTGTCCTGGCTTTTTTGAAAGGTGTTGCAGGCATCACTTTCAAAATGAGTGGATATTTACAAAAAAAACAAAGAAGTTCACCAGTTTGAATAATAAATATGTTGTCTCTGTAGTGTATTCAGTTGAAAGTCTAAAAGGATTTGCAAATCATTGTTTTCTGTTTTTATTAAAGTTTTACACAGTGAGCCAAATTCACTGGAACTGGGATTGTACTTTAAAACTCAAACACTTCCCAGCCCTACTTTGAGTCAAAATTGCTGCAGACTTGAGAAATCAATAATCTGGAACAAGTACACTCCCTGTCTTCCAACCTTAATCTGTGCACTTGTGGGTAAAATTGACAAACAGAGGGAGTTGTGTGTTATTGAGCTCTTTTCACTGGTGAAATCAAGGCCTGCTGCTGGCACCGGCCAAACACTCGGCTGCTCTCTCAGCTTGGCAGAAAACTGCCTCTAATGTGTCTCTCTGTCGCATAATCAAGGATTTCACACTCTAAATCTTTGATCTGGGAGAACCCTCTCTGATGGGAGAACCCTCCAACCGCTACCACACACACACGCACACCCATCTCCGATCTCTGATCTCCCTCCAATTAATGATGTCAAATGAGTGTGTTTACAGGCTCATTAGATTACTGCTGCAGAAGTAGAGCACCGCCCTGCATCACCCAGCACACACACTTACACACATACATGTTTCGACGCCTGGACCAAGACTCTCTCCATCTTGACACGACCCTTGGAGGGAAGCCTGATGGCAAAGCACCAAAGTACGACCGCCGCCACATTCATAGCTGTGGCTCCGTGTGCTTGCCGAGCCACGATGGCACTAGTCCCCAAACACACACATTCACTAGATGTCCAACCCAGCTGGACTAGTTTGGAGGCTGTTCAGGGCCAGTTAGGATGCAGCCAAGCAAATCCCCTGATGAGGTACCAAAGCCTGGAGACACAGGCGAAGGCCAAGGCCTGAGGACACACTGACAGGTGTGTGGAGTCAAAACAATGAGGAACAAGAGCTAGTGCTTGGTGGTTATGTCTCCATGAGGTATACAATGACCGAACAGTTAGAGTGACATAGGGCTGAAAAGATCTAATTGCGATTTTTCTGGCAAATATTGCGATTTCAATTCAATTCACAATTTTCTTCAAATCAAGCTTCAGTGCAATATTCACTATGTTTTCAGTATTGGCAACAGTAAGGAAATCAATGATCAAAAGCACATAACACATTATTCATCATCTAATATTGATGATATATAATCTGTTTTCATTATGTAAGGGATACTCCAACTTCTACTCCTAAACAGAGGCTTTGTGTTGTTGACCTGCTTAACAGCACTTCAGTAAATGCAAATTGCCTGTGAATTTGTAAAATAGTATGTGTAAAATAGTCGACACATCAGATCCAGGGTCAGTGTAGAGATTGCAATTTCAATCTGAAAATGATAAATCTTTCAGCCCGAGAGTGATAAGTGAGGAGGAGATGGGAGTGATTTATGTGGTAGCATTATTATCTTATACTGATACAAATATTATAAACCAGTGATGAACCTGTAATACAACCTTGACCTATGACCAAAAAGATCTAATCAGTACATCCCTTAAGACAGTGTGAACATAAGGCCTGTGGTATAGTGATAGGCGATACCAGACTTTTCCTAATCGATACAATACTGATTTTTTTGTTTTCATTTTTACGATACAGATGCTGATACCTATACCAATCATCTCCTACAATGCGTACACAATGTTAGTGAACTTTTGACAGCTTTCATAGACCAAAAACATGTAGTCCTGACTCAAGACCATCATATCTAAAAGTGAGTTAAGTTTTAGGCCTAAATTGAAGAAATATATTCAGCAGATATTCCACCATTAATGACTTAAGTGGCTTGATATTTATTCCATAAATACAAATACAAACTAGAAAGCACTCGGAGAGCACAAACTTCCACCAAGGTAGCTCATATATTGCTGTTACATCTGTAAGCAATAGTTCCATGATAAATTTACCATCATAATAAGGTTCCTCGGCTCTGAAAACCCACACCAAGCACTCAGAATCATGTTGATATCATTATTAGTTCGACAGTTATTGAGCAAAAAACTATCATTCACTAATGGTGGTTGCCTGGATCACCACCAAAATCTAATCATTTTTAAGTTAGGCCATTACCAACATTTCCTACAAATTTCAGCAAAATCCGTACAGTAGTTTTTGCATAATCTTGCCAACAAACAAACATACGCCAGCAAAAACTTAACCTCCTTGGCGGAGGTAATGAAACAACTATACTAACCTAGGACTATTTTTCAATGATTGATAAATCTTTAAAAATTAAACATAAGCATTTAAAAGTTACTTTAAAAATACTTTTTGGAGAGTATGAATGCATAAAATTGTGTTTTCTTTCCTATCTGTGTGTAAACCTTTGGGTGCAGCTGACTTCTATGAGATGCATCTGACTGGTCTCCAAAATCACATGACATGGAAAGTGACACTACCTTTGCACGAAGAAAGAGAGAAAAACTGCAAACAGTGCATAGACCTTCACAGATAAACATGTTGAAGAACTAAATTGGTATTAATCGAAACCATTAGTACACCAATAGTGTACCTGTGAAAGTACTGATTGTCAATATCGATACTCCAGTCCCTACTGTGCTAAAAAACCTGATTATGCAATATATGTCACATGATCTGTGCTGATCTGTATCGATACAAATCTTAAAGAATCAATTCAGCCCTTTATTCTGTGTCAGCAGTTTGAAAATATAGATTGGGCAATATCACGACTGATGCAGTTGTCCATTGGATTATGATATAAAAGAAGGATGCCCTGTATGTTTTTTCCTTACATGCCAAAATCATGAAATTTATCTTGTATTCTACAGGATCAGCAAAAATAAGCCACGAGCTTCATTATTATTGATAAGTTTGTGTTAAATATTCTTTGTTTGTTCTCAACATTTATGTGACTGAAATAAAAAAAAAACATATATAGTCATTCAAATATTCAATATGAATGCAGGACAAAAAGTGGCAGTAAGAGACAAACCACATGATTCAGCTCATGATTTTTAAAGACCTGAAATTTAAGGGTGCTTTCACAAATACATTGTTTGGTCTGGACTTTTGGACTTTTCAGTCAGATCTGTTTGTGCCTGGTGTGAAAGCATTAGTTTGGAAGGAACTGACCTTCATATCAATGATAGGAAGCTGCACCATGCCAAGAAATCAGAGTAGATGCAGTACTAAAGGACTTAACAGACAGATTAATGGGCAGAAAAGCCCAAAATATAACAGCTATAGTCTCAGTTACTCCAGCATTAAGAGATAGAGAGGAGGCCCACATATGGCTGATAGAGGAAGGAGAAAATGGGAGAAAAGACAGCATCACTTCCATCCAGAAAGTCTTCATGTTTCATTAATCTACCAATCAGTTCTCCCCTCACAACAGCTTGTTACCATGCAAAGCAGCATGTTCAGTAGCCTTAAAAAGACCTCATACACAGCGCCGCAGACACCACGCAGGCTGGGGTTCAGTACGTCTCCACTGCCCCCTGCTGGGTTGGAGGTCAGCCTCATCCCCCCCGACTGAGAGCGCCACGGGCTCGCACTCTCACCTTAGCACTCGCCGAGGGGCTCGCTCAGACCTGCGCTGTCCAACCGGCGGTAATTATGACACTAATGAGAAGAGCGAGAATCAGAGGGTAACACGCGGACAGGAAGACGGCTCTGACACGCTGCTTCAATTACAGAGCAGTCTGTCTTTGTAGAGCCCAAAGACGAAAGGGTTTGAGAGGAGTTAAGGGGATGAGAGAGCGAGGGGAGGGGGATGATACGGCCTCTGTAATTCATATTTAATATCTGCATCTGTGTTTCGCAGCACCTAGCAGGCCACCAGTGACGTAATCACCTACTTAATTGGGCTGTAATGATTGTTAATGCATGAATTGTGTGAAGCATCATTTCTCTGAGAAAGAAGATGAGTAAACACATTAAATTTACAAAATATAGGAGGGATTTATTGATGACGTTGGCAAAATCCTAAATCCTGGAGTGGAGAACAATCCATACAGCAATTTTAAGGTTTTAATGTATCCACGCACAGGCACTGAATGTCATTGTTTCATTATTGATATTGTAAAATCACTTCACATAATGCATATTTAGCTGAAGGGACCTTTTCTGTGAATATTTCAATGTTAAAAATGATCTTCAAGAGCCTTGACCAAGTCCAGTTCTCCTTTTGGATCAAGCTTTGGATCACCATGACCTGGATCACTGAGAACAGAGTAAACCTGGAGGCACTTTTCCAGTTAAAGTAAGGAAATAAAGTCACATTTTATCACAAAATGATTTAAATCACAGATACAGAAAAAAAAAAATACAACTGTAGCACAGCAGTGTTAAAGGGATAGTTCAGTTTTTTTGGAGTGGGGTAGCCCAAGGCCTGTAGCACTAGTAAATATACACAACTGCTGATAAAGCAGCTAACCATCTCTCCCCTGGAGGAAAGGTGCCTGGGTATTAGGGCTGGGTATTTCCAGCAACCTCACGATACGATACATATCCCGACACTTAGGCCATGATACAATATGTATCCCAATACACGTAAATTGTGAACATTGACTACGCTTTTAAAATAATTACTGACAAGTTTTGTTTTTTATTACAACAAGAAAAAGAACAAGGATGCATTTTAAATGATTCTACAACTGAAGAAACTTAAATTCAGGTCCTCAAAGATGGTAGACCTAAGTTCAAATTTGGAACAAGTGCTTCATCATGTAGCTTGGCTTCTACTTTAAACTGTGCTATTGATAACAATACCCAAAGAGTTTGAAACAACTGTCAAAATATTGAGGCCTTATCAATTCTGTAGAATCCGTACAGATACACGTATCCCCAAGGAGTGTGTGACGATATTTTGCCTTATTGATATTTTGAGCACAGGCCTACTGGGTATGGATGCTACCAAATATATAACAGTCAATGGTGCCACCAAAAGCCTCTGAATTTACCCACTTTCAGGTTTAAACTACAAAAAAGACTTTGTTGGCTCGACCACACGCTACTGTAGGGCCCATTTCACGCTGGATGCGTTTCACTTGTATGACAGCAGTGATGCCTGTTTTCATTTTGGCGAGCATGCTATCAAATCTCAAGAATAGAAGGCTCGCCAATTTTTCCCATGAGCTGCGCATTTCTGGGCCAAGACAGACAGAAAATGACAAAAAGAAGAGCCATATTTACCTTAATCCAGCAGGTCTTATGTCCACGGCAGTGGAATTTGTCACAGAAAAGTCAGAAACCTTTTATTTACTCTTCCTCTCAGCGTTAAAACTTCACTTTTCCTCCTAGTTAGTCAGTTATTCAATGAACCACGTTTGCTGTGGGGATATTTATGGTGGTTTTTCCTAAACATTCTTTAAAAGCATATGTGTTGGTCGATATATGGAGAGATAGAGCTGTGACAGCAAGAAGATGCACTGAAGTGAAAACTGTGGCAGCACTCACCATGTTTCAACATAAACACCTTTAATTATTTAATACAAATGTTATCTGGGGGTAATTTATTACTTAATGTTTTTTTAAAAAATGCCTTAATTACATTTAAACTGCAATTATAAAGCACTGTAGCATAAAATTCTGCTTTTTTGCCATCAAGTTCAAAAAGGCTGATCCCTATTCTGATTGAAATAGATGCACTTAAGCAATGAAAAAGTCAAAAACACTTTTTTCATGTTTTATTGTAAATTAAACTGTGTTGAATTTGTACATAATATTGTTCAATAAAGATATCAATTTAACATAGTATCATGGCGGGCTTTGTAGTATCAGCAAATATTGTATCGCCATATTGTATCATATCATGCTGAAGCTTGTGATTTATACCCCTTATACCAAATACTGATTGTATTTAGATTTTTCTTGTTTGCTCTCTTTGCTGACTGATAAAATAAAATAAAAAGTTGCCATTGTGAAAGCCTTCTTACTCTGCATAGAGCATTTTTACACCTGCCTAAAACTTCTGCGCAGTACTGTAAGTGTACAGAAATGTCATTACAAACTTAAGATAAGACGAATGTGAGAATTGACACTTTATCCCACTGCTTAGCAAAATGTCAAGTGTTTAAAATTGCAGTTATGTTGCATCATTATTACAGTTGGATATTAAATCCTGTTGTGAGGCCTCTGGTGATTTCCAGCCCAATCAAACACTGAGTGCTTGTGTGTTTTATGGGTGCAGTGGACATTTTCTTCTCGAGGATTTCAGCTAAAGGAAGCATTTTCTGTCAGCGTGTGCGACACCGTGACCTCAGCTGGAGTGACATAACCTGTACAGAGAGCGCTGGCTCAGCACGTTCCGCTGTAAACAGCCACTCAAAACATCACAACACACACACACGCCCCGAGGAAAATACTCAACCACTCACACACAGACACATGAGCAGGAGGCGAGGAGTGACACTGACAGTGACAAATACCTCCTTTTTACACTCAGCCACACACACAAGCACAGTTTGTGCACTTCCCAGGAGGAAGTACACAAACTGGGGGGGGGGGCACACACATTACTATTCAATTAAGGTTGTAGCGGCCATCTTCTCCTTCCACTGGGAATTCAATAAACAGGAAAACCACTAGCGTTTACACAAACACAAGGGTAGGGCGATATAAACTAGTGATGCACGATACAAAAAATTTCAACCGATACGGATAACCGATAATTTCCTGCTTCTCGTGGCCGATACCGATACCGATACGTTTATGTTTTTATATTTAATATAATCTTTTTGCATGTTGAAATCTTGATCCAACCACTGAGCTGTTAAGCTAAGCGTGCTGACTGGACTAACATCAGATGTCCATATGTCTGTGGTAAAACTTACGTGTAGTCTGTTCTTGTTCTCTGTTATATTATCAAGTTATGAATGTGTGTGGCAACGATACCTTAGAGGGCACGGAGGGATACACCCAAGAAGAAGCCACGGCTTGGGAGGGTGTAACGTGGCTCCAAATGTGCTGTTAACTTGCAAAAACCCGGGCTCTCAACGACAGAAAAGGGCTGGTTGTCGTGCGCTGTGAACTCCATCACTTTGTCGTTAATGGCTTGAGCCTTTTCATAGTCTCTTAAAAAGTTTTTATAGTTTTCAAACGCCTGTTGAATGGGGACATCCACGCTCCGTGTTGTTGCTTTGGGAAGCTCATAAATGTTGGAGCCTGGCATTACTGATCTGTCTGATAACAGACATTGAATGAGGGCTGATCAGTGATAATTTTGACAGCACTTTTTAATTTAGTTTAAGCCTTTCGATAAAAATATATTATAGTTTTAGTCATGATTTAGTCACCTAAACTGTTTTAATTTTAGTCTAGTTTTAGTCGATGAAATCTACTGTAAATTTAGTCGACAGAAATATAAAGTGTTAAGGGTAAGACATTTTGTATGTTTTCTTGATTTTCTGAAGTCATGTTAACACTTGGATAAAATGAAACATCTAATAACCCTTTATTGAAAGCTAATAAAGTCTGAATGTATAAATTAGCAGAAATAAATTTAACTTTTGTGTGAAATGCAGTCACCTTTATTTAGTCTACCTGGCAGAGCATCTCAGTTACAAATAACAGAACTGACAACAAACAGTGAACCTGCTCTACATGAATATATCAATTTATAAAGAGAGTTGCCCTGATTGGATTGCTCCCCAACTTATCCCAACCCACCAAGCTAAGGCAGTTGTGACTGGATGTCCCTCTTAACTCATCCAACCTTTCCACGCAACCAAAGTAGCTGTGATTGGATATATTCCTAACTTGTCCCTACTTTCTACATGACCAAATTAGGTCTGATTGAATTAAGTCTCTGTCAAACATTTGAGTCTAGTTTTTATTTGTTGATGAAAATGTCAGTCAATTTAGTTTTAGTTTTTGTCCATGTGCACTTGTTTTTATTAGTTATAGTCTAATTTTTGTCATGGGAAAAAAGGTTGTTGACGAAAACTATGACGAAAATAATTAGTCAACAAAATTAACAACGTGGCAGACTCAACTGCACTGCAGGGTTAGTGACCGATCCAAATTTGCAACTCGGACAATCTGACTCCTGAGATCAAATGTATATTAAAAAAATGAATGTATTTCCCAGCCCTACCTGCATCCCTGATATAACCTTGTTCAATTGTCGGAGTCACAGCCTCCTCACAAAATCCTTATTAGGATAAACATCATGGCATAAGGATCCTCTCAGGCTTCATCATATTAGAGCCATTAGAGCTGACTCTTTTTTTTTGGCCTGTATGTTTTAGCCTGGGCATCTTTCCTCTATCCTCTGGTCCTCTCTTATCTCGTTACACACTCTTCAGGCTTTGTGTTTAAATTATGTATTAAGGTCAATGTCAAAACACGGAAGATGTGTAATCTGCAGGGAGTTTCCTTTTATTCATTATTACAGTGAAGGCTGAGCACAACTGTCAGCCAGCCGCGGCTGTACTCAGCGAGGAGGCTTTATGCGCTCAGCGGGGCCTCTCTCCCTCGCTCTCCTCTCCCCCTTCTCCACCTATCCCTTGGTTCTTCCCCCTCAGTCAACCCCCACCACCACCCTCTTCATCCTCCTCCTCCTCCAGAACGGACCCCTGATAGATTTACCCAGCTAACCCACCTCACTTTGGGATCTCCCTCTTCTGCAGCGCCGATCCGAGAGCTGTCAAGTGCACCTATAGGCCCGTGTCATAAATCTGAAGGAGAGGGATGTGCACGCCGGAGACTGAGGGGAGAGAGAGAGAGAAAGAAGGAGGGGTAAGGGAGGGTGTCATGGCATCAGCTTGTAGTTTAGGGAATTTGTCTAATCTGGAATCATGTCAGGATACAGGGAGGTGATGCAAGGAGCTCCTCTCCCCCTCCCATTTAGTGAAGGAGAAGAAGAAAATCAAGAGGATGGAAGGATCAGCGTTGAAGGAGAGGTGTGCATTTTAATATTTACGTATCAGTTGAAGGTAAACTGATGTGTGGAGTTATATCTTGACAGGATAATCATGCTCGTGGATTATACCCACCCCTGCAGGGATACTGGAGACCACAGATGTGCTTTACTGATACAAAAATATTTAAAAACTTGACACATTACAGGCAAAAATACAATAAAAAAGCACTGGCTTCAATGGCACAAAGAAATGAAACATCAAATACTGGACAGTGTCTTGATTTTGATAAGTAGTAATGAAGATAGACATCGTAACTGCACAAGTTCATTGTAGGGCCCTATAAAATCCACGATCACAGAATCGCGGCATAATCACAGAACTGGACATTAAAAGTAGAATTCAATATAAAAGCAGAATATCACAGAAATGGGCAACATTTTACGAAAGGCAAAGCAGTTTCCCAACGACTGTTATGTGTCAGGAGATCAAACGTTCTGCAAATTTTGTCAACATACTGTTGACTGGACCCATGAAGATACATGAGGACCACCTGAAGAGTGAGTGTCTATATTTCATTACTTTATACAGTGTCTTGGGGTTAAATTTGCATAAAATACTAAAAGCTGAATCCTCAAAAAATTAATTTGGGAAAAAAATAACACAGATCCTATAGGGCCTAATCATTGGCCGTGTTGTGAGACAAAACATAGCAAAAAATCCTTTTTGAATAGAGTGGTGCAGGGATGATGTTTTTTCGAAGCCAATGTAGAAATTAGCATTGTGCTAAGACTCATCAGAATCAGAAATACTTCGCTAATCCCCAAGTATCAGTTCATCGTTCACTTAAAAAACCTGTTCAAAAGCCTTGACTCGTTCGAAAACGTCACATCGCTAGCAAAAACCACAGCGAAGTAGGTCAACAAAACAAAACCTCTGTTTACAAGCAGAAGAAGATAATACGATGACAGTAGAACGTAACACAACGCAGAAAATAACGAGTCAAAATAAGCACAAAGAAAAGAGTTTATCTGATGACTGTAGGCAGAGGCAGGGGGTGAGCTTTGCCAGTCTCTTCCTTGGTATTGCATGCACAGTCAAAAGAATGGTGTCTATCTGCTTGTCATGGACTCGGGGGTGAGGCAAGACACAAAAAAACTTGGCATATCCTTTTAAATCACCTTTCTGCTCCATTCTGACACTCGATATGAACTTCAGCAAGTCGTTTTGACCATGCTGAAGTTGCTGCCATGTGACTGGCAGATAAGCTATTTGTATGAAGGAGCACTTAAGCCGCATTTGGCACCAGAGGTACTTGTATCACCCAAGTCAGGATAAAGATAGATATTGCTCTATTTCTATTTGACCCACAGACTTATAACTGACCCCTTGTTTGCTGAGTTGCTGTCAGTCAACATCAAACCCCTTTTTTCTATGTCAGATATGTCCTGGCAGCTGCATCACACCCTTTAACCTCACCATGCTCGCAGAGAATCCCCCCTTTTCCCCGCTTATAGGGAGCACTTTGATAAATCTGGTCCAGCTTTGTTCCAGCCAGTGTAATTATCTTCCGATTAGATTAATTCAGTTAGGCCTCAGTCGCATTTACAACACTAACCGCATCCCTTGGAGGCGACCACTCTGTCATGTTAACCGTTACACAATTACGTCTGTAAGTGATAATAACTGCTGTTATTATCAAGCATGCGACATGCAAAGAGCCATAAATAAACCACAGCAACAAAGGCAGATACATTAGGACAGAAAAAACAAGCACGTATATGCAAACAGGAGAGAATCGAGGGGAAAACAAGGGTAATTTTAACAAAAAAAGCTTCAAAGAGGAGCAGTAAAAACAGGAAAAAGAGAGGGCACGAGACAAACAAAGCAGACAACAATGGTTATCTCGCGTATTTTCATGATGGAGTGAGTGATGGTGCAAGGTTAAGATAGTCAGCATCACCTAAGGAGGCCAGGGTTTGCTTCTTTTTTTAAAATTACAGCCCCACCCTCCCTCCTTCCGCCCCTTCTCTCTCCGCAGCCCCTCTCCTGGTGCTTGCATCTTCTCCCTCTCAACCTCACGTGTTGTGCTTAGGAAAATGCCTCCTGACTGGTGGGCCTAATTACTGGCTCTTCGCTGACCTGCGCCGGGCCGAGGCCTCGTCAAAACACTGATTCGACATGAGCCCCGCACCGGCCAACACCTCACACTAATGAATACTAATGAATAATTATCAGTGCCTGGCTGGCGCGTCGGCCCACTGCAGGGACACATGTTAACACACCCACTTGTGGAGCCGTAGGAGGAGAGGAGAGGCTCTAAGCCGGTGCAGGAATACGCAGCGAACGTCCCTGAAGGGATGCGGAGGAAACAGAGAAGCCCTCAAGGTTAAACAGAAGTAACACCGAGCGAACTGGAGAGCTCTGACCCCTGTGTGGACTCTTTTGATTGTCATGACCTGTATATGGTTTAATGTATATCTGAGCTTCCTGTGGTAGGTGTTACAGGTCAACCAGCCGCCCAGAGACGGAGCAGCAGCTTGTTCGGAGATGTGATGAAACATGTCAGCTCAAGTGAAGTGTCAATAATGCGAGAAACCTAAACCTACACACTGCCTCTTCCTGCTGAACTGTAAGAAAACCACAGCACTGTGACTGTGTCAGGCTGAATGCTGTATCTATATCAGTGACAAAGCAGTGAATAAATAAACCGATACCTATGATCTTAACTCATCTGTTTAATTTGAATGGGTTTAAGGTTAATGAAAATCATGCATGGTCTTGGTACAGTGTACAGCAGGGGTGGGCAACTGGTGGCGTGGGAGCCACATGCAGCCCTTCACCTCACTCAATGCGGCCCACCAATCATTGACAAATAAAAACCCAAATTGGAAATATGAAGAAAACATAACACACACTAAATATGATTCATCATGAGTAACCAGTACAGCATAATACACAAATAAGGCAAGTGATAAAATGTTTCTCCAAACCTTCGATTGCTGGTACATGCTTTGCTTTTTTTAAGTCATTAAAGGAACACTCCAACATTTTCTTTGTTTTCGTATCTTGCCTCACTCCCGAGTCCATGACAAGCAGATAGATACCATTCTTTTGACTGTGGGTGCAGTAACAAGGAAGAGACAGGCAAAGCTCGCACGCCACTTGTTAGCTTAGCTCAAATGCTGGGAGTCAATGGGTAGTGTGAGCCTGCCTCTGCCTTCAGTCATCAGATAAACTCTTCAGTAACTCTTAACAGTCCTGTGTGTCTGTTGTGACTTGAATTTTACCCCTTTATGTTATCTTTTATTATCTTCAAATTACCTTCTTATACTCCTAAACAGAGGCTTTGTTTGTTTGACCTACTTCCCCGGTATAACTATGATGTCATTTAGTATGTTAGTTAATTTTGATAATTGTAAATATCTTCTATTCTTTGATCTATGTCTTATTCAATGCATGCTACTATCCCTGTACCTGCCCTGTACTGCTGCAATACCAGAATTTCCCCTTTGGGGATCAATAAAGGACTATCTTATCTTATCTTATACAGCCTCCACCTGCATGTGTTTTCTGCTGGTCACAGGAAAACGTCATGACTGTTCTGAAAGTCTGCTCAGTGGCTTGTAACCCCTTCTTCCCCCTTCTCATCAGACATTGTTTGGACAGCCAATCAGCACAGAGCTCCCACCCCCTCAGATCTGAGTGTTTCCAAAGAGGAGGGTAAAAAGAGCTGCATCTGATCCTCTACAGAAACATCATTTTTCATTTTTTATTCAACTTAAATCAAATCCTTGCTTTATAGACACCAAAGACATGATTAAAAAGGTCAATCATATCAAGGAAGGGCACCTTTAAGTGAACATCAATGTGACATTGATCATATTTTATTGATTTTTTACCACAAGAAGCTTAAATGAGTTCATTATTGAACATTAAATGTTCACTTTTTAATAAGTTTTTGATTTTTTTTTCATTGTTTGCTCTGGCTCTGTGAGTATACATTAGGCCTGTGCTCAAAATATCGATACAGCAAAATATTGTCACACTACAGAATCGATACGGCCTCAATGTTTTGACAGTTGTTGTCAGTACTCTTTGGGTAATGTTAGCAATGGCACAGTTCAAAGCTGAAGCCAAACTAAATGATGAAGCACGTGTTCCAAATTTGAACTTAGGTCTACCATCTTTGAGGACTTGAATTTAAGTTTCCTAAGTTGTTGAATCATTTAAAACGCATTCTTGTTCTTTTTCTTCTTGTAATAAAAAACAAAACTTATCGGGAATTCTGTTAAGAGCGTAGTCAATGTTCACAATTTACGTGGGACCAACAATCAGCAAAATTTTCTGCAAATCATAAAAAAGGGTTAAAATGTGTTTATCATGCATGTCTTATCTGGTCACGTTGACTGTTCTAAGATTATTTTTTTTGCCTTTATTGATTGGAGGGAGAGAGACAGTGGATAGGCTTGTGAAAGGGGGCGAGAGAGAGTCGGGGAGGACACTCTGCAAACTAGCCACAGGCTGGATTCAAACCCGGGTCAGCAGAAGCATGTATATGGGTTGTACCTGGTTGCTTACCACTCCACCAAACCAGCACCCCTTGATTGTTCAATACAGATTAATTTACCCTAAACCACGTAACACTGAATGTGAGTCTGTGTTCATGTGCTTCTGTGTGTGCACGTAGGCGAGCGAGTGTGCACGCGCCGGTTTTCCCCCATGTGCGGAAATGTAAAACTTCTTGGTGTGTTATTTTTCTCCCCACCGTTTGTTCTTTTGATCTGTGTGTACATTATCTCCAGCTCTTTGAATTTCAATTTCACTGTCATGTTAGCTCTTTTCATCACAGCCGACGGATGCAGCTCTAATAATATTCAACTTTTAGGTCACAGCGGAATGCTAATTAGATTGCTATTTTAATTAATATGTCCCTGCAGGTTTCCATATCAAATCAGTTTTAACACTGTATCGTGCACTTTGAGCCAATAAATTACAATGAAACCCCAAAATAAAACCACTTCAAAAAAGGAGGATTTTTTAAAGGTGTACAGGAGCGGCGCTCGTTTGAACTGTGTTTACATAAACTGCTTATTGTTGCTTAATAAACTGCATAATATTAACCACACTGGGGTTATGTTTGAAACTGTTTCAATAAGCCATAATGGGTGTTTCTATTTTCTACTAATAAATCCATACATGAACCTGCTCTGGAGATAAAAGCCTCAGCTTAGCTGGTTATTTTCAAGGGCAGCACAGAGTTAAATGTGCTTTAAACAGGAGATAAGTGTAGGTGTTTCAATATCACAGCCTGGGCGTGCGTGCTGGTGGCATTTAAGGACTTGAAAGTGCTTCACTTTCCATCAGTGTGTCATTTGTCTGTCAGCATTTCTTAGTGTGTGCACGTGCAAGAAGGAGTGTATGTGTGCGTCACCCTGAGCCCACCAGTGGTTG
Source organism: Cetoscarus ocellatus (assembly GCA_037902135.1). Taxonomy (NCBI): domain Eukaryota; kingdom Metazoa; phylum Chordata; class Actinopteri; order Labriformes; family Labridae; genus Cetoscarus; species Cetoscarus ocellatus. Next base: position 461,201 of record JBAMNC010000693.1, on the reverse strand, counting down.
TTTTGTCCTGCAGCTCAGAGTGTCCCATTCATCATGTTGAGAGGGGAGCGAGGGGCCTGGGGTTTGAGCACGGCTGTATTCCTCTCATAATCAAAGGTCAAACTGGGGCCCGCTGTTCAAATTGCTTTACTTCACCGCAAAGACACACACAGGGGGACACACAACATGGAGGAATTAGTAGATATAGATATAAATCCATATCATCTTATTTTTGTAGATGTTTACAGCTGTTCAATCCTACAATAGCAACCGTAACTATGAACAAGAGGCCTGTCAAGCTTTTGGCAGAAAACAAAATGCCTAAGCGGTGTGCATACGGGACTAGCAAGTCCGATAGTCGATATCCGAGAAGTTTTGAAGGTGGTGTTGATTTTTTTTGCCTTCCCCAAGCCCAAGGTGCAAGAAGAAAGATGCCGGGTGTGGATAAAGCACAAGAACACCTACATTTTTTCTAAGGTAAGGTGCTACCTAATGTTAGCTAACCATAGCTCTGTGTGTTAGGTAGCAAACAACGACGTCTCAATAGTAGGTAACTTCTGTTAAACCTTAAGCCACTGCGTAATATTTGAGCAAAAGAAATACGAGTAACAGACAGAGACAAGTTCTGACATACTGATATCTTTTAGCATTTTGTGAACGGACGCCCTGGAAATGGGCAAACACAGCAATAATGAAAGCTAACTTACCATTAATTTAAATTTTAACAATATATATCAACTTACTCGGTGTACATGGGGTGCTTGAGGCTTGCATTGAGATCTGTGCACTTTCCCCTCTATTTTAATGTCCTCTTCATTTGAACTCCGACAACATTTGATTTGGTGAATGTATCTCTCAAAAGCATACTGAAGACTTTTCTGTCTGCTTCTTTCTGATATCTCTGAAGAAATTGTCCAGAAATTAACAGATATTTCTTTAGGAATATCACTCACCGGTATCGCTAAAAACTCCATATTTCTTATTCTAGGAGGGAAAGTTTGACAGGCGCAGCAACAGTAACCAAGAGGGGCGGGGCTTAGCGAAGGGTCAATTAACCTCCACCAAGCAGGATATGTTTGTTAGTTTGTGAACTCGAAAAGTAAAGAACAGATTTTGATGACATTTTCGGGGAATGTTGGTCCTTGCACAAGACAGAAGTGATTTGATTTTGGTGGTGATTCAACAAAGGATGATCCAGGATTTGTTAACATTGTGAGAGAGGGCAGTTTTCACGTTTTCTGATTCAACATGCCTGACAGTGTTGGGATTGCCATGCGTTCCCAGAGTACTTCTAGTTAATAAGTTTAATAGTACTGAGAGTTAAAGAGTCATGTGATCAGCTAAATCAAAATTAGTATATGATACTATGGGCCCAATCTTCTAAAGGTTTGCATGTATAAAAACACGTGCAAACTTGATAGCGCGCGCAAAGCTGATCTACTAACAGGGTGTAACGAGGATTGTCTGTCAAATGAGCGAAATAGCACACGCAGATCATTTAGTGTGTTTGCCTTCATGAATATGCAGAATACATGCAGATGATCAGAATGCGCAAAATACTGGGAGGAGGAGATGCAAATGTGATCATTTAGCACCCGCAATGTGATTTATCAAACCCACAACTGCCTGCGTGCTGTGTTTTTGCGTCTAAATTTAGCATGTTTGAAAAGCAGGTGCAAAAAAGATAAAGCGTTACGCACTGAGGGCTACAGTCATTGTGGCGAGAAACAGGAGTTGCATTAACGGAATATTTTCCATCACTGACTGAATATTTTGATGAATTACATAAAGATTTGGAGGCTGTCTGTCATTATGAGGGACTGGAAAAAGAGGGGCAATTCAGTGTGCCATCATACTCATGCAGACGCATGATTAAAGTAAACTCTTTCTGTTTTGCGCTCTTAATACATTGAGGAGGAGGTAATTTAACCTATGTAAAAAAAAAAAAAAAAAAACCTTCATAGCATAATAACTCAGTTTGTCACTCTGAGCTGACTGCATCACACTTTCCACGTACTGACAGTGAGTTTAGAGGCTGTCAGTGCGCGGAGAGTGTGATGCAGTCAGTGCGTAAAAGGCAAGAGTATTCACGCGGCCTGTGTGTGCGTAACTGTAAGACTGCTCTTCATATGAGAGGTTTACTGATGATGAAGTCGTGCTCAAATTGTAAAAATGCGTATAACTTTATATAAAAATAATCCTAATATAATGTTTTTTCAAGTGATATATTAAAAGTAAGTAACTGTTTTTGTAAGTAAATTTGCATACACTCTAGGCGGAAATAAATATTTAATATTTCTCCTTTTGTTGTGGTTACACCACTTGACATTTTCAGAGGCAATCCGTCTTTCCTTTTGTAAAAAACGGTTCAAAAGCTCAATTTGAAATTAAATTAAACCAACAGCAATACAAAACCTAAATTTTTGCAAACCTGATGCAAGCTTTAAAACAATTTATTAAAACATTATTGAATTTATCATAATGCAAACTCTTATTTGTCACTGACCCTTCTCTTGTTTTGTGTCTGCTTCTGAAACATAGGCTTTCACAATAAGAGTAACAATTTCATTTGACAAACTTAGTGTTCTTTACAATAAAAAGGGTGTGCATTAATTGGTTAGAAACAAGTTTGAAAATTTTGGACTGAGGCAAAAATCTCAGCTTTTCCCTCTCAATCATTTTGTCTTTAAACAGGTTGCTCCTGCTGCACCTTCAGCTGACCTCCTGTTCTTTTATTTTGAAAGGTTTAACTCTAATATACTTAATATTCCAATCATGCTCTTACTGTATCTCAAAAACTGGATCACCCCACAACCTGCTCCATTCTGCAGAAAAGGCAAACCCAGCTTTTGCACACTAACAAAAAATTGGTATTCATGGATGGGGAGGGCAAGGGGGAGGGGGGGGTACTATTTGGATGTTTATTATACTTTAAAATGAAGTGATCCGCATTTCGCTGCCTGCGAGGTAATTAATGTGGGGAAATCTTGAATTAAAGATGTAAATCCTGACACTTTGGCAGGGGGGCCGGTAAGGGACAGTGGTCTCCAAGGTCTAGATTATTCTTAGCGTATACCAATTAACACCATGTATCTTCTTTTATGTTCACTTCAATTAAGAGCCTTTACAATTTTTAAGTTCTTTTCTTCTCAGTAGTTAGAGAATGTCAGAGAGACTGATCAAAGGCGGGAGCTGCCGTCCGCGCACCATAGGTAACACTGCTTTGCATAAAGAAATCTGCATATTGCTAAGGAGGTTTTTTTTTATTTCGTTTTGCATGAATTACAAGAGCTGGAGCTGCAGTAGTAGATCAAGAAGTGGAGGTGTGAACGCACAAATACAACAGACCATGTAGGCCTGGGTTACATATTAGGTATTTTTCACCATTTTCCAGGGAGATATGGTTTATGACATAAGGTTTAGGTTTGAAGATGGCCACATCAATTCTATTTTCATTGCCAGAGGGTCAAACAGATAGATAAATAGGGTATACCTCATGACATATTAAAAACTGTTGATAATTTGACAAAAAAATATATATATATATTCATTATTTCAAGCAATAATACCAAGCTCAGTGGTTCTAGCTTTGCAGGATGGATCTGATTACAGGCATGAGATCAGATGGATCCAGCTACAAGGTGAAGTATGAGTGGTGTTCTGTCAAAATGTCAGCCCTGTGATATACGACCCATGAGAAACAGTAAAGAGGGGCAGGAAATCAGAAAGTATTTACTTTGTCCTACTCCTTTACGAACATGTATAAACACTTTATTTCTTTTTTTTTCTTTGTATATGAATGGTATTTCTCTATTTCTATTTCTTTGTTTACAAATCAAATTCATTCATTCATTCATTCATTCATTCAGTGTGAGAGTAAAAGGTTGCCTGTCTCTCGATGTGGCCCTGTGATTGACTGGCGACCAGTCCAGGGTGTACCCCGCCTCTCACCCAATGTCAGTTGGGATAGGTTCTAGCCCCCCGCGACCCTGAAAGGGATAAGTGGTGTAGATAATGGATGGATGGATGGATTTTTGGTCCGCGTTGCCTAACCTTAAAATAGAAATCATCCTACAGAAAATCATAAGAGTGCTTTAGATCCCGGACGTTATGATTATCATTGCCTTCACTCAAAATAAAACAAGCTTAAACCATTGGGGTCAATAACTTTTATTCTCTATTTCACTCTCGTTCCAGCTGTTTGGTTGTTGGGTTACACAAGGCTTCTGTTACAAGCTGTCGCTCACTATTAAGAGTGTTAATAACGTTAAAGAGCGAGCGCAGCAGTGTTAGCACCCAATAACTGCAGCTCCTGGAGTAATCACAGCCTGATTTATGTGGGTGATTTTAGTACAAGTATCTCACAAAGCTTTCCTTGTTTTCTGCATCACCATCTCTTAATGGGCCCGCACATCAGACAGCGGCCCTAATAGCTTTCTCCTAAACTCTGCTGCTTTTCTCATTTGTTTTCTGTTCTGTTCTTTTATTACCTATTCTTTAGCCTCCAGAGCAGCACAAAGGCTCTAAAGAGAAATCACATAATAAAGACAGAACTTTGGGATCCTGAGTGTTTTTGATTAGATCATTTATATGTTTGCATGGATTTGTTTCCTGTGCAGGTGGCTGTAAATGTGTAGGGATGCACAATTGCTGAAAAATGGTTTGACTTTTATTTCAAAAGTACAAACTTAGGTTTTTGTATTGGAATCCAATCCATTCCAGTAAAGCTACCAAAACTAGAAAAGCACTCAGAGAGCGCAGACCTCCGCCAAGCAGCTTCAGTCCACTTTGGCGAAAATGGTCCTATCTGGCAATGTTAAAGAATCCTTTAAACAATTCCTGTATCCGGATGATGATTCTGATCAGTCCCAAAATCTAATCATTTCTTTCTGATCCCATTCCACACATTGCCTGAAAATTTCATCCAAATCCGTCCATAACTTTTCAAGTTATCTTGAAGACAGACAAACTAACCAACGCCGGCAAAAACATAAGCTCCTTGGCGGAGGTAACCAGCATGCTCCGTGGATGATTGAGGCGAAGGCTGTGGAAACCGACTGACTGAAGAGACCAGGGGCAATTTCTTGTGCATACTCAAGCAGACTTTGTGAAAATTGGGGCTAAAAGTTGAAGACAAACTGAGCCCAGCAAAAACAAAACAACAAAATGTTAAACACTGTTACAAGCCTTGAAACAAATTTACATTTTGGAATAAAAGTGTCTTCTTAATGTAATTTTGTTGCCAAAAATGTGATTTTGTTTCAAGACGTTTACAAGTGTTTCTTGTATTTGTAAATTTGTTTTCTGAAATGTAAATTTGTTTCAAGATTTGTAAAGTGTTTCTTTTTTGTGGTAAAAAAAAAAAAATGTATATGAAATGTAAATTTGTTTTGAGGTTTGGAAACATTTTTCTGGTTTAGAAAAGTTGATTTTTCTAGTTTTGCAAAAGTGATTCCTTTTCTTGTTCATTTGTTTTAGAAATTCATGTCATGTGTTTTGTAAAAAAAATAAAAATAAAATCGTAATTGTAAATAGGTTTTATGCCTGTACAAGTGTTTTATGAATGTAGTTTTGTTTCTGAAAATGTAAATTTGTTTTTCAAGTTTTACAAAAGCGTTTGTTTTTTTCGTTTGTTTTCTGAAATGTGAATTTGTTTTGTGCTTGTGAAGAGTTTTCTTCATGAAATTTTGTTATGAAAAATATACATTTCTTTTAAGATTTGTTAAGTGTTTCTCAATGTAATTTAATTTCTGAAAATGTAAATTTGTTTTAAGATTTTTAAATTGTTTCTCAGTGTAATATTGTTTCTGAAAATGTAAATTTGTTCTTCAAGCTTTCAAAAAGTGTTTCTTGTTTTTGTCCATTTGTTTTCTGAAATGTAAATCTGTTTTGTGTTTGTAAAGCGTTTTCTTCATGTAATTTTGTTTTGGAAAATGTAAATTTGTTTTAACATTTGTTAAGTGTTTCTCAATGTAATTTAATTTCTGAAAATGTAAATTTGTTTTAAGATTTTTAAAGTGTTTCTCAGTGTAATATTGTTTCTGAAAATGTAAATTTGTTCTTCAAGCTTTCAAAAAGTGTTTCTTGTTTTTGTTCATTTGTTTTTTGAAACGTTAAGTTCTTTAAAGATTTTTAAAAGTGTTTCTTTCATAGTTATTTTGTTTGCACTTCCCAGTCCCCGTAGCAGAGCGGGTTGCATTAATTATGACATGTGTACATCAATCTGTGAGTTTTTCTCTTGTTTTCTATAAAAATGAAGTGACACGATGAATAAACTGAGATACATTTCATATCCAATTTGATAGAATACACTCTTTTTATCCTTTTGGGATGTAAATACAGCCAAGAACAAATTGTAAATCGCAATATATCAAAATGTTGAAGATCACAATACTCAGCATATTGAAAAACAAGTACTCAAGTATCATGATCTATCAAATAATGATTCCCACCCCTAATATTCATCACATATTGCTGCCACCATTTTTTTTGTTTTCAGAAGCAGCCCTTTAGTTTTGCTGATAAAAGATTTCAAAGATTATATCAATCAAGAGGCCATCTAACATTCAAGACTTCTCACAGAGACATATTCAATTTTTAAGGATCTGCAGGAACCAAAAGTTTTGAGAGCTGCAGGGTTAAACATCCATCTGCCCTAATGCTGCAGAATACACGTGATCATTAATGTTGATGCTCACCTCTGCACAGGAAGTATTGAAACCATCTACAGCGCAGCAGACAGATGCAGGACAAACAAACATCTGACCTGTTTGTTGGTGATAATCACTGCTACTTAATTCCATTACACTGTCAGCTACCGATAAATCAATGAGCAAATGAACTGACCTCCTATGAGGAATAGCTGCTCCCTCTGCGTGTCTGTATTATTCTATTGATGTTCCACCAAGCATCATCCTGGAGATATTGAATGCTCTTTAAGCGAAGTGCTGACATCATAATAAAAGGCCACCACGAAAGCGGCCGTGCAGCGCCGTGCGGTTAGGGCGCTCCGGGGCTAAAAAAGACGATGGACGGCCTCTGAAGGAGAAGAAGAAAAGGCAATCTTCAAAGTCGATACTGGGACCAAGTGCTCTATGCGGTCGCATTTACTGCACATAATGAAACTACAAATAGCCTCTTAGACGTAAAAACACACACAGGATGCTCTGATAGAAAAGCCAGTGAGTAATTATATGATTAAGATAAATGTTGCTTCTTCTGACACTGACTCTACCTTTGACTTTTTTGAAATCTGCCACTTCAATTGAACTTTTCCTGACGTGAAAGCAGATTTCTCAGACATATATCAAAATTGACATAGCATAGAGTTTATTTTTAAATCTACTCACATGCACTTTCACCTCAGTGCGAGCGCATCTGTGCCTGACTTTTGTGATGACAGTATATTCAATCCCCTTGTTCATGACTTCTTTAAAAAATGAAGGGCTTGGCAAAATCAAACATCAAAACATTAAGTTGTGTGCTATGTCTGTGGAGCTGTGTGTTTTCATAACCCAAGTGTCTCAAAGCATTATTAACAAAAAGGAAATCTTCTCAGGGCCAATGAAAGCTGCACGAGGAGGCCAATGCAGCGCTTACGCAGCACACACAGCCATCTAGTGTTGGAAGGGAGCACATGCATGGAGCCATTAAAAGGGAAAGGCACTTCATTGTAGCCTGCACACTCTCATTTGGCTTCATTTCGCTTTTAAGGGCCGCAAATGCAGCACAGAAAACATATAAATGAACTAACAAAGCCTGGATTAAGCACTGAGTTATCTGTTGTGTGTCATCATTACACCCACAAATAGGGGGAATGTGCTTTTGAAGTCCATGTACAGGCTAATGGTCAGATCTTGTGTTTTCAGCCCACACAACACAGCGCAGCCTGGTTTAGCTTAATAGCTAGCCTGCTGCAAGAGCTCATAACCTCTCCCAGGGATACTACAGTGAAATAACAAGGCATCCGCTCCTGGAGTCTGCGTCCACCTCTTTCTACCTTTCTTTGCTATCAGTATTCGCCCTCAACAAGCACAATAAAGCGAAATAAAAGGATGTTTGTGTTAATGTATGCAGCCTAAATAAACAAAGATGCATGCTATTGTGTGTATGAATATGTATTCCCCAAGACAAAGACACAAAGGGAGGCCCAACCTGTTGTCAGCTCAGCCCCTTTTCCCCCCGCTGCGAGGAACCACGCTCCCTTAATAATCACACATCGTTATGACAATAGATGTTCGGCAAAACACACAAGCAAATCACACGCACAGGCGAGACAAAACGCAGAACATCATGAAGATCTAATTCCAGCTTGTTTAGGATCTTAAAAATATCTGACACGTTTTCACACCCCTCCTTCCCCTCTCCGTTGGAAAGGTCTCGGCCTCTGCAGCGGGGCGAGCGCCGCTGCCAGAGACTTATCATCTAATTGCTTTTCATTGATCCTGTCCGATCAGGTGCCTCATGTTCATCTTTTTTCCAGGGCTGTCTCCCGAGCACTTCTGTCCTTTCCAATATGAGGAGGGCTTCTCTTGTGCTCGCACTAGGACTGGGTGATGAATCGAGTTTTTAAGATTCATCAATACATTTTCAATAAGATAGTGAATAAGACAATGTCATTTAATTTGGGGATCATCAACTAAATTAGTAAATGGGACAGGTTTTCCCTTGGCATATCCTATCGAAGCATCTAAAAGAAAAAAATAGTAATATAAATATTAAGTCTGATTAACACGTTATTTATTTATCTATATTTGGACTTGGAAGTATTTCTTAGTGCACATTTTGACGGTGTGAAGTGCGTTGTCTAAAGCACAAAGCACACAGGTTTTTGGGCATGTTAGTCTATATTTTGTTACTTTGAGGACCCATGTTCTCAGCCCAGTGTAGTTTTTTGCTATTTACATATCTGTGAAGTCTTTTAAAACAGTTCTAAAATGTCCTTCGTCCTTGTCCTTCACTTTTTTATCTCTGTTCTTCTAATTAAATATATATTTATGTTTTATATTCTATTTCTCTTTTTTACTTCGATATCATATTTTAATGTCCTTCTTCTGCTGTTTTTATATCATTAATCTTTGTTTTTGACTCTGTAAACCTCTGAATTGCTGTATGAATGAATGGTTAACTTGCCTTGCTTTACCTTACACAGCGGGTTTTGTTGTTTGGTCTTTATTCTAGGTGGATTATTTAATTCCTCTTTTTTCATTGCATCAAAGAAAGCACAAAGAACACTTTGAAATGTGTTAATGCTCAGATTAAAGTGCATTTTTCTATGAAGCATCCAGGAGCACAAGAAAAGAGCCAAAAGACGAGCCAGACACTTCCAAATAAGCGTAAAAATTGAATTCATTATCTAAATCTCAAGTTAAAACCATCAGGATCAGGTAGGTTTATGTTTATATTAGACCTGTTCACTAAACATCAAATAATTGTGGTCTTTGAGCAAATTATTTTCTCAATTTCCTGCAGAAATCCTTGGCTCTCCTCTAAAATTCATGTTTAAAAACACACTGGACAGCCTGTTTTATTATCTGTGAGCATAATCAGTGACATTCATTAGTATGTACATGAATATTATGAATGTAGCTCACTGTTTCATCTTTGATCCTGCACATGTTTGCTTGTTTCTGGGTGTATTAAACATCTGAGTGCACGGGAATAGCACACAGAGGCATTAAAGGTGCTCTATCTCAGCTCTCCATCCTGTTATGAACTTTTGCTAAATATTTAAACAAATGCTGATACTTAACATTAGAGATGTGATGTCGTGCATCCTATGTGAGTAGAATAAGCTCAGAAAAGTGTGTTTTTATCTCGCCATGTTTACCAATCTCTCTAATGTTACTCAAAATAGCAGAAACACTCTGTACCACAAACTTTAGACTTTAGACCACTTTAACAAACACACACCTGGGCGCAAATAGGAGGGCAAGATCGTTTTGTATTTAAACAGCAGGAGCGCACAGTGCATAAATGACACCTGGTATTACCTATAACATCATGTACCCCTATCCTGAACAATGTCGATATCACTCGTGAAATTTGACAATTTTTGGAAAAGTGGGACATTCTTGACCTTTGTCCAGCACCGCCCTTTACAGAAAGTGATCCTCTGTCATGCCCTGCCCTCCTTAGGGTCAATCCCAGTTGTACCCCTTAGCCCTTGGTTTTGCGTGTTCACGACTAGTGAAGGGATATCCCAATTCTCCGTAAGAGTAAGGGGAAGGGCTACACAGCCCTTAAAATGAAGACAAACCGGGACCTCACTTGAAAGGAAGGGGTATGAGAATTTTCCCATCATACACTGCGCCTGCTGACAAGATGGCAGAGTGGAGACCAAAGAAAGCTCATAATTATAAGTAATTATTCTGTCAAACAGTCTATCAGTCTATCTTGGTTGTGTGGAAAGGTTGGATGAGTGAAGAGGGACATCTAATCACAACTGCCCTAGCTTTGTGGTGGTGGGATAAGTTGGGGAGCGATCCAATCAAAGCTACTCTCTTTATGAATTGATATATTCATGTAGAGCAGGTTCACTGTTTGTTGTCAGTTCTGGTATTGTAACTGAGATGCTCTGCCAGATAGCCTAAATAAAAGTGACTGCATTTCACACAAAAGTTCAATTTGTTTCTTATATTTTTTTCCCTTTATTTACCTCAATAAACAGAATCCACAACACCAACCTTTTAATAACTATAAAATAACTAAATAAGATGATTTTCTGGATTTTCAGTTAGTCACATCATCACCACGTGGGTAAACAGCAAAAGTGTGAACTCATCATGATCCTTGTTTCTGATAATTTATGCATTCAAACTTTACTAGCATTCAATAAAGGGTTATTAGATGTTCATTTTATCCAAGTGTAAAACGGGACTTCAGAAATTCAAGGAAACATAAAAAATGCCTTACCCTTTACACTTCACATTTTAGTCGACTAAATTTACAGTAGATTTAGTCGACTAAAATGTTGTGTGAATGTGAAATTTCATCATCTAAAACTAGACTAAAATTAAAACAATTTAGATGACTATATTATGACTAAAACTAAAATATATTTTAGGCAAAAGACTATAACTAAAACTAAATTAGGTGGGGTTTTTATGTTTTATTTCGTATCCCCTGACACTTATCTGCTTGTGTTCTTGAATATACAGCACTTTGTGCTACACTTTTTCTGTATGAAAAAGTACTTTATAAAGTTACTGATTGACTGATCAATGGGAATAGCGTTAGCAACATTAGCATTGGCATTGATTTTGTTACACTGACATAATAATCAAGCGAATCAAACTCAGAGTGGGTTGTTCCATGGATGTTGCAGTGCAGCACATACTGCAGTGTGTGAAATGAGATTTGATTTTTGGTCCATATTATCCAGCCCTAATTTAGACAACAGGCAGACATAAACAGGGGGGCTATTGTTTCTCTACAAATGCTCCATCCATAAAAACAAACCTATATGACGACCACTCACTCGTGTTTTTATGTGCATGAAACCGGATATCTCCTGGCCTGCTGTCAGTTCCCATGCAGACCAGATGAGGACACTTTCAGCTCGAAACATATTAAAGGCATCGCGGACAGGCTGCAACAGAGCGAGGTTTCATTACCCAAAGACAGGAAGACAGTCTGTGAGTCTTGGACAAGAGTGAGTACAATAATGAGCGTGTTTGTTTTGGAAGCTGGACATGAGGCTCATCCTGTAAGGTGAACCAGATCAAGGATTTGGGACAGAAACCCGAGCTCCTCCTAAAGATTAAATGATGTCAGCATCAGAAGTGCAGGCCAATGAGTTTTGGCAGGCGCTGAGCTGGACTTCTGAGGGATATTACAGTTTGTATGACTATCAATGGACAGCGCATAACTCTGAATACATTTTCCTTGGAGGTTTTTTTTTTTAATAATACCCGTAACCTGGACGACAGCCACGAGCCTCCACACACACTCGCACAATCCAGCCGCTTCCATCGCAGCACCGGTTTAATATGCAGGCCAGTTCTTGGTGGTATCAGATCAATGAAGGTTTTCAAATCAGACACAGCCGCTGAGACAGACAGAGGAGACCATCTTTGGCGCGCATTAAGAGAACATTTTCCTTCCCCTGAAGATCACAGTTATTTCTTTTTTGATGGAGCCATTGAGTAAGACTCCACTGTCCTGTGATGCTTGTTAAAAATATTAACTTTAAATGTGGAGAGGGGTAGTTTCTTTAAATTATTGGATTGGGTTTCTTTGATAATAATGGCCTAATTACAGTAACTTAATGTGATATTATGCTTAGGCATCTCTGGAAAGATGTAAAACGGTAACCTTGAGAGCTTTGTTCCCGATGCATGTGCAGGTTTTTAAAGCTCCTGTGAGGAGATGTGAATGGTTATGGATTTCTCTTTATGGCAGACAAAAGCAAACAAGACCATCAGTAAAAGTTATTACAAGTCATGACATTTAGTTTGAATGTATAAAGTAAAATCATGACAACAAACTCATAAGATACTTTTAAGTAGCAGTTTGGTTCATCAGGGGTCCTTCTTTGTGAAATCATTTCCTGACACATGATCTTCTTACACTGATGAACAAATTGGCCCCTTGACTGTTGGTTACACCACATTGACAATTTAGAAAGTCCCCAAATTCCCCAAATAAGTTACAATATTCAGAACAATGGTATTTCTTTTATTGTATTCATTGTTAAACAAGAAAAATGTAGGATGATGCCAAACTAGTTGATAATGTGTTTTACTGAATATTTTACCTGTTTTGAACAAGCTGAAGTATTTGGTACCAAGTTTTTATGGTTACACCACTTTGAAATTTTTACCATATTCCCCTGAATAGTCTCTCAATATTGATCAAATCCAGAAATTTGAGACTAGGTCTTCAAAAAGAGAATGCATTAAAGTTATTTGTGTGCTTATTTTCAGATTTTAACCTTTTTAAATTTAACTAAACTATGGGAACACAAAAAATGCGGCATGTTATTGACCCTTAAATAGAAGAGTATATTATTGAGAACAACTGGTTTAGGGCCTTTTTGTTTGTATTTTATCAATTAAACAGTTAAACTGCAGGATATTTTTTTAGGTAGGTAGGGGTAGGGAACTTCTGCATTAGGGCATGATACAGACAAAAAAAGTTTTAATGCCAGATGAGTAAATTCTGCTTTTAGGGTGCTCCTGGTCAAAACATTAAAAAAAAGACGACTTGTAGAGACTCGCTGTCAGCTCCGCCCTCCTCTGCTGCTCACTTTAATGATGATGGACTTTAATTCATGAAGTCTTCACTAAATTTTTATTGCATGGATGAACATTTCAAAGTTGCATTGAAATACATTTTTGAAAGCTTCAAAAATGTTTTGACTGGATTTTTTAAAATGAAAATACAAGCTGAAGAAGAGCTCCCAAATATGCTCTTATAGATTTTATATTATGTCAAGACCTAGAAGTGATAATGATTTATTGAAAGCTTCCTTTTTGACAGATTTGACCTTTTCGTGGGTGTTTTTTTTTTAATAAAAACTGATGTCTTGGGACAGTGATTCCTAACTATTTTTGCTGTTGCATCATTGCTGTGCCAAATAAACAGCTGTTTTATTTGCTTTCACTGATTATATGAAGCTTAAGTGGGCTAAAATGGTAAAAGACCTTTCACAAAGTTTACCTTTAAGGTGTTTACCTTTTTAAAAGATAGTACATGTAAGATGACTTTTGACAGCCTCAAAGCTTACATAGTCTTGTGTCTTGTGTTTTGTAACTTTTTGGCTACATATTCTGCAAAAAAGGGTACTTTAAATCTCATATCAATCTAATATCATGCTAAAGCATTAAATCTATTTATTTTAGAAACAGATGTAAAACAAGAAAACAATATATTATTCTTTACGAGATGATACTTTATTTACAACAGAAGACATTTAGTGATGACAAGGTAAACCATTATGGCACTTTTGTACATTCTTTCCATATAAAAGCCAATATTTGGGATATTTATGGCCAATTTGTGACAGCATACAAATATTGGCACACATTTTGATATCTGCCCATACTGATATTATCATTCATCCCAAGTTTATTTTAGCGTCTGGCTCAGAATTAAGGCTTTATGTTTTTAACCACTCAATTCAATCGAGAAGTTGCAGTGCTCCTGTATTCTAATGTACTTTGTAGTCTGGTGGTCTAAAATCCAAAAGACTCTCTGATCCGTTCCTCTCACTTCATGTATGCTCAAACTGTTTCATATACGTGTTGCAGGGAGGCAATCATGGCTGTTGCCGTCTCTCCTGCCCGTGCATTATTCAGTCTTTTCCTGAAGTAACAGCCGCTCCTCTACAGGCCAACCACTAACACACTAATGTTATGTAAAAATGAATGATGAAATTCAAGGAGGGCCAAATGAAAGAGAAACCTGTGTGTGCGTGTATGTGTGAGAGTGTGTGTGAGAGTGTGTGTGTGTGTGCGCTAACGCCGGCCCTGGTGTGAGCTAGCATGTGCGTTCAAAGGTGAGGCCTTGGGTGATGGAGAACAGGATTCCCTTACCTCCTATAAGTACAGAGGAGGATAAAAGGCAGCTGTAATGACCTTGGTATAATGAAGGCCTCGCTGATTTCCATGATTTTCCTGCTTTCATGCCACGGATCTGCAAGAAATAGGAAAAAAAAGAAAAAGAGGGTGATTTGTGGGGCAAAACATCGGCAGACAACAACATTCAAACACAAACTCTTGGATGATAGAGTTATTTTGTTAGTGAGTGTTACCACAAGGTAAAACAGCTTTCTTCATGGGCTGGTGTTTTTCTTTCCTTTTCAGTGACCAATTAACTGTAAATGTATTTAAAGAGTTATTAATAAAGTTATATAATGCTCTTATTTCAATAATCGGTGTTTTATTGTGTAAGCAGACGTCCTCTGTTGCTCTTATCTCCTAATATTACAGCACTTTGGAATCTTTAATTATTATTCATTTTACTTTTCTATGTACTGTATGTACCTTTTCATTGAAATGATGGATGTAGAACTTCAACTACTACCAATAGAATCATGACCAATCAAGACGATGGGTGCATTTGATTGGTCAGTAGAAAGACAAGAAGTTTTCTTATTTTCTGTTTCTCCATAGGTCAAAATGGAGGGCTTATAGCATCACTGCTACATTTTTTCATCAAAAAATCATGAGAAAAAATGAATTTATTACTGTGGATCCAGAAAAAAAAAATCCAAATAAAACACTGCACGTCATGGCTGGATTAAAATAATTCTATAAGTGATATAATTGTCCTGTGGTAGTTTATACATTCACAAGAGTGAGCTTCCAAACACAGCTGTCCCCATGAAGATCTGTTGAACAGTTTAAAAAATATAAGCAAACAAAAAATCCACAACATAAATGACATATTTACAACAAAAACATACAGAAAAACAGACAGGCGTAAGAGAAAGAACAAAAAAATGAAGATGGAAAAAAAGAACAGATAAATAAATAAGTAAAAGGGGGTGGCATTAATGTGTTTTTATACTTGAAATGAAAAGAGGGAAAAATCAATATTATAGTTTTTTATACATGTGGCTTAATAATTGGACATAAAAATGATCATAATAATGATCATTGTAACATCATCACACTTAATTTGGTAATGCCTTAAAAAAGATCTCACTGAGTCCCAAAGTCCCTCTACACCTTCATCAAGGTTCAGTAAAGTGGCAGCAGCTCGTTCGATCCTGATTGGATCTATAAACTCCTCTAACCAGTTAGTTAAGCTAAAACCATTTGGGGTTCAAATCTTCAGGTTTATAATAACTAAACAGAAAATAATCAGTTAATCATCCAATCAACTGTGACTTTTAAAATATAAAAGAAAAGGCACAAAAGAAAATGCAAAGAAACAAGACCAAGAATCAACAGACAAAAATAAATGAAACACCTCAATCTCATTTTGCATTTTTAACCAAATATATTTTTACATTAATAAATAACTTTAATCCAACCAACATCTGGTTCTTAATGGTCCCTCTCTTCACTCTGGCAGAGTGGGGTTGAAACAGTGCTGTCTTTTTTTTTTAATTTCACTTGGACTTTTTCTGTAACAACGTAAAACTTCAGAACTTCAAAACTCCTCTTTTTCAGGACTTAGACTATCAGAATATGTATGTTGAATTAATGTCAGATTCATGTTTTTAATGTTGTATAACAATTAAGATAAAACAAAAATTAAAAATGGAATTTGAATCTGACAGAACTTTATTCGAATCACTATGAACACCTCTCAATGTCTAAATACTATTCCATCAAGCCTGGACTATTATGATAAAAAGTGAGAGTATGCAAAACCTTATCATATTCACTCTGATTCCTCCAGATATTTTTTCTGCTCCATAGTTATTTGTGCCAATCTTGGATGCAATTTATGTCTCAAATGCTTCCAAAGGCCACATTAAATTACTCCCTCTTCCTTTTTATTCTTCCGAGAACTGGCAGGTCACCATCTTTTCTCTTGTTGAAACTATAGCTGCTCCTGATTCGACGCCAAAGTTGAGAAAGCAAGAAGAGGACACTGAGGAGCATCTGATTGGTCCGTATGACTGACCATAAGTTGTCACCTTTAATTAGGGTCAAAACAGAAAGTCACATTCATCGTGGTTCAGGGCATATTTGGTTCATATTGTTTCCATTTTAAGTGGGAGACAGGTCTGGACTAAAGACAGGCCAGTCTAGTACCTGAACTCTGGGACATCTCTGAACAAGACGTCCCTTGGATGGCAGCATGTTACTCCAAAACCTGTATGCACCTTTCAGCATTAATGGAGCCCTCACTGATGTGCAAGTTACCCATGCCATGGGCACTAATACACCCCCATACCATCACAGATGCTGTCTTTTAACCTTTGCTCTGATAACAGCCTGGATGGTCCTTATCCTCTTTAGCCCGGAGGACAAAACATCCATAATTTGTCAAAAACAGTCTGAAATGTGGACTCAGACCACAGCAGACTTTTCCACTTTGCATCAGTCCATCTCAGATAAGCTCGGGCCCAGAGAAGCCCGCAGTGTTTCTGGGTGTTGTTGATATTTGGCTTTGTCTTTGCATGGTAGAGTTTGACCTTGACTTTGTAGATGTAGAGATGATCTTCGTTGACAATGGTTTTCTGAAGTGTTCCTGAGCCCACGTGCTGATATCCTTTACAGAATGATGCTGGTTTATAATGTAGTGCTGCCTGAGGGATCAAAGGTCACAGGCATTCATCTTGCTTCCTGTCTGCAGAGACTTCTCTGGATTATTAAAATCTTTGATATTTTGGACTACAGATGATGAAATCCTTTAATCCCTGCAACTGTGTGTTAAGAAATATTCCTAATATGTTGGGCTATTTGCTCACACAGTTGTTCACAAAGTGGTGACCCTCCTCACATCCTTGCTCGTGAAGGACTGAGCCACCATGACACTCACCTGTTTCCAATTAACCTGATCACCTTGTTCCAAACAAGTGTTTCTGGAGCATTCCTCAACTTTTCCAGTCTTTTGTTAATCCCTGTCCCAGCATTTTTGGAACACGTTGCTGGCATCAAATTCAATATGAGTAAATATTTGCAAAAAAGCAGTTAAGTTTATCAGTTTGAACATTAAATATCTTGTCTTTGTTGTGGATTTCAATGAATATAGGTTGGAAAGGATTTAAAAATCATTGCATTCTGGTTTTATTTATGTTTTACACAGCATCCCAACTTATTTAGAATTGGAGTTTGGACTAGGGCTGAGTGATTTATCGTTTTCTGATTGAAATTACGATTTCAGACAACATGATCATGTGATCTCTGAAGCTGCAATTTTTTAAAGTGCTCCTGACTGACCCAGGATCTGTTGTGTCAACTATTTGCTAGTGGCAATGTTGTCACATGTCAGCGCTCATGTCCAAAACCATTTAAAGCTGACATGCTGGTTTGGCATGGCTGGCTTTTTTCCTTTATTGAATTGTTGAATTTTGTCTTTCTTATTATTACTTCATTAACATTGTTTTTTTTTTTTGTATTTTATTTAACTTTTTTAACTTCACACAATTAAGGATTCTTTAGACAGTCAAAGATGGCTCTTTAAGTTCTTCAGTTGTAATAACTGCCATTGGTCGAGGACTTTAAAGAGTGTTCATGCATGTTTTTTTTATAAATACATTTGGAAGCAATTCTTACCTTTAGTTTTCATCCTAGCCTTAGAGTAATAGCTTTTAACGTTTGATGGTATGATGTTGTTTATTGTCATGTTTGTAAATGTTACTGTACACATAGTGAATATTGCACTGAATGTTGGCTTGAAGAAAATCGTGAATCAAACTGAAATCGCAATATCTGCCAGAAAAATTAGAGCTTTCCTAAAATCGTTCAGCCTTAGTTTGGACACATTTTTGTTGATGAAATTAGCAAAAGAATACACTAAAGGGAGGGACTTCTGATGCAGGAGTTTCTTTTTTAACATTTAAATGCATAAAACTCTCTTTAACTCTCTCCATTCCTTTGCTGGTGGGCAAACTGCTGCATTTCCCTCTGTTGGACTGAGCTGAGGGAGGATTGGGGTTCAAAGAGGGAGCAAAGCAAGCCAGAATAATCAGCTGCATGTTAGAAACACAAAACCACAGCATGATTTTGGCAACACTGGTGAGCAGCTTTGCAGTAAAACCAGCCCAAAGTTACTCATAATGGGCAGACATTGATTTCCATGATTTTCCTGCTTTCATGCCACGAACCTGAAGAAGCAGAGAAAGGGAGATTTGTCTGGCCAAACATCAGCAGACAACAACATCAGCTCGGGATCGAACACAAACTCTTGTTCCCATGTTCGAGCCATTATGTAAACGATTGTTATCACGAGGCAAATTAATACTTGAAACACAGATTTCTTAATGGGCTGGCCCTCTCTCCCTCTCTCTTTTAGGTGACCAATTTATGCGCAATTTCCCTAATTCATGAAGTTATTTAGAGAGTGATGTAATGCTTGTTCCTTTTCATCTTGAAAGCAAAGGCAGCGAGATGTCGGGGGGAGCAACAAATATGGCACAGCTGAAATGAAAGGCTTCAAAAGGCTTTTCCACTTGGAGCTGATGTAGTGCTGTGGCTGACCTCCAAATATGATTAGACTGCGGTAAACACAACAATAGCAAACAATAAACAACTGGTAATTGGTGTGATCCTCTGTTCCAACAAAGATCTCTCTTGATTTGCTGTGAATTATGAGCGTTAATGTTTTGAGAGCGCCGTGCCCCTCTTGAGGATATCAAAAAGCTCCCGCTCCGTCTTGATGGGCCTGTCTCATTAAAGGAGAAATGGAGGCCAACGTGGGGAAGTGATGTTCAGTGCATTCATCAGAATAACTGGCATGAACTCACCTCTAATTCATTCTGTCTCTGAGACTGATATAAGATGATTCTGCTCTGATGAATATTGTTTATGTGGGAGTGTGTGCAGAGAGGTGCAGCCCTGAAGGGAAGCATCCCAGGTGAAGTCTGCCCTCTGCAGGCCGAGCCGGAGCGCAAACTCTGCCTCAAATCTGATGTGGAGAATGTTGAGCTAAATATTCGATTTTTGCCAAAAAGTGATGTTGATTGATTGATTTTTATTTGATTAGCATTCAAAATCCCCCCTCCACCAATGAAACAAATAAAAAAATGATAGTACTTCAACAACGTAATATGACAACTAGGGCTGGGCGATACGGCCTCAAAATGTATTTGATCTGGAAAATCTGCTTCTCTTTCATTGTTGTGACGTTATTGTACACTGCACTTTTTTCCTTGCTCTCTTCTCTTATTACTTTTACTATTTTATCATCTCAAAAGCCTCCTGTGGACAAGTGTTGCAAATTAACGCCTGTGCTAAAACACTCAAACAATGCATCTGGTTTGTCTAATGTAACTGAGGTGTCTTCATCAAATAAACAATAAAAAACCACAATAAAATAAAATCCCTAAACACTCGACTTACACTTAAATCGATTTTTCTTCCCTCTCAACAAAAAAACCCCTCCAAGAAGTGTTAATTTGACAGCACTTTTTAATGTAGTTTTAGTCTTTTGCCTAAAATATCTAAGTTTTAGTCATAATTTTAACCCCGGGTCTTAGAACTCCAAGTGATGCTGCTTCTGCTGCTCGCTTTAAACTTTTAACCCCTAAAACCCTGTTATGTCTAGTGTTAATTTTGTCTACTAATTATTTTCGTCATAGTTTTCGTCAACAACCTTTTTCCCCTGACGAAAACTAGACAGTAACTAATAAAAACAAGTGCACATGGACAAAAACTAAAACTAAATTAACTGATGATATCACCAACAGATAAAAACTAGACTAAAATGTTTGACAGAGACTTAATCCAATCAGACCTAATTTGGCCATGTAGAAAGTAGGGACAAGTTAGGAATATATCCAGTCACAGCTACTTTACACTTCATATTTTAGTCGACTAAATCTACAGTAGATTTTGTCGACTAAAATGTTGTGAAATTTCATCAACTAAAACTAGACTAAAATTAAAACAGTTTAGATGACTAAATTATTACTAAAACTAAAATATATTTTAGGCAAAAGACTAAAACTAAATTAAAAAGTGCAGTCAAAATTAACACTGATTGTATCATATTTGATAGATGTTTAATGATACCTCTAATCAATATGATCAACAGGTTGCTAAAAAACATCTGAATGCAATCAGATAAATGATAAAAATGTCATCAAGTGAATTATCAGTTGCCAAAAACACCTAATGTATCAAATGAGACACAAAAAATATCTAGATGTTAAATTTTATGGAAATTTGGATTTTTTTTTTTGATTTCAGTAAAAAGTAAAATAAACATTTCAGCTCCAAAAAAAATTGAATTTACTGGCTATAATTTGTGTTTTCAGGCTTTAAAGGGCTAAATATCCTGTGATTTTGGTTTGACACAACATATAATTTTTTAGGGGTGTAAATCACCAGTTTCATGACGATACGATACGATATCGATATCGATTCTTTGGACAACGATACGATATTTGCTGATATCACAAAGTCTGCCACGATTCGATTTCGATACGATACAGGCACCTTTGATCGATTTAAGACGATATTGTGTACTCATTGAACACAATCAGCTACATTTCACCTAAAGCAAGAAAGAAATACAAAGAAATTTCTAAGTTTTGACAGTTTTATTACTGAAATGTGAAACAATATGCTGACCTTTGGGTACGATAGGTTATAGAGGATTATCACCATCTGTATGATCTAATCATGTTCAAAATTAAAATTGGGTTAATTAGTAGTCAGGTGTTTTTAGACTTTGCTCCACTGTTTAATGGTAGGTGTGGAGGAATAATAAGAATAAGCTCTCACTGTTATCCTTTCATACAATAAGTAGTTTTGATAATCAGTGGGCTACAAAATCAAATGATGAGATAACTTACTGTACTCGTTTGATTACTCCTGTCGTGTGTGTGCAGTATGCATCCTCTGCTGTCAGATCGACCGTATCTTACCCCCGTTTAGCTCTGTGATGCTAAGAGCGTGTTGCTACGTGTTACTCGGTGGGCGCTACACAGTACATTTTAATGCAGGAGAAGTACCGGGTGTGGTGTGTGAGAGAGCAAAAAGGTGCGCGTCTCATACGCTGAACACGTGAGACTTGAGAGCCCTGTAAAGTTGAAACTTAAGAAAGAGGCGCTATTGGGCGGAAGCGGTGAAACAAATATCCGGTCAGAATTTCAAAATAAAGGCGTTGAAGATGACGATGTTGATCGATGTTTTGAGTTTCCATCGATTTGATTGGATCATTGCTTAACCAATCGATGTATCGATCCAGATCGATGGATCATTACACCCCTAATAATTTTCCAATCCAAAAAAATTTTTTTTATTTGTTTTAAAGTTTACAAGATGACAAACTTTATGAGCATGTTTTAGATTTGTCTAAACTCCTCTGCCAACTGTTTTATAGTCCTGGACAGCTGTTTTTATAACATGTTTTATGGATGAAAACCACATGTGCAAGAAAATTGATTCCTTGTTAGTTCTTAATGATTTTCTGTTTTAATAATTCTGACACATCCAGTTTTACCTTCTGGTTGGGGAGTTTGTTTCATAGCCTAGTAAGAAGTGTGTAACATAACATGAAAACTGTGTTAATTTTGACAGCACTGTTTAATTTAGTTTTAGTTATAGTCTTTTGCCTAAAATATCATTTAGCTTTAGTAATAATCTAGTCATCTAAATTGATTTGATTTTTGTCTAGGTTTAGTTGATTAAATTTCACAACATTTTAGTCAACGAAATGGACAAACAAAAGGTGAATTATGTTAGATACTTTAGATTTTTATTACAATTGAGGTCTTTAGTGTAACATTTACTCAAAAGGTGAGAGTCAATGTTTTAATCAAAATATTGATGTCTTTTATTAGAACATACATCACTTAACCAAACCAAAGAGATGACAGTTGATTTTAGAAAAAAGGAGGCAAAGACACACAACTCTGTCTACACCAGTGGAGCTGAGGTGGAGAAAGTGAGCAGGTTCAAGTTCCTGAAAATCGGCGTAAGAGAGAACCTGTCATGGACTTCACATGTCTCTGCCCTGATTAAAAAGGTCAAAAACAGCTGTACTTCTGAAGGAAACTCCCACTCCCACTCCAACTTCTTGTCAACTCTGACAAAGGTGCGATTGAAAGCATCCTAACTGGAATCACGAACTGGCATGGGATGTGCACGGCCCAGGACAGGAAGACTCTGCAAAGAGTGCTAAAAACTGCCAAAAACATCATCGCTACCATCCGTGATATCCGGCTGTGAGATTGCTCAATGCACCATCTGCACTCCTCTATGTCTAATGGTTTTGTTTTTGTTTTGGAGCCACAATTTAATTTAATTTGTCATTGTGCAACAGGTTGTAGAATGACAGATAAACTTCCTTGTATCCTTAATAATTGTATTTTAAATAAAACTCCTTTAATATATTCATACATTTTTTAAACCACTTTATTATTCCTCAGATTAAGAAAAAACTTCCCTGGCTATCAATATTGTTTCCAGAAAATATTAATGATGACGATAAGAATTGTATTAATAAAGCACTTTTCAGTCAAAGTGCTTTACATGTCAATTGAAGGAAACATTTATAAATCAAAAACAATAAAATAATCTAAAAATGAATTAAATAATTTTGTATAATCAATTTTTCTTTGATTTGTATCCCTGAAATCACATTCAGCTCTGTTAGTATTTTTTTGTTGTTGTTGTTTGACCCCTCATACAGCAGCTGGTAAAGAGGTTAAAGCTGAAACTGGGTTTTTATTTCTGGATTAAATCTCTTTTGAATCCAGACAGAAACTTCTGTTGCTGCCAGGTTTACGTCTGTGTTTGATTATGGTGATGTTTTGTACATGCTTTGGATACAAAGAGCTCTGAGGTTCATCACTACCTCTTAACCCCTCACCTATCGTGCAGGACGGTCTTCTTCTGTCTACATGTAGACTTTAGCATCTTCTAATTTAGAAGGGCGTCTTAGGTCTGCTACCATCGTACCTTCTGACCTTCATCAGTCAGACGAGTTCAGGATCCTTAAATCTTCAGTCCCAGAATCTCCTCTTATTGTCTGTTAAGGTCTGAACTTTAAATTTGTTGCTCTCTGTTCTCTGGAATGAGCTGCAAAAAGACTTGAAACTCACTGATCTGGTTTCATAGGACACTTTTAAGAGGACATTAAATAATTTGGAGACTGAAGCATCTGGCTGCAGATGTTTTGACAGATGATTTTGTTTCTTTTCATAGCCCAGCTTGTAAATTAGCTGTTATTTATTGTTTTCACATGTTATGTGTGTTTGTACGAATTGCTGTTGTTATTGTAAATAACTTCATTAACTGTGCTGCTGCCTATCTCGGCCAGTATGCTCTTTAAAAAAAGATTTTTAATCTCAATGAGTTTCTTGTCCTGGTTAAATAAAGGTTAAATTAGAAAATAAAAAAGACTGAAGTGACACAGTTCCCTTAAATCTACATGCAGAACTTGTCATCACATTGCTGGGAATTCTGTGGAGAAAATGAGGGAAGGACAAAGTGTGACAGTTCATTGAAGAAGTTTGATGCCATTAAACAACATTTTCTATTCTTTAAGTTCCAACTGTTAGGCTCCTTTTGAAAGAAAATGTATTATCCAATAATGCCACCATGTCATATAAATGTATTAAAGTATGTTTATCTCTGTAATAGTGTCTAAATATTACTGAAACACAGAAGTGGCTAATTTGGTTTAAACCCTACCATGTTACCTCTTTTGGTACATAAACTTAAAAGCATGGTGGATTTGTATTTATTTTATTTTATTTAACCTTAATTTAACCAGGTTTGCCCCATTGAGTTCGAAAGATCTCTTTTTCAAGGGAAACCTGGAGGACATTTTCAGAAAATGATAAAGTGTTAAGTGTGTTTGGTAACACTGTGAGATCAGGCAGTTTCATATTTCAATAATAACAGAATAGAAGTATATTACAAGATATTAGCAAAAACATTGACTATTACAGCTACTAATAATCAACTTTTTAGGTTAATACTGACAATACTGATTATTGTTCATGTATTATCATGTATCTCAAATCATTATTCTGAAAGGCATGATAATGTCTGAG
The DNA here is from genome assembly GCA_037902135.1 of Cetoscarus ocellatus. NCBI lineage: Eukaryota > Metazoa > Chordata > Actinopteri > Labriformes > Labridae > Cetoscarus > Cetoscarus ocellatus. The sequence goes on along the minus strand of JBAMNC010000693.1, from coordinate 436,591 downwards.
CGTGAAGGCAAATAGCGCTGATGCCTCAAATGATTGAAACAAATATCCCTTTATTGCATCTTTAAATATTACTTCAACCAGACAAAATGCCGTATGGGTGCTTTCCTTGATAGAAATGCACATTTTTGTCCTATGTCTTGTTTTTGTTATGTGTTGTTTTTAAGTCAAATTATATAGAAATACACCAACTGATTGTCGCATCAATTTTGTTGTATTTAGATACAAAGACAAAAAAAAGAGATTCTGATTAACTGGCTTGAACAGACGACATCACATTACCTTGACACTCACTTTCCTTCTCTTGCTTCCTCTCTCTTTTAGAATTGATTTTAGGATTTTACTGATCACTTTAAAGCACCTATGAGTCTTGCCCCAATTACATGTGTGAATTTTTGACCCTTATGAGCCAGCTCGCAGCCTCAGATCCTCGGGCGGGGGCCTCCTGGCTGTTCCAAAGTCGAGACTCAAAACCAAAGATTGAGCTTTTCCATCTTTGACTTTGGAACTGCTGAAGTGAGGTGATAAGACAAGATAAGATATCCTTTATTTAAGGCATGCAGAATCAGTTACATCCTTTATATAAGGTATGCAGAATCAGTTACATGCTTTAAATCACTTCTGAAAATTGACTTCTATAGACATGCTTTAACCCAATCTCAAATTTTATTCACTTGAATTTCCTATTTACTTATTCTTTGGATATTTTTATTTTATTAATCTTAGCTGCCTTACTCATTTCAGAATCAGAATCAGAAAAACTTTTTTCCCCATTTTACAGGAACTGAGCTGATTGGCAGAGGTCTGCGCTCTCTGAGTGCTTTCCTAGTTCATTATATACTCATCCACTGACATATTTTTCCATCTCCTATTTGGTTAATTTTTCATAGCTTTGTTTATCTCCACTAATGTTATGTTGTCTCCTGTCTTCTTTTTTGTTGGTTTTTTTTGCTTTTTTTTACGTTACCTTCTTTTCTATCAAATCTTATTTGATTTCCTTCCTTCCTTGTTGTCATGAGGTATTATTGGTCTTAGTCCTGCTTTTCACATACGCTTGTTGAGTCACTACATTTAAATTTTGTTCTTGCCCTTTCATTTGAATTTCCTGGTCATTTTGTTTTTGACCTTATTGTTAATGTTAAACTGTAAAAGCACTGTGTTAACGTCTGCTTCAAAAACTATTATTATCATATCTGTAGAGCTGATAATTCATTTTTTAAGCCATTATCTGACTCTGTTACTGGTATTCTTAAAAGAAAATAAGTAAATGCTGTAAAGTTTAAGCTCAAATTTCTTGAGAGAAAAACACAGAAAGCATCAAATATGCACAACATAGTCTGTCATACATCTGCGCACACAACACACAAATGCAGTTCTCCTTGGCACGCTTCACTACCAGGTTTTCCTGCTTAAGCACACCAACTCCATACATGCCACCTCTTTCATTAATACGTGATGAGAGAGAAAATCTCCAAAGAGCCCAATAGGCAGAGGCATTGTTTCTCTTTTAAAGTCATCTCACATGGAAGGAGCAAACTTCAGAGCCTCACTGAAGTGTCTAATGAAAGAAGTCTCCTCCTCTGCGGCTCCATTTCGCGCAGCGTATTAGGAATCTAAATGTTGACTGAAGACAGTTTGATTCTCTGTCTGTGATTTTCTTAAGGAATAAAAACAGTGCGGCGTGTTTACACTGTACGCCATGAAAGAGCTATGAGAAGGCTCATCACTACCCGAAGCCATTTTGGGAGGCGGAGAGTGAGGTTCATCCCACAGTTCATTTGAAAGCTGTATCAAACAGAGAAATGTTTAAGACCACGATCAAAGACTTCTCTAGTCAAAAATATCACTAGACCAGCTACATTCTTGTAAAATTGTTACTTTATGCTAGCACTTATTTCAACAATGTCTGGTTATTATTGGAAATCAGACAAAGAGAGAGATATCTACAAATCTCTCCTGCCTCGGGAGCTGAGGAGGAAAAATCTACAGTGTGTGGAGGGAAAGTAACCAAAAGTGGCATTTCTGAACCGTTTGGTGGCTCGTGGGCCCAAAATGTATGAAGTAAAATCAAAGTTTAAATCAACCTTTAAAAGAACAAAGCAGGGAATCCATCTTATCAGGGTGTTTCATAGCTAAAGATGAGGAGGTGGTAACTTCCTTTACCGTTTACTGCATGTGTTATGTGTGTCCTGGCTCACCAAACATTTATTCCAGCAGGATTCTAACATTTGTGTTAATGACTAAAGGATTTTTCTCACATTAAATCACATTCTATTACAAAAACACAGGCTTCATACAAACTTTAGGAATCAAATTTTTCACTTTTAAGAGTGTTTTTGGACTTGAGGAAGAATTGTATTTTCTCCACTGCAGTAATCCACATAGGTGTGGTAAGATGCTATTCTTTTCATATAACACACTTAAATATTATATTATTATATTTTTATTTTGAATTCATATTTATATATATTTCTGTCAATGTCTATCTTTTTTATATATATCTTCTTATCTGCCATAAATCGTGCTCCTGGAATCTTAATTTCCCTGAGGGAGTCTCCCAAAGGAATAAATTAATAATCTAATCTATTCTAATCTGAATGTTTTTTGTCTCACAGGCCATCAGACTGTACAACTCTTTACTCAGTGGGAGGAGGAGTAACAGGAAGACAGAGGAAGGGAAGGAGAAGTAGCCAGCCAGTGGCCATATTTTTATTTATATCTGCAAATTGTTTTTACTTTTTAACTTTTTGATACCCTGTGTCCTTTTTACCCTGTGTGCTTCCATACAGTGCTACTGCTGGAATCTTAATTTCCCTGAAGGAGTCTTCCCAAGGGAGTACCGTAATTTTACAATTATAACATGCACTTTTTTGCTTTTAAATAAGCTCTAATTTGGTGCATCAACATCACGATTGTAACACATCAGATACAAAAAGCTGAAATATTCTCTTTCTCTGCAAAAACACGGGCAAACACAGGGCGCTGCCATCTTGTGAGCAGCAAAATAGCTGCACTGTGATTGGTCAAAGATATCGGCATGTTAATAGCTGCTCTCTGATTGGTCAGTACACTACGACTGAGCATGCTCAGGCAGAAATCGAGTAATTGCGCATGCATGAAGCAAAAGGTGTTTCCGCATTTGTTTGAGAGGGAGAATTGAGTATTTGTTGTGAAAATACTGAAATTTTATTGATTAAAGCTTTGAATAAACGTAATTTTTAAGTTGTCTGAGAGAGTAAGGTTTGGGCAAAATCTGGGTGCATGTTATATTCGAGTACAGTGTTTTTCAGGCAAAAATCGCGAAATGCTGGGGACTGCATTAATTGAGCGCGTTACAATCGAGAAAAAACATTGATAGAGTTCTATCTAATCTAATCTAATCTTGATGCTGATATGCTTAAAACAGATCCAGTAAAATCAATCAATCCAGTAAAATGCATCAAGCCAGAGAGCAAAACATTTATTCTATAACATGATATCTAAGTGCATTGCTCTTCCAAGACAATAAAAGACACACTTGAAACTGCTTTTCATCTCCCCCAAGGGGATTACGTTTTTGAAGGCATTGGCCCATTTGTTTGATTATTTGTTTGTTTGTCCATCGTCCATCTGTCTCTGAGCAAGATAACTCAAAAAGTTTTCAACAGACTTTAATGAAAACTTCAGTAAAAGTTGGTCATGGCAAAAGTAAGAAGTGTTTAGATTTTTGATCTGATTCAGGATGCAGATCCAGGACTTTGTTTTAAAGGACTTGTTAACATTGTACAATAGTTATATGTATGTTCAATATGATATAGTTTCTTTAAATTACCCCCAATTTTTCAGTTAATCTCCTTAAATCCCCATTATTCCCTTTTAAAGTTTCCAATTTGGAATAACTGAAAAATTCCCTAGTTTAACTTTCCACAGAAAGTTTCTAGATAACTTCCTAGAAGTCAAATGGAAATTTTCCACCTCTTTGGAACTTCAGTGAAGACACAGTCACCCACATGCAGCAGCATCCACCCATGGATCAACTGATTGGCCTGTATCTAATGTTATTGACAGAAATATCATCCAGAAATGTTTTTGAAAGGTTCTCCCCTCCCACAAACACGTTCAATGCCTGTCTTCCCAAATGGATTAGTTAACTAGAAGTGCTCAGAGAGCACATACCTCCGTCTTTCTGATATTTATAGCTGAGTCTTGAGTCAAAAATGTGGAAAAGTGCCCTATCTGGTAACAAATCCTTTTTAAAGAGTTCCTGGATCTGCACCCAGGTTGCAACCTGACACGCCAGATGTCAGGTTACAATTTCATATTGGAAATAATTCACTAATCCATTTGGGAAGCAGCCGTTCGAAAATGTTTTCAAGGGCAGAACCTTCAAAAACAGTAGCAGTTGTGATTGTGATTACACGATCGTTCGGCTCGTTACACTCATCACAGACCAATCCACATCAAGCAACACTGCTACTAACGACGTAGCATACGTAGCGGCTACACATAGCCGCTAACGGCTAACAACAGTTAACGGCCGTTAGCCATAGCGGCGAACGGCTCTATCCTTTCCTTTTCCGAAGATCGAACTCACGATTCCCGGGGCAAGAGGCAATGACAGTGCCACTGAGTCACAATGAGCACGGCTAACAACGGCTTACAACAGTTAACGGATAAAAACAGTGAGCCGCTACGGCCTTTAGCCGTTAGCTTATACTACTTGAAGACTATTGGTTCACATTACTTATACCACACAGATGTATCATTTAACACTTACATGTGACACGAACCTCGCCAAAGACAATCCCTACCAAGTTTTCCCAGTAAATTTCTGAGGAGAGCATATTTCGCCAAGTATCGCTGAGTGACCATGACGACCACAGACTAACCGGCATGTCCGTGGAATGATTTCCGCGTTCTCTCCCAGTTTCCCAGCAGTGATCCACGGTCAAGACAAGAGCAAAAACATGACTTCTGGAAGGACAAGCTTCAAGTGACGTTCTTTCCTCCTCTTTTAAAAAATAAATTGAGTCCATTTCTGATGAAAAAAAGGCAGATAGAGACTGCTTCAGAAGCCGCCATTGTTTTCAAACATGCAGTCACTTCCTGTTGTCGTCACGTCCGCTGCTCCCATAGCCCCCCCGCCTCTCTTCTTCTTTCGTGGATTGTATTGGAGGTTGGCAAGCAACATATTGGTGCATTACCGCCCCCTTCTGATGTGGAGTGTGGATCCAGATATTTACTCCATCTTGTGTAAATAATGTATATATAAAATAATAGTAAATTTAAAAAAAATTATATCCTGTTCAGAGCGTTTATTTCCCTCAGATACTGAAATAGCATTTGAAATCCTTTCTTTCTGAATTTTGTCTCAAAATTTCTAAGCTAAGCTGACTTTTGGCTCTTTTAAGTTTTTTGATCAAATTCCTTCTTCTCCCGCCTCTCTTCCCTGATTGGGCCGATAAGATTCCAGCCAGAGTGAAGCAGGTCTGTCTGCTCTGCAAGGGTATCCAGATTGGGATCACCATTAAAATTTAAACTAATTGCTAAGTCTTTGTGCCATGAGCAACATTCCCTAAATATTTTATAACACTGCATAACTTTCCACATTCTTCTATAACTAGAAGTGCTCAGAGAGCACAAACCTCTGCCAAGGCAGACTTTGTTCGCAGAGTTATTGTGGAAAATACAGAAATTCCAGCCAAAATCCAGTCACATCAGTGAGTGTGCTGTGTGACCTTAAAGCAAGAACAGCTGATACCAAGCTGTTGTAAGGGCTATTTTCTATTAGATTCTGTGTTTATAAGAGATTAGCAGCCTCTTATTCACTGCTGTTCTGCAGAAATGCTGAGTCAAGCTGAGAAAAGGATAGACAACTTTATTTACAGAGAAAGAGCAGCATTCATACCTACAGTAAAACAATTCAAAGTGCTTTGCAGAGCTGTAAACAAAAATGCAACTAGAAATGCTCTGAGATCAAAAACCACTGCCAAGGCATTTCAGACATTGTCAGCAGTGTTACTATCAAAAAATGAAAACCGTCCCATTGCACAATGTTATCAAAAGAACAAATGCTTCAAGAAATTCCTGGATCTACATCTTTATGTGGATCACCACCAAAATCTAATCACTTCTTCCTTGTGATACAACCTATATCCCCTGAAAATGTTATAAAACTTGGTTGAGAGGTCTACATGTTATCTAGCAAACAGATGGACAGACTGACAAAAAAAAACCTGACTAACATCCTTGACAGAGGTAGTAACTTGACTTACAACAGAGCACTTCTAGTTTTTTTGAAGCCGCCCACAACAGACAAGATAATAACGATCTTTGTCAGAATGTCATTTTTCTGTTCAAACCTAAGACAAACCGAAATAAGACTTCTTATGGTTTTACATTTTATCAGAATCAAATTTTAGAACTTCAAAACATTTTAAAGATGGCTGCTTAGCTATTTGCATTACAGGTGTGTTTAAGTTGATCTCAGAAGTTGGATTTGCTTTTTATTCATCAATTAAAACTAGACCAAAAGCTGGAGACGGAGGCAACATATAAGTAAGCAACAATTTCTTGGTTAAGGCGATCCACAAACATCCATCCAGTGCACAGGTAAGTGATCAAGGTGAGTATATACAATTGTGGCAGGGTGAGAGCTCCCGGGAGACACTGTGGAGAGAAGGAGCAGAAGGCAGAGGTAAGTATCGGCGAGGCGAAGACAAAAAGCAGCATCAAAAAACACTCTTCACTGAAGAAAGGCTTAAAGCACAAAGACAAAGGCTTAAGAGCCACGAGGAGACAGATTGATCAGAGGATACGGTTCTACAAACCACTCTGTGAGAGGAAATCCACCGACAAAGTAGAGATGACTCCGGGCAGCTTAAATAACCAGAGTGATTCGTGTCCAGGTGCAGGTGTGAGTGGCAGTCACAGCGTGAGGAGGGGGAAACCACGCCCACTTGCCAGCAGAGGAGCAGGAAGAGAGGGGGAGAGAGACTGAGAGGGGATGAATCTCCACATAACTAAAACAAAAATTAAAAAGTTCTGTCAAAATTAACATCGTTTTCATGTTATATGTTACCCACTTCTTACTAGGCTATGAAACAAACTCCCCCTCCAGAAGGTAAAACTAGCTGTGTCAGAATTATTAAAACATTATTGCATCATTAGGAACAAACGAGGAATCAATTTTCTTGCACATGTGGTTTTCATCCATAAAAAATGTTATAAAAACAGCTGTCTCGGACTATAAAACAGTTGCCAGCAGAAGTTTAGACAGATCTAAAAAGTGCTCATAAAGTTTGTCATCTTGTAAACTTTAAAACAAATCAAAACAAGTTTTTTTAATTTGGAAAAATATTTGTTGTGTAAAACTAAAATCACAGGTTATTTAAAAGTTTAAAGCGAGCAGCAGCAGCGGGATCACTTGGAGTTCAAAGACCCGGGGTTAAAAAACAACCAGCAGGAAGTCAAATATCCAATTTAGTATTGGAGTGTGATTTATTTTGCATTTTTCTCAATTGAAAACTTAAACTGTTATTCAAAAAGTAATCTTTCAGCACTGAGTGAACAAAGTTTAGCTAAAATAATTGAAGTCCATTGCCTATTCTTCTATTGGCCCAGACTACAGTCAAATAACTCTCCACAGATCATAACTGCAACACAACACTTTCAACTTTATTCACTCTCCTTATTAAAGCAGATTGCTCATCGCCGACTTCACAGAGCACCCATATAGCATCGCTGACAGCAGTAAGGGAGAGCTGCACACATGAACTCCTCGCTAACACTTTTCTACGCTAACCAGCTGTCCCCCTGTGGTTTCAGCCTCGGCCAAACCTTTGAAACGTCCTTCAAGGCGTGAAAAAAAAAAAAACACAACATGCACACTGCTTTGGGTAAAATCCTATTTGTACACTGTAATTATGCTTTGAAAAGTTGCAAAGTTTAAAGTTTGAAGACCTTCACTCTTTTCTCCTCTCATTTCTGATATTGATTAGGCTCTAAAACACATGTTTGTAAAACACAGACGCTTCTGAAGAACAAAGAGGTTTCTCATTACGTGCTGCGCCTCAGACAACTCGGAGTGTCTCCGAACGGGTTTACGGCTGTTATCAAGGGAAGCAATCAGGAGAATGCAGTCAATATTTTTCACAACCGTGCAACCACCATTAATCCACTTTAAACAACAAAGCTGGGGGCACTTTGAATGTGCTTATTAAAGAAAAAGAGTTGTGGGTGATGGGGGCCCCTATTGTCCTAAATATGACAAATACAGAGACTACATGAATTTAGGCAGATATAGAAAATATACCACTTTCGCTTTTTACCCTTGGCTTAAATATCTCTGAAAAGTGGCATCAGAGGAGGGCGAGGTCATATATAAAGTTTGTGAGATATAACAATCTATTTTAAAACAAGATGTAGACGTCATCATTCATATCAGAGAAGTTAGTCTGGCGAATAATGGTTTGTTTTCCCTCTGACTTTATCTTGCTGTTGTTGAGTGCAGTAATGAATGATCTTGAATTCTTTCAAAAATCTAATGTTCATGGGTTTTTCTGTTCTGAAGTTTTTCTGTTTTAGAGCCTGTCTAATTTCCAAGATCAGATCCCTTTTTTTAAATGCTTCCTTTACGATCCTATTTGTTAATATGATAGTTTTTTTTTTCCTGTAGTGCTTGCTTATTTGTTTGTTTTTGATACCATACTACTAATAGAGACATACAAAATTGATGACATCAATTGGTTACATTAGCTCTGTCGGTTATATTGATATTTTTGTTGTTTTTGTGTCTTGCCTCACTCCCAAGTCCATGACAAGCAGGTAGATGCCATTCTTTCGACTGTTCGTGCAGTAACAAGGAAGAGACAGCAAAAGCTTGCTCACTGCTAGTTAGCTTAGCTCAAACACTGGGAGTCAGTGGGTAGTATTAGCCTGCCTCTGCCTACAGTCACAGATAAACTCTTCAGCAACTCTAAATGGTCATGTGTGCTTGTTGTGACTCGTTTTTTACTGCTTTATTTTACGTTATCTTTTACTTTCATCGTATTCTCTTCTTCTACTCCCAAAGTAGTTTGGTTTACCTACTTACGTGGTGGTTTTCACTAGAGATGTGACGTTCACAAACAAGTCAAGTCTTTTGAACAGCTCTTTCAAATGAATGATGACAACTGATTTGCAGTTCTGAGTGAGCCGTTTGTTTGCAAACCATTCTTAAATGCAAATTGCCTGCAAATTTAAGAAACGAACAGCTCGCTCTCAACTGGGAATCGGTTCTCATGGTTCATTTGAAAGAGCTGTTCAAAAGACTCAACTCATTCGCGAACTACACATCTCACCACAGCAGAAGTGGATCAACAAAACAAAGCCTCTGTTTAGGAGTAGAAGAGGAGAATATGAAGATAGTATAAGATTACGGAACATAAAGGGGTGAAAAATAAGCGCACAGGACCATTTAGAGTTGCTGAAGAGTTTATCTGATGACTGTAGGCAGAGGCAGGCTAACGCTACCCAATGACTCCCAGTGTTTGAGCTTAGCGAACTAATTGTGGGCAAACTTTGGCCATCTCTTCGTTGTTATTGCACGCACAGTCCAAAGAATGGTGTCTACCTGCTTGTCATGGACTCCGGAGTGAGGCAAGACACAAAAACAACAAAAATGTTGGAGTGGAGCACTTTTTTTTTATCATCAAAAGCTAAATAAAGATATTGTAAAAATGAAAGGATCCCTCTTGATTATGCTAATTTACTGTACATCAAATACCTGTTTGCTTTAAGCAATTAATTTCTCATTTTCTCATGAATCTTTGACTTTGTTCTCGACTGCATGTGTAGAACACACAGCACAGCTTGTATTATTATCTGTGTGCATAATCTGTAGCGTAATTTTCATTAATGGTTCAATCTAGGGGTGCAAAATGTTGGATTTTTGCCGATATTCCTAAACTCATCATCACTGATACTGACATTTCATGTTAAGAGCACTAAGTCTCTACTTGACTCTCTACTTAATTGTCTCTACAACACCTAGTCTCTACTTAATTGATCTGTTCCTTTCATGGTTACAATACATCTGTGTGGAAACAATGTGGAAATAATCAGCTTTTTAGGAAAATATCTGCCGATCCCAATATTGGTTTGATAATGTCCATCTCTAGTTCACGTTGTACACTGTTCACAAAAAATATGACAGTGTTTATTCAGGGCTTTCAGGCTCAACACTGCAGAGCAGGCGGGATGGTGTGGGGGGGAAGAAAGAAGAAGAGATACAAAATGGTATGCAGCACCTTGATTTTTACCTGCTTTTATGATTGCAGAAGGAAACTAAAACTCAATTACTGAAGAAATATTGACAAATGATTTTTGCTCTATATCACCAACCCTATTTTAAAACAATCTAATGCTGCAATAAAAAAAGCTGATGTGAAACATAAAACAAGCTTTTACAACAAATGTTAATGCTATTATGAAAAGGATGCTGATTACAAGAAAAATGGCTGTCTAAATATTTTCTTTAAGGACCATAATTTGTCATTGGTAAAAGGGACAGATTAGTCTGGCTGCGCTGCATTATGCTGTCTGGATTGTAAGAATAATCACCCAGCAACACAGAGACGTGGAGTAATTACGTTGTTTACTTTGGTTGCAATGCTTGTGTGAGAATAATTCTGAGTGAAATTGTTGTTGTACCATAAATGCTTTAACCTTGTGATCATGTAATCAGTCTCTGTAATCTCCGTTTTACTTTTTAGCCTCATAAGTGCATCCAACATGTGTTTCATCATTGTTTAAATATGCTTTAATTTAAGACATTGGTGGTTGAAGCCCGCGTTTTGGATTGAAGTCCCATTCAAAGCAACTCACGCCATTTGTTGTTTGTCCCTGGTGTCAAACATGGTGCCCTTTTTGAAACACTGACCTTTTCTTGTATTGCTTGATTTCACGCTTAGGATGCAGCGAGGGAGGCTGACATGTCTGGGACCACTCCTCCCTGCAGAAATCAATGAGGATCTCCAGGCTCCAGGTGCTTGGCCCAGCTGCTTCAAGGAGTAAGACAGCAAGCAGAATAGAGAGAGGGGAACGAGGCACAGCTGTATTGTTGTTATCCATGCAAATGAGAGTCTGAATCAAGTTTATGGGGAACTGAATTGAGCATAATGATTATTCTTGGAAATGAGCTCAACAGTGATTACAAATAAACTTCTGATTGGTACTGCAGAAAAACAATTGAAGTTCACAGAGTAATGATGGCTATCATGACTGTGTTGATCCTTTGTTGAAAAGGTAAGTATGTATATCTTACAACCTCAATTCCAGTGAAGCTGGGATGCTTTGTGAAACACAAATAAAAACAGAATATAATGATTTGGGAATCCTTTTAAACCTATATTCAATTAAATATACTACAAAGACAAGATAAGATATTTAGGGTTCAAACTGAAACTTTTTTGCAAAACATTTACTCAATTTGAATTGATACTTGCAACACATTCCAAAAAAGCTGGGAAAGAGGAATGTTTAGCACTGTGTTACATCACTTTCCTTTAAACAGCACTTAATAAGCTTTGGGTACGAAGGACAATACCTGCTGAAGCTTTGTCAGTGGAATTCTTTCCCATTCTAGCTTGATGTACAACTTAGTTTGATCAGCAGTCCAGGGCCTCTGTTGTCTTATCTTTTGCTTCATAATGTGCCACAGATTTTCAATTGTTGCTCCAAAACCTGTATGTACATTTCGGCATTAACGGTGCCTTCACAGATGAGCAAGTTACCCATGCCATGGGCACTAACAGACCCCCATACCATCACAGATGCTGTCTTTTGACCTTTGCTCTGATAACAGTCTGGATGGTCCTTGTTTTCTTTAGCCCGGAGGACACCACGTCCATGATGCCAAAAACAGTCTGACATGTGCACTCAGACCACAGCAGACTTTTCCACTTTGTGTCAGTTTATCTCAGATGAGCCAGCGGTGTTTCTGGGTGTTGTTGATATTTGGTTTTTCATGGTAGAGTTTTCTCTTGCATTTATAGATGTAGCGATGACAAACTGTGTTAACTGACTGGTTTTCTGAAGTGTTCCTGAACCCACTTGGTAATATCCATTACAGAATGATGTGGGTTTTTAATGCAGTGACACCTGAGGGATCGAAGGTCACAGGCATCCAGTGCTGGTTTTCAGCCTTGTTGCTTGTGTGCATGGATTTCTGCATATTCTCTTTATCTTTTGATGATATTATGGACTGTAGATGATGATGACCCTAAACTTTTTGCAAGTGAACACTGAGAAATATTGTTCTTAAACTGTTGGACTATTTGCTTGAGCAGTTCTTCACAAAGTGGTGAACCTTGCTCCATCCCGGCTTGTGAACAACTGAGCCTTTTGGACACTCACCTATTTCCAAATAACCTGTTCACCTGTGTAGCATTCCTCAACTTTCCAAGTCATTTAATGCCCCTGTCCCAGCTTTTTTGGAACATGTTGAAGGCATCAATTTCAAAATGAATGTACATTAGTAAAAAACAATCAAGTTTAACAGTTCAATCATTTGATATCCTGACTTTGAATTGTATTAAACTGGATATAGGTCGAAAAGTACTTGCAAGTGATTGTCTTCTGTTTCTTTATGTTTTACACAACGTCCCAACTTCACTGGAATTGAGGTTTGTACTTAACTTGCTAAATATCTTCCTAGTGTCGTGGTTTGACAATTTCACAGTGTAAATGGTCAATTAACCACAATAAAGCACAATTTCACTATTTTGCTTGTTGGTATTACTTACCTACTTACACTTTGGGGGACATTTTGAACTCAGGACGCAAATTATTTCAACAAATCGCACCTAAGCTGAGATATACGCTCGGATTTCCCCTTTAGACACTGACAATTGAGGCTTAAAATACACAGAATGCAGCAATTTACTATGTAAAAGACGTAACTTTTCAGTTAAGCCATGTTTGAAGTCCAGATAGACCGCACACGGACAATTTCGAGGCTTCATTCCCAGAAAAAGAGTCGGTGAGGCGTTTGAAGTATCACAGAGAAGATCTCGCGATAACTCGGGGCGGTTACCAGGGGAACGAGAGCTTGTGAAGTTGCTCTGACTGCTGCTCTGCTCTAACCCAGTGACATGATCACCGACGATTCAGCGTCTCTTTTGTATTCCACCTGTCAGAAAACCCTTCATGCAACCTCTTGGCTCAGGTGAAAGGTGCAGTAGAGCCTTCTCAACGTGTTCGACAGTCATTTTCATTCATTTCAAGGTTGGTACGTTTATTATCGAGTGAAGTTAGCAGGGCTACAGCTAAAGTAGCTAACAGTTTGTTGTTGTTGCTCCGATAAACAGCAACTTTACAGACTCTGTGGACCGGGGTTCTCTCTCCTTAATAGTCTGACAGCTCTTTAGATGTGCTGGCTCAGTAAAACACACTTTAAGCAGCCTTTTTTTCTGACAATGGAGTTAAAAATAGACAACTTTACCGGGGTCAATACAGGTTCGCGTTTACTTTTGCCTGTGGGCTAAGCCATTGACGTTTGGCGCTAAAAATCCAATAACGTCAGTGAGTGTGCTGTGTGTACTTAAAGCATGAACAGCTGATACCAAGCTATTGTAAGGGCTATTTTCTGTTATTTGTTGTGTTTATAAGCGCTTAGTCGGCTCCCCTCTGGTACAGCAGACTCGTATTCACCGCTGTTCTGCAGAAATACTGAGCTATGCTGAGAAAGGTAAGATAACTTTACTAACAGAGCTCCATTCATAGGTATAGCAGTTCAAGGTGCTTTACAGAGCTATATAAAAGCTTTAACTAGAAATGCTACGAGAACACAAACCTCCACCAAGTCATTTACAACACTGTTGGGAAAGCTGATGTAAATAATGCGGGGAACTGCACTGTCTCGCATTGATTAAAAATCCTTGAACACAAAATCTTGGATCCATGTCCTGGTTCATATCACCACCAAAATTTAATCACTTCTGTATTGTGCCATGACCAACATTCCCTGAAAATGTCATAAAAATCCATCAAGAACTTACAGAGTGAAAATGTGAAAAGCTGACCTGTCTGTCAGTATTGTAAAATCCTTTAAAAAACCTCTGACATAAGAGTAAAGGCTGTAATATTAGGATGGGCAGACTGATGATCTGTTTATTCTGTTCTCATTCATTTTTTGGTATAATGTCATTAATTCAGCCCTTTCTTGAGATTAAATTCAACAAGAATATTGATAAGAAAAAAAATACATAATGTATCACAAACGTGTTGAATGTTTCTAACATTTAAAAATAATTTGTGAAGTTTTGGGTGAAATGATAGATTAATTGCCAAAATCATTAGTAACTAGGGGAGTGATCTGGTGATACAGTACTTACTTTGATACATAGATGACAATCTGTCACTAAAAATATTTTTTTAAATATGTTTATAGTTTCAAGAGCCTTCTATACTGTATACATAAATGTGGATACATAAAGTGACTGAGAGCAACGTCTGGTAATTGATATCACCTGAAAATTTGCCATGTTTTTGTCATTATCTGTAGTCATAATTATTTTGATGATTTTCATCATGGAAAATATAGATTCTAGAGTGATTCATAATTAAAAATGACTAAAAAAGAATTCTGGAGCCATAATTGTATGTTTATAATGCATTCATGTGCATTTGTCATTGGATGAAGCTCTGTAGTGACTTTAACTCTGTATCTGTGATTTTGCACATATCCAAAATAAATTCTATGTACCCAGGCTTTCTCTAAGCATAGTTCTAGCATGAATTTAAGTATTGAATGTGTGTTTACTCAATAAACAGAAAACATGAGGATCAACACTGCCCCTGGTGAATATTATTACATAATAGAAACAAAAATCTTTATTCTTTCTGCTGAATTTAAGTATTTGTGTTTATTTCCCTCTTATTACTGTTGTAAATCTGTGCTTCTTGTCACTCAGTGCCTGGAGTTACTCTCACTTGAACTGACTGTGACATCAGTTGCATACCCTCTATTGTGTGTCTTAATGATACATAGCAGTAAATGTAACATTAGAGGGAGTCAAATGTCTGAATGTGTACTGCCAACTAGTTAGATTAGATTAAATTAGATTAGATAGAACTTTATTAATCCCTTGGGAAGACTCCTTCAGGGAAATTAAGATTCCAGTTGCATTGTGTAGTAGTACACAGGTATAAAAGAACACAGGATATCAAAAAGTAAAAACAACTAGCATAAATTATATATCTTTATATACATATATATATAGATGGTGTGTAGTTGTTGCAGGATGCACTAAAATACAAACCTAATTTCCCAAGTTTTTAAATATACTCACGTTACTGAACTAAACATATCAATACACTTTTTTTCTTCAAACATTGTCATAAATTGTTTTGTAATGTTTTCTTACATCCCTATTAGTAACAATTCAAAATCTCAGATAAACTTTATTTTTTTCACACAGACTCGTCACAGAGGAAATATTTTGCAAAATGCCATCACCTCAAGTCCTCCAGCCTATTCTCAAGATGAAAGTGGATGAGCTCTTCCTCAACTGGTTAAGTGAACCTGCCACACAGTCTCTCCTCAAGGATTATCTTGACCTAATCAAAAGTGGACGAAACTTTGATCTGGCCTCTGGAGACCAACGAGACAAGAGGTTGTTAACCTTCAACGAGAACAACAATGTGGCAACCCAAAAGAACCTGGCAGAGAAGAAGCCCGCTCCCCTCGGTACTCCCTCCAGCCCCCCATCGGCTAGCACCCTGCCCTCTGGATGTAGCAGCAACACAAGAATGACTGGACCCAATGGTAGAATACTGCGGAGATCCGTCAGCACTAAAAAGGTAAAAACAATCAAAACAAATAAAGATTGAGAGGGTTTATCAGATTCCAATAAGCATGTAGCTCATTCCCCTTATTTACGCTGCTCTGAAACGGTTTGGCAGGTTTTAACTAGATTAAGAAGTTCTTAAAATACCGAGCTACCAGGCACCTGAGGTTGCTGTTGAGTAAAATCAACAACAAGGTGTGTCGTAAAGCATGAGCTGTATTAGATACCAGTAACTGAAGGGTGTGTATTAAAATCTCAGCGAGCCATGTCTCTTTTTGACAGCAGAATGTACTGAAGGTAGAATTAAGATAAGCCATGATGTTTCATCAAGAATCACATATGTTAAGATTATTAGTTGTAACAGGTGATACGGTGTTAAATGTTTAAGAAGATTAGGACCTGGATGGCACAATCTAGTTGGTACACCTGCACAATGGGATGCATTCCAATACTGGAATGAAGTTAATAACAGACTTAACAACAGGCATGTGCGTCCAAATGTCACTGAGAGTAAGGAGATGAGAGTTGTTACTCTTTAAGAAGAAACATCTCTGAATGTTTTTAACTCTCATGTCCCTGCATCAGAAAAGTGTCCTTCAATTATATATTTTTTTACTTTCTTTATTGCTTTTACATATTAATCACAGTATTATACATTAATGCCCATACAAAATGTGTGTTTTTTTTAAATAATAAGAACAAGAAGAACACACAGATACAACAAACAGTTAAACCTCACGCCCCCACTCGTACCCCTCCCCTGGCACATATCCCTTTGAGTAAATAAAGAAAACAGGGTTAATAATAATAATACAAAGCAAGAAAAATATCGCAGGGATTATCAGTCAAGGTTCTCAGTCCTGATTAAAATGACACTGCTTTTGACATCTGACAAAACAAGTTCCAAGTTTTTCCAAAGGGCCTCTCCAATCCAATTCTTAAAGCATATTAAACTTTCATTGCATCAGTTTCACTCTTATTTATAGGCAAGAAAAAAATAGGTATGCACAATATTGGATTTTTGTTGATATTTGATGTGCTAATATCATGGAAATTACTATTGCTAATACCAAAATCTTTTGAAAAGAGCACAAAGCCTTCACTCAACTGAGAATGACCTGTTCCTTCCATGATGGATCCAACACAAAACTTAAAAACAAAGACACCTTCAAACAGTTTTCTTGAATGAAATAGAAAATAAATGTCATTGTAATAATCCAAACAAGACAAAAAAGAGTTTGATCTCCTTTTTCTAATGGGAATCAATAAGATTTGATGATACCAATGTCGTTAACAATTCTGCTTGTTAATCCAATTCTTTTATGATTTCTGTTGATTTTTACTCATGACACTCCTGATTCAGTGCTGTACTGCAGGGATAAACAATTCTGCAAATGGCTGGTGTTTGCGCTGTCTGAAAGTTGTGCAGTAAGGAACTTTATATTGAAAGTAAAGCCACAATTCAGATCACTTCTGACCACTATCAGTGGAAGAAATTGTTAAGAAAAAAGACTGATGATATCGATATCTTGAAGGAGCTGTTACTGATTCCCAACTGGAATTGGTTTTCTGTTCCCATCCCTACTTATTATCACTCTTCTTCATACCTGAGCTTAGTTTTCTTTGCACCTTATTCATATACATATATTGTTAAGTTAATCCCTCTGACAGAAAACAAAACTCTGCTTTGTATTTTCTGCTGTTATTCTGTTAAAAATACCCTTGCTTCATTTTGATTAATCCTCATGCTTCATAAATTATCTCTGATGTTTTTCATTCAGCTAAATCACAGAAGTTAAGGGCCTGAATAACTAAACAATACAGCAGTTAGTGTTGGAGATGATGATAATGTCCAGTACTCTCCCCTCTGTTTGTTATTTTTGGATGTTTTATCCGCAATAAAGAAACATATCATGAGACCTAGCATACTGGTTTGACTACTAACTTCACAGCTGATCATCCTTCATTTGATCATGACTTTAAATATTTCCATAAAACTGATGTGTCCTAAAGAGTGCATCTGAAGAGTCAAAGCTGTAGAGTTCATTTTCCCGGCTGGCCACAAGAGGCTGCTGAGTATCCTACAGGATAAGAGGGATTCAGCTATTGTCCACCCTGCAGCATCACAGTGGAGCCTCTGTGTCTTCATGTCTCCCCTTTGAATGAATGTGGTGTGGGAGGTGGGGCTGACTAAATTTAGCATACCCTGAGATATTCCTTTAAGTCTCTTTGCTGCATGTCTTGTTTTGCTTAAACTGTGGCCTCTAGGAGGGCTCATTGGTGCTTTAGCCTGCCTCAGTGACAAAAAACAAGCCACACTTACCAGTTTAAAGGCTCTTAGATGTCTCTGTCTCTGTCAATAAGAGACTTACTGGACATAGAAAGTGTGATGACAGTGAGACTGCCAGACAGCTGGAGCAGGTCCTCTTTGAGAATCCTCGCTCTGCATGTTGTTGACATGCTGAAGACAGACATGATAAGGCCTTTAAGTGCTTGCTGGTGGGACATCTGTTTTGTCACAGATTTTAACACTGTTAGGGGACAGCTAAGATGTAGAAGGACATTCTTAGCTGTCCATTGGTTCCATTGTAAGTAGTTGTTAAGCTCAAAGTATTTTGTATGGCAAAATTGTGACAATGAGTGCAAAATCATTGTGTTTTCACGTGGGATTGTACCTGATACCTCTTGCTTTTTAATATCTCGTCTCTGAGGTTCCAAGGAGATGAGTGGAATCTAAAATGTGGCATCAAGACACAGGGAGTGATGGGAATGGTAAACCAAATCCAATTGAGAACCGATAGCAATCCCCTAAAGGACTCAGTATCATTAGTCATTCTGCTTATCAACTCCTTCCACTTCGTTCAGCATGCTTTTGGAGATCAAGAACGATACAGTCTCATCAGAGGCAACCAGCAAAAATTAAATAATAATGGCAGACCAGGGCAGAAGTGGTCAAAATTGTTGCTTGATTTTCAACAGAAAACACTAACTGCTCATTATTTAGTGGGTGGAAACATCTTGCAGAGGCATGTGTCTATGCAGCAGGATATTAAATATCAGCAGAGTCATTTATTTCACGCCGTTGCCACTGAAAGTCTATGTAGGCCAACTTTTGCTTACACAGAAAATCCACAGGACTCGGTAAGGGAATCGTTGGAGAATGGGATCGATAATGTCATGGGTATCAATAAAGTAGGGCTGGGCGATATGACCTGAAAATAAAAATCCTTGATTTTTTTTCCACAGAATTCGAAAACAGGCATTCCCTCATGTAGTTACAATGCATGCTGTAATTTTGTCATAAAATGTTGATTATATAGACCAAACGTAAGGAAGCCTCTCTACAAAAACACTGAAAGCTGAGCTATTTTCACTTTATGTTAACCTTGAACCATCTGATCTATATTTATCCTAATTTAAGAAACAAATAAAAGCCTAAATGTGCTTGTGCAAAACCTGTCAGGGCCTACTCTCATGAAAACTCATAATCATTTTGTCAGACATTGCAACAGCTTATGATTGGGGTAATTTCGATTTTTCATTTTTAATTCTTCTGCACAAAATAATTCCAGTTTATCAATTTAATCGATATATTGCCCAGCCCTACAATAAAGCCTTATCAAGACACTGCTGACCACTGGCTGGTCATAGATTACTGTCACTAAAAGCATCACAGGTGGGATGTTTGACACTTTTTCACCGTCATACTGACTGTACTGCATCTTGCTTGCAACCATTTCTGGCACAAAACTCACTTTTCTGTGACAGAAAGCCACAGACTGAGAACCAGTTGAGTTGAGCTGTAAATATTGTTAATTTTAATAGTGAATGTGAATTCGTTGGCCTTGTTTAAAGTCTCACTTTTACTTATTTTTTCCTTCATAAGGAAGTTGATATAGCTAAAGACTCTGCATGATGCAGCATTCTTACTTAATTTTTCACTTGCTTATTAATTTTTCATGCTCTTATCTATTTTAATGTCTTTATTTGACATTCTTACTGTTATAAGAGCAACTGAAACAACCAAATTCCCCCTTGTGGATTAATAAAGAGTTTCTGATTCTGATTGAGCTGCTACCTCACATGAACATGCACCTACAGTCTTACCAAAGTCCCTGTGTGACCTGTTTAGTAATGACTCATATTTAAAACCACTTAACCTCAGGTAGGAGGAGAAGATGCTGAAGAAAGGACGGAAATGAAGTGGCCTGCTAGACCCTGGTCTGACATTTGAGTGTTTATCACACGAGTATGAATAGGCTTTTTAATGCTCCTCTTTCTGCTTTGTCTATCTAAAGTCTGACTTAATGATGAAACACTCAGAGGTCTGACAGAAAGCCTTGAAGATTTTAATTTTTAACATTCATAACTCTTCCCTCATGGCCCCTAATGCGATTCCCCCACCCCGGACTGATATAAAGCAACTGCTGGACAGTGTGAGTATCCTGCTA
The DNA here is from genome assembly GCA_037902135.1 of Cetoscarus ocellatus. NCBI lineage: Eukaryota > Metazoa > Chordata > Actinopteri > Labriformes > Labridae > Cetoscarus > Cetoscarus ocellatus. Next base: position 416,334 of record JBAMNC010000693.1, on the reverse strand, counting down.
TGATGTGTCACGGCATGTGGCAACACTGTGTCACTCAATTTGAAAAGTATTGTGAGGTTGTATAAAGTAATACTGCTATTTTAAGACAACAAAATGAATTCCTTCATAGAGATGCATTCTTTGAAGGATTAGTCAAAAATTCAATTTATGCGAGGCTGCTGCTGCCTCGAACAGCTGGTGTGACTTTGACATCAGACACTGATATAGATAGCCTTGGTTCCCTTGTGCTGGCATTAGATACCCAGAACTCTTGCCAGGGAGATGAGGTGTGGCAGAACATTTATCCCTCGTAATTTACCCTGAAACTACTTCTGTTAGATGCTGTTCATTGTCAGGATAAGTGCTAGTAGATCTTGTATTTACATCATGTACAGTAAATTCAAGCTCCTAATTAAAGCATGTCTTCTTGATCTGCTGTGAAGCCCAAAATATGGTTTCATCTTCTAAGTAAATAGGTCGCACCCTCAGACTCTATACAGGCTGAAGCATTTGAGTGTTTACTGTTGTGTCTGTTCTCTGAGTCTACATTTAGGATTGAAGGTTATTCCTCAAGACGTGGTTTTATTTTTAACATGCTTAGTTGGGCTCTGCACCACTGAAGCTATTTGAAGTGGGGTTCCGGGGTCAAGTTTTCAGTTGCCCGACCTGCTTTGGAGAACCGGGTGTTAAACTGTTTCCCGCAAGTCCTTTTATTTTGGAGTGCTTCTAACTTAGGAGTGTTGCAACCTTTGGGGTTCAGCTTTGACGGAGCAGGTCTAGGCTCTGCATGTTTTTATTGAAGAAATGTGAGGTGTTTGTTAAGTTAAATGTTTGAAATATTTCTTAAGTACAAAATAGAGCTGAACAATTTTAGGAAAAGATCTAATTCCAATTTTCTAGCAGATATTGCGATTCCAATTTGATTCACGATTTTCTTCAAAACAAGCTTCAGTGCAGTATTCACTATGTTTACAGTATAGACAACAGTAAGAAATCAATGATAAAAAGAACATAACACATTATTCATCATCTAAAAATTCATGATTTTTTAAGTGACACTCAAACTTCTACTCTTAAACAGAGGCGTTGTGTTGTTGACCTGCTAACCAGCACTTCCGTAAATGCAAATTGCCTTCAAATTTGTAAAACAGTATGTGTAAAATAGTTGACACAACAGATCCTGGGTCAGTTAGGAGCGCTGCAAAAACTGCAGCTCACATGATTGCGTTGTCTTAAAATTGCTTATTTGATCTTTCAGCCCTACCTACAAATCTAAAGTTCTTTTTTAATCTAAAACCTTAACAGATGTAGCAATCCACAGATATCATCGCTCAACACTTGCCTGTCACATATAGATCAGTATCTAAGATGTGTTTTCAAATCTGTGCCACAAAGGAAACTGGTTCTACTACATCAAATGAACCACTACTGCTTGCTGTCTAAAAGAAAGAAAACATTTAGCTTGTTAGTGGACTACTCACTGTACTGTATTAAGGATGAACAACATATCATTTTAACTTTGCAATTGCAATGTGTGCATGTGCAACAGTCACATCCAAGGATGTGTGATATCTGCTGCCATTTGTGTTGTTTAGAGTAAATTAGTATCTACAATTTTCTTTTTTACCTGACTTTCTATGCAGCAAAAGTCTGTTTGACATCCCAATCAGCGAAGAGAGATGGAAACTGAAGACGTGATGACAGCGGGAAGTGACTGCATGTTTGAAAACAATGGTGGTTTCTGAAGTGGTCTCTGTGGATGAGGCAATATCTGCAGTTTTATCATTAATGGACTCAATGTCCTCTTTAAAAGAGGAGCAAAGAACGTCGCTTATAGCTTTTCGTACGGGAAATCATGTTTTTGCTCTTCTCCCGACAGGGGATCACTGCTGGGAAACTGGGAGAGAATGTGAATGACAATGCCGGTTAGTCTATGGTAGTCATGGTTACTCAACAACACCTTGTGAAATATGGGCTGTTTCTCAGTATGTGTACTTCAGCGTACTTCTGGACTTGCGGCCTCATGACATGTCATAAATCACAGCCGAAGTTCTGTTCCAATTCAAAGTCCACATCAGAATAAGGTCGGTTCACGTACCCAGATGTGGACTCGCCCCAGCCTTTTTACCAAGTCTGCTACCAAACGTAATTTGAGCTGACTTTTTGCGGCTACAATCCCACAATGCAATTTGCACCATTTAGCAGGAAATTCCAACATGACGGAAGAGAAATCGCACAATTGTAAGTAACCGTTGTTGCTGTGTAAAATTATGAATAAGATACTTATTTGTGATAGAGTTGTGTTTGAAACCTGGACGTTGATAAATTCTAAATGGACGATGTGAGTGGTTTCCGGCAGTCAACCAGTTGTGACGTGTAGGTACGTGGAAGGGGACACTAGCAAAGCTGTGGACGCTAGCAAAGTACTCTGCTGTTCCAGTTGTGGTAAGATTGTTCTGCGGACTCCCGTACCCCTGAAGTCCGAACTCTGGGACGAACTTGCCAAGTCTGAACTTCAAGAGAACGCAAGTTCGGATTTGTGAACTCTGAATTGAGAAATGCTCTCCTCAGAAGTTTACCGGGAGAACTTGGTGGGGATTGTCGTTGACAAGGTTCATGTCACATATACATGGTAAATGATACATTTGTGTGGTATAATTAAAAGGCAGGGTTGGTAATCAGATTTAGATTAACTTTTGTTATACTGGTCAAAATGATCGTTATGTCAGGATGGCAATCAATGCATGATGTGTTCTTAAAAGAGAGCGAAAAATAGCCGCTGCCTACAGCAGGAGTAAAGCAGGGAAACATAACAAATCACCGCGATTCGAATTTTTTAAACCAATCAAATCCCATACTGCCATTCTGCCCACCTTCTATGCGTACATTTTGCTGGCGTGCACTGACCCTGATTCAATGCGCATAGCCGAGTCGGGTCAACAATACAAGTGGATAATGCCAGCATGACAGTTGTGAGAACTAACTAACTTGCCATCTTTGTTTTGTTTGTTTTTTAAGTTTACTATGATAATGTTTTTGTGTTTTCTTACCACTGAGTGAGACATGACTATACGTAGTGCAAAACAAAAATGATGTGCTGAGGACCGGGTTTGAGTCTGTGGTTTTGAATCAGTCATATGGTCATCAATCAGCGGCGCTTGTGCATATGAGCGGGGGCATCGTTTGAAGGAGGCAGGGGAGGGGGCGGTTCTAGACAGAGTCCTGAGGAGATGCTACATTCAAATTCATGCTAGTTTTCCGTGACTACCAACCCTGCCTTTAATGTAAGATGATAGTCTAAGAACTGAAATGTAGTTTAAGCTAACGGCTATCAACAGGGTCTAGCTGCGACGTCATACTGTGGAGTGTGACTGGCAGAACGATCGTCCAGTCAGCTGCAGTTGTTTTTGAAGGTTCTGCCTCTGAAAACATTTGCTGTGGGCTCTTCTCAAGATGGGCTTGTGTCATATTTCCGTGATGGATATTTAAAACTGTCCGTTTGGCTTGTCAGGTTAACTACAAAGTACATTTTAGCAAGAGCTGTAAGCAAGTGTAGAATGCAGTTTCAAAAATGTTCATGTTCTTAAACTCAAAAATCTAAATTTAGAGATGGAAAGTCTGGAGAATGCATTAAGAGACCTGTAGCTTCTCTTGATCTCCAAAGCCGTCATCTTTAACAACTAATAAAGTGTCAGTGTTTACACAGTAGTTACTGTAACACTGTTGTGTAAGTGTGTGTGGGGTGGGGTGGGGGCTATTTACAGTAACCTCTTATCTGCAGATCCCTCCTTTAGTCCTCACCCCCTTTGCTCTCACTTCTGGTGCCATGTGGACTACAAAGACATCTCATCAGACCTCCACCATGACTGTCAGCCCTGTGTTTTTGTATTATTACTCTTATGCAAGCCAGATGATCTGCTCCCATCGTGTTCTGCATGTCGGCCTCCCTGAAGCCCACCATGTTGCCAGTCAATCAGGCCTATTTTTGGCCCATGTTCACATGTATCCCAAATCCCCGTCTCAGACGTCTGATTTTGCCGGATTGAGCTGGAGCTTTCTGGATTTGGGTTTTGTACCCAGTGCTGAGGGCCAGTCGTGGATCTACCCCACATTTATGCGGTTCGGTCTTGTTGGTGGTGCAGATTCAGAAGCTCATGTGTAGTATTTTTGTGGGACATCATGTCAGCTAGTATTGACAAGCTGGAGATGCCCTTTGGGGAATTTTAAATCAGTATGTTGCTCCACCCTCCTGTGATTTATTTCACTTCACTGTGGTTTGCCCTACAAGCTGTCTCTTGAATATAAAACATTTTGAAGTATCAGTGTTGAATTCCATCTTAATTAAAACTCACCCAAACCTCAGCTACTCGTGGAGAGTTATATGATCTTCAACCTGAAGCCTCCTATAGTGGCTTTCTCACGACGGTCTGTTTCATAATCTCATCAGTTATGTAATCACGTGAACATGACTGTACACATGTTCCTGCACAGATGTAGCAGTTGAACGTTAGACATACTGTGGGGTCAGACAGGGTTCTCATGTTGTTCCATTTGTCACAGTAACCCATTAGAGTGTGAAAATGGTACCCCGTAAAACTTTTTTTTCTAGCTCCTTCACAGTGTGAGGTTGTTCGTAACACTTGTTTACATTCATTTTGAGTTATGCAGATACCTGTTTTGAAAATGCCATGCATGTTTAACACTTAACATGGGACTGGGTGGGGAGTTGACTTTTTTGTGTGACAATTTAATGACAACATCTATTACGCTTTTTTCACCTGATGTAAACAACTTTTGGAGGTGCACAAACAGCAGATTACGAAGGGATAGAGACTTTTTCAACATGTGATCATGTGGAGGTTTTATCCAAGTTAACTGAGATGCTTAGATTGTTGTTCCCAACATGAGATGCCACATCTCAAGGGGCTTACCTTTAATAAATTAATATTCAACAAAGACAAATATGGTGCTATACAGATAAAAATTGACATATTGACTCTAGATTCAGCAGAGACAAATGTGATGAGGGCAGATTTTTGATCTGGGCGTTCATGGGTTTGTTGCTATCATAAATTCTTAATTTTAGTCCCCTTCTCTCTGCCTGGATGGATACATCTCTGTATGTATTAGGGCTGGAAAATATATCAATTAAATTGATTAATTTGAATTATTTTCTGCAGAAGATTTTAAAATTAAAAAAAAATTAAAAAGCAAGATTTTTTTCCTGACTTACTCCAAGTGTAAGTTGTTGCAACTGAAAATTTAAAGTTTTCATGATGGAATGACCTGTCAAGGTTTTTACAAGTGCTTTTATTGACTCATATTTGTTTGTTAAATAAATACTGATCAGAGAATTTCATGTTAATTTACTGTGAAAAGTGAGGGAAAGGGGGAAAATCGATTAAAATGGTAAATCGAGTGTTGTGGAAAATAATCAGGGATTTTATTTTTAGGTCATATCGCCCAGCCCTAGAAGGAACACTAAAAAAAGTAAGAAGTTTCAGTTAAAAGGCCAAATTATGTTAAAAAAAAAATCTGAATCATGAGTTAAAAGTCAAAATACTGACATTCAAGTCAGATTTTTGAGGAAAAAAGACAAAATTCTAAAAAGAAATCAGAATTCTAAGCCTAAAGTCAGAATTTTGTGAAAAAAAAATCCCCATTCTAAGATGAAAAGCTGATCTGATGGAGCTGAAGGGAGCTTACATTTCGAGCCTGTGGGTGATTTTGCATCTGTCTGGCTGCTGTTCACACTTTGTCCTGGATTTTAAACACCAGCAGTGCAGTTCCCGCACATGTAAACCAACACATCATTATCCCCACTGCGCTGTGAACATCTGTTTATGAAACACACTTCAGATATTGTTTGCTCCGACACAAAAACAGTCCCCAACAGTTTCCCATGTGAGCTGACAGTTTAGTGTGATGTGCCGGGTCATATTTTGGCCCTGGCGCTTTTCTTTCCATATTAGGTTTGAATTGATGAGCATGAACAAAAGGCAGACGGTATGAAAAGCCATCATGCAAACAGCTTATCAAGCGTGTGCAGTGTCCTGTGCGGAGGATAACAGGAACTGGGTTTGAGCAGAAACTACTGGAAAACTGTGGACGCTCTGATCCTGTTGACTAAAAATATCACGCCCGTGCTTTCATTATCTTTAAAATAACAAAAACATTAACACATATGGGCTTATTTACGTAGTCTAATGATGTGGACATGTGTTCCTGCTTCTCCAGCCTTATATCACGTAGGTGCGGGTCTTCCCTTGTTTACAGTGAAGGCAGCCCTGAAACTGTTAGATCAGCACATTTATGGAGAATTGATGTAATTGCCATCACTCGTGGACAGCAGCAACCGGAAGCGGATGTTTGTTTGAGGTCTATAGATACACGCTCCTGTCTCCAGATCTTGTTTCTTGGATTGCCCAAACAGCGCTCGCCGGCGCTTATAATAGGCGCAGACTGGTTCGGTCATCACTCTTTGAATTTGACATGCACCCCCCACTCCTTCCCTATCACCCATCAACTATAATAAGACGTGGAATGGCTGGCAGCTAAGGCGTGCAAAGAGAAGGCAAAACAAAGACCACCATAAGATTGGATGCAGAGTAGTTGATGATATTCTTAGCATGTCTTACTGCTGTGAGCGTGTTATCAGGTGATTTGACTCACACCCTTGTTGGCTATTATTAAGCAGTCATACCAAGGTTGTTTTTGTTTCCTGAAGTCTTGTGGAGTTTATTTTGTCGGCTGGTGCTGCCCTGGTGATAAAATAACAGATACAGGCAGGAATAACTTGTCTGTTATTTTACGGAAGAGTCATCACAACACCACAATATTGAATTTTAATAAATACTTCAATTCCAATGATGATTCAACACTGTAAAAAAAATCTGACTATAATGATATGATTTTTGTTTTACCTGTATTCAAGTGAATGCACTACAAAGACAAGAAATTTAATGTTCAAACTGATTAACTTCATTGTTCTAGGGCAGATATTCACATATTTTGAATTTGATGCCATTGACGTCATTCTCAGACCGTTGAGCAGAGTGTTAAAGGGATATGCCAACATTTTTTTTGTTTTCATGTCTTGCCTCACTCCTGAGTCCATGGCAAGTAGGTAGACACCATTCTTTCAACTACGCGTGCAGTAACAAGGAAGAGATGGGCAGAGCTCGCCCACTGCTAATTAGCTTAGCTCAAATACCGGGACTCAATGGATAGCGTTAGCCTGCCTCTGCTTACAGTCATCAGATAAACTTTTCGGCAACTCTGAACTGTCCTGTGTGCTTGTTTATTTTTACACTAAGATTAGCACTTAATGTACTTTTCACAAAGAAATACACATCAAACTAAACCACAGGGCGCATGAGCAAATACTGTGGACGTGCTTGTAAGTAGGTCAACAAAACAAAGTCTGTTCACGAGCAGAAGAAGATAGTAAAAGAATAATAAAAAAAAGTCACAACAAGTACACAAGACCATCTCTTCCTTGTTACTGCACGCACAGTCGAAAGAGTGGGGTCTATCTACTTGTCATGGGGAGGCAAGACACCAAAACACAAACAAATGTTGACATATCCCTTTACGCAGCAGCCAGTCAGTTTGACTTGTTTGTCTTGGCTACATCAACCATTACTTTTATCTGAAACAAGATGCGAGTAGTAGATCTAATCAACATGATCAAGTTAGGTCAGGTTTGGAATCACATAGGGGTGTAATGATCCATAGATCTGGATAGATACAGCGATTGGTTAAGCAATGATCCAATCAAATCGATGGAAACTCAAAACATCGATCAACATTGGTGTCCTTAAGATACGCCTTTATTTTGTAATTCCGACTGGATATCTGTTTCACAGTTTCTGCCCAATTGCGCCTAGTTCAGAAGTTTCCAGCGCTCTCAAATGTCAGCGTCTTTAGCACGTGACAGACACATTTGAACCTTTTCTCTCTGACACACGCCACACCTAATATTTCTCACGCATTAAAATTTATTATGTAGCGCCCACCGAGTAACACCGCTATATGTGCTTTGGAACATGTAGCAAGACGCTCTGAGCATCACAGAACTCAAAGGGAGCTTGACATATCAGCCAATCAGAAAATAGCACTGCTGTATCCGGGTAAGATACGGTCGATCTGACAGCAGAGGATGCATACTGCATGCATATGACAGGAGTGCCTAATGACACGAGTGCACTAAGTTATCTCATCATTTGATTTTTTTGCGCACGGATTAATGAAAGTACTTATTATACAAAAAGTAAAGAGCGACAGCTTGTTGTTGTTCTTCCTCCACACCTACCATTCAACAGTGAAGCTAAGTCTAATCACATTGACATACAAACTGTGGTTACCAGGCGTCACAGTAAAACAAAATCATCATTGTTGAGTTAGTTGATAGTTCTACTTTGAACATGAGAAATGTTTGGATTTAATTAAAATCAAAATTGCACATTTTCAGTTTAAAAGAGCATGGTCAAATGTTGGAGGTCAATAATAATAAAAATAAAATAATTTGTATTATTGTTTTGAATCATTACTTGATATAATGTACTAACATCACAAAGTTTCAATAACACACATTAGGTAATTGTGGAGGCAAAAAAAGCACCTGATTACTAATTTGCCCAATTTTAATTTTAGACACGATTAGTTCATATAGATGGTTATAATCCTCTATAAACTATCATACCCAAAGGTCAGCACATTGTTTCACATTTTAGTAATAATTATAAAAGCATCAAAATTGCTTTGTATTTCTTTCTTGCTTTAGGTGAAATGTAGTTGATTGTGTTAAATGTGTACATTATATCATCTTAAATCGATCGAAGGCCCCTGAATCGTATCGAATCGAAATTGAATCGTGGCAGACTTTGTGACTTTATCGTATTGTTGTCCAAAGAATCGTTATCATATCATCATAAAACTGTGGATTTACACCCCTAGAATCACATGCCGGGTTGGCACTTCGCCATTCATCGTTCCTGTTTGCACCAACAACATTAACCCTTCCTCATTCTTAGGTGTTTACATGCGATGAAGTTTAAGGGTGCAAGAGTGCAAACCCTACGCCTGAAGCAGGGGAGGCAAGAGAAGCCACCCTTTTCAGCTGTGTAACCAACTGCCATAACCAGCGACAGTGCCCCAGGAAATCAGCTTGCATCTCTCCAGCTTCTAAACCAACTTCCATGTTTGTTTGCCACCCCCTGTCCCCCCGCCGGTCATTAATTTTAACCAAAATATGATGAGATCACCAGCTGTTTTACCATGGCAGAGATGAGAAATCTGCAGGCTAAAAATAGGTCTTAGATCATGAAAACACCAACGGAGCTGAAAATCTGTTTTCTTGTCTGAGACATGACCGGATTAAAACATCAGCGGTGGGCTTGCAGATGTTAAATCCTCAATATTTTCCACATTATAAGTCTTTAGTATCTGCTAAAACTTGAGCAAAATAAGTGAGATGAGTGATCTGTGAAGCAGCCTTATGAAGAGTATGTGTGTCTTTCTGCTAAATACAGCTGTGCTTTTCTGTGCTTAAACTGCAACAGAAGCTTTTTTTTTTTTCAAGTATGAGATGTATAGACAAAAATGTGAGCACTGCGCTTTCAGACTCTCCAAACCCACAATATTTGCCCTGCTGTGTGTCTAAGAAGTTCGTCAAAACACAGGCAGAAGGAATACAAATGTGTGAGTGCTGTCTGCTGCAGGCGCTGGCCAAGTGGCCTTGTATTTGTGTGTTTAAAAGAGTTTAAGAAGCTCATGACAGTCCAACCAATCAGCGAGTGACTAAAATCAGTATGACATCGAAGTATCTGTAACGTTTAAAAAGCTAAAGCTTCCACATACAACAGTGTAAAACAAAAGAATGTTTTGTTTTAGTTTTTATTTTGTTTTTCCTTAACATCAGGGGTAGTGATGCAGTGTTAATTTTGTCAACTAATTATTTCCATCATAGTTTTCATCAACAACCTTTTTTCCCCTGATGAAAACTATACTATAACTAAAAAACACAAGTGCACACGGACAAAAACTAAAACTAAATTAAACTAAAAACTTAAAGATGCTTTAGGCAAATGACTAAAATTAAAACTAAATTAAAAAGTGCAGTCAAAATTAACACTGTAATGATGATGTTACCACACACTTTGACAAACACTTATCTCACTGTAATTCAGCCTTCATTTATTATCATGTTGTCATCAATATAAAACATTCACACCTGTAAAAAACCCTAAAACTATCCTGACTTTACACAGGTGTGAAAAGCTTGGCTGTACGTGGGAACGCAAACAGCCAAGGTTTTCACCCGGGTAATCACCTTGTGCACCCCGAGTATTTTTTTCTGTGCAAAGTCGGGGTGCGAAGTACAGCAAATAATCAGGGAAATTCACTGAGGCGAGTGGGAGGGTTGATGTCATTCATCCTGTGCAGAAACAAGACACGGGGGACCTGACAGGACAGATAAAAACAGCCATTATTGTGGGAGTTGTTTATTTGATTGCAGGGGGAGTAACACAAACTCAAATGTGTGTCCAGGCATTTAAGTGTTGTTTCCACAGCGGAGCCATCTCGCTCCACTGTTGATATGGAGCTAAAACACTGCAGCTTTCTTTCTCTGGTGTAATCGTCAGATACACTGTTGATATGCTTTTTAACATGTATAAATAGAGTGTAGCAATTCTTGCAAACTTTTCGGGTTTTTAATTGAGTTTCAGAATACAATTTCCTATCAGTTTAACAGCTGAGGGATGCTTAGGAATATCTGTTTTTCACATCCAGAAACAATTCTTTTTTTGCTTGTCAAACTAGAAAACAATCATCAGATAAATGAATTGCTGAAGTTATTGTTAGTTGCAGCCTTAATATCAAGCAGAGGAACAAAGACCATGAAGTCAAGATCTTGGAAAAACCCTTAGTTTTCTACTTATCACAGGAAAAAGAGCAAAACTGAATGTGTGTATGTTTGCTGAGGGCTGCTGTTTATTTTTGATTTTTTTGGCACAGTTTATTTTTCTCCACGCATTTGTAAGTCTTGTTTGCACTGCGAATCATCAAAATTCTTTCGTGTATCTTCTGAAAGACGATCACCAATGAATCTTCAGTGCATCCAAAGAGCCATCGTGCTGCTGTTGATACGGAGCTAAAACACTGCAGCTTTCTTTACCCGGTGTAATCGTCAAATACGTTGTGACACCGTTTCATTTTCACTTCTGCTGCAATGCTCCTCCTGTTGATATGCTTTTTAAAATGTATTAGAAGACTGTAACAACTTATGCAAACATTTAAGGTTTTTAATTGAGTTTTAGTATATAACTTCCTATCATTTCAACAGCTTAGGGATACTCAAGAATTCTGTTTTCTGGTTTGATAATTCAAAAGAAAGAATTTGTTCATGAATCTAAAGGATAAGTATCATATGTATCGATTACTAAAGTTATTTTCAGTTGTAGCCTTACTATCAAGCAGAGGAACAAAGATAAATAAGTCATGCTTAGAGATGCACAATATTGGATTTTTGCCGATATCCAACATTTTTTTGATTCATCATCGCCAGTACCGATTCTGATATTTAAGGTCAACAGCCCAAGCTCTGTACTTAACAAATATGGACTTGTTTCTTTCAGTGTTACAGTATATTTTTGCAACGAACGGAAGTAAAAAAAGAAAAACAGCATTTTACTCTTGCATAAATGAAAACCTTGAATTTTTTAAATGTACCCATGCAGCGATGAGAAGGTGCATCAATTTTGTACATTTGTGTAATTTCCCAGCTGATATATGGCCGGTATATCAGCTGTAAATATCTGCAAAAATTTCAATATCAGCCGAAACCGATACTTAACTTTTAAGGCTGATATCGACGGATATCGATATCAAACCGATAACATTGTGCTTCCCTAGTAAATCTTTGGAAAAACACCCTAGTTTTCCTCTTGTCAAAGAAAAAAGAGCAAAACTAAATGTATGTATGTATGTTTGCTGAGGGCTGCTGTTTATTGTTGATTTTTTTGGCACAGTTTATTTTCCTGGCACACATTCATGACCCAAATAAGCAGCTCCATCACCAACTTTTGCTTCCTGGTCCACTAAAGGTTTTGCTAACCGTATCATATACTACACTTTGTCATTAAAGTATTTGTCTCTTGAGTCTCAGAGAACAAGTCATGTTTCTCTGAAGTGTTTTGAAGCTTTCTAGAGGGCCATTAAACCTGGGCACTCGAGCATTGACGTGCATCCTTCAATCAGTTTCTGTAGTTGCTGCGAGCTGCAACAACAGGTCCATCCCTTTACATAACCTTCATGCGCAGAGAGGAATGCAAACTGGAAAGGGCAGATCCACTGCACACACCCCTCCTATCCCACACATACACTAAGTGACTCCAACACACATACACCCCGTCACTTCTTATCTCCAGCGGCTCTTAGGCAAGGGCTCCCTGACCCTGTGCAGAGTGTGTGTGTGCTTGTGTATGTGTGCCTTCACATGTTATGCAGGGACTGGGACTGAACGGCAGGCAGGCAGAGCCGAGATTGTGCGTCCTGATCTGGAATGGGAGAGAGAGAGTCACAGTAGCAGCTGCTGTCTTGCATTAAGAGGCTCTCGCTCTGACAGAGGACAATCACAGGGACACCCACACACTCACACAGGACCTCCAGCCTCGTGCTCACGGCGCTGACCGACTCTACGCTCACTGGATTGAGGGGCCGTTTCGTGTTTATGTGTTCCCCGTCCTGTCCGGAGCAAGGATGAGGATGAGGGAGCTGTCTCTGCGTCAGGACCCTGACCTGAGAAAGGAGTTGGCTCTGCTGGCACGCGGCTGTGACTTTGTGCTGCCCTCTCGGTTCAAGAAGAGGCTCAGAGCCTTCCAGCAAGGACAGGCAGGTGTTTGTATGAGTGTTTTCCTGCTAACATACTGGCTTTCCTGGCCCTGTCAGCCTGTGGGCATGCCTTTTAATATTTGGGACTGAGTAAATTTCAGGCCTTTGGAGTGATTTAACCAAACCTAACCCTCATTCTTAATAAAACAGAGTCCAGTTTCACTCAGGACAAGTGAGGACAAACACTCAGTTACATCACAGGCATTCAAAACTTTCAATGTATAGCTCACAACTCTGAAATCTGAGCTCAGTAAAAGCATTCCCCCTTTTGTAAAGGTATGCTTTATTCGTGTGAGCCCCCGTTATTTGATAATGCTTCATCCTGTATAGTATGTAATGCTCATATGCTTTACTGTCCTCTTTAAGACCACATCATTGAGCATGTGAAAAATGTCACAAGGCTTAGCAGATATGCTCAGGAGCGGTAAGCATGAAGCAAGAGAGAGTAAGAGCGAGAGGGGACAGTGCTGGGCAGGGCAACAGGAGATGTTTATGTCCTTTTATAGCCATAGCTGACACCAGCACATGGGACAGAGAGGAGCAAAGGATATGCTGCATTTATCAGTTATCGTGTTGAGGAGGAGTTCATCTCTAAGAGAATTTATAAATGAAGTCATGTGAATGCTTGGCTGGTATACAGGCTAAATAGGGCTGGGCAATATATTGATTAATTTGAATTATTTTGTGCAGAAGATTTAAAAATGAAAAATCTAGTTTTTTTTCTCAACTAACTCCAATCATAAGTTGTTGAAAAATATTTACTGAAAATGTACAGTTGTCATGATAGTAGGCTATGTCAGGTTTTGCACAGGCACATGTTTAGGCTTTAATTACATCTACCAAGGAGGTTAGGTTTTTGCCGGCGTGTATTTGTTTGTTTGTTACTTAAAAATTATTAGATTTTGGTGGTGATCCAGATAACCACCACTATGGAACGATTATTTTTGCTCAATAACTGTCTAACTAATAATGATAAACATGATTCTGAGTGCTAGGTGTGGGTTTTCAGGGTCAAGGAATCATATTATGATGGCAACTTTATCATGGAACTATTGCTTATAGATGTAACAGTAATATGTGAGTTACCTTAGCAGAGGTTTGCACTCTCCTATTGATTTAAGTTCATGCAGAAGAATTAAAAATGAAATATCTAGATTCTTTTCATCATAATCATTTTTCAATCGTAAGTTATTGCAATGTTTGAAAATGAATTACTGAAAATGTAGTTTTCATGATCGTAGGCCTGTCAGGTTTTACACAAGCATGTTTCGGCTTTTATTTGTTTCTTAATTGAGATTAAATATTGATCAGTTGGTTCCATGTTAATATACTGTGAAAATAGCTTATTCTTTAGTGTTTATGTAGACAGGCCTTCCTACGTTGGAACTACATAATCAACATTTTATGACAAAATTACAGTTTACTTTTTACTATAAGAGGGCGAGTATGTTCAAGTTTGTAACATGTTTTGATAGCATAAAGGTGAAACTTGATTCATGTAATTTTTGTGTCACTTGGAGGGTTTCTTTATTTAGGAGGGAAAAAATCATAAATCGTGTTTCGTGGAAAAAATCAGGGATTTTTTTAGGTCGTATTGCCCAACCTAAATGCTAAATCTTCATGCTTTTAAGGTTTATAAGCAGATTTTGATGAACCTATATTAAACATAGGCCTTGAGCAATCCTGTCAGGCCTGATGGTATCTTCTATTAAATGACTGTATGGCTCTGTTTATGCGATTATTAGAAGCCATGGAGACTGATCTGGTTAGCAGATTCCTCTGTCATGTAAATAGTCTTGATGACTGAGAGTGAAGCATGTTCTGCCCGGCCTGTTTTTAGTAACTGGCTAATATGTGCTACATAGAGACACATTTGGATCTCAGTGTGGCTGGCTTTTTATGCCAAGGGCAGTGATAATATCTTTGCTGATTTGTGTCATAAACACCATGGACACCCTGTGGAGATTTTATCAGTGAATGTACTCACAGTATTTCAGCTGTGGTTGGGTCTCTTGGTAAGTCCTGCTGGTGTCAACATTAATATTAACGCAATAAGACACCAGCTCAGTGCTGCTTGGCATAATTACGAGCAGGGTTGTAATGATAACAGTACTGTAAAGCTTGATTAAGTTCAAATAAAACTCAAACAACAATGATATTTGTTTCAATACATTGATGCACCAGTTGTGAAAACCAGGGCTGATGCTGATACAGATGTTAAAATAACAATTAAAACCAATAACAATTCACATACCAATGCTTATCTAATTATCTTTTTCAGTGCAATTATCCCACAAAGCCAGTATTTTCTCTCATTTTGGACCCTGAAAACTTATCACTGTTTGTTCAACAGGGCATTTTCACTGCCCTATATAAAGAATCCTCTCTTAATCAGCAGTAAAGCATAAAATTTTAAGCATTACATTGATAAGACACAACAGATAAACATCTAAGACTGATATCTACTTACTCACATGTACATACATATTAAATGCACTTTCTAGGCATCCAGTAAAGTGTTATGTTGTAATCTAGTCAACAAAAAACATGAGATATTCTGCAAATTCATAACAGAACCACAACATACCAACAAACATTTTTAAACAAGTGCAATCTAGACAGTGTTCACCGTCATTTCCTTTAGCAGCTCTCGGTTGGAAACACTGGTAAAGATGTAAGATGTTTGTCAAGTCTTCAGACCTTTTCAGTAGTTCTGATCAGATTTTCAGAGAATGTGTTGTTAAGGGATGAGAATCAAAAAACAATTCCTGTTGAGAATCTATAACTCCCAAGAATCAATATCATCAGTCTTTTTGCTTGTTAACATCTTTATAAATTCCTACCACTGCCAGGGGTCAGAAATGGTAAGAATTGTGGCTTAATTTTCAAAAACTCACTCACTGCACAACTTTTAGTAAGCTGAAACATCAGCAGCTCTCAGGGGCATTTATCTATGCAGCAGGGCATTACATATCTGAAGTGTCATGTGCTTAACATTATTGCAGATTAAAACCTGCAGAAATTCCTTCCACTGCCAGGGGTCAGAAGTGGTAAGAATTTTTGACTAAAAGATGTTTAATGCACAGCTTTTAGTAAGTGGAAACACCAGCAACTTTCAGGGGCATTTGTCTATGCAGCAGGGCATTAAATGTCTGGAGTGTCATGTGTTTGACATTTTTGCCTCCAAAGAAACCAGTGGAGGCTCTCACAGAAAATCATCAAGAATTGTTAAAGAATCAGATCGATAAGCAGAATCATTAATGGCATTGGTATCAATAAAATCTTATTAAATCCATCTTCAGTATTTTTTGAAAGTAGAGGCACCCTGATCAATCTGGAGCCTGTCGTTGTCAGCTGGATTTTATGAGAAATATATGATATGCTGTTGAGAATTCATGCTTATTTCCAATTTCTGCATAGGAAACCTGCGTAGCATTGTGTACGTGCTGCATGCTCAACAGCAAATCGCCGCCAGTCTTATCAATCAGTCCTTCATCTTGATCCGTCTCCAGTTGTGTGCTGGTTGGTTGCAGATACACTGGGACTCATATTCAGCAAGAGCTGTTAAACACTGCATTAATTCCTGGCAAGCACATTGACCTACACTGGGAAAACTAATGCTTAGAGTTTATGGGTCATTTTAAAATTCAGCATTGTGTGGAAATATCATCAACAGCAAATAAACATCAGGAAGGCAACAAAACCTGTTGTTTACATGGTGTTCTTCTGTTATGCTTGGCTGTGACTGCACAATTTTTTCAATTCCTTATGAAGTTCACACATGATCTTGTGACCTTGTTTTTCAAGTTGCTCAGAGCCGTGCTTTCCTGAACACTGTTTTGATACATTCCTGTGGGCGAGGACTCGGCTGTCTGTTGGAGGAAAGCTTCAGTGCATATGGGATGCTACGTTGGTGGAACAAACAGTCCACCAGCACCTTCAATTGTCAGCTTGAAAGCATCACTTTCAATTCCTAACACTTGGACATCCACTTGAAGCCACAATAATTCATTGCCCCAGTTTTTGTTTGGAGGCTTATCAAGAAAAGTTGCAATATAATGTTGGAAAACATGTTGAAGTCTGGTAAAGCAGGCCGAATTAAAATTAGCAAAGTAGATGAGATGCTCACAGTCTGTTGTATAAAATCTGGTGATGCATTCATGATCCTGTTGGTAAAATGACTTTAAGGTGGTTTTCACACCTTCAGGTGCTTTGTTCCAGTTCAGTTAAAAAAACCCGACAAATGTGCAGATTTCCCTTGGATAGTTTACTGATCACACTGCAATATTTTGAGAAGGGCCAAGTCCAGGCCGAGTCACACCAGCATTGCTCTGAGTCACACAACAGTCTAGAGCTGGCTTTACGTCATTACATTACAGTTAGCGTTGCTTTGACAGCGAGTTGTACTGTGCTTTATGGAAGGAAAGACGGCAGACTTAGCCACCGGCAAAACCATAATATAATAACACATTAAATTGAGATTAGATGTCCTAATGTGGGATTATTGTAAACAGACTCTGTGCACAAGGGGGGGCTTTTAACACTTGCCAGTGTCTACAGCAGTCAATAGGGGACACCATAGAGCATGGTAACTTTTTACAGTACTGACTTTGATTTATATCAATAAATTATGTCCGTAAATCTAACAGAAAGGTGATTCATGATCTGTATTAGCACCTCAATCCTGATCAGGGCTTCTGTGTTTTCAAGCATTTGGTATAAAAAGTACTGAATATTTTGACAACCTATATTATTATAATACAGCTTAAGCATATATCTGCCAAAATACGAAAAGCTGTCATTTTCACCATTTGGCATAATTAAAATCACAGAGTTGCCTTGGTTCTTGCATCTAAAAAGATTCTGTGTTGTTCAGAAGTGTAACTCTTTGACAACATAATAGTTAAAGTTTGTAGGTTTTCAGCTGGGAGGGATAGGGGTTGTAAAAGAAGTGAGTTCAGTCCTTTATCTAATGTTTTCAGACCAACAGAACCTGCAGCCATTCTGAACCTCAGCAGCTTAAACCTAACACACGTACATCACACTCTGCTCTTTCCCAATGTCACTGACAGCCAATGTTTACCTGTAATCAGGTGAGCTGTTGCGTCATGACTTTGTAGCCTTGCAGTCCTTAAAAAGGGGTCTGTCGGCAGAGGAAATCATTTGTTTTAATTAATAGATTTTGACACTCCAAAGAGGAAAATGAGCAGCTATAATTACTAACATGAGTTAGATTTTCCATGCCGGCCTGTAGCTTCAGATACCATTATACTTTCCATGTAGGCTCAGTCAGCTAACTGGGACACTTGAATAAACAAATAGTGGTGCCTCTTTTAGGTTTAGGGTTTAAGAATTTGCTGTGATCACATCTTTGACTTCTTTGTTGTTGTTCCTGCTGACTGTTTCTTATGAGAGCGTGACATCCTTGATTTGTAAGGCATGCAGAACAAAGTGGAAGGAATTGGTAATGAAATTGTTCAGCTTAAAGACAGATAGTATAGATTCCTTATGCTAGTTGTTATCAATTCTTAACTGGAATTGGCTTTCGAGTCCGATCCCCAGTGAATCTATTTTATTTGTTAGTACAGACAAAAAGCAGGATATTCATCATGTATTAACAGTTGTCTACTAAATATCATGATTATACAGGATTTAGGTCCTTGCTGAGCAACCCTGCTTACAGCTGAAACTTTGTTTACACTAAAATCATTATTGATATTGTTAGATACCATAACCTTTTCAGAAACATAATCATAATGCCAAACATCTGATCTTGATTTCCCTGCACCGACAGCTGAGGATTTTTCATTCATAAAAACAGGTCAACATTTGCACATGTTTCTAAACCAAGTAACTGATCTATCTGTATGAAAATTCTTTAAAATGGAGCTTTATATCTTTGAGTAGAGTTCACATAAACTTGATATCCGGAACTTTCTTTTTTTTTTCTTCTGTACAGCTCATATGTCCTTCCTCTTTGGCTGCCATTTGCTAAACTGTAACATAAATAAGAATCAAACATGGTGGGGTTGATCATACATTAAGCACTTCTCTTTCACTCACTGGTTGTTTTCTCTTTTTTTGACCATTCTCTGATAACTCCAGAGATGGTTCTGCATGTCAATCAGCAGTTTCTGAAATACTCATAACAGGAACCATGCCACATTCAAAGTTACTAAAATCACTTTCTTCTCCATTCTGATGTTCAGTTTGAACTTCAGCAGGACATCTTGACCATGTCTGCATGCCTAAATGAACTGTGTTGCTGCCATGTACTTGGCTCATAGTAGCAGTTAAGCTGGTGTACCTAGTAAAGCGGCCAGTGAGTGTATATTTCTGTGTTGTAATATCAAAATTTAGCATTTCTTTACAGACAAAAAAGCAAGATAGTAATCAAGTATCATCAGCTTAATATTGATGACTTATTTATGTGTATTGAAATTCATTTAAAACAGA
The DNA here is from genome assembly GCA_037902135.1 of Cetoscarus ocellatus. Taxonomy (NCBI): domain Eukaryota; kingdom Metazoa; phylum Chordata; class Actinopteri; order Labriformes; family Labridae; genus Cetoscarus; species Cetoscarus ocellatus. The sequence goes on along the minus strand of JBAMNC010000693.1, from coordinate 397,005 downwards.
GCTGGTAACTGAAATCAGGGGGAATAATCAGGGAATCGATTTAATTAAACTGAAAAGTTTCTTGTTTTTAGTAGGGCTGGGCAATAAATATATTAAATCCATTAATACAAATTATTTGTTATGGAAAGTTTTAAAAATAGAAAACCGAGATTTATTTCTGATGGATGTTTGTATAGCGAGTATAGGGTGACAGACCTAATGCTTAGTCATACGTTGACAGCTGCGGTAACATCATGACTTCATCTTTGGTACTAGGGTTGAACAGTTTTAGGAAAAGATCTAATTGCGATATTTGTGGCAGATATTCAATTTCAATACAATTCACGATTTTCTTCAAATCAAGCTTCAGTGCAATATTCACTTTGTTTACAGTATAGACAACAGTAAGAAAATTAATGATCAAAAGCACATAACACATTAGTAATCCTCTAATATTGATGGTAAACAATCTGTTTTCATTGTTTAAGGGATACTCCAACTTCTACCCCTAAGCAGAGGCTTTGTGTTTGTTGACCTGCTTACCAGCACTTCCCCGGTGGAGATGTGGCATTCATGAACGAGTCGGCTCTTTTGAACAGCTCTTTTAAGTGAACAATGAGAACTGGTTCACAGTTGTGAGTAAGCTGTTCATTTGCTTGTCTGTGAATTTGTAAAATAGTTGACACAACAGATCCTGGGTCAGTCAGGAGTGTTGCAAAAAACTGCAGCTTTGGCGATCACATGATTGCGTGTTTGTTGTTGTTCCTATAAATGTTGTTCCTATAAATGTTCCTATAATAAGCTGAGAATCTATGCTGCCTGTGGTGAATATTATCTAATGATAACAAAGTACTGGCTTTATGAAAGTGTTTTTACTGTTTACCTCCTACTGATAGCTGTTGTCAGTCTGTGTTCATCATATGCACACCCTCTGTATCGCTGAGAAGGTCCTATATTTACTTTATTACCATGTCAACAATTTTAATCTTGTTTGTCTTTTCTGTACAGCTCATATGTCCTTGCTCTTTAGCTATAATTTGCCAAACATTGTAAATAAAGGTAATCCCCATCATTCTTCAAACATTAGTACAGCTGATGGACAAAGACTCTTCTGGTAAGGATTATTCAACACAATGGTCGTAATTAGAGATAAATAGGTAATGGTTATGGAGATTTACAGTAATTGCTGAGAACTCAGAACTCTTCTCTGTTGGGCCCTGAGGCTGCTGTAGATGTGGTTTAATAAAAGCGGTTTAGTGTGTTAAGACAAGCCTGTGCACATGCTGTAATGGTAAAGCTCTGACTTGTTAGCATCTCCTAGCATCAGCGGCTAACACTCTATCTCTGTGTGTGTTTCAGGCCCAGGTGAGGGCGGAGGAGCCCGTCACCACAGCGCTGAGTGAAAGCATTCCAAAGTTTTACTTCCCACTGGGCCGGCCCCAAGCCAACCTCAACATCGACAGCCTCATTTCCAAAATTGAGAAAATATTTTCCCAATTCCCAAATGAAAGGGCCGCCATTGAGGACATGGGGCAGGTCGCCAAGGTGAGGATGTGATCTGCTGCGTGGAGGTTCAGCCGCCACACAGCAAATTATTTTCATTACAGCTGTTTAACTCCTGACTCTATGAGTGTTTGCTGACTTTTAGACTTCTTGGATAATATCAGGTTTGTCTTCTTTGGGAATGTTAGCAGTGGCTTAAGGGGAACCTGAGTGAAGAGAGAAATGTCGGTTAGGTTTCCTCAGGGATGTTTTTAGGTGATGCAACCCTCTTATGTCATTTCTAACCTCAAATATTACAGGAGGATATCGAGAATTTTAAAGTGTTCTTGACTCTTTATAACAGGGTTCCCACGCAACCTGGAAAACCTGGAAAATTATTGACCAATTTTCCAGTCATGGAAAATATGGAAAATGAGGAAAAAAGTAAAATGTCCTGGAAAAGCTTCAATTGTCCTGGAAAATTATTTACCATCCCTCTACCTTGTTAGTGAACAAAAATCAAACACAGAAAATGAAGTAAAAATGTGCTTGGTAACTCATGCAACGCTCAGCCATAAATATGAGTAGATAAAATAATGCAAGTTAAGGAAAAAAAAATATAAAAACTCAAAACGATGTTGACAAAAAGAAATAATAAAAAATGGCAAAATAAAATGTAGGCTACTTAAACAATAAATCAACAAAATAAATTCATAAAAAAAGCAGAGTAAATAAAGATTTTAAAAAAGTATAAACCATAAATTTATAATAGTAAGACACTACATAAAAGCAAGACTAAAGAGATATCTAGCAGACAATGTTCATGCCCGAAAGTTAGAAATAAATACATTTTAATTTCAATATGATACGGTGGAGCTAGCTAGAGATGTTAGTCATCAACCTTTAATCTTGTTTTTCAGAAGGCTGGATTAACCTGAGAATTGCCCACACCAATATTGTAACTTCAGTTGGTTATGTGACGCTGGAATCTGTGGGTGTCATTGCATTATTCTATGATACATTTGTCATAATTTCTAAGAATGTCAGAGAATATTTGATATTTCATAGATTTTTTACTGCCATAGACTGCATATCTTGTAAATTAGACCTTTGGGGTGGAAGAGGCATAAACATAGCAATCTGGGTAAATGTACAAAATGTAAGGCACAACTGTAGTAAAGGACACTTCAGAGTGTGCGTGTGGGGGGTTGAAAATGTCCTGGAAAAGGATTTCTTGAAAAGAGTGGGAACCCTGTATAATTATGGTCTTGGCTAGGGGTGAGTTTAATAAGATAAGATAGTCCTTTATTGATCCCCAAAGGGGAAATTCTGGTATTGCAGCAGTACAGGGCAAGTACAGGGATAGTAGCATGCATAAGACATAGATCAAGGAATAGAAGATATATACGATTATCAAAATTAACTAACAAACTAAGCACTAAATTAACAGAGTAAGTGGCGTTCAATTATCAAATTAACTAACATACTAAAATAATAATTTAACACAGTACAAAACAGCCGAGCCTCCTGTGCAGTGCAGTAAAGATAAAAATAAAGTGACAGTGATATTAAAGTGACAATGTGAAATGTAGCAGCGCTTATGACCACACAGTAACAGTGCAAATTATTTACCTAGAGTAATGAACCATGATCAGGGATATGAATCAATAACAGTACAGTATGGATAGAGGTGGTTTGGAGCATATGGAGGGTTATTATAAATCTATTAAAGTGCAGTCCAGTGTCATATTGCTTGAGTACATCCATTGCTGTTTTGGGGGGGGGGGGGTCAGTGCAGTGACAAACTGCGGCCTCCGCTGCTGTTGTAAAGTCTGATGGCGGTGGGCACAAAGGAGCGCCTGAAGCGCTCAGTTCTGCTTCTGGGGGGGATGATGCGCTGGCTGAAGGAGCTTCCCATGACCCACAGCTCGTCGTGGAGAGGGTGAGAGGGGTTGTCCAGGATCGACATGATTTTGGCCTTGATCCTCCTCTCAGCCACAGTCTGTAAAGTGTCCAATTGAAGGCCCACCACAGAACGGGCCTTCTTCACCAGTTTGTTGAGCCTGTTGACCTCAGCAGTCTTGATGCCGCCCCACCAGCACACTACAGCAAAGAAGAGTGTGCTGGCCACCACAGACTGGTAGAAGGTCTTCAGGAGCCTGCTGCAGACACCAAACGACCTGAGTCTCCTCAGGAAGAACAGCCTGCTCTGTCCTTTCCTGAAGAGGGCGTCTGTGTTGTGTGACCAGTCCAGTTTATCGTTAATGTGGACCCCAAGGTACCGGTACGAGTCCACCCTCTCCACTTCCTCCCCCTGGATGATGATGGGGGCAGGGGACCTCCTGCTCCTCCGGTAGTCCACCACCACCTCCTTGGTCTTGCTGATGTTGAGCTTCAGGTTGTTGCTGTCACACCATGTGACGAAGCTCTCGATCAGTCCTCTGTACTCCCCCTCGTTGTCGTCGGTGATACATCCAACAATGGAGGAGTCATCGGAAAACTTCTGGAGGTGACAGGAACCAGAGTTGAACCGGAAGTCTGAAGTGAAGAGGGTGAAGAGGAAGGGCGCCAGAACAGTTCCTTGGGGCACTCCGGTGTTGCTTGTGACCACCTCAGAGGTACAGCCATTCACCCTGACGTACTGCGGCCGGCCTGTGAGGTAGTCCAGTATCCAGGCTGTGGTGTCGGGGTGCAGTTGCATGTCCAGCAACTTTTCCCCCAGGAGGCAGGGCCTGATGGTGTTGAAGGCACTAGAGAAGTCAAAGAACATGACTCTCACAGTGCCCCCTGGTCTCTCCAGGTGTGACAGGGCCCTGTGGGTGAGGAAGATGATGGCATCCTCCACGCCGATGTGCTGCTGGTATGCAAACTGCAGAGGATCCTGGAAAGCAGAGAGCAGAGTCCTCAGGTGCTGAAGAACCAGCCTCTCAAAGGTCTTCATGACATGTGACGTCAGTGCCACAGGTCTGTAGTCATTGAGAGCGCTGGGACGTCCTTTTTTTGGTACCGGGACGATGCAGGAGGTCTTCCACAGTTCGGGCACCTTCATCAACCTCAGGGAGAGGTTAAAGAGGTGCTGAAAGACTCCAGCGAGCTGCCCGGCACACACCCTGAGGACCCTGGGGCTGATGTTGTCTGGCCCACTGGCTTTGTTGGTGCGGAGTTTGGAGAGCTCCCTCTGTACCTGGCTGGACGTGAGTGTGAGGCAGGGAGAGAGGGAGGGGTGCTGGGTGAGGTTGGTGTCCAGGGGGGGTAGGCTGGGGGGAGAGGGGGGGCTGTCTGTTGGAGCCACTTGCAAGCTAGGGGAGGGGGATGAAGATGTGCCAGGGAGGGGGGCAGAGTCTCCTGCAGAGTTGTGAGTGGGGGCTGGGGTGGGGGTTGAAGACCCAGATCCATTCTCTGAGCTCACCGGGGTGGGGGTTGTGTCGAACCTATTGAAGAATAGGTTCAGCTCAGAAGCAAACTCTGGGTCTCCCTCAGCTCTGGGTGCAGGTCTGTTGAAGCCTGTCATCCGTTTCATCCCACACCACAGCTCTCTGGAGTTTTCCTGCCCCATCTTGGTCTCAATCTTCTCCCTGTAGCTGTTCTTGGCCTCCTTCAGCTTCTTCTTCAGCTCCTTCTGGACAGCCCTGAGCCCGTCCCAATCCTTAGACATGAAGGCCCTCTTCTTCTTGTTGAGAAGGCCTTTAATGTCCTTATTAATCCAGGGTTTATTGTTTGGGAAGCAGCGGATCTTTTTGGTTTGGACAATGTTGTCCTCACAGAAACGGATGTAGTCTGTGATGCAATGAGAGAGACCTTCAATGTCATCACCATAGTCCTCTTTAAAAAGATCCCAGTCTGTGACATTGAAGCACTCCTGCAGCGCCTCCTCTGTGTCCTTAGACCAAACCTTGACAGTCCTGATGGTGGCCGCCTGTTGTTCCACCAGCGGCCTGTAGGTGGTATCAAGGTAAATCAGGTTGTGGTCTGATTCCCCCAGAGGAGGGAGAGAAGAAGAGCTGTATGCTCCCTTCACGTTGACATACAGGAGGTCCAGGATTTTATTCCCTCTTGTAGCACAGTCTACATATTGTGTAAAGTTTGTCAGGACAGGAGAGAGAGAGACATGATTAAAGTCCCCACTGATCAGTATGAGGGCGCTGGGGTGCTGGGTTTGGAGTCCCGCGATCACAGCGTGGATGACGTCACAGGCGCCGGCCGGTACAGCTGACGGCGGGATGTAAACAGCAACAGCAATGGCGTGTGAAAACTCCCGCGGTAGGTAATACGGACGTAATCCCACCGCTAAAAGTTCTACATGAGGGGTGCAGACAGTCTCCTTCACAGTCACATGTCCGGGACAACACCATTTAGAGTTCACAAAGACAGCAAGTCCCCCTCCTCTCTTCTTACCGCTCTGTGTCCCTCGGTCCGCTCTGACCAGCGTGAAGCCGGTCAGGTCGATCACACTGTCCGGTGTTGTCCCCTGCAGCCATGTCTCCGTGAAGACAAGCAGGCTGCTCTCTCTGTAGATCCGCTGGCTGTTCACTAACGCCGTCAGCTCGTCAGTCTTGTTGGCGAGTGACCTCACGTTCCCCATAATGATCGATGGAAGGAAAGGTTTACATCTCCTGTCCCTCTCGATCCTCTCTCTGACTTTGGAGCCGGCTTTCTTCCCTCTGCGTGTCGCCCTCCATATCTCCTCAGGTATACGTGCAGAGGGGCAACCGGCTCCATTACGGTGCTGCAGGAGTTCCTCACGTGTGTAGGTGAGCATCGTAAACAAAAGAAAAGTCCAAAGGGAACGACAGAACTCCGCCAGAAGTACCACAACTAAAACGTTGCAGTATTAATGGTAGCTTAAACCGAAAAATAAATAAGATAAAGAACAACAAGGGGAGAAAAAATACACAAAATAAGAACATTGTGTCGGAGCTGCTGCAACAGGCTGCCGTCTCCCAGCGCCCGGAAGTGACATCCTGTACTAATGTGGTATTAGTATCAACACATCAGATAACCACTGACCGAATTGCAGCATTGAATTTGGTGCTTTGATTTGGTGTTAGTCACAACTAAAGCTTGGTTGATTTGTTCAAGTCAGTTGGGAAAAAAAACACCACAAATTTGGATATTTCCTTTGGATCGTTTCATGCTCGCACAAATAGCCTGAGCTGGCCTTAAGTCATTACGTCACAGCAGCGTTTCTACGACTACGAGTTGAACTCTGCATTATGGGAAGGAAGTTGGCAGGCTAAACTACCCACGAAACGATATCTTTAAACAAACTGAGTGCACGAACAAGAGGGTCTTTAAATGCTCACCAGAGGACACCAGATAGCATGGTAACTTATTACACCGTAACACCTATAGGAGTGTCCGCAGAGAAACTGTAAGCATAAGACAAGTTGTTTGTATCGAAACAAGGATCGTTTGCTGTTATCTTACATATTCAACAGACTTGTGATCACAGAGCACACAGTTGCTTTAGTACAACTCTCCTGAACGATCTAGGTGTGAAAATGATCTAAATGTCAAAGCCATAGATGCAAAACCCTCTCTACCTTCTCTGCTGAGAAAGAAGTTCAATACAGTCTTCTGCAAAGAAACAGGCTCAGCTGAGAACAAAGACATTATCACATGCATGTTGACAAAAGTGAACATGTTAATGCTATTTTCTTTCTGTCAAAGTTCTGATTTTGGAGCTGTTTAGGCACCAGCATATTCAAGAGATTTCTATTATCAATCAAAAACTGTAGTTGAATAATAACTTGGAACACAGTGTATATCTTGTCTACATACATACTTCCTAAAATTTGATTCATTTTTCAGCCTTTTTTGATACCATGCAAAAACCTTAAGCACAGGCAGCTCCTGAAGTTTATCTAATGAATGTGTGACAGGTGTTGGATAAAAGCTGATGTTTTTTTTTTTTTGGATGCTGTGCTGTAACTAATAGGAACAATCAACCTTTGTCTTGGCAGAGACCAGTTTAATCTCCAGCTAAATACTGACAAATATTCATTTTTTAATCTGTCTGTCATTTTGATTTACTTGATTTTTAAGATTGTGCCAACTTATTCTATCTTGTGTACATACATCATGGGGGCTATTCAATCTAACAAAATCAAATTTCCCCTCAGTGATAATGCCCTCGTGCTCCGACCTTGACAGCACAGGCACTAGAAAGCATTTTGCTGTCCTGGTGCTGACAGCACACGGGGGAGGAATATACTAGAGGCCTTTTGGCACTTCTGTGACCACTGCAGGTCAGTCACTCGGGTTTGAAGCTGCCCTCGCAGTGCATCAGGTCAGCATGCAGCAGGATTTCCTCCTGCTGTAATTATAACTTGGAGGATTTGTAATCCCATATTTAGAGAGTTGAATTCATCTGAGACCTTAGAGGCTGTGGAGAGGAAGAAGAAGTCATTTGTAAGGTTGTTTTTACACCTAGATTGTTTGGGAGAGTTGCTCTGATACAGCTGTGTGTTTTTGCTTGGTTGAGTTTTTTTAATTCATAGATGAACACAGCAATTGACCCCTGCTTTGGATCAAACAACTGCGCTAAGTCATGAGATGTTCAGTTGCCAGAATTTAATCCAGCTCTTTCAAGCAGGGGAATCCATCCTTTTAAAAGCTTCTCTCTACTTTTAGGCATCGCTGACAGTTTCTTTATGGACGCTGCTACTGGTGTTATGATGTAATACGTTACCATGCTATCTGGTGTCCTCTGTGACACCAAACTGCAGACTTTCTTTCAAGGGAAGAGAGGGTTTTGGCACATTTTTTGGGGGATACCCACATGTTTAGCTGTGTTGCTCATCCCACGAATATATGATCCTTATAAGTTGTACCTTGTTGTTAAAGATGACTAATCAGACTTTCCAATGATATAAAGGTGCAATTCCAATTGGTGTTATTAAAGGGGAGAAATAATCAACAGAAATAACATTTTCAAACTTTTTTGAGGAGTATTTATACATTCCCTTCTTGGCATTCATTTATTTGATTAGATATAGTTAGCTTATGTTGAACATACATGTGCACTGATATCTTTGATACTGTCGGTCAGATCAGGGCAAACTGTCATAGGTTACATAAAGTATGAGGTCAAATGTAGTAACACACTTTGTTATAATATATCAGAACAAATAACTCACTCACATCCCAGCTGTTCTTTTTGCACAACATAGAAAAGGAGACTCAAAATACTCTGTACTTTGAGTACATTTTGAATATATTACTTTTAACTTTGACATTTGTCAATGTGTAGCTGGGCTGAGCGAAATGAACCAAAGTCTATGACTCAATATTTTTCAGAATGGCGATATTAAATATTTTTTTCTAAGTAAATACGTGAAAAAAACAGGTTAATGAAGCGTAAATGGAATTGTTTTGAAGCTGAGGACAACAAAAGCTTGAGGTTTATGGCTGTAGGGCACCATTTTACAAAGTCGTCATCTTGCTCTTTGTGGCGCTAATGTGAAAGCTGGAAAAAATTCATCATGCTCAAGTTTGTTTTGCCACCTGGTTTTACATTTTCAGCATTTGCATTCCCACTGGTGACTCAGTTAATGCTATTTTAGTGCATCATTAACTATACTGATATAAGCAATACTGTTTAAACTCTTATCTGTTACCTCCGCCAAGGATGTTATGTTTTTGCTGACATATGTTGGTTTAATTGTTTAACAGAATTACTCAAAATGTTATGAACAGATTTTGGTGACAGTTTTTAGTGAATGTTGGTCATGACACAAGGGAGAAGTGATTAGATTTTGGTGGTGATCCAAACTTGGATGTGGATCCTATATTAAGGATTTGTTAACAGTGCATGATAGAGCAGTTTTCCACTTTTTAGGTTATGTGTTGGACAATTTTAGGTCTTTATTGACAGGAGAGAGAGACAGACAGTGGATAAGCTTGTGAAGGGGGGCTGGATTCAAACCCGGACAGGCAGAAGCATGTATATGGGTCGTGCCTGGTTGCTTACTACTCCGCCTTAACCAGCACCCCATTTTCCCACATTTTTGACAATTGCTCACCAGATAATGTTGGAAAAGCCTTGCCAGAGGTTTGTGCTCCCACAGCACTTTTAGTTTGAAAATATATCAGTATTTTCAATGAATCAATATATCTCCCAGCGCTAATGAAGAGTGAACAAACAAAGATACTGCACATTGCATATTTTTCTCTTGTCCTGCAGACCTACTTGGAACCAAAAGTGTAATTATAGATACATTCAGGAGTCAAACCTGTTTACCCTAAAGTACAAGCTTGCACACACCACAGACAATAGAGCGTTAAAGCCAAGACACAAAATGTGTTGGTAGCATTTTTAATATAAATAACAGACTGTCAGGCTGTCATTCACAGAATACTTAGGATTCACCGTTTAAGATTTAACCTAAAAGTACTCCCTCACAACTCTCCCCACAGTGTTAATTTTGTTGACTAATTATTTTCTTCATAGTTTTCATCAACAACTTTTTTCCCCTGATAAAAACTAGACAGTAACTAATAAACAAGTGCACATGGACAAAAAATAAAACTACATTAACTGACATTTTCATCAACAAATAAAAACTAGACTAAAATGTTTGACAGAGACTTAATCCAATCAGACCTAATCTGTTCATGTTGAAAGTGGAGAAAAGCTAGGAATATATCCAATCCCAGCTTTGGTTGTGTAGAAAGGTTGGATGAGTTAAGAGGGACATCCAATCACAACTGCCTTAGATTCGTGGTGGGATAAGTTGTGTAGCGATCCAATCAGAGCTACATTCTTTATGAATTGATATATTCATGTAGAGCAGGTTCACTGTTTGTTGTCTATTCTGGTACTGTAACTGAGATGTTCTGCCAGGTAGCCTAAATAAAGGTGACTGCATTTCACACAAAAGTTCAATTTGTTTCAGTTAATTTATACATTCAAACTTTACTAGCATTTAATCAAGGGTTATTAGATGTTTAAGTTTATCCATGTGTGAAACATGACTTCAGAAATTCAAGGAAAGGGAATATAAAAGATATTTAAGCCAAAAGACTACAACTAAAACGAAATTAATAAGTGCTGTCAAAATGTCTGATAGTAAAACAGTATGACAGAACTTTAACACCTCTGTCTGTCAAAATGAAGGATTAACCCAACCTCTGCTCCTCAGTGTAAAAACACAACACACTGCCCTATTTCTCCCCAGGCCTGTGAGTGCCCTCTTTACTGGAAAGTGCCATTGTTCTGCCTGGCTGGAGGCGACAGGACGGGCTTCGTGTCTGTTCACAAGTTCGTGGCTATGTGGAGAAAGTAAGACAATGCTGCTTCTTATTCTCACTTGACATCTCGTCTACTCACAGCCAAATCGCTTACACAACACTACTCACTGAGATTATAGTGGCTGAACGCAGCTCTCTGTTATTCGACATTTTCCTTTTCATTCGCAAAAACAAGTCATTGATTACAGGCCGCACAAGTGCCCAAAAGGGAATAGGAGCTCATGTCATTCGAGTCAACATTTAAATGAACACTACAGCGGGTTTTTTGTAATGGGAGTTTCACATTTAGCTGAGTGCTTTCATATGCAATAGGCATGCTCTTGTATTAATGTGTGAGCCTCTAGAGAGCTGCACGGACCTGGCCTCTGACTCGAGCTCATGGCTGCACCATTGGAACATGAGAGGCCAAAACACACGTGCATTATTTTGCTGCTGCATTAACACTGAAAGTCACCAGGCTGCTATTCAAAATCCTCACTTCAGAATTTATTGTAGCTGCACTTCCACTTTTGAGGGAGAGTCTTAAAAGTTGAGCTTTTGAAATAATGATAAAAAGGACAGAAGGAACATAAGAGTGCACGAGGGAGTAACCTTGCAACCATCTGTTCTCTCTTTTCTTCTCCAGGATTCTGCAGACCTGTCACGACGATGCTTCGAAATTCGTGCACCTCTTGGCCAAGCCTGGCTGTAATTACCTGGAACAAGACGACTTTATTCCATTCCTGCAGGTACTGGCTGCGGCTCGCCCAGGGAGAGGGGGCTGGACTTGGCAAATGCGGGATGGCTAAATTGCATTGGCTGGGGTGGTGCGAACTGGACTTAATTTTTGCACCGTCCTGCTGAGGTGGTGCTTTTTTAATGTGGTGGAGGATTAATTCATGGATGTTGCTGTAAGTTAGTAATGTGGAGAGGGTTCTGTGGTGCAGGAGTTGAGCTCAGCAGAAAGTAGAAGTAAAATATATAGAGAGAGAGATCAGGTTCAGGTCAATTTATTTCTACTTGTTTGTAGGTCTGTTTAATACGGATAAGGATAAGGGTCACGTAAAAAAAAAAAAAAAAAAAAAAGAGATATAACTTTTTTTTTTTTTTTAAAGATAAAGATTATAATATTCGTCCTACCCTAAGGAACCAAACTCAAGACAGAGACAAAATAAATGAATTAAATAGAATAAAGTAAATAAATAATAATAATAACTAACTAAATAAATAAATAAATCACTGCTGGTGAGTCTGGGATCCGTTGCACTGGAATTATCACTAAGATTTCCGCCTAGCAACAGCGGATTGTCTTTGGAATCTCAAAGCATACATTATTTGTTCCATGTCGTGGATTTCCTGAACCTTCTCGACCCACATATTGTGAGATAGGGGATCAGATTTTAACCATTTCATTGTAACACACTTTATAGCAACTGTTAGTATTCGTAGATACTTTTTTGCTTTTCCCTCAATGCCTATAGGTGTTAGCCCAAATACAGCTACTTTTGGCTCAATCATAAGGTTTTGATGAATCATGTTACTAATGGCTTCAAAAATATCTTTCCTAAATATTCTTAATTTTTCACATGTCCAGAATATGTGAGTATGAGTCCCAACATGGTCGCCACTTTCTCTCCAGCACGGTGTTAATTTTGTTGACCAATTATTTTCGTCATACTTTGTCAACAACCTTTTTTCCCCTGACGAAAACTGGACTATAACCAAAAAAAACAAGTGCACATTGACAAAAACTAAATTAACTGACAAAAAAAAACTAGACGAAAATGTTTGACAGAGACTTAATCCAATCAGATCTAATTTCATCATGTAGAAAGTAGAGACAAGTCAGATTTTAGTCGACTAAATTTACAGTAGATTTCATCGACTAAAATGTTGTGAAATTTCTTCGACCAAAACTAGACTAAAATTTAAACAATTTAGGTGACTAAATTATGGCTAAAACCTAAATATATTTTTGGCAAAAGACTAAAACTAAAGCTAAATGTAAAATGTGCTGTCAAAATTAACACTGCTCCAGCATTTAGGGAACACCAAACCCATCTTTGCCACCATCCTAGGAGTCTGAAAAAATCTCATAACTGCCTTCCACTTAAATTCCCTCCATGAGTACCTTTTGTTTTCTCACTTTTGTCAAGCTGTTGTTGCCCCGCCCTACACCTGATTCATTTTCATGCTGGCAGGAGCGGCTGGGCTGCACCGAGCGCCCGTTAGCATACCAGCAGAGATGCCTTGTGGCACACGCTGTTTAATTTGTACGGCCCCTCTCAGCATATCGGCTTTGACTGTTTTGATGAATGAAAGGCGGATTGCAGCGGAGTAGATTTGACTGTCCCCGCCTGTTTCCTGTGCCCCGTGATTTATGTGTTTCTCTATGATTTAATTTCTCACAGTAAGAGTCAAAGAGGCACGACGGCTGCCCTGAAATAAGGCCTTTTAATTTCATTGCCGCCTACGCATTTATGTCAACAATTCTTTCCCCCCTGTTGAAGAAAGACTGGGTAGGAATAAAGCCAGAGTTCATTTAAAATGCAGCACACCCCCTGTGACTTTATGGCATGAGGAAGGAGAGAAGGTTAAGAGCAGTCACTGGCAAACGTCTTTTCTACGGCCTTTTCACCACTAAGCTGTCAATCAGAAAGGCTTAAGATCATCCCCAAACCGGTCGAGCGAGTGTTTTCTGACTTCAAAGACACATTTACATTTGATGGCCTCTCCCAACCAGGCCTGCTGCCTTTTATTTATATAGAGCAATTTCTAAAGCATATGGTATGACGGGGTGACGTAGATCGAGTCTGACAGCTTCTGATGTTTGAATCAGTATGCATTTATCTGCCGGCTCTGAGTGTCGTCTGTCCCGTCTGCCAAAATCACAGAGACAGATGTGGTCCGCGGCTCCACTCCTCTTGTTGTCTGAACTCGCTGTGTGAGCGCAGCAGGTCACAGAGTTGCGCTTTTGCGATTGTGTTTGTTGGTTATCGTGGGGTTTGTTATGGAAATGAGTCAGACATGCACTGCCGACAGACTGAGCTGAGTTTACTTTGTGTTTTTAGGATGTTGTGAACTCCCATGCAGGCCTGGCCTTTCTGAAGGAGGCGCCTGACTTCCACTCCAGATACATCACCACGGTATTATAACTCCACCAAACTAGCATGCAGTTTATTAATAATTAACTTATTAGGCTCTCATTGTGAAAAATGAAAGAAAGTGCTCTGATTAAGTGCTGTTTTTTATTTTTTATTTGTTTAATAATTATAATTTCTACTGTTTTTTTTCCAGGTAATTCAAAGGATATTCTACAATGTGAACCGGTCGTGGACTGGAAAAATAACATGTTCAGAGCTCAGGAAAAGCAACTTTCTACAGGTAAAAGATTTTTACCTGTTGCAGCTGTATCAGTTCTTCTGTAAACATCAGCCATTTAAAATATCAGACTGTATTTGTCGTTCACTTTTCATACAAAGTAATGTAGCACAAAGCTTTTAAAACGGACAAGTGAAAGTAGATACACAGCAAAATGAGAAACAGGCATAGACAACTGAAGAGATGTCATGTAGAATAGAAAATGAGGAATTACAAAACCTAAATGACAAATAATATGATAATCATAAAAGGACATAAGCAGAGACACTATGGGAGGAAGTTGGACAAATAAAAAGGGCAATAATCTAATTACTATTACTATTGATAATAATAATAATAATAATAATAATAATAATAACAATAATAATAAATTTATCTGGAAAAATAAATGTATGATTAATAAATAATAATAATGATAAATAATACATCTTGAGCAGGATCAAGAGTGCAGAAACATTTAATTTAAAAATGAGAATGTATGTTGAGTGATGTTATTATTGATAGTAAAAGTAAAAGACACTGCAAGTTATGTCTTGTTTGCATGTTTGTGTAACTTATGGCTTTATACTCGTATGCACTTCGTCTTTTGTTGATTTATCACCATATTGAACAAAGATACTGCACATTGCATATTTTTCTCTTGTCCTGCAGACCTACTTGGAACCAAAAGTGTAATTATAGATACACTCAGGAGTCAAACCTGTTTGCCCTAAAGTACAAGCCTGCACACACCACAGACAATAGAGAGTTAAAGCCAAGACACAAAATGTGTTAGTAGCATTTTTAATATAAATAGCAGACTGTCAGGCTGTCATTCACAGAATACTTCAGATTCACCATTTAAGATTCAACCTAATAGTACTCCCTCACAACTCTCCCCCAGTGTTAATTTGTTGACTAATTATTTTCGTCAACAACCTTTTTTATCCTGACGAAAACTAGACTTTAACTACAAAAACAAGTCCACATGGACACAAACTAAAACTACATTAACTTACACTATTATCAACAAATAAAAACTAGACCAAAATGTTTGACAGAGATTTAATCCAATCAGACCTCATTTGGTCATGTTGAAAGTAGGGACAAGTTAGGAATATATCCAATCACAGCTACTTTGGTTGTGTGGAAAGGTTGGATGAGTTAAGAGGGACATCCAATCACCACTGCGATCCAGTCAGAGCTACATTCTTTATGAATTGATTCATTCATGTAGAGCAGGTTCACTGTTTGTTGTCAGTTCTGGTATTGTAACTGAGATGCTCTGCCAGGTAGCCTAAATAAAGGTGACTGCATTTCACAAAAAAGTTAAATTAGTTTCTATTCATTTATACATTTAAACTTTACCAGCATTCAATAAAGGGTTACTAGTTGTTTAATTTTATCCAAGTGTAAAACATGACTTCAGAACTTTAAGGAGACATAAAAAATGCCTTACACTTTACACTTCATATTTTAGTCGACTAAATTTACAGCAGATTTCATTGACTATGTTGTGAAAATTCATCAACTAAAACTAGACTAAAATTAAAACTATTTAGATGACTAAATTATGACTGAAACTAAAACATAATTTAGGCAAAAGACTATAAAACTAAATTAAAAAGTGCAGTCAAAATTAACTTTGTTCTCCCCTCTGTCCCAGAATGTGGCTTTGCTGGAGCAGGACGAGGACATAAACCAGCTCACGGACTTCTTCTCTTATGAGCATTTCTATGTTATTTACTGCAAGTTCTGGGAGCTGGACACTGATCACGACCTCTACATTGACCAGAAGGACCTGGCACAGCACAATGACCAAGGTAAATCACATAAGCACGGACTCAGACTTTGTAATAACTTGAACTGGACGCACTTCATATGGAGAGAAATGACTCAAGACAAGTGCTGATGCCCCGTCATGCACACCAAATTAGCTTCTGTTGTTGGTTGTTGGAGCTGTGAGGCTGAAACTACATGAAAAGCTATTTGTGAGTGTAACACTTACATACAAACTCATACTCGTGAGAAAGACTTGTCTTTGACGCTTCCTCCCCGCACACTCAACACCACATGTTCCTGGTTGATGGCCTGCGAGTGAGACACGAGGGAAATGAGACACGAGATCAATAAAAGAGCAGCGTATATACACCGCTCGAATGACGCCATGTCTGGAGCAATTTCTGCCACTATATGGTCAAAATGATGACCAGAGGATTTATAGCATTGTCAAGATAAAACAGAGCCACGTTAGCCTCTCTGGATTTACAGTCTGTGAGAATGGATTACATGTGTTGTGAAAAAGTTGTGCATTAACTGAGAGCTGTTTCTTTAATCCCAGGAGTCTTGAAAGTGAGTAATCTCTACTTCTTTTTCCAGCCATCTCCCACAAGATGATTGAGAGAATATTCTCAGGAACTGTAACAAGGTAAGACAATATTTATGGGTGTGTTATGAGTGGTGAACAATTGATTTTATTCTTTTGCTTATCCTTTTTCCATTTGTGATCGTGTTTTCTCTTCCATCAGAGACAGACGAGTTTACAAGGAAGGGCGGCTGAGTTACGCTGACTTTGTCTGGTTTCTCATCTCTGAGGAGGACAAGAAGACTGACACCAGGTATCCAGACACATGAACCCGGTTAAAACTCGCAAAAAACACTGAAATTATCCGGACTCGCAGATAGTGGATAGCTGTGGAACGCCATCTTCTCAGGGAAAAAGGAGAAAAAGACAGGGTGCGGTCTGGCCCTGCTGTCTTTGTCAAGTTTCCTCACTTAACTGTTATGATTTGCTGCTGTGTGAAGGAAAATAGTGATTGATAGATTCTAAGAACAGTTTCTAAACTAAACAAGGTTTTTCAGAACAGATCAAATGATCTCTCTGAGCTATAAAATATTAAAAAAATATGTCTTTTATTGTTGTTGTTGGTCATTTAAAATTCTCTTTTAATTTTCTTATTTATTAATATTATATTAATATTTTCAGTAACAGAATGGCTCTAACAGATTTCTACATGATCAGGCTTCAGACTATTCTTTTTGAAACTCAGGCAAGACTTCCAAGACTTTGAAATATTCTGCCCCTATGTCTGGCTGAAACTTAGAATCAATTGTATTGATGCGAGTGTTGTTTTCATGCATTTTGTTTTTACTTATTTTAAAGACTGATTTGATTTGTTTGTTTTTATTCCTCTTATTTTGCTGCCATTTGTACTTCCAGTGTTTTGCCATCAAAATTTTTATTTAAATTTGCTGTTTTACTGTGGCTCATGTTTATAAAAAGTGCATATTACTTACTCACTGTACATTTGCTCTATTATTATCTGCACACCAATATAAAAAAACTACAACAAATAAAACAAAAGAAAATATCTTACCTCCAAAATTACTATTTTTCTGGAAGTGAAAAAAGCTTTACTATTGAATGAATTTATGCATGCATATTGTTTTATACTCAGAAGAATCGTTTTAATTTGTTTAGAAATAAAAGGCAGACACACACACTTACAGCGCTTCTGTCAAGTTTAGTGTTTCAGTGTTCAGTTCATTGTATTTCACCCATAGTGCCAATATTTTCATGTATGTTTGATCATAAAATTGATCAGAATTTGTCCATCTGGGGATTTCCTCTTCCCTCAAAGAATGTCCTCTCTGTATCAGCGCTTAGATCAGGGGAGTCCAAACTTTTTTCTGCAAGGGCCACATATGGAAAAACAAAAGTATGACAGGGTTACTTTTCCATATCTTCTTTTAAATGATAGTTGAGGATTTAGGGTTGGCCAATCAGATCTCAGGTTGCTCCATTTGACCTTATCTGCCCAAGGTCAGGATTTGAATATAAGGACAACGAAAACTCATCTTCATGTTTAAGTCCCAAAATAAGAGCAAAGAGCATGACGCTGCTAAACTTTAAACTAATGTTGGTGCTCGAAGATGGTTGGCACTTTATGCTTTGTATACTGGACCTATTTATGTGATTTTATGGACATATTCCTGTCTTCTTCATTCATCTGTCAACTTATTGTTCCAGTACAGGCCAAATCAAATCTAACCTCATCAAAGGGGCTATAGTTTGGACACCCCTGATTTAGATGTACCAGGTTTTAGCATTTAATAGGTATGACACCTGAAACCGATGTGTTCACCCATGCTTGTACTTTTGTAACAGAGAAGAAGGTTTTTAGTTCATACCTTCTTATCTGTTGTGAAAGAAAGTACAAGCATATTATCAACATAGCCATAATGAACCTTCTTGGACTAATATGTGTTCACCCATATTGATTCGTATATGGCGGATGCAGATGTGCATCTCTTTTTCTGAGCTTTTGTTGTCTTTCTTTGTATTTATGAGGTTATAAAACATCCATAGAAGTGGAACTAGAATACTCCTCATTTACAAGAAGTCGGAGTAGGGCTGGGCAATTGATCGAAAAATAATCAAAACCGGCATTTAGACCCTCTACTCGAAGTAATTTTACTCATGCCGATTATTTTGATTATTTCCCCGTGTGAGTCACGTGAGCAACCCCCCTCCGTACGGTCTGTGTTCACTTTCGCCAAGAGCGAAGGATGCACTGCCAACATGAAGGAGACAAGTGCCAATCTATCAAAGAACCTTGTAGCCGTCTCATTTGGGCACATTTTTCATTCTGCTCGATGTGCAGAGGACATCGAGCAGAAAGAAGTAAAGTAAACCACCAATTTGTTCCAGCGTAGCATAAAATAATCGTTCATTAAGCGTAATCGAGGTAAGAGCTTCAATTAATCTTGATACTGAGATTAGGTGATATAGCCCAGCCCTAAGTCAGAGTGAAGAAAGTCTTGCACCAGCTGTATCTTGTGTTTGTTTACATTGTTGACTTTATGGACCCTTACTCCTCCTCCAGTATAGAGTACTGGTTCCGCTGCATGGACCTGGATGGGGACGGCGTCCTCAGCATGTATGAGCTGGAGTACTTCTACGAGGAGCAGTGTCAGAAGCTGGAGACCATGGCCATCGAGCCCCTTCCCTTCGAGGACTGCCTCTGCCAAATGCTGGACCTCGTCAAGCCCGAGGTGGAAGGTCAGCCCCCCCACTCTTTTCTTTTACACTCAGACTCTGAGGAGTTCACTCGGCGGACAGCCCAACAGGCTCCACAGTCAGTTTCAGACCCCTGCATTGATCACAAGCCGAGCGAACGGTTATAGATGACAGACTGAATGACTGATCCTGACTGCCAGCTGTTGGTGTCATCCACACCGTCGACAAATTCCCTCCGGCACTTAGCTTTACTGCCTTTCCATTTAGAAGACAGCGCTCCACGGCGAGGGTATGCATGTTTAGTATTGATAGCCACAGCAAGAATGTGACCCTAAGTCGACCTGCTGGTGGTGGAGCTGAGTAACAGAACATGTAATCTGAACCCCAGTCCTCCTTCAGGGAGTGTAACTCTACACTCATTTAGCAGAATCAATTGTCTGTTAAAAATCCTGATGATTGTGGCACTTTAGGAGACTTTACATCTGTAGTTGATCGAGATGTTACATCTGTTGACAAGAAATGTGACAGAGCACTCAGATCCGGGGACTCTAGTAGTTTCAAAACAACCAAGAACATTTTTTAGATGCCACTCTCAAGGAATGCAGAACTTAAACCGTTTGAAGTTTTTTTCCCACTCCAAAAAACAAAGATTTAAGACTCCTTCATAAATAGAGATGTTTTTTGGTATCACGTGACAGCCTGCTTATTGTGTAAAAAGTTAGTTTGAAAATTTACAAGTTTGTAGTCTCAAACCGGGGTTGTAGTTAACCAAATAAAAGCCTTGTTGACTGAAATTACACTCACTCATTATCCAACAATGAGATAAATCAACATAAATTCATACTCTTAGACCAGTAAAACCATTTTAATGGCTGTTAATCTAGATGCTGCTATATTAATCAACATCATTCCTCTCCAGGTTATATACATTATAGATGTTAATGTTGATAATCGATTGATCTCTCTATTCATGGTCGTCTTGATTATACATTCATAGTAACTATCTTTACAACCATATAGACATGAGGTCCCTTTTGAAAATGATATGCCACATCTCAAGGGGCTTACCTTTTAATAAGTTTATATTCAACAATATGGAGCTATATATATATATAAAGACTGACTGAGTCGATGTTTTCAACAAAGATAAATGTGATTTTAGTCCCTTTGTCTCTGCCTGGATGGATACATCTCTGGATGAATGTATGTGTTTATACAAATATATTTATTATATGTATTCATATATATGCATATATATGTATCTATAAAATGAAGAGTATGGCTTCAGCCTGCTCTATTGTAAAGTACCTTGAGATAACACTTGTTATGAACTAGCACTGTAAAAATAATGATTGATTACTGATTGATAAGATATACTACATGTTATCACTAGATCAAGGTAGGGCCGAGCAATATGGACCAAAATTTGTATCGCCATGTTATTTAGCTGAATAGTGATATCCACTATTTATCTCATTATCTTTTCCTGGATAAATAATAAAAAAAGCACATGTTAATAAGCTTGAACGCACAGTGTGTAAATTTTGACCACCAGGGGGGGCTCTCAAGTAAACAAAACAACCACCAATAAGTCAAGATGTAGTGATCCAGTCACCCCCAACCACCTTCAGTGCTCACTGTTCCATTAACTGAGGACTCCATTCAGTAAAAACATCTCTGCCCAAGGTGTGTAGACTATATAGAAAACAAGTGCTTTCATTTTGTGAATGGAATAATCGTCCAATCACCTGCCAGATATGTTTTTGAAAAGTTCTGCCCATTTCCAAACACTTTCTGTGGGCTATAGCTCTGGTGGACGAGAGAAATGTATACTGTTTAGTTTATACTGAACAGTCCATCCAGTTTTTAGTTTTAGGGTTGCACAATATTGAATTTTTACCAATATCTATTATGCCGGTATTTCTGAACATATTACCGCAGATATTAATATTTTTCATCAAGAGTGCAAAGTCTTTACTTTAATACATTCAAGGTGACCGTCTATTTGTGTAAGTAAAAGGTTTAAAACAACAAAAACAGCATTTAACTCTTGGAAAAAAGGAACACTCAATTTTTAAGTGCACCAACACAGTGATAATAAGGTGAAGCATCATGGTTACTTTATATATTTTGCAGATGTTACTGATGATATATGGGTTGATGTACGGCCGATATATCAACTGTAAATATCAGCAAAAATTGTAATATTGGACAATAGCAATATCATACTGATAATATTGTCCACCCCTATTTATTATATTTTGATTTAAGTTTAATTATGAACTGCTGAGGGACGGAAGATGTAAACTAGCTTTAAGCTAACTCTGGTTCAATGTTTTCAAATGGAAACATTGAACCAGAATATTGTATATGGTCCCCTGGCATATAAAAATAATTTAGACAAAATTTGTATGAGCTTTTTGAGCTGGCTATAACCACACAATAACTATTTAGTTAATTTAATACAAATATTAATTTAATAATTTAATACAAAATAACTTCATTATTTTTTCTTATCCCCTGTAACTAACAAACAGGAATTGTTTGTTCCCAACAACAGAAAACATCAGGTTGGACTTCATAGCTTCATTTTTTATTCGATGGTTTGGTTAAATCCAATTGAGCTTATAAAGCAATGCCAGGGCAATACTATGCTTGCAAAATCAATATGGTACCACTCATCAGCTATTTAATCAGACTACAAGGAATTGTGA
Organism: Cetoscarus ocellatus; assembly: GCA_037902135.1. Taxonomy (NCBI): domain Eukaryota; kingdom Metazoa; phylum Chordata; class Actinopteri; order Labriformes; family Labridae; genus Cetoscarus; species Cetoscarus ocellatus. The sequence continues at coordinate 375,219 of JBAMNC010000693.1, read as the reverse complement.
CTTTTTTTTTTTTTTGACACATTGTTTTTGATATCATCTCCTTTATTTGCTGAAATTTGGAGCACTTAGTCAGAACAGATTCCCGAATGAGACAAAAAGCTCATTTTCTGTAAACACTTTCAGTAAATCTTTGTTTTTCAATCAAAACAAATTGAGACTTGTCACAGAGCCTTGATAACTTGTTACGGACACATTTTTTACATTTCAAAAGAGAAGAGGATTGAATTAATCAGAAAATATGATTGACATGTTGATAAATAATGAAAGAAAAAGATTAGCTGCTGCACGAGTTTGAGCACTCAGTCCCAGTCTTTGTAGTTTCATTAGGAGGGAAATAATCAAATCTTTAACCCCTCTGACACTCTTGAAGGTGATACAGAGATTTTTAAAACCACAACTCATTATTTATTGTTTGCTCAATCAATGTGAAAAGCCCTTTGCATACCTTTATTTGTAAATCAAAGTTACATGTTTTCGAAGTTTGTCTCTCTGAGGTCACTTCTGTTTTTCCCTCCTGCTCAGGTAAGATCACCCTGCGGGACTTGAAGAGGTGTAAGCTGTCTCACATCTTCTTCGACACGTTCTTCAACATCGAGAAGTACCTGGACCATGAGCAGAAGGACCCGTTCTCTGTCATCAGGGTAAGAGCTGCAGCAGATGTTTGAAGGTATAATTTCATCACAAGAGCGGATTATTTATCTCACCATGTTTTTCAGGAGGTGGAGACGGATGGGCAGGAGATGTCAGACTGGGAGAAGTACGCTGCAGAGGAGTACGACATCCTGGTGGCTGAAGAGGCCGCCAACGACCAGTGCAACGATGTGTAAGTCTGACTTTACACAGGTAGTTGCTCAGAGGTGCTTCTGCCATCATGATTAAATTACTAAAGAAAAAAAAAACATTTCACTCAAGTCTGCTGTTCCTCATAATCTGTGCACAAGCTGTGTTGCTCCTTCCATGAATACATGATTCTTACAAGTTGTAGCTTGTTTTAAAGGCGACTTATCAGGCTTCCAATGATGTAAAATTGTGTAGCTAACAGTATTTTTAACATTAAAGCTTAAGTTGATCTGTATTTTGTCCAAGTGTAGAATGTAAACAGCAGACTGACAGACCCTAATGTCTCCCAGCTAAGCCCGGCGTTATGCCCGGTAGCAGACCCCCTCACAGAGAGAGAGGGTCTGTGATAGATGAGGCTGTTGACAGCTATGTTGTATGGCGGTTTTAGGAACACCACCGACTTCTAAAGACAGACTGCTAACCAGAGCAGGTAAGACACTGTTAGCACCAGCAGGGACTAAGTGTTCTCTTCTCCTTCCTCCTTCTCTCTTAGTCCTGAACCCACTCCTGGCTCCTGCCCCCAACCCTCCAGTTTGAGAGGAGTGTTGACAGTAGATTGTTATGTCAGGAAAGACTCCTCAGTGTTATGTGGCACGTCTTAGAGCTAGGAGTCTGTTTTTGGACCGGACAGCTTTTGTTTTATCCTTCTTCATAAAGAGGTTTTTCCTGCATCACCTGTGTTCAGCCTTTATGTGCTTCTCCCTCAACCTCTCCATCATGTTGGTTCGTGGAAAATCTTCTCTGTTTGGAGGAATAGTTTTACATTGATTGGAAATTACTCTTGCCAAGTGAAAAGCGGGGTCCCACACATACGGATTTTCTAAATCTGAGGAGTTTTTTTATCTGTTAGAGACCCCGCACATGAAGATAAAAAATCAGTCACTGAACAGTTTTGATCGTACTGTATGTGGTGTGCTTCGATAATCTCAACACAGCACACCACACACATAACCATTCTGTCCAACTGATCTAGAATCTAGACAAAAATCTTGCATGATCAAACATGATCTTACAAAAACGAAGAATGGCACTGGCGATTTCTTGCCAACTCTTGTCCTTGTCATTTCAGTCGCGGTACGACTTGGCAGAGATGTTGAATAGACATTCTCAAGCTGGTCCTTCATTTCTGAGATCCACTGAACTTTGTGTTTCAGGTCAGCCATGCTGTCACCACAAACATGGAGATTTTTGGTCGTAAATATAAGTTTAATATTTACGATTGTCAGCCCGACCCAACTCAGAGCCGATTATCAGGAATTCACTCTTAACACACCTCAGACTACAGGATAATCTTTTAAGACAAAATAACCTGGCGTCTGCCATCCTTGGTTGGGAAGGGATCCTTTCCGATCTTTATAAACTTTTTAAAAGTTTACATAGATCGGACGGACATGGAGCCTTTATAGGCCTTACCCGTTCCATGGAAATACAGATAAGGAATTCTTCGCTCAGGAGGACAAGTCAGATTGTTGGCAGAGGCAATTTGACACAAATGAGGACATATTTATGAATGTAGATTCAGCAACTGTCCCTTTACAGCACTAACATAAAGATAAAATCTCTACAAAAAGTAAGGATAATATTTACAACATTAACATAATCTAAGGCACAGTAGACACCAGAGACAGAGCATCTATTTTTATTTATATCTGCAAATTGTTTTTACTTTTTTACTTTTTGACAGCTGCGTGCTGCTATACAATGCTGCTGGAATCTGAATTTCCCTGAGGGAGTCTTCCCAAAGGATTAACAAAGTTCCATCTAATCTAATTTGTGGTCTTTATGCTAAGCTAATCAGCTTCTCAAGGCAGTTGTATTTGTCTGATACAAACATGACAGCTGTATTTGTCCTCTTTGACTCTCAATAAAAAGGTGATTCCTAAAATGTAAAACCATTTCCTTTACGTCTTCAACCAAAGTAAATAGTGAATGTTAGTTTCTGATGTTTGAAACTACAGCAGGCTCTTTCCATCACTGATTATTCTCTCTTTATCTTTCTCTGTAGGTACGAGAATCCTCTCAGTCCTCTGGGGCAGCACATCTCCAGTGATCTGGGTCTGACAAAAAGACACTTCTTCGAGATCCCGAGTCCACACTGCAACCTGGACCTGGACGAATATGAGTATGAGGACGACTTTGAATGACCCTCCGTCCTGCGGTGCTGAGACACATAGCGCATTTAAGCTAGACAGATCTGCAGGTTCAGGAGCAGTTTCCATCCTGCAGTTTAAGGACTCGTCAGTGAACAGGGAGTGAAGGTGGAGAAAGACCCCAGGGGAGGGGAAGTGGGGTGAGACACACACTTGAGTTACTGACACTTTTACTGGTTTATTAAAACTGTTCATACAAGGGCCTGGTTGTTAAAAGTTAATCATCAGGAAGGTTTCGTTCCGTCATAATAGTCACTGCATCAGTCCAGGTGATGATAGAGCCATACATTTCTGTCAGGATGGACTAACGGAGAAACTTAACCTGTGATCACGACTGATGTGAAGAAAGAGGGGTGGGGATAGACGACAGACTAAAACGAACATTGTATTTTGTTTGTTTATCCAAGCATTGTGATGAGTGAATCACTAGCTTGATGCTAATGCGAACACGCTGGATGCTTTGCTATTTCTCACTAGAATCATTTTTCACTGTCATCGCAGTTCCCCTATAAAACAAAAACATCACAGACGCAAAGATGTTGCTTCCAGAGCGCCACATGTTTCCTCTGCCTCACAAGCCCCATTCACTCTGCCGTTTCAAGCCGTTGTATTTATGGCCCGTGATGCTTCGGCTCTACTGTGAACCTCATGCAGACATAATGGAAGGAAGGAGTTGACCCTCTCCAGTGGCAGTATTAGAGCTGCAATATTGGAGAGAGGGGCACACGCCATGTCGCATGCATCCAAGCCATATTTTAGCATTAACTGATCCATTCGTGGCCCCGCCAAATTAATGTGAATGTCTCATGGTGTAAATATAAACCAGCCTCGCTGCAGCGCTTCTTCACAAAGGCACTATGAGAAGGGCTATAGCTCCACCAGAGAGTGCCAAATTCACCTCCTTTAGCTTTGCCATTTGGTTTGTTTACATCTGTACGTGTTGTGCACACAGAGGACGTTGCGCTCTTGTTGGTCAGAATCACTGTTGATGGAGAAATGATAAAAGGCAGAAAGAATCAAGTCTGCTGGACTTTTTGGGACGAGGTCTTGAGGTGTTCCAGGGTTGTCCTTTATCGTCTTTCAGTTGACACACAACACTGCCTGAAGCTGTTTCTGTGGTAGACAGATTGGGTTTTTATATCATGAATCTGATCCAACTCTTTTCTTAATCTGGATGTAATCTCCAATCCTGATCCTGGTAGAGGTTTGGATTCAGACCAAGTTGCAGTAACAAAATCTAAGACCTGTATTAAACTTTTCCTCAGTATAGTCGATATTTCAGGATTTTGCCCACTTAAAATATTCCACCAAAGAGCTTCAGTATCAAACAATATGATTTTAATGATGGTTTGTGTGGATTTTGTCACCAAGTTCTTTAGTGGGGTGTCCAAAATGGAGGTAAAAGTGAGTTTGATGATGATTTAGGAGGAAAAACATTGGATAACCAAGTTATGATCATTTTAATCTGGATTAAACCTTTTTAACAACCAGGCCAATGTGATTGTTCCAGCATCAACACCAATTTCATCAAGGGTGCACCATATTGGATTTTTGCTCATATCCATTATCCTGATTTTTCATTATGTACTTTAAGCAGTAGCTGATGTATACACACTCTTTTCTAGACTGCGCCAAGCAGATCAACCCAACACAGGGAACCAAATCCTCAAGAGTTTGGGGTCATTTCAGAATGCAGCAGAAATAGTGTCAATAATCTTGATGCCTACAGAAAATCCACATCAGGCAGGTTATAGACCTGTTGTTCACGTTTTGCTCTTCCTTCTTCCAGCTAGGATATGTTCGGTTGGTCAGAGCAAGTGGTTAGTTTGGGGTTAGTCTATCCAGTGCTAAAATCTACAGTGAGATTGGATGGGTAACTTGGTACCAGGCAGCTATTAAGTAAAAATAGTTCATTTTATTCCCCTTTTTGAATAACAGGCTAGACAGTGTTTTATTTTCAACGAATGACCGGATCCTTCCACACATGCAGACTTTACAGTCAGGCTCTCTGTCCCTTCACCACTGTGATGCATGAAAAAGTAAGACCTGAGATAAACCGGCTGTTAAATCATTGTGCCTGTCTGGATCATGAATGTAGTTGTAAATATATGTGACTCAGCCCATTATGTTACTGGAGGACTCTCTAGGCAACAAAAATCAATAGAAAAATCAAATGAGCTCAGATTGATGACCAATTTTCCTGCCTGCTAATCTTGATAATTAGATATTTAACAATAATAATAAGAATATCGTGCATCCTTGGTGTGACTATTGGTGTCCACTGCTGCGTCAAACATGGTGATTGGTGTTGAGCATGTCTTTTATTTCAGAGAACTGACTTCACAAATAGACAAAAAGTTTCTTTAAGTAAATTATCATGCACCATTAACACATATTAATTAAATGATTAAGGCTGTGTAAAAGCTTTCAAAATGTCAGAAACCATTATTTTTAACCCATATTAAGTACAATATGTCCAGATGTAGGCAGGTATTTTTGAAAACAGAGGTTTTTCTGTGTACTTTGTTGTTCTGTCTGCACAAACGGCATTTCAGGTCAATGAAAACACATATTTTGGAAACTCCAGCCAATGTGAGGGTTTTGATACTCCATTCAGGGTGTTTGCGACGACCTCTTCTCGGAGCGATCTCACAGTATGCGACATTCTCACTGTTTACACGTGTTAGGACTAGACCTGGTGTTATTGTTTTACAAGTGACCGTGTTGACTGGTGACCCATGGCTGCCTGCGTCTTTGGTTGCCATAGTAACAGCAGATTCTGAAACCCACGCGTGTACTCATTAATACCTCTAAATAACAGGATTTGATCAGGATTATCAAATGTCTCTGATTGAAAAATAATAGAGAAATATGTACTCACCAAGTAGCACAGCTACAAGTTCAACTGTAACACCAGTCAGATTTGTGGTTGGAACAGATATAACCAGCTTAAGCAGACCATCTAATTGTTTTGGGGTTTCCATGTGGGCGGGATGTTATTAAAAACTCAAGATGAAGAGTTTGAGTTTTTTAAAATACCTGCATACATGTGGACAAAGCTTTAATCTCCACATCAGAGAGGTATGGATACTTAAGTTCAGGCAACAGAACTGATTAAGAATAAAAAAAAGTACAGGAACATCTTCAGTTTGAATAATTTTTCATCCAGATTTTTGCTTCGTCCACACATGAACTTATGATTTGCATGTACAGGTGATTTCTCAGGTGAGTGCTGCGCCACCTGCTGTCTGATCACACCCACGCCCTTTGCACACTGGAGCTCGCTGGATTTTTGCACAAAAACACATGAACATGAATTTCAGGTTTTTGAGCTAACTCTCCTCTGACGTCATTGGTTAATGTTACATTCCAGTGATAATGGAAGACTGTAAATTCATTTTGGTGTCTGTTTTAACGATGAGTCGCTGTAAATGCCAAAATAAAGGAGAAGTCACCGATAAAGCCTGCTGTACACACGAGCACACAGATTATTGTACAGGTTTGAGTTTCCGTCTGTGTGAGCTGGTTCTAAGTTATTAGAGATGAATTTATAAATACATGTAAATATTTATTTGGTGCTTGCTGTGCTGTAAATGATTTTGGGCAAGTGTTTTAGGAAAATTGTTTTTCTATGTGATAAAGTTATTTGAATGTACTTTCACTGAAGAAAAGGAACCAACTTTAAAATGTTTGCTTTTCTTTAAAATAATAATAATAAAGTCTTGGTTAATGGAAAAATACAGGTCTGTGGTGATTTATTGGGTAACAAGAATGATCTGCAGTGCATTAACAGGGTTCCCACGCGTCCTGGAAAACCTGGAAAATGATTGACCAATTTTCCAGTCATGGAAAAACGTATGGAAAATTAGGAAAAAACTAAATTTTCCTGGAAAATTATTTATCTTCCTTCTTCTTTGTTAATGAACAAAAATCAAACAAAGGAAATGAAGTAAAAATGTATTTGGCAACTAATGCACAGTTAGCCATAAAATATGAGTAGATAAAATAAAAGTTAAGAAATAAAATATAAAAATTCCAAACAATGGCAACAAAAAGAAATAAAAAATGGCAAAATGCAATTTAGGCTACTTAAACAGTTAAATCAACAAAATCTATATAAAAAAAGCAGAGTAAATAAGGATAAAAAATAAGTATAAACCATAAGTTTATAATAGTAAGACAATACTTAAAAGCCAGACTAAAAAGATAGCTTGCAGAAAATGTTAATGCCCGAGAGTTAGAAATAAATAATGTCCTGGAAAAGTTCTGGAAAAGTCCTGGAAAATGATTTCTAGAAAAAAGTGGGAACCCTGATTAATTTTACTCTAAGTGTCTAAAGGTCAGGGGTCAACCTTTTTCAACGTGGGAGTGACAAGAAATATGAGGAGTATTATAGAGGGCTACTTTTTGGATTTGAAGTTTTTCAATAAATTAAATTTTATATTTATCTTAAAATAAATAATATGCTTTGAAAGGCTACATTTGACACTGTATGTTTACTTTTTACATGCAGTGATTCCTGACATTTACCTCCGCCAAGGAGGTTATGTTTTTGCCCTGTGTTTGTCCGTCTGTTTGTTTGTCAGCAAGATTAATAAAAACTACTGGATGGATTTTGCTGAAATTTTCAGGAGATGTTGGTAATGGCTGAACATAAAAATGATTAGATTTTGGTGGTGATACGTATATTTGTCTGGATGCAAAAAACTCCAAAAATTTCCAAAAATACCACAAGTTAACATTAGGCAGAGTTTAAAAAAAAAATCATAATCTCTGCCATTTTTAAACAGATACGCAAGTATTTAATAAAAAAAACAATAACACACAAAGTCAGTTTTGACAAACTTTAATCCATCTTTTCATCCTCAAGCAGCAGTGATAATAAAGTGGCAGACAGAGCAACACTTTGAACATCATTCAGATAATTTAACAGAATCTGAAACATGATGTAAAGATGCAGAAAGTACAGTAAAGGTGAACACAGAAGTAATGTCACAGGTACAGTTCCTCTACAAATAAAACAATCTGAGGTTTTAAAATCAAACACATGGACTTTTGTTTTATAGCTTCTTGACTGAGAACAAAAACCACGAGGAGACTAAATTTTCCTGAACTTTTTTAAAATTACAAGGATTTTTAATTTTACATCATTATTCAAACCTTTAAAAAAACAGGCCACAAATTTGTTCCTTTTTCTTAAACAAATAATATAAATAGTTTTTCATGAAAAATAGAACCTTAAGAATAAAAGTGCAGATTCTAGCTTATAAATATTGTGAGCTCGTCTATTTCCTGCAGATTTAAAGGGATATTTCAGTTTTTTGAAGTTGGGTTGTACAAAGTACTTGATAATAGTGAAGTGACTGAAGGGCTAAAGCAGTGCTGCATCTTTAAGGAGAACAGGCTAGGACTTCCTGATACGCACATAAAGATTTTAAGTCTTAACCGACGTTGAAACATTGAGAGAGCTACACATGAAGACAAATAATGTCATATTTCAGTTTTGTTCCTGTATTTTGTGGTGAGCCACAAAGAGAGAGGGCAGCACCTCTGCTCTCACAGCTTGTGATCAAACACGACTTTGATGCAAACAAACATGGCGGACAACATCAGGAGGCTAAACGTGGCTAGCAGTTAGCTTCCTCTTACACCCTTGGTTGGTTGTGATCTCCGTTCCTCCCTTCATCAGTTTGTCATGTATAGTTTACAGGTTGCACTGTTTAGACGCTCGTGTTTTTCAAACAAATGAACAAGTTGGACCTCCTTTTTGATGTCCATCTAACTTCATGTCCCCTTTACTCTCGTTGCCATGGCTACATTTGCTTCCTGCTTCAGCCAGCTTGCTCCCTGATTGGCTCTGCTCGGATTCACGTGACAAAACACACAGGACATGCTCGTCTGATGTCGACACGCATCAGGACTTCTGTTCGTGAAAAATGAACATGTTTAATATTTACTGTTTCAAGTTGGGGCCGCTCCGATCCTCTTCTGAGAGGATAAAATGACTCTTAACTCGCCTAACACCACAGGATGATCAGGTGAGATCATCTTTAGGAACTCCAGATAATCGAACCTCGGCTGAGTTTGATCGGAAGCTGAGATCTGAGCCAAAACTTGGCCCGATTGTCATGTTGTATGTACCCCTGCTTAACGTACATTGCTGCAGGTGGGTATACAGGGTTCCCACTCTTTTCTAGGAATCATTTTCCAAGACTTTTCAAGGACATTCTCAGCCCCTCCCCTCGTCTTTTTTCATCTTTATTTACTCTGCTTTTTATAAATATATTTTGTTGATTTACTGTTTAAGTACGGTCGCCTAAATTTTATTTTGCCTTTTTTTATTATTTCTTTTTTTCACCATTATAAATTTATAGTTTATACTTATTTTGTATCTTCATTTACTCTGCTTTATTATTAATAGATGTAGATTTTTTTTTGCCATTTTTATCATTTCTTTTTGTCACTATTGTTTTGAGTATATATTTTATTCCTTAACTTGCATTATTTTATCTACTCATATTTTATGGCTAAGTGTGCATTAGTTACCAAGTACAGTTTTAATTGATTTCCTGTTTGACTTTTGTTCACTAACAAGGTAGAAGGAAGATAAATAATTTTCCAGGACATTTTACTTTTTTCTCATTTTCCATAAGTTTTCCAGGACTACAAAATTGGTCAATCTTTTTCCAGGTTTTCCAGGATGTGTGGGAACCCTGGTATAGTTATTTCCTGTAAGTATGTGAGTTTCATGTAAAAACATGCCACAAAAAATGTTTGGTTGAACATACAATTAGGCGAAAGAGTTCAGAACACTGTGTTTTCCCTCCAGGGAGTCTCTGTTTGGGGCTATTTTACAACACAACAAACGTCTGCGTTCTTCCGCCTGTGTGCAGAGCTGCTGGGAGCTTTTCAGCCTCGTCACTGACTGACTTCAAAAAAATACTGAAATATCCCTTTAAGATGCAAGAAACAGCTCACATGTTTGAAATAAAGGAAAAAACCCTGTGCAAAAGCAGTTATCAGGATCATTCAGGTCTTTGATACCTTATAGGCAATAAAAAGACAATAAAGGCAAAAAGAAATAAAGTTCTGACACCTGCTCTGTTATCATGACTGACAAGCTTTGTAGTGTTTTCTTACTTTTATAGTCACACTTTAAATCTGCAATTTCACTTTTACTTAAGTATATTATGGGTAACATACTGCACTCTACTACATTTTGATTTTACAAAATCAAGACGAATAAGGCAAAAAAAGTTTCAACTGCCTGCCAACGAGTGCCGTCATTGGTCAGATGTGGGCTTACTGAGCCAAAGCCACCATTTTGTCGGCGAGTTGTGTTAGCTTGCATCGACTGGACATGGATTTGGGGGGAAAAAAAGTGCAAATTATGCACACAAAGAAAAAAATGTGTTAGCTATGTGCAAAGGCCTTTAGTCTGGAAATACTTATAATATGGTCATGTGATGCAGCCTGTATGTTTGAGTATGTTGTGTTCTGTTTCCTCTAGATCAAAAGTCCTAGACCAGATCGCAATGTAGGAAACTAAATAAACTGCACTGCAGACAGAATTTAAAAAACGGGTCATTTCTTGTAAAAGGTTATTCTGTCCACCGCCACCCACTAAATCTGTCAAAATGGTAGAAGAAGATAAACTTGACTAAAAATGAAAAATGGAGTAGGAGCCACAGGATAAAGGGATAAAGAAGAAAAACAGAATGGAAAAGAAGAAATGTATTTTCTTACTCTAAATGGAAACTATTTTTCTTAAAACCTCACAAAACCAAACAGAAAGCACTGATGGTGCTGTCTGTCCTGTGTCAAACAGTCCATCTGATCACAAGGACCAACCACCTTTATACCCTCACACCTCAGCTGATGATGATCTTCCTCAGGTGTGATCTTCAGCTCTGAGGACACACACAGGTGTCACCAGCAGCTCCTGATCACAGACTTCTAGTTTACGAAGATTATCTCTATGCAAATATCTCCATCACAGATGTAGTTTACTGCAGACAGAATATCTGACTTCACTTGTCTTATCTGACTCTCCTGTAAGCGGTGCCTCTGTGATTTACAGTATTTCAGTGATTGAACATGTTTGAGTGATCTGCTCTGTATTTTTTTATCTTATAAAGGAGTTTGTATGTTACCTGCTTCAGTGTCTGTAATCATCTTGGCATAGGGCTGTCACCCTAAAACCCAGGGGTGGGTAACTGGTGGTCTGGGGGCCTGTTTTACACACAATAAAATATTCCTACTAACCTTAGAATCCTGTTTTTTAGTCATTATAGAACTTACTTTACTGTAATTCAGGGTTTCTGCAGGGCATTAAAAAGCATTAATGGTCATTAAATTGATTTTTTGAGTGAAGGCCTTAAATGGCGTTAAAAATCATTCAATTTGATTCTCAGTGGCAATAAAAATTGTTTCTGTAGTTTTCAAGAAAAATATCTAATATATGATAAAAATAATATATTATTATAAACTGTGTTTCACAAGATATGTACATCTGCGTAAACATGCAGAACCATTGTGATAACTGTTTCTGGCCTGTTGGGTACAACTGCTGTAAAACCGGATGTTTGGAAAGTGGCCGGCGGGCGGGCGGGCTGGACCAGGGGGAAGACGAAAAAGAAAATGGAGAAATGGAAATTCCAAAAAATGTGGAATTCAGAGGATGACTTCAGCCCGTCGGTAGTCAAGACAGAGTAGGATTTCGCAGTGCTTGTAAAAAAATAAAAATAAAAAAAATAAGCTTGGTGCAATCTCACATGCGGTCAAATGTCCTTGAGTTCACGGTCATGGCATTAAAAATTGGACAGTAAAGCATTAAAATGGCATTAAAAAGCATTAAATATGACGGGCTGATTTCTGCAGAAACCCTGTAATCATACCTCTAAACTTCTTTTATGAGGCATTGAAATATACTATATTGTATTAGTAAAAACTATAGTTGGTAACAATGGTAGAGGTGATATATTTGTGCTAAAAACTGTAAAACATTTATTCTTTTATTACCCTCTTGGTAATCAGAGTTGCCCACCCCTGCTGTAGCTGATATCCAAATATCCGTTTGAGCATGGGGGTAAAAGAGAGTAGTACGATAATATTAAAACGATTTACTGGAACGTGTTTGCTTAAAAACTGATCGATTCTGGTTTTAGGGAAAAGTGACAGCCCTATCCTGTCAAGCTCCAATCTACAACGAATGTGCTCGGCCCAAAGCGGGACGGCCCAATCAGCGTCCTTCAGACCAGGAGGAGGTGGAAGCTACGAGCAAGACGACAGCAGAGATTAGCATAGATGCTAACAGCATCCGATTTGGCCCAGAATGAGAGTCATTGATAGAACAATTGTCCAATCATGCTTTGAAAGGTTCTGCCCGCAGGTTACTTTGTTTTATAAATATTTAAAAAAAAACCCTGAAAGCAATAAATAGTTACAAGATAAACTACTCTCAATATGCTTTCCAAAGTTAATGGCAAAAATATAACTATGAGCATAATTTTACGAACATAAATGCTTTACCGGATACTACAGTAAAAATTTGAGGTCCAAAACTTTACAGGATACAGGAAGTAGATTTCAAATTAAAACGTTACGCACTAAAAAGGCCAAAAGCGAAGGACAGAAATGTGCACAGCTGATGTTTGAAGGCTTAAACTGCCATTTTAAGAGGAAACAGAAGTTCTCCTAATTCCCCTTATGCTCTAAAAGATAAAACCCAAATCCTAATTTATTTTCAATTGTTGGAGAAAAAATTGCATTGCACTGCATGAGTTCCTGGTCAATTCATCAGCAATCATAAGAGTTGTAAAAATACAGATATACAGACATAGAGACCACAGCTGTAACAGACACCCTCATATCAAATATAAAGTGTAACACCTGTACGACAGTAACAGATCAGTTTGTTGTGACAGAAGCACCGAGTCTCCAGCAGCTCCTGTTATCACAGCTCGACCTCCACGGTGTCGTCGTCCAGGTCGACGGCGCCGGTGCTGAGAGCAGATCCGTCCGTGTTCAGCCTCTTCAGCGGAGGGTCCATGGGGACGGAGAAAGGATCCACGTCTGTCATCTTCTCATGACGGCTGAAAGAGGGAAGAGAACATGTTAGAGTGATCACAGCACACGGTTTGCCACCTAATGTGTGGGCATTGGCACAGCGCAATTAAAGGGATACGCCAACATTTTTTTTGTTTTCGTGTCTTGCCTCACTCCTGAGTCCTTGACAAACAGATAGACACCATTCTTTCAACTGTGCGTCCAGTAACAAGGAAGAGACAGGCAGAGCTCGCCCACCGCTAATTTGCTTAGCTCAAACACTGGGGGTCAGTGGGTAGTGTTAGCCTGCCTCTGCCTACAGTCATCAGATAAACTCTTCAGCAACTCTAAACAGTCCTGTGTGCTTGTTGTGACTCATTTTTTTTTTACCGCGTTATGTTACGTGATCTATTTTTAGACTCGGATTAGCACTTTATGTAATTTTCGAAAGAAATACACACAAAACTAAACCACAGGGTGCATGCACAAACCACCACGGGTGTGACTGTTAGTAGGACAACAAAACAAAGAACGTAGATAAACCTCTGTTAACGAGTAGAATAAGATCATAAAATAATAGTAGAAGAGTTGCTGAAGAGTTTATCTGATGACTGTAGGCAGAGGCTGGCTACCACTACCCATGGACTCCCAGTGTTTGAGCTAAGCTAATTAGCAGTGGGTAAGCGTTGCCCGTCTCTTCCTTGTTACTGCACGCACAGTTGAAAGAATAGTGTCTATCTGCTTGTCATGGACTCGGGAGTGAGGCAAGACATGAAAACAAAAAAATGTTGGTGGACCTCTGATCATTGGTTAAATAGGACATTTATTTATGCACCAGGCATACAATAGGGCCCTTTCACTCTTACAGATCTTATAAATACAGTTTTTTATTCTGCTTGATATTTTTTCATAAATTCCAGTAATAATTTATAATTTTAGATCAAGCAAGAGAAGCAAAAAGCAGCTAGCACCCTCTGCTGGTGAAAAAATAGAGCATTGGAATTTAAAATTTAATTCAACAGATTTGAATAGTCTTCATTTTTATAGATGTTTCTCTGTAAAGACAGGTAATAAAAGATTAGATTAGATTAGATTAGATTAGATAGAACTTCATCAATCCCTTTGGAAACTCCGTCAAGGAAATTAGGATTCCAGTAGCAGTTTAGAATAACAGATAAAAAGATAGACATAAATAAATATAAATATAAATAAAAATAAAAAATAAAGATATGGCTACAGGCTGGCTACTGCTACTACTCCTACTAATACAGGTATAACACTGGTTTTGACCCCCACCTTGGACTGAAGGTTGACCTTTGACCTCTGCTAACTTTGGAGTCGGCGGGGGCGAGCCGGCAGGGGGACTTGCTGCCTGAAATTTAAAAAAATAAGTTTTTAAATGGAGCAGCTGATGCAAAGTCACAATGCTTGACTGTACTGTACCTTCTCGTTTTTGTTTGGCATACGGAGAGCGACTGAGCATGTGCAGCCTCCTCTCTGAGCTGGCGTGGGACACGGCGTCCTCCCCCTCTCCCGCAGCCAATAGGGAGGCTCGGTAGTAGGTAAGAGGCTGCCAGCACTCCTCCCTGAGGTCGATGACGTGCTCAGTGGTGTGTTTCTGTAGGTAGGAGAACCTGCACAGACAAGAACAGACTCAGACAGCAGACCTCGTGTGGTCTTCAGTTCTGTGTGAGACCACGTGCAGCACTTACACCGTCTTCTTGTCTGGTTTGAGCAGTTTGCTGGAGAACTCGCTGAGGATGGTCAGGTAGGACAGGTAAAGCGGTGTGGGGGTTTCTGGAGTCTGACTGAACTCCTGGAACACAAATTCAACCCCATTCCTGCAACATTTACACAATACACTAACTTTAGGAACAAAAAAACCCACAAATATTAAAAAAAATAAAATAAGAAACTGGAATAAAATCCTGACCTGTGGATCATGACGACGCACTCACGGAACTTAACGAGGTCCCCAAAAGTCAGGGCGAAGCGCCTGGCGAGCTCTTTGATGCTGGTGAAGGTCTGGACCCCCGGGTGGGGCCTGCCGCCGCTCTCCTGCTCCCGCTTCAGGCGAACAAACAGCTGGAGGAAGAGGAAGGAAAAACACGTCAGCGTGTGAAGGAGGCCAGAGTGTTGGAGAAGTCTGTCTTGTAAACGAAGACACACCTGCTGCAGGCAGAGCACCAGGGTACGAGCACTCTCTATCTTCTCCGTCTGCCTGGTGCGGGATATCGTCTCCTTGATGATGTCTCCAAAGTCGTTGTAGTACTGGGAAGAAGAAGGAGCAATACATACAGCCACTGGCCACTTTATTAGGTACACCCACCCAATTGCTTATTAACATAAATAGCCAATTGACCATTAGTAATTAACACTTAAAGCAGTCATGTGAAGCTTTTAATGACTTACAGTAACTGGCCAATTTATAAGGTACACCTACCCCATTGCTTGTTAATTGACCAATCAGACATTTCATATGAGTAGTAGATCATTTAAATGGTCATGAACCCCTCTTTCTAGTTTCTGATGGCCACTTTATTAGGTACACTCCTTCAAAAGCTTATAAATAGCCAATCAGTCACTGGCCACTTTATTAGGTACACCCCTTAATTTGCAAGACGTCAGTTAATTTAATTTAATTTAAGAGGTCATTTAATGCTTTTTCTAATTTAAAAGTTACTGGCCACTTTATAAGTTACACCCCTTCAATTGCTTATTAACATAAATAGCCAATCAGCAAATTAGCATAAGTAGTTAACACTTAAAGCAGTCATATGAAGCTTTTACAGATCTAAAGCAAGTGGCCACCTTATAAGGTACACCCCTTTATTTGCTTATTAACATAAATTGCCAATTAGTCGATCAAAGCATTAATGACTTAAAGAGGTCGTGTACTGCTGTTTCAACTTTTACAGTCATTGGCCACTTCATTAGGCACACCTTTTAAACTGCTTACTAATATAAATAGCAAATCAGATCTTTAGTAGTTATCCCTTACAGAGGTCATATTAAGCTTCTGAAGATTAAAGTCATTGGCCACTTTATTAGGTACACCCTCTCAACTGCTACTTAATAAAGATGGCCGATCAATATGAGTAGTTAACACCAAAAGAGGTCCTAAAATGTTTTTTAAGTTTACAGTCACTGGCCACTTTATTAGGTATACCCCTTCAATTGTTAGTTAAAGTAATAGCCAATCAGTAGATCAATGAGTAGTTAACACATAAATAGGATGTATAATGCTTTTTCAAGTTTTGCAGTCATTGGCCACTTTATTAGGTACACCTGGCCCATTAATATAAGTAGTACACATGGACGTAATATAATGTCTTTTTAAGATTACGGTCACAGGCCATTTTATTAGGTACAGCTGACCCATCAATACCAGATGTTAACAATCAAGGAGGTCATAAATGCTTTTTCAAGTTTTACAGCCACTGGCAACTTTATTGAGTACACCCCTACAACTAGTAGTTAACACAAAAGCAACTCTACCAATCCCATGGCAGCAACTTAGTGCATGTAGCATGGTCAATATGGCCTCTTAAAGTTCAAATGAAGCATCAGAACTGTAAAGAGAGGTGTTTGAGGAACATGGCTGTTGTTACAAGAGAAGGGCAGGGATTTTTACAGCCCCCCGTCAGGCAGTTAAACTATTTTACCTTCATGTAGTACGTGTACACCTCGGCCGCCATGCTCATCTCCAGCACACCATGCACAATCAGTTTGCAGAAGGCCGCCAGCAGATTCCTCCGCCTGTGCAGGTCCTCCAGCCTCTCCTCTTCAGCGTTTTCACTGACTGAAGGATCCAGATGGAGTTGGAGCGTGCGTTTGGATGTGAGGGCAAGAAGAGAAGAAAAAGAGGGTTGAAGTTTTGAGAGCGATTAATCATAAGAAATCATATAACAGAGAGAAAAGAACAAAGCCGGGACGTGGAGAGAGTGTTTAAGTTAGTTTCAGGACGATGGCTTTAGCAGGTGGAAATCAAAGATAACACCAGAGTAGAGTTATGGTTGTGACACCATGTGGCTTCAATCTTTCACAGGGCTAATAAAATAGGCTCGGAGGTGAGCCAGAGTTAATGGAATTTTCTCACGGAAAGAGATTGCCCTGATTTTATGATTTAACTCTGTGCCCCTGCCCTCCGAGTGATCTCTGATCCAGCAGCTAATAGAAAACACTGTCTATATATATAACACAACCATAACCAGGCAAATCCAATAAAACAATCGCTTTTTATTACATGTTCAAAAACCAATAATCCCCTATTGCATTGGGTTGAACATTTAAGAGATTCCCACCAGGACGGCCTGGTGCTTTCTCTGAACTATCCCATATTTGGATGCAATATGTCTGAGAGTAGAGGCTATTGTAAAGATAATAAATGTCAAAGATACAGTCAGCCTTGAATGAAAGTTCACCAGCAGGACTTTAAAAGACAGAAAATTATTTACTTCCAACATCTTCTTTCACTGTTTAAGGCACACTTCCTGCATCATAAAGTGTAAAAATGAGTTACATTCTTGTCACATGAACAAGCAAAAATATTCAGATAATCACTAATGCTACAATAAAGCACAACCACACTCAAGGTAAATCTCTCAGGTCAGCTAACGAGGATTGAGTCTTTAGAAGACTTTTTGAAGTCACAATTAAAGACCCAACTCTTCTGGAAGGCCTTCAATTCTATGTAAATCTGACTCTACCTGTAGTTTAATGTTTATTTTTGTCTCTGTGGTTTCAACAATGACATTTTGATGGGTTTATTTGCTTTATTTTATCTATGACACAGTAAGATTTTATTTGGTGTTAACATCATTCAGTTGTTGTACAAATGTGATCTAGAAATAAATCAGAGTTGACTTGAAGGGATTATTCAATTTTTATGAAGTAGGGTTGCTAAATATGATTGCCACTAAATCACCCAGCCAGCTTCGTCCCTGGAGGGAGTTAGCTGGCTAGCAACGCTAGGCAATGTATAGCAGTTAGTGTTGCCACTAAAAGCTTCATCATTACCCCACCTTTAGGTTAAAACTACACAAAAAAACTACATTGGCTTGACTAGATGCTACAGTAAGATTCTTTACAGAGTTTCACTTTTTCTAGCCAAAGCCGCTGTGTTTAGATATTGTAATACAATGTATGGGCTGCGTATCCTTCCACCAGCAACTCCTCTCAGAAGATGTTCTGGTCAGAGTGATGCAGCGGCACAAACTGATATGGATCTAACTCCCTGGACATTACAAAGATGGGTCACTCCTGTATTTATCCAGCATTTTAAAGGAAAATGAAATGGTCAATGGGCCTTCGCCAACTTTGGCTTGTTGTTTTGATTTGGACATAAGGACTCATTCCTCTGCAGCTACCGATCATGACTACGACACACGACAGTTTTGAAGACTTACCAAACATAAGGAGCCCTTATGAAAGATCCAGAAGAAGCCTTGTTTCTAAGTGAAACTTGTGACAGTGAAAGGCCTCCAGGTTTACAGAGTCCGACTCACAGTTCATGCATCTGCATCGGCAGGTAACTTGCGATCTGTCCTGCTCCTCAGCTTCCACAACAGTTTCTTCATCCCTCTTTCTACCTGTGACTCCATCTGACATAAATATATTCTTTGTGACCCTGACAAATGGCATGTTGTGGTCACTCGAGTCAAAATAGGTATTTTTTAAGCAATTTATTAGTGAAGTCATTGTTTCTTCTGAAAGCTTGACCGACTGATGGCGGAAAAGTTCCAAACACAGTGGCTTTGTCATGGAAAAGTGAAACACTGTTAAGAATCTTACTGTAGCGTCAAGTGAAAGATGTCTTGTGTGTAGTTTCAACCTTAAAGTGGGGAAATTACGAGGCTTTTGATGCAGTGTTAATTTTTACAGCACTTCTAAATTTAGTTTTAGTTATAGTCTTTTGCCTAAAATATCTTTTAGTTTCAGTCATAATTTAGTCATCTAAATTGTTTTAGTTGAGGAAATTTCACAACATTTTAGTCGACGAAATCTACTGTGAATTTAGTCGACTAAAATATGAAGTGTAAAGTGTAAGGTATTTTGTGTTTCCTTGAATTTCTGAAGTCATGTTTAACACTTGGATAAAATTAAACATCTAATAACCCTTTATTGAATGCTAGTAAAGTTTGAATGTACAAATTAACAGAAAGAAATTTAACTTTTGTGGGAAATGAAGTCGCCTTTATTTAGGCTACCTGGCTGAGCATCTCAGTTACAATACCAGAACTGACATCAAATAGTGAACCTGCTCTACATGGATATTTAAATTCATAAAGAGAGTAGCTCTGATATGGATCGCTCCCCAACTTATCCTGCCACCATGAAGCTAAGGCAGTTGTGATTGGATGTCCCTCTTAACTCATCCAACCTTTCCACACAACCAAAGCAGCTGTGATTGGATATATTCCTAACTTGTCCCTACTTTCTACATGACCAAATTAGGTCTGATTGGATTAAGTCTCTGTCAGACATCTTAGTCTAGTTTTTATTTGTTGAGGAAAATGTCAGTTGATTTGGTTTTAGTTTTTGTCCATGTGCACTTATTTTCATTGGTTAATGTCTAGTTGTCATCAGGGGAAAAAAGGTTGTTGACGAAAACAATGACGTATAAAATTAGTCAACAAAATTAACACTGTTTTGGTGGTACTATTGACTGCTGCATATCACCTCATGTCCGCACCTGACTACCTTTCCTAAGAGTCAAAGGTGGCCCGGTGCTTTACTGGCAATCATTTGAAGTAGTGCCATAGGCCTCAAGCAACCCCACCTCAAAAAACAGAACTATCCCTTTAAGTGTTGTTGAAAATATAAGTACAATTTTAAGTTTAAGACCTTGTTATTTAAATGTAGCCCTTTACGAGGCAGTTTATGACTTCTGAACTTTTTAAGATGTTTTAAGGATCACTAGAGACCCTGTCAGCCATAAATAAAAGCCATAGAGATTTTAACCTTTTTTCTACAACACTGACTATCAATCAATCAATCTTTATTCGTATAGCACCAATTCATAACAAGTTATATTTCAAGGCACAATATATGTCCCACTCTATTTAAAGGCTCTTTTACTTCATACAACTACGTTTTCTGCCTCATTTCATACAAGTTAGCCAAGAAATATCAGTCTGAGGATATTAACTGGCTCTGTAATTGAGAGTCAATTGTGAGGTCGGGATCTAAATCAGACCTGGAGAGCAGTCAGCAGACAGATCAGCTCGGAGTTATTAAGCTAAATGTGTGGCCGTGCATTTAATTACCTGCATGTTTGATGTCTAACAACGTTTCATTTTAAGAAACCAAAGGTCCTGGTGTAGACGTAGTTCTTAAACAGAGTAAGGGCGCCATCTGCTGTGTGATGAGCAAATGTGTTTTCTCCAATACAGATCATTCAAAGCATGGTTTATGGGACATAAATGAGTTTTAGATGTTAAAGAGCAGTGACAAGGTGGAGAATAGTGCA
Organism: Cetoscarus ocellatus; assembly: GCA_037902135.1. Classification (NCBI taxonomy): domain Eukaryota; kingdom Metazoa; phylum Chordata; class Actinopteri; order Labriformes; family Labridae; genus Cetoscarus; species Cetoscarus ocellatus. Next base: position 354,711 of record JBAMNC010000693.1, on the reverse strand, counting down.
CTACTCTGCTATTAAAACTATATTTCTGACTTTTTCAGAGGGCATTAATTAATGTTATATTTATTCTACATTTAGTTAAAAGAAAAAAAACGTCTTAGTTCACTGGGAGCTGCAGTTACAAGTTATCTTTTCACTTTCAAGGTTCAAAAAACCGTCTTTGTTGCTACAGGAATATTATTCAAGGTTTTGATATTAATAAAATCTTTCCTTAGACACAAAGAAGTGCATAGGTGAAGATCATCTTGAACCAAATCTCTTCAAAGTGGCCGTTTCAGCCTTTAAAGTGGCTATAATTCATGGGAATCAAATGCATGTTGCTGGTTTTACAACTGTTTAACAAATAGGACAGAGGCAAGAGCTGCAGGAACCCTTTGCAAAGGGGTACCCCAAGGTTCTGTACTCGGGCCCATACTTTTCTCTCTGTACATAAATGGCAATGGATGCCAATTAAAAAATTACAATATTCATTTTTATGCAGATTAATATAATATATATATACACCAGGCTCCTATGGTTCTCCCAGGTAAAATGAAGGTTATATAAATAGATAAATAAAAATAACAACATCCAGAAAATTACTTCTCTACACAAAAAGCCCTATCATTATTTTATTCCTGCATTTTCATAACTTTGTTTTAATTACTGAAAGTGTTGATGGCACCCTTTCAGGTAAAAAAATACAACATTTTTCATGGCGCAATTTATCAACAAAGTAATCCAACATTTATGCTTGAGTCAGGTTTATCGATATCTTACATAGGGCCCTATAAAATCTGTTACTTTTTTCCCAAATTCCGTTTTTTTCCATTTTAATTTTTTTGAGAATTCAGGTTTCAGTATTTTACACAAACTCAACCCCGACACACTGTATAAAGTAATGAAAGGTAATCACTCACTCTTCAGGTGGTCCTCACACGTATCTTTACAGGTCCAGTCAACAGTTTACTGACAAAATTTGCAGAACATTTGATCACTTGACACGTAATAATCATTGGGAAACTGCTCTGCCCTGTACTTTGGAGTTAGCCGGGAGTTTCGTAGCTTTTTTGCCAACCTGGCCGGTGTCTCAGGCGGCCGCTTCGACATGTTTGTGCTGTTAAGGAAGGGAGGAGGAGGGGGAGGGGAAGTGAAGCCTGCATTGTCCCGAGCCTTAGTGACCCCCTCTGAGCATTTTCCAGAGAGATACATTCCTTTTTATCCTGAAAAAAAGAGCTTTACGTAAAATGTCGGCCATTCCCGTGACTCTTTATTGAATTCTGTGATCACTGATTTTATAGGGCCCTACTTACAGCTGTACACATTTCCAAGGCAAACCTGGGCTTGCCTTAAAGGGATAATTCAGGTTTTATGAAGTGGGGTTGCTTGAGGCCCATGGCAGTAAATATGATTGGGGCCAAACATCGGGGCTTTGTCTGGGAAAAGTGAAACGCAGAAAGAATCTTATTGTAGCATCTAGCTGAGCCATAGTAGTTTTTTGTGTAGTATCAGAACCAGAATCGGTTTTATTACCAAGTATGCAACAAATACAAGGAATGTGACTGTGTCAGTTGTTTTTTTTTTAGTACAAGGGAAGTAAAAAATGAATATAAATATAAAAATAGAGAATGAAATTAAAATTAAATAACAATGAAAATAACTCTTAACAAATGCAGCAAATATACAAAATGTAGGAGTTTCACCCTAAAAGTGGGGTAGTTACAAGCTTTCAGTGGCATTGTTTCCTGATTTGTATTGCCTAGCATCCATATACGGCAATTATATTTACTAGTGCCACACACCAATGTGCCCTAACACATTATTTGACAACCACTGGGATAAAGCACTGAATAAGTAAGTTTAAAAACACACTTTCACCTTCTCTGAGTCACTAAAACTGATAATAAATGTTAAAAAGCTGAAACCTCACCACTGCTCTGGCTGTCACATTCTGGTCCTACAAAGACGTGCTGGCATGCAAAGGTCAACAGCGCCCTCTGCAGTTTGGGACTGGGAGTGTAGAGCAGCGGGCCGAAGGAGGTGGGATTCCACACGAGAAGCTGGTACGAATGAGCGATCAGGACATCACAGATGCCCAGAAAAGCCTTGAATAGAAACAGAGAAGAAGGTAAGAGCAGGTGAAAGGCTGTTAAAGTGAATGGGAAGTGAATGCATCATCATTTTTACCTGCTGCCGCACTCTGTGGTCAGAGTGAGACAAACAATGATGGCCACGCTCACAGAAAAGGCGAAGCTGCAGCCTTTGAGCCACGGCTTTCTCCTGGATGATAGAAACAGGACATCAGAGCACTAAGTTATCATCATTTCCCAGCTCTTGACAGCAAAACTTTTAATTCAATTAGTTTATAGATTAGATTACATTAAATAGAACTTCATTAATCCCTTTGGGAAACTCCCTCAGGGAAATCAGGATTCCAGTAGCAGGTTGAAAAATAGTTACCAAAAAAAAAAAAAGATAGATACAAACAAATAAATAAATATAAAATAAATATAAAATAAATATTTAAAAAAATAATAATAATAATAATTAATTAATTATATAAAAAATTTGGCTACTGGCTGGCTACCGCTCCTTCCTCAGTCTTCCTGTTACTCACTCCTCCTCCCCCAAGAGAGGAGTTGTACAGTCTGATGGTCTGACTTATAGACCTCTTCAAGAATCAAGAGCTTCATGTGGACCTCTCTAAACTTCAAATGTACATAAAAACTCCATTTATAAGTAGAAATTAAAACCACAGAAAATATACTGGAGTAAACTTCAGACATTTTGAATACTTATACAGCCGTCTTTATGCCTCACCCCAGTGTGGAGGGAGGCATAAAACCGCAGCCAAGAGAATGAGCCCTGCAAACAATCCAATAATTGTCATAGGCTGATTGCAGATACATTCTAGATCTTCACAAATTAAGATCATCCTATAGTGTACCCTTCATAAGAGTGACTTTTTTGAGGAAAGTAAATACCTTTTTGTTGTTTTCTAAAGAAATGTCTCTTTAATAACATGAATTAAACAGCTCCCTAAAAAACAAAGCATTTTTATTTTTCTTTCTGGCAATAAATACATGTAACTCTGCTCAAATAACACGTCCTCCCAGATTACTTCATTAAATCAGATAATTATGTTGTTTTAAAGATTTAAAAAAAAGTACTTCAGAAATCTTAAATGATTTGATCTTGAAACAATGGATTTGCCCAATCATTTTTGGACAGGGTCAAGACTTTTTCTAATTTTGTCTAAACACTTTTTTGTGTTAGTATCTTTTAAAGCCAGCAGAGTGAAGATGGAAAAGAAAGTCAGATTTCACTCACTCTTGAGGTTAAAGTTTCACCGCTTGTGTTGAGGGACCAGATCAGGGAGTAACACAAACACTGCAGCGCCTCCTGCAGCATCTTCATGAGAGTGTGAAGACAAATTGAGAAATCAACAGAGGAAGAGGATTTAGAGGAGACTATGAGGAAGATAAGCCAAAAAAACATAAAAAAGATTAATAACAAAGAAATTACCCATTAGGGCCCGCTCTAAATTAGTCACTCCATCACTCAAAAAATGTACTTTTCATTGGGTAGCTATAAAAATTTTACAGATTGGTATTATTTCCAGCATTTTAGGCTTAATTTATAAACCAACATCAGTCCTATTTATACGAATCAAATATTTATGAATAAATAAATATTTCAACCCTTTGAGTGTCAGGTTTTTGTCATGATACCCAAACGTTTTTACATGAAAACAGCAGAAATCTTGAATTATTTTCAGCATACTACATGTAAAGTTGTTCTTTTGTATTTTTCAAACCACTTCAGTCCTAATCATACACATCAAATTTTCATGATGTTTTTAAAAGATTTTAACCCTCTCAACGCCAGGTTATTGTCATGATGCCACCATGCTTTTACACGAAAAAAAAAAGATTTGTTTTGTTTCAGAATATTTCATCCTGGTATATGTTAATGATTAGGAGCAACATTGATGTTCATGCATTATTATTTTTTGTCCAGTGTCAAGTACTCACACAGCAAAAAATGCAGTTCTCACAAAGAGGCAAAGAAGCTAAGGCTTGATTTATAAACCAACATCCATCAAATATGTGATTTTTTTTAAAGATGCTGAACCTTTAAATGACAGGCTTTGTCATAATGCCAACATGTTTTCTTTCTTGCAGAAAAACAACAAAATACATAGATAATTTTGATATTCTACATGCAAAATAGTGTTTTTTGTTATTCTACATGCAAAATAGTGTTTTTTGTTTTGGATAATCACACTCTGGGATGAGTCAATGATTAGCAGCAACACTGATTTTTATGCGTTATTATTTCTTGTGTAGCATTAAAAACTCTCACTCATACAGCCTACCACAAAAATTGTGCTTTTCATGGGGAAGCTATTTTAAGAACATCATGTATTGATATTATTTCCAGCTTTTTAAGGCTTGATTTTTAAACCAACATCAGTCCAAATCATACACATTAAATATTTATTCATTTTTTTCCATTTTAACCCCTTTAATGCCAGGCTTTTGTCCTGATGCCACCATACATGAAAAAAAAAATACATTTATTGTTTACAAAATGCGTAGTTGATTTTTTTTTTTGGAATATCACATTCTGGGATATGTCATTGACTAGCAACAACACTGATTTCTATTCATTGTTATTTTCTGCAAAGTGTCGAGTACTCACACTCATTTCCATTTGGTTAAAATGGTGGAGAATCATAAAAATGATCAACTATAAGGCAAAAGCCCAGATTAACACTCAGATATAATAAAAAGCATGTTTTATGCTTTAATGGAAGTGAGATCAAAAATTGCAGTTTGAATGGATTTCAATGGTCCATTTCTTGCTCGTAACAGTCTGAGTGTAACACTTGTTTGTTCACAGTGTATTTTAGACTTACTGGAGGAGCTGAGCTGGAAACATGATCAAATAAAAATTCACAGTCTTGCCAAAATGTATTTGATATGCATAAACACAGCCAAAATGATCAAAAACGAAGAGTGAAAGGCCCGTACAAAGTGCACAACAGTCCCTGAGGGTTAAACTGATACCTCGGGTGGTGGTCCATCCTGATCCCCCTCCACTGACAGCAGAGGAGACAGCAGCTCAAACAGGCTCCACTGGGAGAGGTCGTGACAGCTGACAGGAAGAGAATAAATAACCAATGAATCCATTTACAGGCCAAAAACAGAAAATCTGACATGGCTGTGGATAAATCTTACTTGTGAAAAGCTCTTAGTTTCTTCAGCATGACTAAAACATCTTTAGTGTTTCCTTCGTCAGCAGAGAAACTTTTCGTCTGCAGAGGAGAGAAGGACGAGTCAGTCGTCCAGTCAATAAAGGTTTTTATTCTTTATACATGACACGAGCAACTCAGTCAACACATTTATTGTCGTAAACCTCACCTTGAGTGATTCCTGCAGCAGGGTAGTGAGTTTGTCTACCCAGCTCTGGATCAGAGAGTCTCTGGCGGTCTGAGCGACGGAGCTGTAGGTCGCCTCGTCCCCGCACAGGCTGAGGTAAGTACGAGCTGCGACCTCCAGGACAGGAGGGGCAGAGTGACGGTCAAGTATGGATTTAATCCCTGATAGCAAGTCTGATAACACCTGAGGGAAAACAGGAAGAATGAAGACTTGTTTCAAAATGTAACATTACTACAAAAAATCAGTCAACAGCATCCGGAAACAGCTGAAGGAGTAGAGAATGCATTGTTTGTCATGCTTTTTTTTTATTTTTGTCATTCTACAAAGTAAAAAAATATATATATTTTTTTTCTTTTAAATCCATTTTTATAAACTTCAAGATTTGGGCAACTGTTTACCTCCACCAAGGAGGTTATGTTTTTGCCTGCGTATGTTTGTCTGTTTGTTAGTTTGTTTGGTTGGTTGCAAGATTATGCAAAAAACTACTGGACAGACTTTGCTGAAATTTTCAGGAGATGTTGGTAATGGCCCAGCTTAAAAATTATTTGATTTTGGTGATGATAAGTATATTTATCTGGATTCCAAAAATACCCCAAATTTCCAAACTACCATAAGTTAACATCTGATGGAGTTTCAAAAAAAACATATCTCTGCCATTTTTAAACAGATTTGCTTCCAATTTTACAGGATAATATGGGGTCCATGTCTCTATCATCAAGGTAAATTTCATCTGGATCTGATTCAGATTGACGTCACAAAAAACACTGAACTTTATAATGGGAAATTCCATTGACAACATTCAATAAATCATATAAAATCAAAATATTAAGTGATGTTCCCAGAACTTGTTGTGTTCATACAACAAAGTCTGTGTATGTGCTGAGTTTGATCCAGATCCTGGCACTGTTCTGGATCTGGTGATCTAGAATTGTATCTTTTACAGGGGTTGTGGAGAAGCCACTGCAGGAGCTGAGCTGCTTGGCAGAGGTCTGCGCTCTCTCAGTGCTTTTCTAGTTAAAGATATCTTTGTGGCATTTTTGGCCTTTTAGAGTGGAGAGACAGTGGATGGATTCGGAGAGGGGAAGAGAGAGAAGGAGGAGACATGCAGAAAATTGACCTCAGGCGGTAAAAGCCGTCATATACAAATGCAGCCACTTCAAATTTTCCCCTTCCAGCCAACCTGCCAGCTGAGTTCCAGCCTGTTCCCAGCCAACTTGCAGCTGTTGAGAGTCAACAAGGGCTTTTCTGTTTGTTTTTGCTCTCAGTTTCTGGACATAGGGGCATCTGCCATGCTAAGCAAAATTTCATTTACATCTCTAATGAAGTATAAGTGGAAAGAGTTACAGTGCTCAGCATAAATGAGTACACCCCTTCAGATTTGTCAGAAAACCTTCAGTTTCCTTTCAAAATCAACATTTTCTATGGCATACTATACCACAAAATCAACCCCCAAATGTGGGCCATTGATTACAAACAAGATTTTTTAAGATGCACACAAAAAAGTATTTTTCTCATTTTAATATCAGGATGCAAAAATGAGTACACCCCAATCAAAGGGGTGGGAGCAAAGCTAAATTTTAGTTATCATATTACCCCTATTTTCATCTTATGGTAAAAAAAAATGTTATGTTAAACTCAGCTTTGTCAAAACTTTGGAAATTGTTCTTTTGTTCATTTAGATATTGATTAATACATTACTTTTAAGAGGGGGTGTACTCATTTATGCTGGGCACTGCACATGTTTACCACTTCATGGTGGGGGATCTCATTACAACCATTAGGGCGGGCACGTCCGAGCACTTTCCTGTCACAGACCAGCCAAGACTGCCAAGGAAACTGGGGGAAATTTAAGTGGCTCCATCTTTGTGGTGCATGCTACCCAACTGCTAAACCAGCACCTAAGGGTTTGAGCAATTTAAGAAACTCATAAACAAAAAAAGGAAAAACTTCTTTCATTCCTTAAAATCATGTTGAAGCTGATTATATCATTTATATTCAAATATTAACACAAGCTTAGTAATGACAAAGCTGTTGCAAAGTTTATTATTACATTATAGCCAAGAACCTATTTTTTTCCGTTTTAGTGTAGATTTTTTTACTTCAATTTTTCATCATTTTATACAAAGGTTGCCAGTTCGATCGCTAAATTGCACTTAGATATGATTGTGAGCATGAATGGTTGTTTGTCTCTCTATGTGGCCCTGCGATCAGGGTGGTTCAGGGTGTACCCCGCCTCTCGGCCAAAGTCAGCTGGGATAGGCTCCAGCCCCCAAAAGATTGACAAGAATACATAGATGATGGATGGATGGATCATTTTGTTCTGAAGTATATCGAGGCTGAGATGCAGACCTTTGTGTTTCCAGCTTCAGGACACTCAGAAATGAAGAACTGAGGAATCTTCATCAGAGAAGCAACAATGTCGGGACTGTCTGAGAACTGCACAAACAAAAACAACAAACATTATCGTACACTGTACTCTAATTCAGAGGTCTGAATCAAACTGATGAAGACTCGCTAATACCTTTGACAGTAAGTCAGGAAGCACCAGGATGAAGTGGTCAGTGAGTTTTGTGCAGTCATCAGTCTGGACCTTCTTCTCCCTCGCACTCATGACCTGCAACAATAAGAAGACACAATTTAACTTCATTGTGCAACCTGTTGTATAATAACAAATAAACTATCCTTGTGTCCTTTTTAAATTCATTTTTACAAACAGAAATATAGGGAATACACATACATCATACCTAAAAACTCATGTTTCCCACAAAAATAGGCAAAACACGTGCATATAAAATAGAAAGACAAAATAAAATAAAACAGAGAAAACATCATACAAAATTACACTCACCCACTGTTATCTTAGTCCCCTGATCGTAAATTAGTGTAAATAATTTTAAAGTCCGAACTTTCAAGCTAACTCGTCATGGATAGAATTTACTACAAAAGAAAAGGCAGAACCTCAGACTTTACAAAAATATGGCATCCTCATATGAATTTTGACTATCCTCGTATCCTTGTATGATCATAATCTTAATAAGAAGTTTTATTTGGCCAGAATCTGGGACATGATGAGTATCGCGATACGTGGATGACATGATATATCACAAATATTCCAAAAAGATAAAAAGGGCAAGAAGTTGTTTTCTTTTCAAATAATATCAAAACCCCACAATATTGTATGCATGAAGAAAAAAACAGTTTCAAATCAGTGTTGTTCATATAAAGCATGGTCCCTGCAACATTAATAAACTTGACTGTGTGTCCCAGTGACAGAAATAATATCACAGTCTCTACATTAAAAGTCTGTAAATAACTTGGCAGACAACAGTTTGTGTTTCAGCTGTTTGAGTTACACTCAGTACCATGGTGTCTGTATTTGGCTCATCACTACAAGAAAATAAAGGTATCCCTCCAATCTGGGATCTGCAAGCATTTCTTTAAATCTTTTTTTTTTTTATTATTATTCTTAGTCTTTTAAATCTTCTCCATCTTTTAATATTGCTGTCTTTCCTTTAAAAAAAAAAAAAGGAAAATATTATCTTCAATATTTGAAGTACATAACATGTTGTCTTGTCTCAAGTTACTTTTACATTTTTGGACATTTTTTTCTCCATTATTAAAAATCAAATGAAAAGAATCAGTCACAAAACTACCATATTAAATCAAGCATAAATTATTCGTATTTCAATATATTTAAAATAAACTAATTGCCTACATTACAGGCAAGTCTTAATGATCTGATACAATTTAATTTAATTACTTATTTTACTTTGCTATTAGCACACATATTCAAAAAGACCTTGATGCTCCTTTTTCAGCAGTACAGTCAAGAAAATGAATCCCCCTCTTACCTTTTTGGCTCCACTGCGTCCTGCCAGCTGTGGTCCCTCTGCAGCCTGACGAACTGATGCGACCAAGATCTCCACGAGTACAGCTTTTTCATCATGAGTGAGACCTACACCCATACACACAGACATGAAAACTGCTTTAAAAAAATCAGCATACCTCCTCGAGAACATCACTGAACAATAAAATCATGACACACTCTGCATCTCTTCCGAGTAACTTCGAGAATCGTTCATTACCTTCGCCACAGAGGTCATGTTTTCACCAGCGTATGTATGTGTGTTTGTTTGTCTGTTAGCAAGATTACGCAAAAACTGATGGATGGATTAACATGAAAATATTACCAGAGGTGTGGTTTGGTCCAAGGAAGAAGCCTTTAATATTAGTGGTGATCCGCATAGTTGTCTGGATGCAAGAAATTCCCAAATTTTTCTAAAAATCCTATAACTTAACATTGGGCTGTATTTTAAAAATCATATCTCTGTCATCACTTGATGGACTTGCTTCAAAATTTGCAGGATAATAGATACAACATGTCTCTATCATCAAGGTAAATTTCCTCTGGATCTGATGCAGATTGGCGTCAGAAAAACACTGACTTTTATAATGAGAATATCCCATTCATTTCTCATCGACTGGTGTGAGGGTTTTGCCCCCTTTTCGTCATTATGGGAATTGTAGTTTATTTGCAAACTGACATCAACGTTTTTCAAGCCTATGTCACTACATTTCCCAACTTTCCTTGCAATGCCGGTGGAGGAGCTCTCCACACGGACAGACATGAGCAGAGACTCGGCCGTCCAATCAGAGCGCGTGGTGATCCATTATTGTATCTTTTAAAGGGCTCGTGGAAAATCCACTTCTGTAACTGAGCTGCTTGGTGGAGGTCTGTGCTCTCTGAGTGCTTTTCTATTTTTAAGCTGAACTGGTTAAACAGTATTTTTACACATACCCTGAATTTTTGAGGGAGGGTCCTGCAGTAGCACAGACGTCAGCGTGGGCCAGTCCTTCAGCAGAGCTCCAGCGCAGTCCCACAAGCTGTCCACCAGGTACACCACATGTTTGTGCAGCTGCAGAACAAAACAGACACACATAAGCCCACTCAGGTAACTTCAGAAGACATCACAGCTCCTCTAATTCAGACCCCTCAGTGAAATTTCACCTGAGCCTCCTGATAAAACTGCAGCAGAGCCTTCAGTGTAGAGAAGATTTGTCGTTTTTGAGCTTCATCATCAGTTATTTCATCCTGAGTATCTGGTGCAGTGGATGCACTTTTGAGTAACCTGGAAGGAAAGGACAAACTCAGTAAGATATCAGCTCTTTTGTTAGGCTCTGGTTGAAGGAGTGATGGTAAATGCACCTTGAGTAGAGGAGCTCTCCTGCAGTGGCTGCTAGAGGGCGCTGTGAGGAGTAAACAAACTGGAGAAGCTGCTCATAGTCCTCCGGGTGGAGAACGTCGTCAGAGGATCTGATGAGGAAAAAAGTTTGATAAGAGGATTTGAGGACGACCCCGACAAAAACTAGACAGCAACTAATAAAAACAAGTGTACATGGACAAAAACTAAAACTAAATTAACTGACATTTTTGTCAACAAATAAAAACTAGACCAAAATGTTTGACAGAGACTTAATCAAATCAGACCAAATTTGGTCATGTAGAAAGTAGGGGCAAGTTAGGAATATATCCAATCACAGCTACTTTGGTTGTGTGGAAAGGTTGGATGAGTTAAGAGGAACATCTAATCACAACTGCCTTAGCTTGGTGGTGGCGGGATAAGTTGGGGAGCGATCCAATCAGAGCTACTCTCTTTATGAATTGATATATTCATGTAGAGCAGGTTCACTGTTTGTTGTCAATTCTGGTCTTGTAACTGAGATGCTCTGCCAGGTAGCCTAAATAAAGGTGACTGCATTTCACACAAAAGTTCAATTTGTTTCTGTTCATTTATACATTCAAACTTTACTAGCATTCATTGAAGGGTTATTAGATGTTTCATTTTATCCAAGTGTTAACATGACTTCAGAAATTCAAGGAAACATAAACAATGTCTTACACTTTACACTTCATATTTTAGTCGACTAAATTTACAGTAGATTTCGTCTACTAAAATGTCGTGAAATTTCATCAACTAAAGTTAGACAATTTAGATGACTTAATTGTAAGTAAAACTAAAAAATATTTTTGGTAAAAGACTATAACTAAAACTTAATTAAAAAGTGCTGTCAAAATTAACATTGGGATGATGTGAGATGTTATAAATATTAATTATTCCTCCTCCATACATGGGTTCTCTTCCCAGTTTCAGACTCCTACTACTGTCCTTCCTACAAAATAAAAGCATTACAACCCAACATAAGTAATAAAAAAGTGATAATTTGCTTTTACTTAGTCACTCCTTTCAAAGTTTCTCTTCTCATCACTTAAGTATCTTTGGGTTGCATAAAAAATATTCGCTTTGCCTTTCAAATGAAATCAAATATTTACAAAAATAAATGATGGGCATTGCTCTCATGACTCACTTAGAGATAAGAACCAGCAGTTTCATGGTCTGCACTGCCACTTCATTATCCTTGTCCAAGGTCATTGAGATCATCCGATCCTGAAACACAAACAGTGAATGGCTGAAATAAGCAGGGATGTCCCTGAAAGAGCTTGGAAGGAAGCATATGTCGCTCCAAAACCTGTATGTAATGGAGCCTTCACTGATGTGCAGGTTGCCCATGCCATGGGCACTAACACACCCCAATAAATTGATACCCACATTAATTGTTAGAATTAGAAATGTCTATGTACTTATATTATTTGTAAAACTCAAATGAAGACCTGCAGCAAACTCACTGCTTTATTCTATATTTCCTTAGAGAGAAATAGGTTTCTGCTTATGTTTAGCTTACTCCTATGGCCATTCTACATTACCCACATTACCACAGGGATCCATACATTTTATGATATTTGACAGCTGTGAACCTCTCCTCAAATGTCTTAAATCCACGTGTAAAGCCCTGAGTCCAAACCCTCACCTTGAAGCGGCTCGTGAAGAGGTCAAGTTTAGGGAGCAGCATCGGATCTCCGTACAAACCCTGAAGACCTAACACACATTTGAGACGCACATCTGGTACCTGGAGAGACAAAGTTTGTGAAGAAATGTTTTTATACAACATCATATCACCAAATGCAAGCACGTTGCCCTCTGTTACCTTGTCGTGCATCATCCAGCCCATGTACTTGAGGTAGCTATCACTGAGAAACGCAGAGCTGTAGAGCTTCATCCACAAACCCAGCTCCTCCATACAGATGGAGCGGATTTCTGGAAGAACATCTCTGCACGGAAACACAAGCAAATCAATTTAAATACACCAAGTAAAGCTCAGAAAGTGGTTAACACTCAATCAATTGATCAATTCATGATCAGTTAATGAAGGCAAAACTGCACCTTCCCATCAACCAGTTTATTGGTCAAAGAAGAAAACATGCACATCATTTTAATTCAAGGGTGGGCAACTGGTGACCCTTCACTTTACTCAAAGCATCCCTACAATCAAAAACACAAATCGGAAATATGAAGAAAACGCAACAACAGCTTAATATGATTCATCATGAGTAACCTCGTACTCATAATGCACAAATTAGGATAGGAGATCAAATATTTCTACTAACCTTACATAGCTGGTACATGTTTTGTTTTTTACAGGTCATCAGAGACTTATTTTGCTATGACTGTATCTCTAAATATCTTTTATGAGGCACTAAACTACACTAAATAGCATTAGTATAAACTATATTTGGAAACAGTAATTATTGTAAACATTTATTATTTTATTGCAGTAATAAGAAGCTCAAATTGGCTTGAATTATGTGTCATGCTCCTTAAATTGTGAATTTTTAACTGTGTTTGAGTTAAAATATATTAATGTTGATATAATCCCTTTTTGAAGCTTTATATTTGCTATTTTTTGTTTATTTACATATATATTTTTTCCTTATTGAGAGTGCCTGACAGTACGTAACAGTGCAGCCCTCAGACAATGAAAAAAAATTCAGCAACCTTCTTGGTAATTAAAGTGGCCCACCCCTGTTTTAATGGGTGCATTGACCTGTGCTTATAAGCCCTTTTATCAGAGTGCTTTTCAAACTTTTATTTCCTCAAGGCACATCTAATATCAAGTCAAATCTCAGCGCACACCATATTCAAAATACAGCAAAATAATAGTGAGAATACAGGCTAAGAAGATTATTAATGTGTTTGCTCAAAAACTGATTGGTGTTGATCTTCGGGAAAAGTGACAGCCCTAGGCGATACCAAAATGTAATGGTGATACAGTATAATTATTAAAATTATAATTCAATTTTGGAATGAGCTCAGTGATTAATAAAAAATTCTGTAAAACTCTCTTAATGTTCAGAAATACCTTAAAGCATAAATTAATTAATGCGTATAAGGTATGATGATCGTACAGTATGATGATTTAAAGAAGGATGTCTTAAATGTTTTTCCCTTAAATGTCAAATTTATCTTGGATTGTACAGGACAGGCAGACATAAGCCACAAGCTCCTGCCTACGCCCTCTTTTGGTTACTGACGAGTTTGTGTGAAACAATTGTTTTATATATCTGTTTTTGACATATATGTACCTGAAATAAAGATATTCATTCATTCATTCATTCATTCATTCATAAAACAGCTGAATAACAAACTAATCTCCGAGGTTGTCGGCCCTAAAACGCTCACCGATATCTTTTCAGAAAAACTCCTTTAAAGATGATGTCCATCATGCTCTCGATCTCCGTCCTCCTCTCCTGCAGCTGAAACACAGAAACAATCACAAACCTTTATTCAATATTTTAATTTATACAATCCATCGATTATCTATTCTGCTTATCCCTTTCAGGGTCGCATGGGCTGGAGCCGATCCCAGCTGACCTTGGGCAGGAGGCCGGGTACACCCTGAACCGATCACCAGCCAATCACAGGGCCAAATAGAGAGACAGACAACCATTCACGCTCTCACTCACACCTAAGGGCAGTTTAGAGTCACAAATAAACCTAACACGTATGTTTTAGTGGAAGCCGGGGTGCCTGGAGAGAAGCCACGCATGCACTTCTTGCTGTGAGGCACGTGCACTACCTGCTGCGCCACCGCACCGCACTTCTGATATACAGATGGAGACACTCAAATTTTCCCCCAGTATCCTCTGCAGATTCTTGGTTGGTCTGTGACAGGAGATTGCTCGAACCTGTAACCCTAACTACTTATATTTCATAGGATATATAAGAAAACATTTTGATTAACATGGAAATTTCTAAAGGGAATTCCCATGGAAAACATTTTTTCTTCTCCATAACACCCAAAAAAAAACCCAAAAAACTGCAGAGTACTAAACCTGAAGAAGACCATTTTTGGGGATTATGTGGTGATGAGTCTGCTGGTCACTGTCAAATTTCCAATGCCCTCCACTGGACAGATGTAGGAACTGTTATCAGGTCAGCTTAGAGTTTGATTTAACCTTCAAAGTGGTGTACTTAGGAAATATAATATAATAACTAATTTCAGAACTCTCCTGTACAACTCCTCACTGTGGGGGAGGAGGAGTAACAGAAAGACTGAGGATAGGAAGGAGTCAAGTCAAGTCAAGTCAAGTCAAACTTTATTTATAGAGCACCTTCAAGAAGACAGCAGCCGAACAAAGTGCTGTACACAAAATACGTATAAATAAATAAAACAGATAGATAACAATAAAAACAACACACTGAAATAAAACAGTAAGAGTATAAAAGCTAAGGCTAAAAGCTAAAATGCAGCAGGTAGTAGTAGCAGCCATATTATATTTTATTTTATTTATTTTATTATCTTTTTTAGATTTGTTAATGTAAATATATAGATGTTATATCTGCTTTTTTTTTTTTTTTTTTTTTTAACTTTTTGATATCCTGTGTTCTCTTATACGTCGTACAATACTATGCTACTGGAAGCTTAATTTCACTGAAGGAGCATTTCCAAGGGATAAATAAAGTTCTATCTAATCTAATCTAAATTAATCTATACCAGCTGAATTTAAAAAAAATGAAAGATATTTATGACAATGTTTACTGGGTGGAGGTAGAAAAGTGATAACTAGAAAATGGTTGAACAAGGAATCACCAACTATCACAGACTGGAAGGACACAATTAAAGAAATTTACACTATGGAACAATTGACCTTTACTCTGAAACATTTGACCAAAAAAGGTTAAAAAAAATACCGTATAAAGTGAATTAGTTATGTTAACCAGAAGTGACATTCTATAACTTCCTCTAGAAAATGTTTCCTTCCTCCATTGAAAACTCTGAACCTATGTGATTATGGATTTCACAACTTATAACCCATTTCAGTATCTCTTTCAAACTAATCCTCATGTCTTAGGATGTCAAACATCTTGTCTGCCATGATTATCCTTTCTGTTCTGTCTTACATGTTTTGTTTTTTATGTGATTGTTAAAGCGAAAATGGTAAAACTAAAGTAAAAAAAAAAAAGGAAAATTCCACAAAACATACAAATTGAGGCTGGAACTCGGCTGGCATTTGGTTGGGAGGGGAAAATCGAAGTGGCTTCATCTGTTTACAATTCTGTAATTCATTCTCAACATGCTGGTCTTACCTCTGTGATCTTCTTCTGCACCCTCTCCAGCTGCAGCGTGCTCCTCTGTCTCACCGTCTTCGTCTTCTGCACCTCGAACAGTTTCTGGCTGTTCTCGATGCCCACGCTCAGACTCAAGGCAACTCCCACCAGAGAGCTCAGCAGCTTCACCGCTTATGAGAGCAAAAACAAACAATGTGTACATAACCATACTACACCAATGTTTGTGGACTAAAACTAAGGAAGAGTCTGGATAAAGAGCTAAAGCAGTGTCCAAGCACTAGTCAATTTACAAAGAGATACGGAGAAATTATTTTACAAGATACAGAATGAAGGCATTTGACGATCACAAAGGGGTCGCCACTTCTCTATTTATGTTATTTTTTGTGCACATAATTAAAGATTTATCTAAGACTTAATTAAAAGGAAGTATGTTAGAATGAATTAATATTATTGTACAATGTTAGATTAATGTGGCAGCTGATTCATTAATAAACTATCAGTAATTTAATATAAGTAAAACCAGACTCAAAACTCATCTGTTCAAACTCCTACTCCCTCTGATCTTTTTTACTGTCTATTGTATTACTGTTTTAATGCACTTTTTATGTGTACTTTTTGTAAGGTGACCCTGAGTGTCATGGAAGGTGTCCTTAAATAAAATGCATTATTACTGCTATTATTAATTTATGGAGAAGAGGTGAGAATAAGTCAGAACAACATTAAAAAGTATGTGTGTGTCAGTCTCAGGGGTTAAATTATGGAACAGTTTAGCAGGTGAATTAAAGAAAAGTAAAACCATAAGCAAGTTTAAAATAATATTCAAAACATAAATTTTAGATAAATATAAAGATGAAGAGAAGCAGCTTAATCCAGGACGGTAATGGAAGAGTCTAATAAAATATGAATATATATCATCCTGTTTTGTCTTTCTCTGTGTGTGTGTGTGTGTAGGGGTGTATTAAATGTAAAGAAATTAAATATTATAAATAGGTAAAATATTATGTGTACCTTTGTATAGGAGTAGCTTCTAATATATTCTAGTCAATACATTATTAGTTTAGGACTTCATTTCATGCTGTCATTAAAAAATAAATCATTCAATACAAACAAAAAAAAATCTCAAACATGTGAATGTAAAGGAGCAGAATCAAGAAAAATCTTACAGAGTCTGCTCCTCTCTCACAAGATATTAATTAACTAAACACATAATACAAATGATCAGGAGCTGCAGGCCGGCATGCCTTTTTACATTTTCATTATTTCTTATTTTCAAAAACAACCAAAACAAACAAACAAGCGAACAAAAAGGACCACATGTTAATTCACATGTTGCCACAAAACAAACATAGTAAGACTTACATGATCACATTTCCCTGTTTTTACTCGACATACTAGCTTTGATACTATTTAAAGATAAAATTTGATTGAACTTCTTTAGTTTCTTTGTTCAGATTGTTCCATAAACTGATTCCTCTCACTGTAACGCAGCACTCCTTCAGTTTAGTTCTGAATCTTGGTTTTTTAAGTATTTCAAATCCTTCTAAATTATAACAACCCTCTCTTTTCAAATCAGTTCTTGATGTTGATTGGCAAAATGTTCTTATGAGCTTTAAACGTAATTATAAAGACTATTGGATCCTGAATAGATGGTGAATGATGTAAATATTATAAATAGGGAGAAATTAAAACTTGACTGTAGTACGAGGTAATAAAAGGGGTAGAATTAAATAACTTTATACTTCTTCCTACTCTTTTTCAAGCATGTAAACTTGCTCCACATGCAAAATATTGTCAACAGTTTACCTGCTTTGTTTGTTTTTTGTTTTGGTATATGCATGTTTTTCTTTATGGTGACTACCCATGTTTGTCTTTTAAATGTTCAGAATAAAGCATTCAATTCAATTCAAAGGTTAACATGTCTGCACACTCCTTTTCAAATATGCAAAATAAATCATGAATTGCTTACAGCAACGCCTTTTTTATGTCTATTTTTAGTTGTACGATTTTTCTTTTACGTTGCTTTCTGTCTCTTCCTTTTTATATGTTTAAAATAAATCTATTCAAACGTACTAAAGCATCTGTATTTGAAGATTTATTATCGATTCCTTACCAGCTAGCGTGCAGGTGTGTCTGAAAGCTCGCACGTAAGAGTTGGAGAGCTCGGTGAGCAGAGAGATGATGGTGTTCATCAGGTAGTTGTCAAAAATGACGCTGTGCTGACACTGAGCCACCAGCACCGAGACAAAGTCACAAAACTCGGAGTGGAACCAGCGACCGTACGGTACTGGTTGTGTCAGAGGATACTCCACGCTATCCTGAAAAACAAGAAGAGAAATACAATTAGAATCTGGTGCCTTTATAATTCTTCAAATCAAATAATTTGATTTGTTAACATATAATCATTTTAAGTATATATATTAACACTGATCAATATTAACATATGCAATTAATTATTGTAAGTAACATAAAATGTTAGTTTAGAACAGATATTTTGTGGAAAAGCTTATTGTTTGTATATACTTAATTAGGAGATAAATGCTTATGAATATGAGAGTGTGCATTTAAATAATTACTCATGCTAACATTACAGATGATATGTAAGTATGTGTATATACTATTTAGAATATGTGTATGATGTGTAGATCTGTATAGATATATATTTAATATATACATTAATATTTTTTTGAGGTGTTTGCAAATTATTTAATGATAATAATAACAAATATTATCATGGTTATTATGTTTTTGTACTGGATCTGATTTGTAAGGAAAGGGCAGGACTAGATAAGCTTTTAGCTTCATTCTGTCCCTTCTCAACAGGGTATTATGTGACACATATGTGTATGTATTCACATGTATAAGTTCAGTGTAGGACATATACAGATGTCCAGTGTACATCTGCATTATGTTGCCTTGACTAATTGTTGCTTGTTTTTTTCCCTGTTTTTTAAGTTTGAGATGAATAAAAAAAACAATAATAATAATAAATAAATAAATAAGCAACTTCTTAAAATCTTAACACACAACTGTTGACTGTTTTATTTAAAATTGGTGTATTTCGTCTGATAAATAAATTAAAAAAGACTCAATGGAAGAGCTGCAGGTATATCTCTAGACTCTTTCCTCTTGTGTAGGCATTTCATTTCTAATTTCTAACAAGCAGACAGCTACACACAAGCCTGCACGAGCCAGTGAGTCCAAAGCTGTGAATTTTAGCACTAATCCATCAAACACTGACCGTATCCATGGGCCAAGTGACTGTGAGGATCCACGGAAAGGCCAGAAACTTCTTATACTGCAGACCAGCGACCTGCAACACAAACAGTCGACCAGTAAAAGAGTTCAAACTGTTGCAACAGTGAAAGAAAAGGGAGATCAGACTGGATCAACTGTACCTCATCGAGCTCTTCCACCATCTTACTCATGACGTCACTGTCCTCTTTGTTCTGGCACATCTCTGCTGTGACCACACCTGAGACAGACAGGATGAGGACAGAATTAAAGGACGGTATTTAGTTGCTGGTGTTTGTTAGTTTGTGAACAGTATCACTCAAAAAGTTCTCAGCTGATTCTTATTACATTTTCAGGGAATGTTGGTAATGGCACAAGGGAGAAGTGATAGGATTTTGGCAGCGCTCCCAGTCCAGATGTGGATCCAGGATTTTTATTTTAAATTTTGTCAACATTTAAAGATAGGGCAGCTTCTGCATTTTTGTTATAACTCCAATATTTCTCTATGGATTTTCATGATACTTTTAAGGTAATGTTGGTCATGACACAAGAAAGAAGTGATCAGATTTTGCTGGTGATCCGAATTCAGCTGTGGATTCAAGAATATTTAAAGGATTTGTTAACATTGCAAGACAGGGCAGTTTTTCCACAATTTTGCTGATAAATTAAAGTTTTCAATAGAACTTCATCACATTTGCAGAAAAATGTTGGTCATGGTACAAAGAAAACTAAATTTAGGGGATGATCTGAATCCAGATGTGGATCCAGGAAAGTTTTTAAAGGACCTTTAGCAGTACTAGATAGTCCAGTTTTCCACATTTTAACAAGTGACCCAATTACTTCTCTACAGATTTTCATGACTTTTCAAGGAAATGTTGGTCATGGTGCAACAAAGAAGTGATAAGATTATGGTGGTGCTTTCAATCCAGATGTGGATTCAGGATTTTTTAAAGATTTGTCAACACTGAAAGATAGGGCAGTTTTCCACATTTGTGCAAATAACTCCAAAATGTCTTTATGGATCGTCACTTTTAGGGAATGTTGGTCATGGGGCAAAAAGGATCTGTTAACATTGCAAGACAGGGCAGTTTTCCACATTTTTGCTAATAAATAAAAGTTCTCAACAGATTTTAATGATATTTTCAGGAAATGTTGGTCCCGGCACAAGGAAGAAGTGATGTGATTTTGGTGGTGATCCGAAACCAGATATGGATCCAGGAATTTTTTAAAGGATTTGTTACTATCGCAAGACAGTTTTTCCACATTTTCTCCCATAACTCAAAAAGTTCTCAACAGATTTCATGACATTTTCAGGTAATGTTGGTCATGGCGCAAAGAAGAAATGATATGATTTTGGTGGTGATCCCACCAGATTTCTAAAAGATGTATTTACATTATGAGAGAGGGCAGTTTTCCACATTTTTGCAAATACATCATTATTTCTCAAAAGATCTTCATGACATTTTCAGAGAATGTTGGTCATAGCGCAAGGACGAAGTGATATGATGTGGGTGGTGATCCCAATCAAGATACAGATCCGGGAATTTTTCTAAAAGATGTATTAACATTATGAGATGACATTTCACTGTAAGAGGGTGGTGTTCCACATTTTAGCTAATAACTTAACAAGTTCTCAACAGATTTCATTACATTTTCAGGGAATGTTGTTCATGGCACAAGGAAGCAGTGACAAAACTTTGGTGGTGATTGGAATCTGGATGCGTATCCACGAATATTTTAAAGTATTTGTTAACAGTGCGAGACAATGTCGGGCAACAGTGACAATGTTGAAAATGCTTTAGGAGAGGTTTGATCTCTCGGAGCTCTTCTTATTTATTCTGTTGGTGTTTGAATTATGAATTTATATTTGTGTTTGTGTTTTCTTCTTGCCTTTGCACCCACAGCACTGGATAAAGAAGCTGATGAGATCCAGCAGAGCAGAGTCCCTGTCCATCACATAAGCCTCGATCCAGTCATCAATCACAACCTGTTCAGATATCACAAAGAGCATGTTATGGTGAAATGTCTCTGTATATTCTATAAAGGAGATGTATCCTGTATGTCCTCGTACCTGCATGGCATTCCTGCCCATCGTGATCACCTCAAACAGTGTGACGGCCTCCACGTGCTTCTCCTTACTTCCTCCTGCTCTGCTGACGCTGCTGCGGCTCGCTTTGGCACTTTTGCTCTTGACATTTTCTGAGGCTCTTTTCCTCCGCTTCTGGTGGATTTAGAAATTTGAGTATATAATGAGAGTGTCTTTAAATTATTCTTGTTTAACTGCAAAAATCATAAAGGATTGGCTCGGGAATGCAACTAATGCTGTCCTTTAGCAAAACAAGGTGTTACCGTACACTTCACTGATGGTAAAAGGATGATTCAAGTGACTTAATTTCTTTACTGATGGCTATAAAACAGCAATAACATGCGCTACATATGACCCTTCATGAATTTACTTTATTCTTCACAATTAGGTACATTATACTGTACCTTGCATATAGTGTTAAATTGTAATGTAGCCCAACATGTTATAACACATATAAGGCTTGTTATTATTGTTAGCAATTCCTAGATTATTTGCAATCATATGTCATTTGTTCTTGTTGATAAGTTTTAATTTACTGTAAAAGATAGGGTCAAACAAACACCAATGCCAATGAAGTTGGGACGTTGTGTATAATGTAAATAAAAATGGATAAATAATGATCTGCAACTCTTTTCGACCAATATTCAGTTGAATACACCACAAAGACAAAATATTTAATGTTAAGATTTGTAAACTTCACTGTTTTTTTTTTTAATATTCACTCATTTTGAGTTTGATGCCTGCAACACATTCCAAAAAAAGCTGGGACAGGGGCAACAAAAGACTGGCAAAGTCAAGAAATGCTTAAAAAACACCGGTCTGGATCATTCCACAGGTGAGCAGGTTTATTAGTAACAGGTGAGAGTCATGGTTGGATATAAAAGGGGCATCTTCAAAAGGCTCAGTTGTTCACAAGCAAGTATGGGATGAGGTTTACCACTTTGTTAACTGTGTGAGCAAAGAGTCAAACAGTTTCAAAAAATCTCTACACGTAATCAGAGAGGTTGAAAACCAACATTTAAGTCCTTGAGCTTTGATCCTTCAGGCAGCACTGCATTCAAAACATCATTAACACAGTTCATCTCTACATCTACAAGGTCAAGGTCAAACTCTACCATGCAAAGACAAAGCCAAATATCATCAACACCCAGAAACACTGCCAGCTTCTCTGGGCTGAACTCATCTGAGATGGACTGAGGCAAAGTGGAAAAGTCTGCTGTGGTCTGAGTCCACATTTCAGACTGTTTTTGGACATCGTGGACGTGGTGTCCTCCAGGCTAAAGAGGAAAAAGGACCATCCAGACTGTTATCAGAGCAAAGGTCAAAAGACAGCATCTGTGATGGTATGGGGGTGTGTTAGTGCCCACAGCATGGGTAACTTGCACATCTGTTAAGGCTGCATTAATGCTGAAAGATACATACAGGTAATGGAGCAACATGCTGTCATACAAGTGATGTCTTTTTCAGAGACAATGAAGACACATTCTGAACGAGTTAAAACAGCGTGGCTTCATAGTTAAAGAGTGCAGGTACTAGACTGACCTGCCATTGAAAATTTGTGGCGCATTATGAAGCACAAAATACAACAATGAAGACCCTGGACTGGAGCAAGTGAAGTTAAACATTAAGCAGGAATGTGAAATAACTGCACCCACAAAGCTTCAACTATTCTGCATATTGGGTGTCGTTAAAAGGAAAAGTGATGTAACACAGTAGACATGCCCCTGTCCCAGCTCTTTTGGGGATTACTGTAAGCATCAGATTCAAAAAGAGTGAATATTTGCATAAAAGCAATAAAGCTGATCAGTTTGAACATTAATTGTATTGTCCATGCAGAGTAATTAATCTCAGATAAGTTGAAAAGGATTTACAAATCATCATATTCTGTTTTAATTGATACTATATACAACGTCCTCAATCAATATGTATTTTCAACACTCTTAGGAGAAGAATATGTCACATCACTACTAAGCATTTTCCATAGATGCATAGATGTTGGAACTTTCTCCTGATGCAAAGGTGAATTGACAACAAAGTGTTTCAAGTGTTTGTGGACTAGGCCTGTGCTCACAATATGGATACGGCAAAATATCATCAGGCACTCCTTGGGGATACGTGTATCAATACAGATTCTACAGAATCCATACGACCTCAATGTTTTGACAGTTGTTGTCAATACTCTTTGGGTAATGTTAACAATGGCACAGTTCAAAGTAGAAGCCAAGCTACATGATGAGGCACATGTTCAAAATTTAAACTTGGGTCGAACATCTTTGAGGACCTGAATTTAAGTGTCTTGAGTTGTAGAATCAATTAATACCCATCCTTGTTCCTTTTCTTCTTGTAATTACAAAACTTGTCTGGAATTCTGTCGAAAGCGTAGTCAATGTTCACAATTTACGTGTATCGGGATACATATCGTATCGTGAGGTTGCTGGAAATACCCAGAACTATTGTGGACACAATGCATGTAAGAAACACCAGAATAAAAACATATACCACATTCTTCTGTCTGTTCTCATTCCCAGAGTCTTCCTCTGAATGGTTGACAGCTCCAGAGGAGTTTCCCTCATCATGTGAGTTTGCTTCATCGTTTGAGTTTTTCCTTGAAAATCAAAATAAACAAAATTACCAAACATGAACAGGAACTTGAAAATAATAGTAAAGGGTGCTTACTTGTGCCCTGAGGACCTGGATGAAGCTGCAGCTGAGGGCTCTGGGATCATGTCCTCCTCAGGTCTGTACACACAGCCTTCAGGTGTGTGTCTGCATCTGGAAAGAGATAAATGAGTTCTCCAGATGTTCACGGGGGATGAGGACACCATAATAAAGGATATTAGGATCTTAATGACTATGATTTTGGCTACTGTTGCATCAGTCTGATACATGCAATGCTGTTACTCAAAAGTTACATAAATAGGAATTTAAAGAGATATAAGGGGCTTAAAATATTTAATAAACACTGCAATTTTCTGCCCCATGTCCCCAAACACATATCAATCTTCTCAAATGAAGTCCTGCACTGTAAATACAGCAACAAAGACAACACATGCCTGAAAAGCAAACGGACGTCCTTCCGGCTCCCAAACTTTACAAACTCACCTTTTAAGCGTTCATTTATCCTCCCTCTGTGTCCATTTATCCACATCTACAGCCCTAAAAGCTGTCACGTTATTAAAAATCAAACATTAACCCGAATATCTCTTCTTTCCCACACAGCTCTCACAGTCAAGTTAGCTGGACAGCCTAACACGCTCTGATTGGCTGGAGCTCCAAATCGGACGTAGCTGATTGGTCACTACGACACGTCACTCACAGCGTAATCCCTCCTCGTGAGGCTCTGACTGACAGCGTGTCTAGTTTGGTTTTGTGAGCAAATAGGACAGAGGTGTGAACATCTGTGAGAGCACGGGCTTCGTAACCTGAGCTCTTCCGCGAGTATGAGAGGTATTAGGATGTTCTTGTTTGATCAGGAATCGATTATCATCAATACCACGTGAATTGATCCTCCCCAGCCGCCATTTGCTGGTCATAATTGGTTGACTTATGTGGGACTCGCTCTTAATTTAATTGACCAGGCTGGTGTAATTCATGAGGGAGCTGTGGGGGTATTTGAGTTTAATAACTTCCCTTATTGAACACCAGAGTGCGCCATTTCCCTCTTTAATATTATACCCTTATATACACTCACCGGCCACTTCATTAAGTACACCTTGGTATCAGGTTGGACACTCTTGCAGGAGCGTCAACCAGTGTTAATTTTGACAGCACTTTTTAATTTAGTTTTTAGTTTTAGTCTTTTGCCTATACATATCGTTTAGATTTAGTCAAAATTTAGTCATCTAAATTGTTTTAATTTTAGTCTAGTTTTAGTTGATGAAATTTCACAACATTTTAGTCAATCAAATCTACTGTAAATTTAGTCGTAACATATGAAGTGTAAAGTGTATGGCAATTTTTATGTTCCCTTGAATTTCTGAAGTCATGTTTCACTTGGATAAAATGAAACATCTAATAACCCTTTATTGAATGCTAGTAAACTTTGAATTTATTAACAGAAACAAATTTAACTTTTGTGTGAAATGCAATCACCTTTATTTAGGATACATGGCAGAGCATCTCAGTTTCAATACCAGAATTGACAACAAAAAGTGAACCTGCTCTACATGAATATATTAATTCATAAAGAGTAGCTCTGATTGGCTCACTCCCAATTTAACCCACCACCATGAAGCTAAGGCAGTTGTGATTGGATGACCCTCTTAACTCATCCAACCTTTCTGAACAACCAAAGTAGATGTGATTGGATATATTCCTAACTTTTCCCTACTTTCTACTTGACCAAATTAGGTCTGATTGGATTAAGTCTCTATCCAACATTGTCTAGTTTTTATTTGTTGACAAAAATGTCAGTTAATTGACGTAATTTTAGTTTTTGTCCATGTGCACTATTTATTCGTCTAGTTTTCCTCAGAGGAAAAACGGTTGTTGATGAAAACTATGACAAAAAAATTATTCAACAAAATTAACACTGGTGTCAACTCAATTATAGAGGGGGCAAAATTTAAAATACAGCCTAAAATGTGTCAGCATTTAACAAACAGTATAAAGTGGAGCAGGTTTAAATTTGAAATAAGAGTTTGAAAGGTAAATGTATTTCTGTGTAAGTCACCGTAAAAGCTGTAACCAGTGCATCCATCTGCTGACCACTGACCAGAGTGATATTAAAGAAACAGGAGGAGGGGTTGGTCCACTGGTCCTGCATGGCATCTGTTGCAGTGCATTGTGGGACTTGTAGTATGTGTGGCAGGAGGTCGATTAAAGAATGCGGTTCTTCAGTGAAGCAGTGGAGAGGAACTGGTCTTCACGATCTTTCTTTGACTTCACCAGCTTTGGGGAACTTGGTCCTAAGTTTGGAAAGGGCTGACACCAAATAATGCTGCCACTCATCATACACGGACACAAACTTCCAGTTGCAGGGGATTTTGGCACATTTTGGTGGGAGCTATCCACACATTTAGCTGTGTTGCTCAATCCATGAATGCACGATCCGTACAAGTTGTTGTAAAGGTGACTGATCAGTCTTCCCAATGATAGAAATACCAATTGGTATTATTAAAGGTGAGAAATAATTGAATAAAACAAGGTAACAGGTATTAAAAGGCTAAAATTCCAGTACTTTTTACTTGAATAAAAATTTGGCAGAGCAATTTCCACTTGTAATCCAGTAACATTTGACCAGGAGGATCTACTTTTGCTCACATACTGAACTTGTGCACCATATTTTATTCCATCTTGGCATACTTTAACAAAGGTTACTCATTCATTATTCACTTTCTTCAAAGAACCACAAAATCAAAGTAACTTTTGATTTTGTGGTTCTCTTCCGCTCTCAGAGGAGGCCGTTACCTGTTGCAAACCAAATCATGTTCTGCTGTCATTATGAATTATTTAAACTGTTTTTTCTCTTTTGATGGGTTGGCTCATCTGTCTCTCTCCTGTGGGAACCTCATATCTCTAAAATATAAACTTATGACAGAGTATATTAATTTAAATCGTCATGACTATGAGTTGTTTTTCATTGAATGGTCCAGAGGGTGGGTGGGGAAGGGGAGGAAATATGTATATATTTATTTGTCATAAATGTTGACATCACTGTATATAAAAAGAAAATGTAAATAAAAACATGTGATCACAAGAAAAACAAAGTATTTGCTAAGGTTAACACACTGTTCTGTAATAAAGAGAAAGAAACATATTTCTCTATTGGGTTTGATTTTTTTTTATTCCATCTAAGGTATAAAAAAGACTCATAACAGTAGTTAGTAGTTAGTGCAAGACAGGATTGGTCAAGCTTACATCATTTCCAAACATCTGATTTTAGAGTGGCCAACTCTGGCAATCAAGCTGCAACCATCAAACATGTTTCACTAGAGGAAACAAGCTGCAAAGAGAAACAAGGGAAATATGTGAGTACAGGCTTCAGTCCAAAACTAACTGACTGTACCGCATTAGCACCCAAACAGCAAACTATGCACAAATCCACGGGCTTGGAGCACTCTAAGATCTGCAGCATTTTTATATTGGAGATTCTTTTCTGACTTTGTGGGTTATTGATTTAGAATTGTTGGAGCACGTTGTGCTTTTCTTTTGGACTGATCCCTGTGCCTCAAAAGCTGCATCTTTTCAGAAATCACGATTCACACTCTAGATCTCCAATTGGGGATGAAAGTTTGCCTTATTCATGAGGAAAATATTAAACCTGAACCGTTTCCAGTGAGGGTTGGACTCCGCCAGGGCTGCCCTTTGTCACCGATTCTGTTCATTACTTTTATGGACAGAATTTCTAGGCGCAGCCAGGGTGTTGAGGGGTTCCGGTTCGGTGACCTCAGGATCAGGTCGCTGCTTTTTGCAGATGATGTGGTCCTGTTGGCTTCGTCAGACCGAGACCTACAGCTCTCACTGGATCGGTTCGCAGCTGAGTGTGAAGCGGCTGGGATGAGAATCAGCACCTCCAAATCCGAGTCCATGGTCCTCACCCGGGGGAGGGTGGAGTGCCCTCTCCGGGTCGGGGATGAGATTCTACCCCAAGTGGAGGAGTTCAAGTATCTCGGGGTCTTGTTCACGAGCGGAGGAAGGATGGACCGGGAGATCGACAGGCGGATCGGTGCGGCGTCGGCAGTGATGCGGACTCTACACCGGTCCGTCGTGATAAAAGGGAACTGAGCCGCAAGGCAAAGCTCTCGATTTACCACTCGATCTTCACTCCTATCCTCACATATGGTCACGAGCTTTGGGTCGTGACCGAAAAAACACGATCCCGAGTACAAACGGCCGAAATGAGTTTCCTTCGCAGGGTGTCCGGACTCTCCCTTAGAGACAGGGTCAGAAGCTCGGTCATCCGGGAGGGGCTCGGAGTAGAGCCGCTGCTCCTCCGCGTTGAGAGGAGCCAGATGAAGTGGCTCGGGCATCTGGTTAGGATGCCTCCTGGACGCCTCCCTGGGGAGGTGTTCCGGGCACGTCCCACTGGTAGGCGGCCCCGGGGAAGACCCAGGACACGCTGGAGGGACTATGTCTCTCAGCTGGCCTGGGAACGTCTCGGGATCCCCCGGGAGGAGCTGGACGAAGTAGCTGGGGAGAGGGAAGTCTGGGCTTCCCTGCTCAGGCTGCTGCCCCCGCGACCCGACTACGGATAAGCGGAAGAAGATGGATGGATGGATGGAATATTAAACCTTTCTGATTTTGTAAATGAGGTAAGCTCCCCCACCATCAGTAAGTTTATAGAGTATGTAGCACCTTTTCAGAGTCATTTCATTTTCAGTAGGGATGCACAATATTGAATTTTTGCACATTTCGGATATGTTGATATTTCAAAACTTGTTTTGGTCGATACTGATATTGATACCGATATATAGAAATGTCTGAAAGTAGTTCTTTTTAGATTACACCTACTCTACAACCCCTTGTCTATCTTTTTCTGTTTCCATGGTGAATAAGTGTTCCTCTAAGTGTGGGAATTTTGTTTTCACTTCCGGTTTTGGGGCTTGTCACTTCCTGTTTCATAGTTTCGGGCAAGTAATAAAGAACAGCTTTTAAGACAACAATTCCACACAAGACAAGGATGCATATTCTTGTAAATTTGGGGTTTGAATCCACTATATGTTTGTGGTTTTACAGGCCAATGCTGTTTACATGTCTTCTTATTATCACCGCAATTGCCGACATGCTAACCGTTAGACTTACAATGCACTTTCTCATTAACGTTAGCATTGAGCTAGCCGTCTTTTTCTTAACTCATTGGTTGCTTTGTTTTTGTGGATGTTAGTTTAAAAGTGCTTCTTATGGACCAATAAATCTTGGAGTATTTCTAAAGGACTGGTTTCTGGGAAGAGCTGTTAGTGTCCTGCCAAACTAGGCACTTTAAACATCTAGGGAGGGCAGGAAACCCACCTAACAGTAAACAGTAAAATCAAGCTTCATGTGCCATTATAAAAGCTGAAACAATGATTTAATTACTTGCTGGCAGAAAACCCGCCCTAAATGTGAGCTTATACTCTCAATTTAAGATTAATATGCCCAATCTTGAGGCAAATATATAAGGCTTGAATATCGGTGGGAAATATCAGCAGAAGTTTTCATATCTGCGGATACTGAAATCACACAGATAATATCGTGCATCCCTAATTTTCAGTCCTTGTAGAGGCAGGCAACTCCAGGCTTTTAAAGGAGATCTGGAGACTATTTCCTTCCGGGTCGGTCAAGAGAGAAACTGCGACACGTAAGTCACAGCCTGGTGGATGTCGTCCGTCAGCTCCTCCGGCAGGGACAACACCATGGATGTTAAACTTTGAGTTATTTCTAAAATCCTGCAAAGACAAGACAACACAGCTGTTAGTGCTGAATCAGCTTCCAGCTCCACAAACTTAACGTTCACAATTTGACTGACCAGTTGATGTACTGAGCTGCCAGCTGGGGTTCATGCTTGGAGCCTTCCTCTGCTGCGAGACACTGCTTCATCTGTTTGAAGTTGGCCTCGATGTCTTTCTTTATGTCGGAGAAAGCCTGGATCCCCCTGAAGGAGCTGACCACCTGCTGCAGAGAGAGGGAAATATTAAGAGTGAAGCTCTGTGTGTGGTTAGAAACTAGAGCATGATGAGTGTGGTAAAGAGGTGTAAAGAAATGTGATCATTTCTTACATATATGACAGAGAGCTGGTGGGCGATGTATTTATGACTTCCCAGGTGTCTGATATCTTCCTCCAGCTGCTGACTCAAGACCAGGAGCTGATTCAGTTTGGCAATGTGGAAGAAATACTCTGAGAAAAAGCACAGAGTATTGTTCAATTGAAAACAGGAATGGGCTGATTATGTGGTTGCACTGTCTGATGCTCATAACATCCCAAAGATCATTCACTAGGAATATTTTTAATTATACTATTGCTGGGTTCCAGTTGTACTGGGAAGTCGGGATTTCCGAGTTCTGAGTGGGAAAGTTCTTCTGGAACGCCCCCTGAGGTCGGAATTTCCTACTTCCAATTGGAAAGTCGGGAATCCTCCCCACCCCCAAGTTGACAATCGAAGATGGCTGCCCTGGGTGTAAACAGTTATTAAGCTCCTGTAATATTCCATGTATTAGCACTTCTGACTAGTGTTTGTTGCACTAAATCCACCGTATAAATAGTATTGTTCAATGTTTATGTATAGAAATGTTGCTATAGTGCTATTTACATTCTTCATGTGGTATGTGCGAACTACAACGCAGGGCGTGCTAACAACGGCTAGCAATAGCCTGGTAGATCAGCAAGTATTTTCAGTTTTCAGTTTCAGTTCCAATGTAAATGTAATGCAGCATAACAGAATCAAAAATATTTAGAGGTTGTTTCTGCTATTTTCGCTTTATTCTAACATCTAGTCCAAAATTAAAACACAATCAGATCAATTAAATAGCATTTAAAGTTCATCAGAAATAACAGATTTTGTCTTACCTAGTCACAGTTACTAAAGAGGGTGGGGCTTGACAAGGTATCACTTCCTGGAAAGGGCGGGGCTTACCAAAGGGTCAGTTATTGAATTATTAACATGTAGTCTTGAAATACTGAAAACATCTATCAGCACTACCAGAAATAAACACACCAGCTGCTTCATTAGGATCACCTATTTAACTGCTTGTCAACGCAACCTGCTAACGGTCCAATCACATGGTAGCAACTCAATTCATTTAGGCACATAGACATGGTAAAGATGATCTGTTGAGGTTTAAACTTGGCATCAGAAAGGAGAAGAAGGGTAATTTAAGTGACTTTGACTGTGTCATGGTCATTGGAGCTCAATGGGCTGGTCGGAATATTTACAGATAATGGTCCCAAACAGAGAAAATATCAAGTGGGTTGCAGTTCTCGGCGCAGAAATGATACGAGATTTGAGATAACTCAAATACGTCTCGTTACAACCAATGCATGCAGAAGATCAATTCTGAACACAGAACTCAGCACATGGGCTACAGCAGCAGAAAATCACACCAGGTGCCACTCCTATCAGCTAAGAACAGGAAACTAAGGCTACAGATCACAAAGCAAGTTTGGAAAAGTGTTGCCTGGTCTGATGAGTCTGGATTTCTGCTGCAACATTCAGATGGTAAGGTCAGAATTTGGAGTGAACAACACGAGTGCATGGATCCATCCTGCCTTGTATCAACAGTTCAGGTTAATGCTGGAGGTGTAACGGTGCCGGGGGGGCACACTTTGAGCCCCTTGGTGCCAATTCAGCATTGTTTAAGTGCCAAAGTCTACCCGAGCATTCTTGCTGACCATGTCCATCCTTTTTATGATCTCATGATGGCTTCAAACAAGATGGAACATTACGTATATTTGGAGCTTAGAAACAGGCCTGCTTTCTCATGTGCATACTCTCCGTCTAGATCTCTTACCGTCCATTGGCGGCCTCTCTAACATCTCCACAGGGCTGCCTTGAATAAGAAAAACTTCAACTCGGGGAAACATCATAGACAGACCCACCAGGTCCAAGTAGTCCTGAGGAAACAAAACAGTTAAAGTAAGTATTTCAGAACTAAGAATGACAACCAGGTTCCAGAGTGTTTTGGTTGTGGTACCTCCAGCTGTGGCATAGGCTTTGGTAGGTGTTCAAGGCACTGCAGCATCTGGTCAAGAATCTCTGATCCTTCAGGAGAACAGCACATGAGAGAGAGAACTAAATATGTGAGGACAGACAAAGTTGTAGTAAATATTCTGATGGTGTGTGACACAGACCTTGAGCCTGAAAAGTGTCAGACTCCTCTGGGCTGCAGCCTTGTCCCAGCTGCTCCTGAAACTTCAACATGCAAACCATGAAGGAGTCACAGGATGAAGGAGAAGCAAATAAACATGATAAATACATGAAGTCAGATAAAAATATACATGTATATATATATATATTTTTTTTTTTAATTTGATGCCTATACCACGTTCCAAAAAAGCTGGGACAGAGGCATTTTTACCACTGTGACATCACCTTTTCCTTTGACAACACTCAATAAGCTTAATTGCTGAAGCTTTGTAGATGAAATTCTTTCACATTCTTGCTTGAAGTACAACTGCTGTTGATCAACACTCCAGGGTCTCTGTTGTCAGATTTTGTGCTTCATAATGCACCACACATTTTCAATGGGTCTAGTACACGACATCTTTTACCACAAAGCCATGCTGTAGTAACGTGCAGAATGGGTCTTGGTTATTGTCTCGCTGAAGTAAGCAGGGACGTCCCTGAAAAACATGTCACTTGGCTGGAGGGCTGAACAATTTTAGGAAAAGATCTAATCGCGATTTTTCTGGCAGATATTGCGATTTCAATTCAATTTACAATTTTCTTCAAGTCAAGCTTCAGTGCAATATTCACTGTGTTTACAGTATAGACAACAGTAAGGAAATCAATGATCAAAAGCACATAATACATTATTCATCATCTAATATTGATGATAAATAATCTGTTTTCATTACTTTTGGGAAACTCCAACTTCTACTCCTAAACAGAGGCTTTGTATTGTTGACCTGCTTACCAGCACTTCCATAAATGCAAATTGCTGCAAATTTGTAAAATAGTTGACACAACAGATTCTGGGTCAGTCAGGAGTGCTGCAAAATACTGCAGCTTTGGCGTTCACATTTGCGTTGTCTGAAATTGTGATTTTGATCTGAAAAAAATAAATCTTTAAGCCCTACTTGGATGGCAGAATATGTACCTGTTTGTACCTTTCAGCATTAACGGCGCCTTCACAGATGTGCAG
The DNA here is from genome assembly GCA_037902135.1 of Cetoscarus ocellatus. Classification (NCBI taxonomy): domain Eukaryota; kingdom Metazoa; phylum Chordata; class Actinopteri; order Labriformes; family Labridae; genus Cetoscarus; species Cetoscarus ocellatus. The sequence continues at coordinate 321,730 of JBAMNC010000693.1, read as the reverse complement.
GTTACCCATGCCATGGGCACTAACACACCTCCATACCATCACAGATGCTGTCTTTTGACCTTTGCTCTGATAACAGTCTGGATGGTCCTTTTCCTCTTTAGCCTGGAGGCTAATGTCTGCTGTGGACTCAGACCACAGCAGACATTTCCACTTTGCCTCAGTCCATCTCAGATGAGCTCGGGCCCAGAGAAGCCGGCTGATGTTGTTGATATATGGCTTTGTCTTTGCATGGTAGAGTTTGACCTTCACCTTGTAGATGTAGAGATGAACTGTGTTAACTGACTGGTTTTCTGAAGTGTTCCTGAGCCCACGTGGTGATATCCTTTACTGAATGATGCTGGATTATAATGCAGTGCCTGCCTGAGGGATCAAAAGTCACAGGCATTCAGTGTTGGTTTGCAGACATTTCTCTAGATTCTCTCAAACTTTTGATGATATTATGGACTGTAGATGATGAAATCCCTAAATTCTTTAAACTTGTTTGCTGAGAAACTTGTTAGACTATCTGCTCACACTGTTGTTCACAAAGTGTAGAACCTCACCCCATCCTCGCTTGTGAATGACTGAGCCTTTCAGGGAAGCTCCTTTTAAACCCAATCATGACACTCACCTGTTTAGAACTAACCTGTTCACCTACGGTTGTTTTTGATCACTCCTAAACTTTACCGGTCTTTTGTTGCTCCTGTCCCAGCTTTTTTGGAACATGTTGCAGGCAACAAATTCAAAATGAGTGAATATTTACAAAAAACATTGAACACTGAACATAACCGTACCTGCTGCATCTGTGCTCTGATGAGGAGGTCCAGCTGCCCACACAGACACAACATCTCAAGGCCCACCTGCTCTGGACTCAGCTGGACTGGCATCAGAGGTCTCTTCACCTGGAGCTCCACTGACAAAGACCACACAGTGAGTAAGTAGGTGTCAATCAGGGGTCCCACTTTTTGCTTGAAATCCTTTTCCAGGACTTTTCCAGTGTCACAAAACCAACTGAAGTTACAATATTGGTGTGTGCAATTCTCAGGTTAATCTAGCTTTCTAAAAAACAAGATTTAAAGTTGATGATCAATATCTCTGGCTAGCTCCACCGTATCATATTGAACTTAAAATTTATTTATTTTTAACTCTCGGGCATGAACATTGTCTGTTATCTTTTTAGTCTGGCCTTATGCAGTGTCTTACTATTATAAATTTATGGTTTATATTTATTTTTTATCTTTATTTACTCTGCTTTTTATAAATATATTTTGTGGATTTAATGTTTAAAGGTGAAGTGTGTAGAAATTGGAATTTTAGCGACATCTAGCGTTCAGATTTTGGAATGAGCCCATCCATTACTAAAACATCACATCACTAAGAGAGCCAGTGAAGACCATAAAGGATCGTGAACAGGGCATCATTTTCAACAGTTACAAACACCTTGCCGTCTTCTTCTCTTGTAATACCCGCTCTCTCTCTTCTTCTTCTTCTTCGCATGCCATCCAGGTAGATTTCAGGACCAGCAGCCAGACTCGTATTAAAAAATCCTGTTTCCCTCTTTTTGTCCCCAAAACCCACCAGTAGACAACACGGCGGATCGTTATGTCAGACTCCACAAAAGGGAGACCCCCGGTACATTAATATAAAAAGCTTTTTCTAATTTAATAAAAAAAAAACCCCAAAGGTTTTATGGGGATAATTGTACACCTATTTCGATGGACTTTACATATAAATAGTCACCGTTTCTGTTCGGCGAAATGCTGCCAACTTCTACACACTACACCTTTATGTGGCCTAAATTTTATTTAGCCATTTTTTTTGTCACCATTGTTTTGAGTTTTTATATTTTATTCCTTAAGTTGCATTGTTTTATCTACTCATATTTTATGGCTAAGTGTGCATTAGTCACAAGTACATTTTTACTTCATTTTCTATGTATGATTATGGTTCAATAACAAAGTAGAAGGAAGATAAATAACTTTTCAGGCCAATTCAAGCCTTTCCAGGACATTTTATTTTTTTCCTCATTGTCAATATGTTTTCCATGACTGGACAATTGGTCAGTAATTTTTCCAGGTTTTCCAGAACGTGTGGGAACCCTGTCAATGCATGGGGAGGCAACAAATCATAACTTTGCCCAGGGTACCAAAAGGGCCAGGACCGGCACTGAGGACACCGATAAGGGGAGAAGGGGAGTGGTCTAAGGAAATCCCTTCAGGGTGCACCCCTCCCAAGATGCAGTTTACAGCAAGCAGATGAAACCCACAAACAGATACCTCAGTAAGACCCTAACAGAGTAAATGATGCTCACCTTTAAGAGCTCCTTGGTAAGCGCAGGGCAGGCAGAGCGGCTCCGTGACGCTCACTGCCATCTCGGACTGATCCTCTATTCTCCTCAATCCGCGCCGGGAATTAGAGCCATAAAAGACGTAGACTTCAGCCGACAACCAAGGCTGTTTACATCTATTAGTGATTTCAAGGCATTTGTTTGGCACCGTCTATCAGGAATGGTGCGTTCGAGGGACCGTGTCGTTCATGAAGGCAGAATAACAAACGCAGATATCCCTCCGGTTTCCTCTCAGGTGACGGAGCTGCAGCAGGATGGAGATGACGTCCTGTCACCCCGGTGGATCCATGAACTGTCCAGAGATTCACATATAACATTAAAAACAGCGCCCACGCCCTTTCTAGCAGCGGCTGGAGCAGCTCCGTCTCCGGTTTGCGGTTTTGAACGCCCCTCTCCGCACCACGAGCGCGAGCGGCACTGGGTGACGTCATAGTTTAGGGACGAGGACCTGAGGATGAAAACTCAAACACCCAATTTCCTAAAATCATAATAATGCAAAACAGTCTGTCTGATGTACATTGAGTCTGTTATTTATGTTTATTTTCATCTACAATTCCGTTGAAGTTGGGACGTTGTGAAAACGTAAATTATAAACAGAATACAACGATCTGCAAATCCTTTCTGATCTGTAGCTATGCAGTTAAATGCACTGCAAAGACAAGATATTTAATGTTCGAACTGCATTGTTTTTTGGTGCAAATATTCATTTTTCATTCATTTTGAGTTTTGTTTATTTGTTTTGTTTTGTTTTAATATTTTGATCGTCAACACTCTGGCAAATGTCAAGAATATCACACAGAAATCCAATTAACTCAAAACTTAGGTAAAAGCAATTTTGACATGTTGACTGAAAAATAAATTGTTTTGCAGTCATACATGACCAAATAAGATTGACCACAGGGAAGGTAAAATGAAGGGTACATACCCTATAAAAATACATGATTGGCATAGTTGTATGACTTTTTTTTTTTTTTGCTTTCGTGTGTTTCTACACAAACATATATATATATATATATATATATATATATATATATATATATATATATATATATATATACACACACACACACACACATACATACATATATATGTATATATCACATATATCACTACCGTATATCGTTATTACTGTCAGCCTCCTACAGATGCACTGCACTGTAGGTTGATCCATTGCTGCCCTCATGGTGAATTCCTGATTTCCTGATGGGTTTGGAGGTTTGGATGCATGAATAAGTGTATATGTGTATCTATAAAATGAGGAGTATGACTTCAGTTTGCTCCACTGTAAAGTGTTGGGCAGCCAGTTCATAACATTTGTTGTGACTTGGCTCCATATATATATTTCATGAGTTATTTATATTTATATATGTCTGACCTTTATTTGTGTGTTACAAACAGTTTTAATACATGTTCAAGCTGACCGTTTCAAATGAAACTCATATAGATATATGAATATAAATCTAAAAATTAAAAGAATTTAAATGTCTTGTGGTAAGGGCGGCACAGTGTGCAGCAGGTAGTGTATGGCTGCTGTTTTCAGGCAGAGACAAATGCACCTAGATCAGCCCCCAAAATGGCCATAAATATATCATACTCTGTGAAACTCATGTTAAATTTCAAGAACATTTCCAATTGAATACAGATTGAACTTTTTATTATGGCAGATGAAGAAACACTGTCAATTAGAAAAAAACAAGCATTTGTGATTCATTTAATTAGGAGATAATCAGTCTGGATTTATTACTGCAAAACAGAAAAAGTAAAGCAAAGTCTTAACATACTGTCAATGAAACACACTGAAATAGAAATGAAGCTACATGCAGCCCTGTTGCCCCATAGCTGATGTGTAAATTTAGTGGCTGCACCTTTTGTGGTGGGTTTGATTTCAAATGAGGTCTGCTTCCCTGCAGCCCAACCAAAACAACCTAAATGCTGAATAATTCTCATACTTAAACACAGACAGCACAAGTCCAGGTAATGTATTGAAATTGTGTGGAAATTAAGATGTACAATGTAAACAGAGGGCGGCACGGTGGCACAGCAGGTAGTGCACGTGCCTCACAGAAAGAAGGTCGCCGGTTCGATTCCCGGGTCAGACAGCGCCTTTATGTGAGAAGTTTGCATGTTCTTCCTATGCATTCGTGGGTTCTCTCCGGCTTCCTCCCACAGACCAAAAACATGCTCATTAGGTTAATTGGTCACTCTAAATTGCCCTTAGGTATGAGCGTGAGCGTGAGTGGTTGTCTGTCTCTATATGTTGCCCTGCAATCGACTGGCGCCCGGTTCAGGGTGTACCCCGCCTCTCGCCCCAATGACAGCTGGCATAGTGGGTATAGAAAATGAATGAATGAATGAATTAATATAAACAGAGAAAAAAAAATACAGGCAACTGCACATCACCATGTTGACCACCAGAGGTCACAATAACACAGAACACAGTAAATACATTTGCAGCAGGGTTTGTAAAACAAGTAGATTTTGAGTCGCGCAAACATAACGTCAAGTCCAATTCAAGTTTCATTTATGATCAGACATATACCAAGACACAACACCAAAAATATGTATGGACAGTCCCACTGTTGGACATTTAGTGGATCAAACCAGTCTACAGAAGAGCGCAATGTTTTTACTTTTGTCTTTATTGATTTAGTTTTATGGAACATTTTATGTTTTCACCTCTGATATTTGTTAATAATTCCATAAGCAAACATAATATCCAGTTCAATATCTTTACTGCCCAACTTTGCCTTTGAACAAATGTGGTCTACCATCAAACAGTGCTGTCATATTACATTCATATTGTAAATATTGTTCATATTAATAGTGTAAATTCCTTGGCCTTGTTCATAGTCTCACTTTACCTAGTATATTTATTTTATTCATAACAAAGTTGATATAGCTTAAAGATTTTGCATGTTGTAACCTGCTTTCTTAATTTTTTATGTTCTTATCTATTTTATTTTATTTTATTTCATCTATCTCTTACCTATTTTAATTTATTATTATTATTTATTATTCCTGCTGCTATACTGTGTAGAAGAGCAACTGAAACAACCGAATTCCCCCTTGGGGAATTCTTCTTCTGATTCTGATTTTGACTCTGAATTTAACTAACCCTCAATTATTAAATGGGAAAAATGGCTTAATCTCAATTAATAGAGGGTCAGAGTAAGTTGTAGGGCAGGGTAATATAGAGAATTTTACACTTTGAAAATATTCTAATGCAGTGACCTTTAACCTTATACCATAACAACCGTTAACAGAAGGCAAAGACTCTCAGTATCATGTAACTTTTAATTTTCATTTTTGAAAATTGCAGACAAACTCAACATTTCTGCATATTTAGGTTAAATCTGCCATCCAGTTCTTATTGAATATATAACTGAAAACTTATTCAGTCCAACTCAACAAATTACACACAGCCACAGCCCCTCAGCTGGTCTGGAAAAGAGGTGCAGGGTCCCTGGCTGTGGACCAAGTCTCTGTAGGAGTGTGAAGTAAAGGTGGCTGAAGTCCCCCTCTGGAGTGGAAACAATCTGACGCACTTGGTGGATCATGAAACTGCAGCAGGATTAACGCCGGCCTTCAGGGGACGGAGAATGACAAACACACTCACACCTCAGCAGAAGCATGCTCATGATTCACTACCACATACTTTTGTTTTCATGGGCCTCATCTCTCCTGAGGCCAGAGCGCCCGGCTGTGAAGAGACTTGTCAGGGGAGATGTCTGGATCACATGAATCTGGCTTGTTTTTTGATTGTTTCCTGCACTCCAGATATAAGCAGCAAGACTAATTCTTCTATTTTTTGGTTGTTTATCTTGTACCGTCAACTTGTTCAGAGATAAACAGCATCCCACTGGTTTTCTGCATCTTTTGGATCTGATAGGTTATAGACGAGTGTGAAGAAGCATGTTTATTTCCCATGGCATTTGTCTACTTAAAGCGGGTTCCACACATAAGGATTTTATAAATCCTTATGTGTGGAAAGAGTTTCTTTAAGAGTTTCTAAAGAGTTTCTTTATCTGTTAGATACAACGGAGGATTAGAGCCATGTTGAAAAAAAAAAGTAAAGTTACGAGAATAATCTCATAAAGTAACAAGAATAATTTCATATAGTTACAAGAATAAAGTCAAAAAATTATGAGAATAATCTCATAAATTTACAGGAATAAAGTCATAAAGTTACGAGAATAATCTCATAAAGTTAGGAGAAAAAAGTTGAAAAGTTACGAGAATAAAGTCATAAAGTTACGAGAATAAAGACATTAAGAAGGCTATTTGTCAAAACTTTAGATCAATATAAGCATACCTAAATCAAGAAGACGCTCTCATTTTATCCTCTTTGCGTAGGCAAGTGGCTGCTCTCGCACAACCTTTCAGAATAAAGTTTTTTTTCTGGCTTAATTTAAATAGATTTATTAATTTAACTCTTGTAACTTTGACTTTTTTCTCGTAACTTTATGAGATTATTCTCATAACTTTACGACTTTATTCTCTTAACTTTACTTTTTTTGTAATGTTTTTTTTATTGTCGCCCTAATCACCCCTTAGATACCCCACACATGAAGATAAAAAATAAGCCATTGAACAGTTTTGACCATACTGTGTGAGGTGTGCTCTGATAATCTCAACACAGCACACCACACACATAACCATTCTGTCCAAAACCACCGATCTAGAATCTAGTCCTCTAAGACAGAAATCTTATGTGATCAAACAACAACGAAGAAGAAGAAATATAGCAACAACCAGAAAAACACAACACGCAACATGGAAGAGGACATACGAGAAGAGGGAATGATGGTGGTCTTGGGACCATTTTTGGTAAAGAAATTGCGAACTAAATAAAAGAAATGACTGTGGAAAAAATCCTGGAGACAGCGTGAACACGTGAGCTGGTCCTCCATTTCTGAGGTCCAACGAACTTTATGTTTCAGGTCAGCCATGTTTGTTTTTACTTACGCCTGCTTCCTTGTTCCTCAGTCAGCTACACTGGCTACATTCACGTCACAATTCACAGAGTCGTGACTTGGGAGTCATCGGCTTTCCCCACACTCATGAAGATTTTTTGGTCGTAAATATTGAACAAGTTATATATTTAAAATTGTTGGCCCCGAACAGTTTCAGAGCCGATTATCAGGACAAATTCACTCTTAACACACCTCAGACCAGAGGATGATCTTATAGGACAATCTTATAAAACAGAGGATAATCTGGCATTTGCCGTCAAGAAGAACAAACTGATAATCTTTATGTGTGTACCCCACTTTATCAACAGATGCAGTGTTGCATCTTGTGTACAAAAAGGAAGACAATGGGGGAAATAAAACTTGTTCTCCTGTGTTATAAACCCTTTCCTGACCTTCCACATAAGAGATGCCAGAGAGTTAATTGAAAGCAAAACAAAGCAAAACTGGAGGCAAACAGAAATTGTCACCACAAGCCAGCAGGAGGCAGTATCAATAACAAATGAGCAACAAACTACAGATGGAGGCACCCGGATAATTCCCATAATTCCCACTCCCTAAACAGGGAGGATTCATGGTGAATGATATGTAATATTGAATTAATATTGTCTGTACAGTCACTTAAGAGTTCAAATTTAGTATTTTGCCTTTTTCAGTCATTGCCTCACTCTCTGTTAACAGGAATTGGACAGGATCAGGCAGTTGTACAGTACTTGTTGTACTTCAAGTAGAAAAGAGGAGAAGGCTACAGAGGACCCCTGAAACACTCTTTTTTTCTGCGCTTCTAGCACACTGACCTCAAATTTGACCTTTGGTCCTCAACCTAGCTGATACTGACTTAAGTGGCATCAGACTCCTCAGATAGAGCCACTTAAATTTTCCCCAATGTCCTTGGCAGAGTCTTGGCTGGTCCATGACAGTAAAGTTAGACCCCTATAAAATCTACAATCATGTAATTGCAGACAGAATCACAGAATTGGACATTAAAAGCTGTATAAACGGAAATGGCAGACCTTTTAAGTCATTTTTTTTTTTTTTACGGAATAAAAAGGACTGTATCTCTTGGGAAAATACTCCAAGGGGGTCACTAAGGCTGCGGACAATGCACGCTTCACTTCCCCTCCCCCTCCTCCTCCCCTCATTAACAATGCAGACATGTCGAAGCAGCCGCCTGAGACACCGGCTAAATTGGCAAAGAAGCAACAGAACTCCCAGGTTATTTCAAAGAACAGGGCAGAGCAGTTTCCCAACAATTATTATGTGTCAGGAGATCAAATATTCTGTGAATGTTGACAACACACTGTTGACTATAAAGATATGTGTGAGGACCACCTGAAGAGTGACAAACGCTGAAAAAGGAGGAACACCATACTGCAGGTAAGCGAGGTAAAATTTGTGTTAAACACTAAAAAGCAAATTCTGGACAAATTAACCCACTCCCCCAAAAAATGGAGTATTAGAAAAATTAAAACAGAATTTGGGAAAAATAAAGCAGATTTTATAGGACCCTATAAAGTGCTCTGACCTGCCTTCCCTATTGTATGTTACGGGATCCAATTCATGATAAGCATGTAACCCTTACCACTTTTATTATATAGAATATATAAATGAACATTTTGCTCAGCAAGGAAAATGCCAATATGTACAAAAATTGAGAACAACGACAAAAAATCCTTGTTTCAGCTACCAGTGGCTGGAAGTTGGCTGGTAAATGGATGGAACTCTGCTGTCATTTGGCTGGTGAGGGCAAAACTGATGCGACTGCATCTGTATTTTCCCTCCATACAACCAAAATTCCTCATATATAACATGATTTACATTTTGAAGCATTTGTTCAAAAAAGAGCACATTACCCTATTGTTCTACTTTCTCCCTGCAGTCCCAACATGAGGGAAATTTTTCACATGCCACTGCACTGCCAAGCTCTCGAAACACGAACCCCTGCCAGGCCGGACAGCAGTGAAATAAGCGGGGGGGGGGGGGTATCTGTTACACAAGCAAGAGGCCAGCTCAACTGTATTTGTATTAAGCAGCGGGTTGTTAGCAGGGATGCCTGTCCTGTTTATTTACAGGAGTCCCATCGTGTTAAAGTTCCTGATCAGTGGGAGGGATACAGGCACGACTCATTTTCTTTTAGGCAGATTTAGATTGATTTCTCATCAGATCCCCTCTGCTACATTATAGATAAAATCCTGCAGGTGTTATGAGAAATGGAAAGCCAGTTAGCAGCTGCTTAAAGAGAGTGTACCAGACTGAGTAAATATCTTCTCTTTTTGGGCCCCCTGTCTTTATTTATCTATTTAACCACAACTATTATTTTTAATTTACTCTTTTAATTCTATAAATGTGTAAATATATGTGAGAACGTTAACTCAGCTAGAAAAGCACATGCTGCTTAGAGACATTAAGGTGGATTCAACAGTTTTTTGACACTAGGTGGCAGCACACCTTCATCCATTATTTTGAGAGTTTGTTCTTGAGTGTGACTTTCTCTGAGGTGGCCTAGGGTGATCATCAGCTCCTAGTTTCAGGGGCTTTACTCTCCAGCAGCACCATGTCCGCTCCTTTACCATCCAGACAGATTCTGCCCTCTGGATCACGCAGTGAAAATCAAAGTATAATCAGGACAAAGATCCACACACAAATCCATTAGTCAACTAATTCAGTAAAGATTCAGAGTAAGTAAAACAAGTGATTTCAAGACATAAAAATTCTTTTAACTCAGTGTAGCACAAGATCAGCAGGATGTGTCTATCAGTGGCTTTATTGATTTGATATACTCATATATTTCCTGCAATAGCAATTTGCTTTGTCTGCAAATATGGAGCAGATATTTTTAAAACTGTAAAAGGGAAAAATCTTATTCAGACAGTCTGAATCTCCTGTTTTTACATACGCCAAGGAGGTTGTTTTTGCCAGCATTGGTTTGTTTGTTTGTCTGTGTCCAAAATAACTTGAAAAGTTACGGACAGATTTGGATGACATTTTCAGGTATTGTGTGGAATGGGATAAGGAACAAATGATTCGATTTTGGGACTGATCCGGATCACCATCCGGATCCAGGAATTTTTTAAAGGATTCTTTAATCCTGGACTAAACCTGCTTGGTGGAGGTCTGTGCTCTCTGAGTGCATTTCTAGTTTGTCCCTGCATCACCTAAAATATTTCGAAAGGGTTATAAATATGCTGAGTGATATTAGTAATTGATTTGCATTTTGTTTTATTACAAACATTAGCTCATTAGGTTCATATTTGATATAAACAATTCTGTCCTGTTTCTGTCAGGTAAGATTATTAATTTTGATCAGTGCTCTTAAATTCGTCAGTTGACAGACATTGTGCATTTCTTCATAAATCAATAAAACCATGAATCTCATCAGTTCATAGTGTCGCACGTAATTACTGGAGCTAATAGTTGGACTATTTTCCCATGACCTTCAATCGGTAAATAAGTCTTAATGTCTGATAATTGGGCCAGGTACAGGACAAGCTTCAGTGATTCTGATTATGAATCATGTATGAACAGTAATAATGCTTCACGCTGTCACATCACACAAGAACTTGAGAAATTTGCAAAAAGAAAACCATTTAGTCCTTCTGACTTCTCTTTCCTATTTTTCAGTGGCTCAGTATGATGGTGCACTCTGTCAGTAATTGTCCGGCACATGTTGATGTGTCCTTGGGCAAGACTGAACTCCAAGTTGCTCCTTTGTGGCGTGTAAATGGGTTTACAAACATAGATGCTCTAAAACCATCAGTGAGTGACTGTGTAGATGTGACCTGTGGTGTGAAGCTGCTTTTGAGTCACTGCTAAATAAGCTCAAGTCCATTTACGTTTCTGTTTATGCTGATGCAGAGGAGATCTGGAGTCTTCCTCTTCAGGCCCTGTCTCTTCCTTTACTCACGAGACGTCTTATTAAATGAAATGTCTGCCCTGTTATGCACATGGCTGTACACGGCTCACACGCACACACACAAAACACAGCAGTCCTCCAGTTGTCTGAAAATAACTACATTTGTCATAAATGCGAGCAGAAATAGCCCACAGTTGAAAAGGGTCAGACATGGATACCCTGAGAAATTGTTGGGTCTTGAGTGTCATCTCACTTCCTTCATTGTGTTTGGGTCACACACACGTATCTATAGTGCTGCAGGGCATATAGGATCTCATTCTCGAGATGTACAATAAAACCTATTTCCTGCAGTTGTACCTTTTTAGATTCAAGCTCAATCTGTTCGCCTATAAATAACTGATTGAATGTGATATCTTTGTTAAGGGAGAACACAGATAAGTGAATTGTCTTCTTAAAATACATGAAGGACAAACAGAAGTTATGTCTGCTGTAGGTTGTTTCCTGCATTCATTCACTAAAAACAGCTGTTTAAAAGAGAGGACTTGTTGACGAACGTCACATGTCTACCGAAAACCAAGGAGGAAGTAGATCAACAAAACAAAGCTGTGTATCAATGACTTTTATTTCAGAATAAAATTAGTCCATGTAAAATATACCAAAAGACAAACACCAAAGAGAAGAGGAAAGAAACAAACACAAAAAACTGTTTATACTTCCAAATTTATCTAATGACTACAGGCAGATGAAGGCTAACACTTCCCATTAACCCAAATATTTCAACTAACCTTGCCAAACACACTGTGAGGGCCTGTCAGCATCCCACAGGGGTGCTAATTATCATTGTTGTTGGGCACCAACCTCTGCATTTTTTCCTTTATTTATCATAAAACAGTGCTATCAGTCGCATTCCATGTTAGTGAGTGAGTTTATAAACTTTTAGGTAAACAAAAAAATCATTTGTAATCAGGACAACATTAAATCATTCAGCAGTAGAGCAATATTTTTTTTAATTTCCTAAAAAATATCAATTTTGGAGATAGCTGGTTTTTTTCAATAACAATGACAATATGTACAAAAATAATACATTTACATATAATTACTAAAATATATAAAAATACATGCATGACTTTGATATTAATATTGATGAGAGTAACGAAAATATAGTTATCCATCCTTTATCTTTACCGCTTATCCCTTTCATTGTCAAGGGAGGCTAGAGGCTACCCCAGGGGTACACCCTGAATCGGCCACCAGCCAATCACAGGGCCACATAGTGAAACAGACAACCATTCACTCTGATACTGATACTTAAGGGCAATTTGGAGTCACCAATCAACCTAATGAGCATGTTTTTGGTCTGTGCGAGGAAGCCAGAGTGCCCATGCATGCACGGGGAGAACATGTAAACTGCACGCACACTACCTGCTGCACAACTGAGCTGCCATTGGTAATAATGATAGTAATAAAATAACACCAATAACTTCACAATCTTATTCAAATATATCATACTGCTGATTTTTGAAGGTTTGATTGTTCAACTGTTGCTTCGCTTGGTGATAAAAGGTGCAAAATCTTTGAGTTCTGTGCTCATGCATGTGGGTTTATGGTAAAATAAACATGTCCATCTTTTTAATATCAAATCAAAGGCCCATTAAAATAAACTCAACACCATGAGATAGATTTAAAAATTAAACATCTTAGAGGAAATCAGGAACCTTTGAATGCATTCTTAAATTGGCCCATTTTTTTTTCTTGCTACTTCAACTTAATGGGACCTTGGAGTTGTGTTTTAAAAATGTGTAAAATCCTTGGGAAAGATGTAAAGGTAACAAAGCAATGGACTTTCCCAGTAAGTGGCATTAAAGTCAGACTGTGAGTGAGGCTCAAATCTTGTAAAACATCTGTAGCAATTAGACATTCCTGTAACAGCACAACTCCTGGGCCTATTAGTGCTGTTTTACCATCATTTCAGCAAACAAAGGGATAATCAGTGAACAATAGAGAAAGGGACATGTGCTCCGCAGACAGGGAGGATCAAAGATGGCCGTTGATCGTCTTAAAGCCTAAAATTGATTTATGATGGTGGTTTTTGGTTTCAGCCTTTTTAAATCCGCCTGAATCACCAACAAACATTTGGCCTTGCACGGACAGAGCGCCGGTTGTTGCTTCTAATGTTTGTCTGGAAGTGTTTCAGTATTTGTTTGGCTTGGGGTGCAGAGGCAGAGCAGCTGTTTCTCATGCTGTTCTGGTTCCAACGTATGTCACAAGAACTGCTCGGTCAGGGGTTTTACTCTCTGATCGTTCTGCGGGGATTAATGCTCAGCAGACTTTAGAGAGGGTGAGATCAGTTCTGGTTATTCCAGTGTTTCTTGACATTTACGTTTTTTAAAGCTCATGGTTTTCTTGTTAGTACCTCAAGGGTTAATGCAGACAGGAGATCAGCGTTCCAGCATTAAAAAAAAGGGTGTATAATCATTTTTGCTGATATTTAGACCATAAAAATTGACCATAAACGTCCCATATAGGGCGCAGTGGCGAACTTAGCCATTTGGGGGCCCCTACATCTACCGGTCTAATGTACCTTAGAATGCAACTATAGGCATTTTTCCTGTGCCCCTCAGACCTTTTTATGGTTGATTAAATGCATTGCAAGGTTTTTCCAGTCATTAACTCCTTCCTCACACAGTTGCTTTTGTTTTCTGAAAAGGCGACAACAAAAGCAAAAAACACGGTTTACACTGTCACTGTAGACTAACCAAGACCTGTTCACCCTCTCCCCATTTTTCATTACTATGTAATAGTTTGTCTTTGTGAATCTGCAGCCCTTTTCATTTTGTGGAAAATCTTTATCTTTGACCTGGACTGGCCCCATTTTGACTATTGAGCAGTTTGAGTCAGAGTGCTGGGTCATCCACAAGAATGTGTCTCGCTGTCATTGTTGTCATAAGCAATATCCGAAGTGGAAGAAGTGGAAGAAATGCTGTTACTCACACCAGTTGTGCATCATCTCTGTCAGTTTGTTGATTAATGGCCACATTAATGTCATTAGCATTGCTGCTGGCTGAGGCAGAGCCACTTGAATTGACAGGAACATCATTGGTGATAGCTTCAGCTGGAACGTGGTGAGAGCAGGTGTAGATAGCTGTTCTTGTTCAGCCGACGGTCCCACTGCCACCACGGTTCCTGTTGTAAAATAGCTCAATAGCTTTGGCAGCTTTGAGATAAAGTCCTGCCTTTGGTCCCTGTTCTTCTTTTTCTGTGAGTCGCTTTCGTATGTTCGCTTCATGTCTCGATATCTCTTCTCTCTACCCGCTATTGGATTTTACGCTGTACTCATTTCTGCATATGTACTGCATGATAAGTGTGATGCGTACTGTCCATGCTACTATTGTGAAGAGAGGCAAATGCCTGGTTTGCCTAATAGTACGGCCCACCTCTGATAGGGCAGCACAGTAGCGCAGCACGTAATGCATGTGCCTCACAGCGAGTAGATCGCTGGATGTGAAGTTTGCATGCTCATTAGGTTGATTGGCAACTCTAACTTGCCCTGAGGTATGACTGTGAGAGTGAACGGCTGTCCGTCTCTCTATGTGGCCCTGTGATTGCCTGGCGACTGGTTTAGAGTATACATGAGCCTCTTGCCCAATGTCAGCTTGGATAGGCTCCAGCCCCCCGCGACCCTGAGAGGGATAAGTGGTATAGATAATGGATATCCCATATACTGGCAAACTTAGCAGATTTATCATCAAAAAGGAAGCATGACCACCAAGAAACAAACTTATCGACAGCAGGATCATGGTCGGACTCATCAATATGAAACAATGACAGCTCTGAGTTTGTTTTAAGATTATGTTTGGGGATTTTGTGCCTTTTATTGACAGGAAAGAGACAGTGGATAGGCTTGTAAAGGAGGGTGAGAGAGTATGGGGGGGACCGGCCACAGGCTGGATTCGAACCCGGGCTGTTAGAAGCATGTATATGGGTCATGCCTGGTTGCGAACCTCTCCGCCCAACCAGCACCCCAATGGCTCTAATTCAGGGTGGTCTCAGTATTACCAAACACATCCACATCCTTTCATACCCATTTACACACCACTGATGCAGCAATTTGAGCAATTTGGGGATGTCTTGCCCAAGAACACATTGACATGTGATAGCTGGAGTTGGACTTGAACCATCAACCCTCTGATTGTTGGTGGAGTGACTCCCAGGCACCAAGAATATCTGGCACAACAATATCAAGATATGCCTGTTATCTCCGTGCAGAAAGAAGGAAAGTTAGAGGTTAGTTTTAGGCCTGGGAAAGGTGCTTGCGTTAGCGTCCAAAGCTAACTGAAAATGAGACATCCTCCAGCATTTAGTAAACGATATGACGGCAGTGAAGGAGTCAAATCGCTCCTGGTCAAAGTTGTGTTTGTTCTACTCTACTTTCTCATGGTCATCTGACAGCGAAGGTCCCTCATCTGTTTGGCAGCACGATCACATCATCAATGCTTTCCACCCAAGTCGACCGAAGCTTCAGCTGTCCAAACAAAAGGAAGTGGGATACATGCTGCGGTGGTGTTTGAGCTGCCATGTTTGTGGTGTGACACCTGTATGAGGAGAGATAAGGTTCAGAGGAGAGGCGCTCAGGGTTTGGTTCCTGGATGTGGTCCGATGAGCACATCTGTTTAGCTGCTTTTTTAATGATAGAATGAGTTATATAGCTTCAATGATGAAAGCTCTAATAAAAATTAAAGAGTCTTTTGAAGGGGAGCCAGCTCGGCTTTATCAGAGAAACAATAAGCGGGCTAGCTTTGTAAATAATGGGAATAAATCACTCCTCTGAGCTACAGAGATGAGGCTGAACTGTGAATCGGTGTCTGCACACAGATGATTGTGTGTGCGTGCAGCTCCAGCTCCAAATTGAATAATTTGAGTCTGAGGCAAAGTTTCAAATGTCAGTTTAGTTGAGCCCAATAATTATGTTAGGGGTATCACAGAGAGGTCGAAGATGAGGTTATATTCTGCACAAGGCCACGATGAAGAGATGTTCAGTGTACACACTTTATCATTTTGTGCAATGCAGTTATTGCCTTAAAGTGGGGTACACACACAAAGATTTTCAAGCTGTTTTTGTCCCGACTTTCTCCCTTCCTGATCAAGGACAGCAAATGCCAGATTATGTTTCATAAGATTATCCTATAAGATTATCCTGTGGTCTGAGGTGTGTTAAGAGTGAATTTGTCCCGATTCTCTTCTCCGAGACAGGTCCTGACCTACGCGTAAAAATTAAACTTGTTCAATATTTACAACCAAAAATCTTTGTGTGTGGGGAAAGCCGACGACTCCTGAGTCATGACTTCATGAATTGTGGCGTGGAACTGGATGTATGTATGAACTTTATTTAACCAGAATAGCCTTGTTGAGATTAAGAATCTCATTTGCAAGAGTGTCCTGGCCAAGCAAGAATTGGGCTGACTGAGGAACAAGGAAGCAGGCGTAAATAAAAAGCATGGCTGACCTGAAACATAAAATTCGGTGGACCTCAGAAATGGAGGACTAGCTCACATGATCATGATGTAACACAGTGGTAAACAAGTCCCTGTCTCAGTTTTTTTGGAACGTCTTGGAGGCATCAAATTCAAAACAAGTGAATATTTGCAGAATTTTTTTTTTTTTTAGCAGCTCGAACATTAAATATCTTGTCATTGTAGTGTATCTAACTGAATATAGGTTGAAAAGGATTTGTAAATCATTGTATTCTGTTTTATTTACGTTTTATACAACATCCCCACTTCATTTTTTCCATATTTGAAATTGACTTGAGGGCTGCATTGATGGAGTAGGAGGGCTCTATGGCTGCAGATTTGCCCGTGCCTAACAAACAATTAAAACTCAGAAGCATGAACAGAATCAAACAAGGTGCACTGAGTTGATCGCTGCTATCACACATCGTTGCCTATGGACACCAATACAACAGTCAATGCACCACATCAATGACTGAAGAATGTGAACACAGTTGTTTTGTGTACACTGCCCTTGAACTTGGACTCAAGAAGGACTTTAGGCTAAAAAACAAGTGTGTCCACCAAGTCCTAAAGGCAGGACAAAGTGTTACAAACACCCCAATATCCTCTCACTGACATTAATAAAATCCAAGTAAGGGTCCTTAAGCCAAAGCATTTTTACTTTTGGATAAATAAATTAATCCAGAGGGAAAGTGAACTCACACTGCTCTTGAGATCTGGACCCTGAGGCCTGAAGACACAAACATGACCCATAAACAGGAACAGTAACAAAAGTGAGAGGGCTGCACAAGGACTGCTGTCCTGGGCAAATAAAGGTTGAGTGCTTCCTAAAGGCCCATTCACACATCAATGTGTCATGTCGGTCAAGTTTTTCTTTTATTTTTGCACAGTCATGCCACATGTCTTGTCTTTCCTGTTTTATTTTGAAGCAGTAACCCTTGTCTCTGTTTCAGATCCGTGTCCTGTTTGTTCTGCCTCCATCTTTTCGCACCTGCTTCCTGATTGTTTCCCATCACCCCTCATTACCTCTTGTATTTAACCTCATCAATCAATCAATCAATCAATCAATCAATCTTTATTTGTATAGCGCCAATTCATAACAAGTGTTATTTCAAGACACTTTACAATAGAGCACAAAGCTCTTCATATTATGGATACACATATATGCATAGATACATATATACATATAAAAATACACATATACATATATATACAAATATATACATCCAACACCCAACATGAATCCATATAGCCAATCATGAATCCCTCCATCATGGCGGCAAGAAAAAACCTTCTGTTAAGCAGCAGGAAATCTTGAATGTGGACCCCAGTCTCATGATGAACAGCAAATCCACACGATGCTGTGTTGGGTGTGTGGGCAAAGGGAGGGAGGTAAGTGGAGACAAGTGGACTAAAGTAAGAACTAAAGCTAGTGACAGATCAATGGACCAATCATAGACCTGTCGTCGTCAAATTTGTTTCTGCTGCAAATAAATTTATTAGAGGAGTCTGTGTGGTTGATGGTGAAAAATTCATAGATGTATAATCAATAAAAGTCTTACTGGAAGTAAGAATTTATGGTAGTAACGAACTCATGGGTGCCCAGACCACAAGTGCATCCCTACCATATTTGTCTCCTTTAAGTAAAAATGTATTAATGGTAGACCTCTTGAGAACCTCATGTCTCCCACTGTCTTGTTGCCAGTTTGTTGTACCTTACAGTCTCCATCCCAGCATTCTTCAGTCTTGTCTTGCTCGTTTTCCTGACCATGGCTTTGTGCCTCATGATAATTGGATACTGTTGCGTGATCTGACTGCTTTGTGCACCCACTACTGCTGTCATGAACTGATTCAGGCACTAAAGGACTCAAAGAGCTGACCAGTAGATCCATGAGACAAAAGGCGAGGTTTGACAGTCCAGAATTCGGTACACAAAAAGGCAATCACTCCAGGCAAAGGTTTCCAAAGACAGCAGGCAAAAGACAGGGCCAGGAAGAAACGGGTCAGGCACACAGATGAGATCACTGAAGGAAACACTGGAAAAGGACATGGGTACAGCAATCTGGCAACAAGCCTGAGGGAGACATGAGGTTAAATACACGAGACACACCTGGGGAAGGCACAATCAGGGATCAGGTGTGACAGGACCAGACAGGAAGCAAAATCTGAGAACAGAAACAAAGATTAGACATTTCAAAATAAAACAGGAAGCACAAGACAAACATGAAATGAACAGATAAGGCAGGGGTGTCAAACTCAATCCCAGAAGGGGCCAAAATTTAAAATACAGTCTAAGATGTGGGCCAAACAGGATCAACATTTATTGAACGGTCTAAAATGGACGATGATTCAATCAGAAATTTAAATTTGAACAGTATATTCATTTTTTGGCAGGCTTAAAAGTCACTATAAAAGCGCTGATCAATGCATTTGTCTTCTTAACACTGATCGGAGTGATATTAAAGCAAAGAGTTGAGATGTTTGTGCACAGGTCCTGCATGGCAGTTGTAAACAGTGCATTGTGGGATTTGTGGTGGGTGGTGGGAGTGTTATTTAAAAAGGGCCATTTATAATAGACATACAAAATTATCTTGAGGGCCAAATTTTGTTATATCCCTGGCCGGGTGTGGCCTTGAGTTTGACTTGTCTGAGATAAGGAAACTTAACTAACAGATTCAGGATCATGACACCTGCCTGGTAAACCATTAAACTGTTACTGCCTATTTGACTTCTGGTGTGGTGTTGTGTATTTGTGTCCTTGTTTCTGTGCCTAGTTTATGGCACAATGTTTATAGCTGATGTTGACCAACATTGAGAACTCATGTAAATTTTGATGAAAGTACGTCCCCGGGCTCATTTTTGATGCGTTCAATGCAGGTCAACATATCTAAAGCAGAGAGAAATGTGGTGCTGGTGAAGTTTGATGTCTCCTGATAGACCCTTGACTAATTGTAGACAGATTTTAAGCATTCCCCAACGTAGCATGCTCAACTTAGGGGAACTTTGACCTAACGTAGCTTGGCACTGCTGGACTTCATATATTGATATTTTCTGGTCCAAAGCATGCAGTCTCCGCTAAACCAAAACTGACGTCTTCCTTTCACTCTGATGGTTTATTTGACTTGTCTTGCTGCTGTTTTCTTAGACTGACATGTCCAAAGTGGAGGTACTGAGGGCAAAGTCAGTCTAAGTTGCAGTGATGGAGACTGTAATGTTTTTCGACATAACCTCTTCAGGAGTTCGTTGGAACAAAGTAGGAATAAAACAACTGCGTTTGCATTTTAGAACACTTCCCTGAAACGTTCAGCTCCCTGAAGAGGAAACTGTTGGTCCGGCTCCATGTGTCATTTCACAATCCGACTCCTCTCCTGTCTGCTATCATCACGAAACACTCTCAAATGTTCTTACATAACTTTAATGTAAGCCAGTGGTCCTCTGTCATGGAACATATCGGCCTCCCAGTGATCCCACTCACTTGTACCAGCCTTCATCTTAATGCAGCATCGATGCAGCACAGCAGACGCCGCTCTGTTGAACATGGATACAGTTTCATCCACTTCCCTGAGCTTTCATGTCCAGCAGGATGATACAGTGTATTATGTTACGAAATAGCCACTGATATGCTGACTGCGTTGTTGGAAATTTTGCAACACTGAAATTTATCTCTCACCTCTGTCTCCCTCGCCTCCCCTCTCCTCATGACGCCCCCATCTCCCAGACTGAACTTTTATCTCCAGACAGCAGGGGGGTTGCTGCAGGGGGGGAAGTCAAAAAGGAGAAAGATACAATCTGAGTACAAGCAAACCCCAAGCTGAGCATTTTTACTGCCCGCTGGCTCTTTGGTTTGCTTCATTTTCTTCTGGAATAACCACAGCTGCATCAGAGGGGGTCTCTGTGAGTTTTGTGCATGATTCAGCAATGAGACAGTTATGTCATAAGATACTGTTAATGTTAAAATTACTGCTGAGACTCTTTGTAATGACTTAATTCTGTGCACAATGAATGCTGTCAGTGATGCTAACCTTACATCTGGAGACAGCAGTCTGACACACTCTGATATCTAAAAAAAAATGTCCATAATGCTCAGAATTTGAAGTATTTAACTAAGATTTTATAAAGGTTGAGAATCGTAGGGGCTTACTATGTAAGATACTGCAAGATTAAATACATTCAAGCTTATGTCCTCTTAAAAGTATAAATATTATTAACTCTGCCAAGGAGGTTATGTTTTTGCCAGCGTTTGTTAGTTTATTTGTTTCAATATTGGACTACTACCTCAATGCACCTCACTGTACTGATCTGTTGAGCCACTGTACTTGTTGTTCTTTCTTGCCCAACAAATCATTATTTTTATTTAGGTTTAATTTTAGGTTAATGCTGTAAACATTATATTGTTGTATTTCTACTTATATTCTACTAGCCTTATGTTAGTGTTGTAAATATTATTTTATTGAGATTTCTATTTTAAGCTAATGCTGTAAATATTATCATTATTTTTGTTTGATTTTATTAAGATCTTACTAGCCTTAGATTATGTTAGAGTTGTAAATATCCTGATTCTGTATTTTACCACCTATTTATTTTATATTTCTTTATGGCTTATATCAGGACCTCAGTAACTAGTTTCAATCCTTTCTCATGCAAGTACAGACTGGAATGACAAATAAAACGGATTTTGCTGAAATTTTCAGGAGATGTTGGTAATGGCCAAATTTAGAAATGATTAGATTTTGTTGGTGATTCACATAACTGCCATTAGCTAACAACTGTTTTTGCTTAATAACTGTCAAACTAATAATGATATCAACATGATTCTGAGTGCTAGGTGTGGATTTTCAGGGTCAAGGAATCCTATTATGATGGTAACTTTCTCATGGAACTACTGCTTATAGATGTAACAGCAATATGTGAGCTACCTTGGTGGAGGTTTGCACTTTCTAGTTTATGACTGATGGTAGCCATCTTCAGCTGAGGTATACATTAGCACGTACTTGTTGTTAACCTGAACACATGAAACAATACTTCCTGACATATGAATGTTTGATCGCTTAATAGGAAAGGTTTGAGCCTCCAGTTCAATGAGATGATGTCAGTCATGTACTAATCCAAACAAATCCTTACAGCACAGAAACATGCCTCTTAATGAGCTGGTTGGAAAACAATGAAGCATAATATTTTTAGCCATTTAAGAGCTCTAAATCAGAACGAGCATTATAAATCAATCCAAGAGCTGAGGGATAAGAGCAAAGGGTGTAATCTTGTCTATTTATTTGTCAACCATGTGTCAGAGGACCTGATTTATGGCTAATTGAACCTTCAGCCAAAGACTTATGTTTATTGATCTGCTGTGGTGTCTGTCTGTCGTATCCTGAAGGATTGATCAAAAGAAGCTGCAGGGAGCTAAGAAGCTTGTTTTCATGTGTGTTCCCAATGATGGTCATGAGCCATGGATCTATATTTTCACAGGCCGTGCAAACAAATGCAAACACATACAGCATGTTTGTTTTTTGTCTATTTGTTAGCGAGATTACGCAAAAACTACTGGACGGATTTTGCTGAAATTTTCAGCAGATATTGGTAATGGCCCAACTTAAAAATGGTTAGATTTTGGTGGTGGTGCAGTTAACTGCAGTTAGCAGTTTCTGCTCAGTAACTGTCAAACTAATACTGATATCAACATGATTCTGAGTGCTAGGTGTGGATTTTCAGGGTCAAGGTGTCATATTATGATGGTAACATGGAACTATTGCTTATAGATAGCAATATGTGAGCTACATTGATGGAGGTTTGTGCTCTCCAAGTGCTTTCTAATTTATTCAGTGGTGGAGCAAAATGTAATACACACTCATTTAATACAATAAAAAGGGAAAAGCTTAAGGCTGGAAGTCTTGCAGTGTAACACCACAACAATGTTGACTAATCCAGAAACCGAGTATCTGGCACAGGACATTATTTATTAAAGAGCTCGAATTAGACGTTTTTATTTTATTTTTTTTCCACTCAGTGTGTATTTCACATGTATCCTTTGTATGAGAGAGCACAAATCTGCAATACAAGAACTTCTCCCTCAGGTCAGCCAATCAGAACAGACTGAGCCTTAGTGAAAATGGGCCTTAAAGTGACAGAAACTCAAACAGAGTGAGAATAGAGGTGGATCAGGGTTTGCCAGTATGTAAATTTTTTTTTTTTTTTTTTTTTTTAACAAATTTAACACTAGTGATTGTGAACATATTTTAGCAGTCATTCATATCAAACTTATACTTGAGATAAGGAGTTCTTAAAGGTCAGATTTGTCAGATCTCTGAGGTCAGAGGTCACAAACTTACTGAAAGTGAGGTCCTAATAACTCTATAGGTTCTTAATAGGTTTTCATGACATTTCTAGGGAATGTTGGCCATGGCACAAAGAAGAAGTGGTCAGATTTTGGTGATCCAAATCCTGATGCCGATGGAGGAATTTTTCAGGACTTCTTGACATTTTTGCTTATAACTCAGTAAGTTCTTAAACAATTTTCATGATATATTCAGGGAATGCTGGTCATAGCACAATGAAGATGTGATCAGATTTTGGTGGTGATCTGAACCTGGCTGATCATCGAGCAATTTTTTTAAGTTTTTTTTTTTTTTAACACTCAGAGATAGGGCAGTTTTCAACATTTTTGAAAATGACTCTCCCAGCATTGGTGGAATTGATTTGATGAAGTCTTGTGCACTTTTAGTTTTGTATTGTTTAAGTTTTTCCTGTTTCTGGTGAAGAATGAAAGAGAGACTTCTACTGGCCAACAGGCTTTTTGTTTTCTTTGGAAAAAACTTGAGGGACCTCCCTTAAGGTATGTGTCACACCCCTCTTTCTGCTGAAACAGGAATACACAGGGCTTTGTATACAGGTGGGGGTTTAGGTCTAGACAGGGACAAACACCACAATTCAGAAGACAAAAGGACCTGGTATCATGGTGAGAGTCAAGGGATGGGGCAAGGGGAAGTTTAAGAAGTCTAGATGTCACAAATTACAGTATCTATTCCATGAATTTTCAGCACTTAATTTATCAAGGGACTCGAGAGTTTTGCAGCTGCCCCCTAGAGACTTGAGACTTGATTTAGACTTACAAGGAGCCACATGGGTATCATTACAGCAATATGAAGTTAAGACCATCAGACAATTGGACTCGAGTCATAGGGGCTCGGACTCAAGTCAACTCGAGTCGCTAATTTGATGACTTGCAACTCGACTTGGACTTCAGAGGTAAAAACTCAAGAATCGACTCGGACTTGGGAGACAATTACTCCGGACCAGACTCGACTTGAGACAACATGATTCTGAAAAATTGTAGCATATGTTTTTTTTCATTGTACGTTTTTTTTTTTTTTTTTTAACGTGGATATCATTCTAGCTACCTCTAAAAAGATATACACTTTTTAGAGGTATAAAACGTCAGACAGGCAGTTCAAGCCTGCAATTTAAATGTTGCAAAATGTTCCAAATAAACATTTTTTTTGTATCAAACATGCCATTTCTTTAATGGAATGTAGCCTTTCCCATCTACCTAGGCCTAAATGATCAGACATGTAATGTTGTAATGGATAAATGAACAGCTTTATGCTGGTTCAATCCATGCAGACTAGTCTGCATGCTCTTTTTTGACAATACCCTTGGGAAGATAAGGTTTCTCTCTTCAAGATATAAACCTGAGTGTTTTTTGGGTGGGCTGGGGAACAGTGGTGAGGGACTTGGAACAAATGACTTGACACTTGCTTGGGACTCGGATCGGAGGGACTTGGGCAATTGTCTGAAGGCTGTAGGTGCAGAAATTCATCACCACGCATCTTATTCACAAGTCCTATTATCATAATATTTCATTTTCTCATGCTAAATAGCCACACTCAGAAGAATAAGCCTGTAAAATGACATTTTTATCCAACACTCTGTGACCCATTTAAAATTCTGCTCTGGACTCTGCTCATACTGTGCAGTCCACTGAGAGCCTGCAGCGTGTAATTTGTTTCCTTCCCAACCCAAAGGCCTCACAGGAAGAGTGCACGACAAAGGTTCAAACAACACATGCGAGCAGGTCAGCTGCTTCCATGGAAACAGAGCACACTGGCTGTGCTTTTGGCTGTAAAGGTTTCAGGTGCTGACATTTACTTTTTTGGGCTCTGTGTTTTTAGAAAATGGATCAGAGTGATAATGTGTCTGAAACACTCGGCACTGATACGGACTTTCATGACTGTCTAAAACACACACTGTCTAAATTCTGTGAAAATGACCCACTGACAGGCAGGAGAGAAGAATTTAGTTGTCATGTGTTACCCATAAGGAGATCCATTATTTATGATATGTCCCTATATGGTTTAGTTTTTCCCCTGGAGATGCGTACATTTTTTCCTTCTGTGAGATTTTCATGGGCTAACATCTGGACGTCATTTCATGGAGTTTGGTTTTGAAGACGGAACTGTCTGCGCTTTCTGCAAGGATGCAGATGAGGGGGAAAATCCTTACAAGATGAGAGGCATTGTTTTGCAGTGGACTGGGCCCCCCTTTCTCACAAGAGCTCCTGACATTTCTGGATAATTTCAGGACATCCAGGTCCCTGTTTTTCCAAGAACTTTCACGGGGCGGGTCTTTTTTATTGTTGAGGGGGTCGGACTGGGGCACCGAATCAGGAGAGCAGGACATTTAGACAGAAAAAAAAAAAATCTTCTGTAATTTGAATGACAGTCTTAAAATTAAAAATATGTAAAAAAAAATAAAGGCAAAACAGCTTTCCAAATACCAGACACATTAAAAGTCCCATGGTTTGTTGGACTGTTTACAACCTGTCTGGGGTGTCTATGAAAGTATTAACAATGAATAAAAAATGTAAAATGTTGTCTCTGTAGAGGATCAGGTGCATCTCGTTTTCCCCTCCCCTTTTAAAACACTCAGATTTGAGGGTGTGGGGAGGCTACAGGAAGTTATGATGATGAGCTCTGTGCTAAATAGCTGCCGAAACAATGTTGGATTGGAGGGGACATAGATATATATAGAAACACTAGATGTCTTGAGGCGGAGCCACCGACGTTCTCACATGGCGGCCACCTTGGCGCAGGGCACATTTCTGCTGTGCTCTATAGTACTCAATGGAAGGTAAGACACCTGCTCAAACATATTGATGCTTTACTCGCTAAAATCTTGATGGATTTACAAACGGTTTGGTTTATTACAAGCGTTACAAGAAATATTACGTCAATATATTAATATTACGTTTAATACAATTTTATAATCATAAGTATGTAGTATTAAAACTACATCTCTGACGTTTCTGACAAAGTCAACCATTTGAAAATCGGTTTACAATTGAGCATGTAACGCTTATTTCTTAGTACATGCTCCATAGACGTCAGTGTTAAGAGTGAGCAAGCGCACTGAACCAAGATGGCCGCCATGTGAGGACGTTGGTCCCCATTGACCAACAGCATGCGTGAGCCATGTAGTGTTTCTATACATATCAATGGGAGGTGAGGGGAGGCAGGAAGCACACATGTAGGTGGAAGCTGTATAGCTGTGATGTAATAAACCCCAGGAAGTAGAAATCTGATGATTTTAAGGGTCATTTTCTTTAAAGAGGTACAGAGCATTTCTTTGTGAACTGAGTGTCTAGTAAAAGGTGTCACGTTCTTCTGCTGCCCAAGCCCTTTCAAAATGAGGACTCACAGATCCATGAAATCTATAATTAATCTCACAAGTATTTCACAGACTTAAACGTGAATGTTCTGCACTGGTTAATTGTCTTGGGACCAGTGTTAATTTTGACAGCACTTTTTAATTTAGTTTTAGTCTTTTGCCTTAGTTTTAGTCATAAGTTAGTCATCTAAATTGTATTAATTTTAGTCTAGTTTTAGTTGATGAAACATTTTTGTCGATGAAATCCACTGTAAATTTAGTCGACTAAAATATGAAGTGTAAAGGGTAAGGCATTTTTATGTTTCCTTGAATTTCTGAAGTCATGTTTAACACTTGGATAAAATTTAACATCTAATAACCCTTTATTGAATGCGAGTAAAGTTTAAATGTATAAATTAACAGAAACTAATTTAACTTTTGTGAAATCCAAACACCTTTATTTAGGCTACCTGGCAGAGCATCTCAGTTACAATACTAGAATTGACAACAAACAGTGAACCTGCTCTACATGAATATATCAATTCATAAAGAGAGTAGCTCTGACTGGATCGCTCCCCAACTTATCTCACCACCATGAAGCTAAGGCAGTTGTGATTGGATGTCCCTCTTAACTCATCCAACCTTTGTACACAACCAAAGTAGCCGTGATTGGATATATTGACCAAATTAGGTCTGATTGGATTAAGTCTGTCGAACATTTTCTTGTTTTTATCTGTTAACGAAAATTTCAGTTTAGTTTTAGTTTTTGTCCATGTGCATTTGTTTTTGTTAGTTACTATCTATGTAGTTTTCTTCAGGGGAAAAATTGTTGTTGATGAAAACTATGATGAAAATAATTAGTCATCAAAATTAACACTAGTTGGGACCTCACACTCAAACCTAGAAGAGTCTTCAATGTTTGAGCGTGAGGGGCTTGAACTTGCACCTTTAGGTCTGCTCACCTCTCAAATGGAAGTAGACTTATTTTGGAGTCTTGCCTCTCAGGTAAGGCCTGGCACATACACGAAAGTTATGAGGTAGAAGTCCGTCTTTGCAGCAAAAGGTTAAAGTTCAGGGTGAAACCCTGCCCACGAAAAAAAAAAAATCACTAATTTTTTTATTTGACTACTTAAACTAATTTAATTTTTGTAAGTTTTTGAGGAATTATCTTTCACTCTTTTGGCATGACACTTCTTTTTTGCAATGCAGCAATATGACTGAGTTTAAGAACATGAATAATAACTTTTATAACTTTTTTGAGTAGCACTTCTTTGACAAACAGACAGAAACATACAGAAGTCAAACTCAAGAGCTTAAGCACAAAATGAACTACTGTAACTCACAAAGAGCATAATTTCAATCAAAGAACACTTACATAAATACACAAATTGCATAATAGACCAAAGCACAAAGCACCCGAGGAACCAAAGAAGAGAACAATAAACCACTTAAAATTCAGTTTGATTGATCGGCTTCTAGGACCTGAAGTCTAACAGCCTATTGTTCCTAATGGCTGATAATAAGCTGAGTGTTTTCAACCCATAATGGGCCATTCTAAGGATGTAATGTTATTGAAAAAGACCTGAGAGCCCTTTCTCCGTCATCTGACAGAGTATCATTTGCTGTACGAGCACAGAGCCTGCACCATGACCACTTCCTTCCTGTGATGGTTCAGTCCTTCAGTCCTCTAATGTTGTCTGCAGAGCACTTTTGCAGAGAAAACATGTTTATCTGAATCTGAGGTGATGCTGTCTTTCTGGCACTAAGGTGTAAGAGCCTGTCCTTCTTCCGCTGTTAGTTTTCAATGTTCTCCAGAGGGCAAAGTGTCCCAAACTTCATACCAGCTGTTAAAAAAAAAGAAGAATCTGTCCGTAATGGTCTGTTTCTGGTCAAAAGGGGGACAAACAACTGGGAGAAGAATCACTCCCAGACTTTCTCTTCCTATTGTTCAGCCTTGTTTCTTTTGGATTTGGGGTTAAGAGTCTGCTCATTTATAATACAACCTAAGCACAAACAGCTCTCTCTGCCATGTCCTTAAGACAGAGAGGATGTTTAAATGTCAGGAAGTAAGAGCTAAAGAGGATGGTTATTGTGTTTGAGTATGTGGTGGTACATGCCAAACATTTTTATCATTTTTGAGGATTCACTGCTCAAGATAACTTGGCAGATCTCACCTGTTAGTGACATTAGCCAATGCCAATATCCCATCATGTTTTGTTACAACTGGTTGCTCAACAAAACATAACAAAGATCTGTTGGAGCAATGCCATAAAGTCTCCAGCAGGAAGGACATCTTTGTCACACTGATTAACTTAAGAGATCAACAAAATTAAATACACTGTAGCTCCTGCAAACAACACATATTATTACTGAAAAAACAATCATGAATGACCTGCTGCTGTGGACCTGCTAGACTCCAAGTGCTTTATCCTGCATCAACCGTGAAAAGAACCGACATTAACATAAATTAAATGCTGCTATATTAATCAACATCAGTCCTCCCCAATTAATAATCATTATAAATGTGTATGTTAATATTAAAATGATCTCTCATGAACATGAAAAGGCCCTGACCAACACAGGGATCCAACCAGAAACCTTTTTGCAGCGAGGCAAGTGCACTACCTGCTGCAACACCATGCTGCCAAATTAAAGTATATATATTGACAAAAATTCACAGTAAATTGAGAGGCAAAAGGAAAGTGAGCTAAACAAAAGCCAAGATAAAGAAAGGTTATACAAAGACTGTAAAAGTTACAGCAGCAGCTTGTACACAAAGGCATAGTCTCATATTCTATTCTTGTTTTCCAAGGTATTGTTAAAAACAAAAACAAAAAAAACACAAAGAAACCTGCTGCATGACTTTATATTTGAGGTTTGGACTTGCAAGGCACAACTGTGAACACATGTTTTCTTTAACCAGTCTGCCAAACATAGCTGGACAGTATCTTTGTTTTTGAGTCATCTTCCTCTTCAGGACTGAGGTTATATATTTCAGGACTTCCTTTCTATTCCTGAATATTTCCAGGGACATCTGTTTTTCCAGTGAGAGTGGATACACCTGTCAGAGTCCAGCGTCGATCGAAGGAAGTGGTTTCTTTTTTTAAAGGCTGCTGATATAAACAGCAGAACCAAGGGGCATATAAACTGTGAGAGGAGGTGAGTTCCTCTGAGATATTTAAAACTACTGACCGCCTCTCCTTTGGGAATAGTGATCTATTTTTGAAAACCTTTGTCATCAGAGTGTTTTATTTAAGCGGTAAGAGTAAGAAAGCTACTGTTCTGCCTTTTTAAGATTTGCATGAGGATAAATCTAGTCTCACAGTGCCACAGCAGGTGTGTGTGCCTCACAGAGAGAAGGTTGCTGGTTGGATCTCCATGTCAGGGCCTTTCTGTGTGAAGTTGGCATGCTCTCTGCATGCATGTGTGGGCACTTTGCTTCCTCCCACAGACCAAAAACATGCTCATTTGCTTAACTGGTGACTCTACATTGCCCTTGGATATGGATGCAAGCATGAATGATTGTCTCTATATGACCCTGTGATTGGCTGGTGATCAGTTCAGGGTGTACCCTGCCTCTTGCCAAATATCATATGGGATAGGCTTCAGACCCCAGTGACCCTGAAAACGCTAAGCTATTCAGCAAACAGATGGATGGATAAATCAAGTCCTTGACTGGGGAACACACTACCAGGTAATGGGCCTAAGTTTTGGCTTAAATCCTCACTTCTGACCAAAGTCAGCGGAGGACTGATTAACTGATGGTCCTAAAGATTGTTTTACTTCATTATCCTGTGGTGTGAGGTGTGCTAAGAGTCACTTTATCATCTCAGAAGAGGATCAGGGATGCTCAGACTTATAATCATACATATTAAATGTGTTTGGTATCCATGGCAATGAGATTAGAGGCAAAGCATAAAGATGGACGAACATCAGAAATTTAGTGTGAAATATTGTGAGCACCCATATGTGGGCAAAGTTCACATGGGTAGGATGACCATGAAGCACAATGACCTTGAACTTTGACCTACTATGTCGTTAGTTAATCTTGAGCCAGAGTGGACATTTTTGCAAGTGATATCATCTTACCACTGATGTCACTACAATAGCATTGTTAATTGAATTTCCAGTAGCTTTGTGGTCAATCAGCCTTGTTGTAGCTTCGTTATTTTATTTATGAAGTAGTGCACTAACATCCCAACCAGCCAATGTATGCCAAAGCCAATGCTGGAAGCAGCAGCAGAGCACTTTGTCACAGTCTAAAACATTAGAGACTTTAGCGAACTGTGACAGTGTATTTCTCAGTGGAGGCCTCCATCCATGCCGAACAAGACAAACCTGCAAATAGACAAGCCTTCACCCACAAGATTGAAACGTAAGACCTAATAACCTTGACATTTGACCTTAAAAATGTCTTAAGTCCATTCTTGACTAAGAGTGGACATTTACTCAAAGTCTAGAGAAAAATCACAATTTTTATGAATTTGATGCTTAGTTTTGACTTATAACCTCCAAGATATAATCAATTTGTCCTTAAGGGTAGCCAGTTGTTGATGTTTTGGGATATATTGTTCACAAGTAAGGCCTTGGCAGACTGACAGAGACAGACAGACAGACACACAAAGCTATTAAATCTTCTGTGTTTCTGCACCATTTTAGGCACTTTTATAACGCTGTTTTGGGTTCAAACAAGTTGCTTTGTATTTATTTGTACATTGTCAGTTATAGTTTATTGTCCTGTGTGATGTTTATTGTGGACAACCAAGCTCTAATTATCCTTAACCAAAAGAATCTTTTCATCCCAGAGATGGCCATGTGAAGATATCAGCGCTGACTGGTCTAAACAACAACAGCTGTGAGAAGAGTTGAAGGGGCGGTGAGTGTTCGCTGCAGAACAATAACTGAAAGGAGCCAATTGCAGGCCACTGTGGGACTGTCAGTCCAAGGTCAAAGGTCACAGGCTAACCAGAAAAAAGATGGACAAGTGAGGCCCGCTGGATTACATAATGTAAGCATTAATGCCAAAACACATACAGGTCAATACGATACAAGGCAAGGATTTAATTGAGGAGAAGTAGGACGTCCAGGGCAAGGGTTGAGAAAAACATTTCTTGACTGAAAGAACGGCACCAAAGAAGGCTAACAGGAGCTCCCAGAACAGAGTTTGCATGTGCTCCTCATGCGTGCATCCCTCAAGTGGCAACCTCCGCGGATGAGAAATGAAGCCTGTGCAGAAGCGCCAAAAACTGTTGCTCTAACCATATTCCATAAATCTTGTAGACTCTTATGTGTTAGGTGCTAACAGTGCCAAATTTAGCCACGTTCTACTTGATACTGTTTATTAACACTTCATTAGCTTATTTGCTGTTTTATTTGGCCAAACTCAACCTACAATGTACTTTTTTTTAACCTTCCTCAGCAGCTGAATCCGCCTGATTCAATGTCTGTAATAAGCCAGATCCATCTCATCAAGTTCCAACTATAACGATTGTGAGCAGCCCAAAGTGGTACGGCCCGATTAGCATCCTTCAGAGCAGGAAGAGGTGGGATCTACGAGTGAGACGATGACAGGAAATGGCTGCTCATACGGAAATTAGCATAGAAGCTAACAGCTTCAGTAGCAGTTTTATCAGGTCTGGACTGCATCTTTTTTTATTAAATGAGAAACAAATATCACCACTACAAACTTCAAAATATATATTCACTTCACTTCTAATGAGAGTTTGTTTTATGAAGTGGCTCTTGCTCTGTCCTTTTAGACCCTGGCAGTAGCTCCTGCCCACTAAATTCTTAATGATGATAATAATAATAACAATAATAATAATAATAATAATAATAATAATAATAATAATAATATTATGGGGATGGCCTGGAAGGACTTATATTTCAGCCTATGGGTGTGCAGCATGTTTCAACAAGAGAGTGTAAGAATTTAATTTCCCCATGAAGGATAAATAAAGTGTCTTCTTTTTTATCTGATTAGTCTGTAATGAATGTGATTAACGGAACGAACATCCAGTCACCTGCCGGATATGCTTTTGAAAGGTTCTGTCCTTTCTTACACTTACTATGGGCTCTTGCCCAGATGGACCCATACAACATTCAATAGTCCATCTAATATGTCAGGTTACTGCTTTTTGGTTCACTTCTTGTTTGGTCCTTTGTTGCTTTGGGTTGCTTTCACACCCGTGGTGAACCAAACCCTGACTTGCTTGGGGGTGAATTGAAACCCCTGTTAAGAAGTGGATTGGGGTCCAGTTATTAAATTTGCACCAGACTTTGTATGGGTACAACCACACAAGAACATGTGAACTAGAGTTTGGCAGGTGCAGACCGAAATGAAAGGTCTAAAAATGACCCAGGAACGTGCTAAGTTCAGAGCAGGAGTCTCATATGTAAATGTTGTCACACTGACTCTGATAAGGTTAACTTGTTCATCAAAGCCTTTGACGCATTTAAATGTGACTAAAAGCTGAACTTCCTTCCACAACCACGATTAAAAGAACAAACAGTTCAATTATAGACATGCCAAACACTTTATAATACAAACACTCATTAAAAAAATCTGTTTGAAAAGGAAAAAACAATTCTGCTTTTCATGAATGTGGGCATGTTGATGAAGGATGAGGCGGCTGTGGACACCTCTCACTGGATTGTATTTTATGAAAAAGAACATTTCATGAAAGTTTGTGTGTTCATGCTTTTAAATTAGTCATTTTAGTTGCATGTACACTCACTTTGGATTCTACGAGCAGTTTTAAAAATGAGACCCCAGGCCTGTCAACAAAGATTGCTTGTTATGTAATCTCCCTCACACAGGAAGTCACTTGATGTCTTTTGAAGTGGGAAATCCTGTTTAAGAAATATGGGCTTTTAATCAGTGTGTCAGGATGGTTTCCTTTTCTTCTCTGGGTTTCAAATAAATACACAATATGTACAGTACAGCTTTGGCAGAAATAAACCAACACATGAGCAGAGCTGTGTATCAACTGGAGGACATCTAGCCTCTACAACAAAAGTGAGGGAACAAAATATTCTCTGGATTTTCACGCTCATCAACAAAACAAATGAAAACCACTCGTGTAGAAGCTCCACTTGAATCTGGAAAAAATAAATCTTACAAAGGCTCTAACTCTAAAGCTCTAACGTCCATTCACCTCAAATACCAAATGGTTTTTGAATGCATCACTTTAGGAAATAGGAAAATATTGGTCAGTGAGGTTGACACCACTGGAAGGCGAGGATGTTTTCCCAAGATAAGATGGAGGTCATGCAGTTTGCCCTCATTCCAGCTTAAGTTTATGATTCCTGTTTCCTGGCATACATATTCCACAATCTATTTTTGGCAGTCTAGTAGAACATGCATAGTAAGCTGAGCTATTTTTGTTTTATTTTTAATTCATTAGGGGATTATTGATGTGGGGTTGAATAAAGGTACTTGGCCTGAACATCAGCCACAGTGATGGAGATCAGCTCTGCATCTGGACAGAGAGCCGGCACAGAAGCTCCAGAGATGAGGACCACATTCTCTCCGTATAATACCTCAACCAGAAAGGTCATGATGTTGCCCGAGTTTGTTAGACTGTTCAGAGAATTACTCAAATTTATAAACAGATTTAAACAAAATTTTCAGGGAATTAGCCATGGTATGAGGAAGTAGTGATAAGATTTTGGTGGTGATCCAAAACTGATCCCATAAACTTTTTGCCAGATAGGACACTTTTCCCACATTTTTGCTAATCTCTCAAAAAGTTCTCACCATATTTTTACGACGTTATCAAGGAGTGTTGGTCATGGCACAAGGAAGTAGTGATGATTTTGGTATTTATCCATTGGGTGTTAAACAAATTTGGATTGGTGGTGATCCATAAAGGATCTGATCTTAGAATTTTTAAAAGATTTCTTAACAACTCAAACTTGATAACTCAAGAAGTTCGCAACAGGTTTTCAAGACATTTTCAGGGATTTTTTAGTTGTGGCAAAAGGGAGATGTGATACAATTTTGGTGGTGATCTCTGTATATGCATAGAGGGTTTTTAAAATGTCAATATCAATGTCAATGTCAGCTTTATTTATATAGCACATTTAAGACAGCCATTGGCCTACCAAAGTGCTTTATAGTAAAATATACAGAAAAACCAATAAAAATAAATAAATAAAAGCAGTAAAAACAATAAAAACCAATCAAAAACAGGAAAAAAAGATTTGTTAACATTGCTAGATAGAGTTATTAGCAAAAATGTTGGAAAACTGCCCTAAGTTTTCAACAGGTTTTCAATACATTTTCAGGGAATTTTGGTCATGGCGAAAGGAAGAAGCTACATGATTTTGGTGGTGATTCAAAACTGGATATGGATTTACATTCTCATCTTTATCAATTGAGTCTGAAAACCTGCTCTTCAGTTATAAACATCTGTAATCTATTCATAGAAACGCATCAAACCCTCAATCCTCTCTCTGAGTAATTCATTTCCAGAATAGCAGTGAAATGACCTTCTTCCTGTCTGGCTAAATATTCCACAACACAAATCCCCAGCTGTTCCTTCACATTAATGTGTCTGGACATACATTAAAACAATCTGTATGTATCAACACACTGGGTTGTCAGGGTGGGAGTGAACTAAAAATACAGCTCCCCCTTGTGAGGACGGCCCAGAGCAGCTGTGTCTCCCCTGCAAGAACTTTCCACAGGGACAAGGGACCTCGTCATGTCTTCCTATAGGACCAGGATCTAAATAAAGCCCGGAAACTTTATTTAACCCCATCAAAGGCTTTCACTATAAGCAAAGTACTTCCTGGAAATCCTCCTTTGCTATGCAAACAATTTGGTAGAATCAATATTTGGAATAATGAAGCTTTTCTGACCCCTCTGAAGGCAAGTTGTAGTGTGCAAAAGGACTAAGATTTAGGAGAGCAGGGATTTATTATGGTATTGACCTGCTTTTAATCACTCATTTTGTCTATTAAAGAGCTGACCTGGTTAAATGCCTTGAAAAGTGGTATGTTACACTTAAGGGAGTGTTTTTGGAAGTAACTTCAGTGACCAGATGGCCAGATTGGAAAACCAACTTGTCAAGAAAAGCATCAATAGAAAAAAAAAAAAAAGAAAAAAAAATCAGGATTTACACGGGAGAACAGCAGGAACGAACTGACAAAGAAGAGCAGACACAGAGACTTTATACACACTGGGGTAATCAGACACAGGTGAAAGGAATCACAATCAGGGGTTCACACAGAGAGGGAAGGAAACACAAGGAGAGACTTTAAAATAAAACAGGAATGAAAAGAAATGTGAGAAAATGAGGAGGAAGAGGTTTAAATGAGGAATGAAAGTATAGTGTAAACATACTAAATAAAACAGCAATGACTCTAACCTCGCTAAATAAATATTAACAAACTAAATTAGCAACCTGTCATATAAGCAGAAAACGCCTTTATTCACTTTTAAATGGCAGGTCGAAATGACCCTGAGGTGATACTGGTTGTGTAGAGCATCCATGGAAATATTAACAAAGGCAATTTTTCACTTTTATAAAGTTCGAGTCACTTTTAAAGTAATAATGTTAATCAAAAAAAAAACAAAAACCTAAAGTTATTCTGCCAATGTTGAACATTTTTTCAGGTCATTTTTATCACTCTGAAAAAACAGAACAGTTTCTCAACTTTTGAAATCAGGATCCAGAGTGAAAAGTTTTGAAAATGTTTTTGTTTTCTTCTCCGTGTAAACAGGTAATCACGTTGTCAGGGAAAACAGGGACACGTGTATAATACTCTTTCTGATATAGGTTGTGCACCCACCTATAAACAACAACAACAGCAGCTATGGCTGACTAACGAGCAACATGAGTGCTGCTAACTATGCTAGATTTGTTTTTGCTTCTCCAACAAAATGTGGATTTGCTACGTCAATACTCTGACCAATGGAGACGCATTTGTTATATTCGCCAAGGACACTACGAAGTTACATCACCAACTACTGGCCTGGCATGCACACTACCAAGTTTTCAGTCATTCTCGTGGATCCGTACAAATGTGGAGTGCTTTTGAAAATGCAAAGGAAAACCTTTCCGTTTCTGGTGACAACATTGTTGTGTAAACTTGAGCTAAGGCTGCTTTCCCACCCAGCAGTCTGGTTCATTGCACGGCACGCATTTACTAATGTCTCCACTGTTGGATAGGAAGAAAAGGTACCAAACCAACCCTAAAGGGTGGAGCTAAAAGCGTTGCAGTCTGCTGACTGGTCACAAAAATCTTCAATTCTTAAGCAACAGCAGTGAAATGAAAACACATACCCCACCATGTTCAAATAAGCCGTAGATTTCAATCAGTCAGTCAAGTGCTATTTGTATAGCACTTTACATACAGTCATGTTGCACATAGTGCTTTACATAAAACAAAAAGAGATAAAATAAAATAAATAACTAAAAAGCAGAAAATTGAATAAAATGAAAATATAAGATCCCACCCACCCTCATGATCCACACACACTTACTTATGCACAAACACAAAGACATACATACATCAAAAAATACAAAAAAAGATCACTAAAACCAACATCAGTCACAGCAGTGATGCTTGCGGACAGTCCATGATTTAAAACCATATCTAATACATGTCTTTTGATGTGATGTGTGTGGGAGTGGTGACATGTTGTTTAGAATTCATACAGTTAATTACATTTAAAAATTCTGAAGTAAAAGA
Organism: Cetoscarus ocellatus; assembly: GCA_037902135.1. Classification (NCBI taxonomy): domain Eukaryota; kingdom Metazoa; phylum Chordata; class Actinopteri; order Labriformes; family Labridae; genus Cetoscarus; species Cetoscarus ocellatus. The sequence continues at coordinate 284,731 of JBAMNC010000693.1, read as the reverse complement.
GTTTGATTGTCCATATGGATGTTAAAATCCCCTAAAATCATAACGGTGTTGTATTTTGTGTGAATAATTGACAACAGTTCTGAAAATTCTGTGATAAAAGAGGTGCAATATGTTAGAGTGAGTTATTTTAAGATGCGTTCACACCGAACGCGACTTGGGCGACCTGGGCATACACTCTTCGTGTAAAGCCAATGTACAGCCGCGATGGGGCGGGGCCAGCCCTCCCGAGATCCAACGGATGCGATCTGGGCGACTTGGTCGAGGTACCATGTTGCTCGGTCGCTAAAGTTGAAATATTTGAACTTTTCAGGCAACAGCGAGTGTGGCTGTGCTTCGACAGTCAATGTGGGTGTGTGACGACACCCGTGACTGACTGTTTTTATTCCAGATCATGTAACAGCAGTGTTTTTCAATCTTGGGGGCGGGACCCAACATGGGGTCGCCTGGAATTCAAATGGGGTCGCCTGAAATGTCTAGTAATTGATAAAAAAAAAGAAAAATTAGGCATGTGACTTTACAGTTACTGGTGCTTCAGTTCCCTCACTTCAACTTAATACACAAACTTGCAGTCAGTAGGAAAAAACAGCATAACAAACCTCAATGGTTTGTACAGTATAGCAAACGTGATGAAAAACTAATTCTAGAAAAAAAATGTCTCTGGGGTCCCCAAAAATTTGTGATGCCAAAATGGGGTCACCGACCAAAAAAGGGTGGGAACCACTGCGTTACAGTGATAATCCATGTCCATGTGGAAACACTAGTTAGTGAGTCCATTAGTTCTGCCTTATTTAACAGAAGTGGCGGTTCTCTGCGGTCCTGTCCTTCCTCACCTGCATCAGCAGCAGTGTGTTATGGTTGGTAGATGAGTGAAAAGGATACCTTTGGAGTAATGTCAGCTAATACATGCAAATATATATGATCGTGATGAAACTCGAGCATGCCTGACGTCACTGAGTGATGCAGTGGTGACAAAATTAGCTATTAGTGGACAGGTGACGCGATCTCAGTCGCCAAGTTGCATTCGATGTGAACGCACCTTTAGAGTGATTTGTCCTCTGCTGTTGCAGTAAAGAGTGTCCACAAGAAACAGTGCTCCACAGAGTACTGAAGTGCTGGACGTTCTCCATTACTGCTTTCTGTTTGCAATTGCTGCGCAATGTTGCTTGGCTGTGATGTCACACATTGTGTAGCTGACGCGACCCTCTTCTGGCTCACATCCCCTCCCTCAAGTGAAGATACAGCAGCGGAAACACAAACGAGATCAGGGTTTACCGCTCCAAACTGTGCCAAACCAAACCAGACCACTCAGTGGAAATGTGGCATGACAGTCCAGTGACATTATGGGAGGGTCACTATTCCATGAAGAGAGGAGTGTTGTGGGGCTGGACTCTAGTGAGGGTGACAGTGGGGGAAGGGGGGCACCGTTCCTCCACATCAAGGGCACAGGAACATTTCCAACACATGTAGGAAGTTTCCAGAGGCCATCCCCAGTGCAGGCACACCACTCAGGCTCTTAATTCCCAGTAATACCTCCACCAACTCCCATTTCCTCTCAACAGTTGCTGTGAGTTTGTTTAAGAGGCTGGGCTGCCCTCATGGATCTGGTTTCACAGAACAGTGGAGCTGGAGTGTGGGGTAGATGTGGTGAAAGGTGGTGAAAGATGGAAGAGTGTGGGATACTTAAATATTGTGTTAGACACGAGAGCTGAACTTTATGCTGGCATGTTCAGGACAGTATATGTGCGTCTTCAGCCATGGGAGAGCTTGAGCAGAACTTTATGAAACCTTCTGCCACAGGTTCCTCGAAGCCGTTTGATCAAAACATAAAGCTCCAGGTGACGCACATGGTTGACCTCAGTGTGACGCTCTCGGGGTTCTGTGTCAGTCTCTCAGTTTGTCTTAGCCCCACCTCATCCTTCCTGCCCATCCTACCCAGCGCCTTGAGGACACAAAACGCTCTCATCTTCTTCGCCACACCTAGGTTTCAGCGCCAGAGTGTGTTCATCTGTCATCGAGCTCGCTGCTTCAGGACGGTTCATGTTTTCCATTTCAGGCTCACCCAGGTCATTTAGTCTGACCCTGTTCACTTCATAAATCTGTGACTGTTTTTAAGTTTAGTGCCTTTTAAAGACAGCAGCAGGAAGACTGTGGTGGACCCAATTTTTTGTTTTATGCAGATAATCGGTTGGTGTGTGGTGTGCTATGTCTTTGTCTTTGTAGGACACAACACACTGCAAAAACAAGCTGCTGAATTGGTTAAGATTTCCAAAATGTGCCATTGATTATGCAAACCTGCTAAGTCTCCATCAGCAGACATTTTAGCCACATGTACTTTATTCATACAAGCTGATCCACACGCTCTCTGATTGCTGTGCAGTGGCTAATTTAGTCTGGTCTATGCTCGTTTTTTTTCTGTTTGTGAGTCTTCTTTAGGTGACCAGACACATTTGACAGCTTCAGCAAAATTTTTGTCCTGTATTGATGAAATTTTCTGTTACTTTAGTGCAGTGGTGGTTCTAGGGGCGGGGCCACAGGGTCATTGGCCCCATCTGAAATCTAACTGACCTCTTGAAGTGCCCTTGTCCTGCCACTTATCTGTCGTTTTGCTAGAGAATGACAATCAGATTATAGGTGAATGCAATTCCATCACACCTGTCAAGTTTTGGATTTGACCCAACCCAACCAAGCTCCGGTATCCCTTTCATTTTAAGAGAGGTGTACAAGAAATCTAGAATAACCACTTGTCAACCACTTACTAACTACAATTAGGTGATCATAATCTGACAGACCTACCTTTGTTGACATTGAAATGCTGTGAACATTCCTATGTTATAATACAGCCTAAATGAAAAAAACAGGTTATGATGCACATTTATTTTACATATTTCCAGTTCACATACAAGTAACACACTACATATTTACTGTTTATTTAACATTGCTTATCATTAAGTTAAACATTTACATTTTGTTTTCATTACATATTTTCTTTCCGAGATACGTACACAACTTCTTTGTTTTTTGGCAGGAATGCCTTCTCCTTCGTCACATCCATCCATCTCTCTCCTTTGTTTCTCTTGGTTTGTTCCCGCTGTTGGCACTAACCTCAAGACAACTGCCACCCAGGCTACTGCAGGTGGCAGTTCTCGCGAGGCTTTTTCTTCTTCTTTGGTTTTGCGGCGGTTGGCATCCATCACTTTGGTGCATTACCGCCCCATTCTCACAGGGCTAGTGACAGAGTTCAGTTTGGAGAGGCAGAGGAATTATTATTATATTATTAAATGGGTTATTTATGGGAGAATACTAATATGGGAGGATGGCAGGAAAGAGGGGTAAAATCGATAGTTTCCCGGCCAAAACGAGACACTTGACAGCTATGAATTCCATGTCCAACCATTGGTGGCAGTAGTGCGCCAAATAGGCAGGTCCACCATCAATAAAGCTGACAGAAGAAGACTATCAAACATGTTATGAGTACTATTTTATTTCCTTTGAAGATGCTCACATCCTCAAATGTGAAATTGAAAATTAGTATACTTTCTACACTTTTTTAATTAAAATGTATGTTATGTTTTATGTTAATAAATGTGACTGCACGCATGCTGGACAAATACTTGGCCCCTCTGTGAGAAATGATGCCCCTTGATGGCCCCTTACTTAGAAAAATCCTAGACCTGCCACTGCTTTAGTGGCATAAAATGTGTCACTAGTAATTTTTGGCTAAGTTTGTTATAGCCAACAGCAGCACTTCTGCCGTCCACAGAACTGAGGGATATGATGTTGGTCACGTGTCTGCAAATGGTCAATAAAAGAAACGAGAGGTGCACAAGGAGCACGAACCTCCACCAAGGCATTTCTTGGCCAAATTATTTCAGAAAATGTTAAAATCGTGTAGGGTGACAAATCCTTTTGATTTTGATCACCACTTAATCTAATCACTTCTTAGTTGTGCCATGCCCAACATTCCTTGAAAAATGTCATCAAAATCCGTAACGAACTTTTTTGAGTTACCTTGCTCATAGACAGACGAACAGACAGATAGGCAAATGCTGGCAAAAACATGACCACCTTGGAGGTGGTTTAAAATTTCAAATTATTTTGAGAGCATCTCTTTTCCCTGAATCTAAGACATTGCAGCTTCACAGAACAGTTTCTCAAATGTGGTCTATTTACCGTCACTATCAGATCAAGACTGTCTCAAAATCAGCAGAGAGGGTTTGCAGGAAACAGATAGTGACAAACACAATGAAACTTTCTGTAAATCTTATCTAGCCTTTATTTATGACAGAAAATGGCATGAATAGAATCATTGTCCTCTGCATGAGACAAAGTTTAGATGAACTTGGTGTGGCATGGCTGCCAAAAACAGCAGATGTCATGAGAGTGGGATGTTCAACGTGTGAATGTTTTTGGTCACTGACTCTGACACAACAAATGTTCAACAGTGCCATCAGAACAAGAATGTCAACAAGTGCTGAAGAATAAACAACTGAGCCCATCTTTGTCCAACAGACAAACCATTTGACTCGTTCCCATGAGCAGTTAGTCCATCATGTTCACCCAGACAACCTGCTTTGGGAGAGCACTCCAAAAGATTTTACACTGAGGACCTTTTCTGATGTGTTAAAATTGTTTTAATTTTGTTGACTAATTATTTTCGCCATAGTTTTTATCAACGTTTTTTCCCCTGACAAAAACTAGACAGTTACGAATAAAAAACAAGTGCACATGGACAAAAACTAAAACTAAATTAACTGACATTTTTCTCAACAAATAAAAACTAGAGGAAAATGTCTGACAGAGACTTAATCCAATCAGACCTAATTTTGTCATGTAGAAAGTAGGGACAAGTTAGGAATATATCCAATCAAAGCTACTTTGGTTGTGTGGAAAGGTTGGATCAGTTAAGAGGGACATCCAATCACAACTGCCTTAGCTTTGTGGTGTCGGGATAAGTTGGGGAGCGATCCAATCAGAGCTTCTCTCTTTCTGAATATATATATTCATGTAGAGCAGGTTCACTGTTTGTTGACAATTCTGGTATTGTAACTGAGATGCTCTGCCAGGTAGCCTAAATAAAGGTGATTGCATTTCACTCAAAAGTTAAATTTGTTCCTGTTAATTTCTACATTCAGACTTTACTAGCATTCAATAAAGGGTTATTAGATGTTTCATTTATCCAAGTGTAAAACATGACTTCAGAAATTCAAGGTAACATAAAAAATGCCTTACACTTTACACTTCATATTTTAGTCGACTAAATTTACAGTAGATTTCATCGACTAAAATGTTGTGAAATTTCATCAACTAAAACTAGACTAAAAAATAAACCTATTTTGATGACTAAAAATGATAAGAAGGGAACTGAGCCGCAAGGCAAGCTCTCGATTTACCACTCGATCTTCACTCTTATCCTCACATATGGTCACGAGCTTTGGGTAGTGACCGAAAAAACATGATCACGAGTACAAGCAGCCGAAATGAGTTTCCTTCGCAGGGTGTCCGGACTCTCCCTTAGAGACAGGGTCAGAAGCTTGGTCATCCGGGAGGGGCTTGGAGTAGAGCCGCTGCTCCTCTGCGTTGAGAGGAGCCAGATGAAGTGGCTCGGGCATCTGGTTAGGATGCCTCCTGGACGCCTCCCTGGCGAGGTGTTCCGGGAGGAGCTGGACGAAGTAGCTGGGGAGAGGGAAGTCTGGGCTTCCCTGCTCAGGCTGCTGCCCCCGCGACCCGACCACGGATAAGCGGAAGAAGATGGATGGATGGATGACTAAATTATGATTAAAAGTAAGATATTTTAGGCAAATGACTATAAATGAAACTAAATTAAAAAGTGCTTTCAAAATGAATACTGCACCACGGCACACCATAACAAATTCCTCCATCATGGTGTCTTTAACCCATATTTAGACCCTCAGTCCACCTGGTGGCTGCCATCTGTGCAGCAGGTGCTGATCTGAGCAGAGCCTGTGGACAACCTGGTGCGTGTTTCCTCTCAAATCTAACAGCAGAGTAATGAGAGGAGGCAGATGGTTAAACTCCAGATGAGCCCAACTTTAGCCTCAGGTCCTCCGGCAGCTTTTTATTAGCCGTTCTTCTGGCTGTGGATGAAAGACAAATGATCAGGCCTTTGTCTTCTGCTGTTTGTTACACAGTAAATAATTTGCATGAGGAACACAGACAAGCTGAACCATTTGTCTTCTTTAATTTAATTTTTTCAGACTTCATTGTTACCTCCACCAAGGAGGTTATGTTTTCGCCAGGGTCTGTCTGTTTGTTTGTTTGTCTGTTAGCAAGATAACACAAAAACTACTGGACGGATTTTCATGAAAATTTTACAAGAGGTGTGGTTTGGTCCAAGGAAGAACCCATTACATTTTGGTGGTGATCCGCATATTTGTCTGTATGCAAAAAATTCCCAAAATTTGCAAATATTTGCATCCCATCAAAATCTTATCACTTCTTCCTTGTGTCATGACCAACATTCTCTGAAAATGTATTGAAAATGTGTTGAACCTATTTGAAGTATTAGTGAAAATATGGGCAACTGCCTTATCTTGCACTGTTAAGAAATCTTTCTAAAAATGTCAGGATTGTATTCTTTTTGGATCACCAAAATCGTGTCTCTTCTCCCTTGTGCCATGGCCAAAATTCCCTGAAACAATCATGAAAATCTGTTGAACTTCCTGAGTTATTATCAAGAATATGGAAAATACTTAAAAAAAACTTCTTGGTCCATTGTTAGATCACCACCAAAATTGATACAATTCTTTCTTGAGCTAAGACCCATTTTTCCTGAAAATTTCTCTGAAAACTTTTTGAGTTATCCTTTTCACAAACCGATGAACAAAGTAACTGAAAGTAAAAACATTATGTCGTCCTCGGACATAATAAGATATAAGTAATAAGAAAGCAAGATAATAAGTTAATAAGTCAGACCTTTGGAGTGTCAGCTGGAGCCACACATCTCCTGCTCCAAGAATCTGGAGCTGCTTGCGTTTCTTGGCCAAAACAGATGTGGCAAATGACAAACAGTGTTGCCAGATTTTCCTAATGAAATAAGAAACCAGGTTTTATTTAACCTTTATTTAGCCAGGTTTGTCCCGTTGAGCTCAACAGATCTCTTTTCCAAGGGAGACTTGACCAGGTTGATTAAAAGAAGCCCAAAACAAGCAACCTCCAGCTGTTTTTTTTCTAATGCAATATATTACTTCTTTCTTTTTCAAAACAAAATTCTTAGAGTTTAGATTTTTAGATTTATTTATTTATTTTTTACATGGGACAGTATGCATTAATAAACATTGACATGTAAATGCATGGGATTATAGTCAAGTGGCTAATTTCCATCCCCAGTCCCATGTGCAGGTTGGTGTCAACACATAACACAAAACAGACATCCGTAATAGGAATAAAAACATACAGAACATATTAAAAGACATGCAGTCATCTGGACAAAAAACTTCACAAAGTCTAAAAGAAAACGGGCCAGGAGTTGGGGGACCATAGGAATTATATGGACTGAATTCTAACATTTTTTACAATATTCATAAAGCGTGTTTGATTTTCATATGAATTACATTTCAATTTCACAGTGCCATTTTGTCTTATTTGTCTCTTAGTTTACTTATTCAACATCCTTTTGTTCGGAGGTGGAACATCCTTTTCTTTATACAGAAGTGAGGGGAGAGGCTACTGTTATTTATAACTCTTATCACAAAACAATCTGTTTAATCTTGATTTTTGTAACCAAACAGCCATAGTCAGGCTTTCATTTAAGTTTTATGTTGATCCTATACGGCTTTATTATGGAAACAGTAACAGCTACATTAGAAATAAATTTGATTCTGGCTGTAATGATTTCTTTTTCGTGGAAACATCATTTTTGCTGCTCTTTCAACAGTAAAATTTACATTTGTGTTTCGAGTGGGAGAAAATAATTTGTAACTTCTGAATTGAGTTTATATTGGTAGTAGAGTGAGCATCAGATCCCTCCTGTGTTTGGGGACACAACAAGCCCAAATGAGCAACTGCACTTTAGGAACAAGCCCTAAAAAAATCTGCCAATATTTACAAGCAGCTTTTCAAACAAAGAAGCCCAAAGTCGCTTATAATATGCAGACCTGGCAACTTTGATGACAAATAGAGAGCCATATTCACCTTAATCTAGCAGATATGTATGTCCATAGTGGTAGAGTATTAAATAGTTTCTATTCTATCTGTGCCTATCAAAGTAAAAACTTATTTTGTTTTCTCTGTGACAGGATTCCCCTTGGTTGTTCTTTCGGCAGGTTTCCCAGGTCAGTTATTAAATGAATCAGGTCTCTTCTGGGGAGATTTAGCGTCATTCTTCCTTAACTTTCCAAAGAAGCTCATTATTAGGGTGAAATTTATAGAGAAATAAAGAAGAAAACTTCTACCTTTTAAAACACCATTTTTTTAACCACGTTTTTATATGATGACACAAATGAAGTTAAACAAAATCAGCATTCATGTTGAACATCATTTCATACTTTGTCTATGAGTGTTGAGTGGGGGAAGCTGGACGTTCCTGCATCCATCAGACCCTCTCGTGTTAAGCACTTGAAATGGTGGGTGGGCTGAGTTACCTTTTTTTTCCTCTCTTCACAATGCACCAGCGTGAGCGTAAACTCAGTGTTTTTTATTCCAGGGAGTTGACTGTCACTTTAAGCGGGCTCAGAGGTCACGTTAGTCATTGTTATGATGACTCATTCATGCTGCAGAGCTCCAACAAACGGGGAAAGGACTCTGCGTCAGATACTTCACTACAAAACACATCTATTTTTAATGTTGTCTGTAACCCGGGTTTGAGATTCAGAGGGGCTTCAAAACAACTGTTGTTTCATGATTGTAATGGCATCTGTTGTCTTGCATTATTGTGAAATTCATGACGTCTTATTTGGACAGAAGTTCACCAATGTTGAATATTATCAGTATGACATCAGTACGCAGCTCAGTCCTTCAACGACTGATAATCCGTATCAGCAGATAAACTTTCTACTGTTACTGACTGCCTCAGGGTCCACAGGGAGCGTTATTCTCATTGGATGCACTCTTCGCCTCAGTTTCAGGGCGCTTCTTGCTGGCGCTTAATGTTGCCAGGTAACAAGAGTTGATGTCCACATGTCGTCGTAACACCCTTAAGGTCTTTCACAACTGCCCTGCATGCATCATACGCCTTAAATCCCTCAATATCACCTAGAAAACATGAACAGAGTCAAGAACTCATGACACTGAAAGAAGCAGAAGACCAGGAAACATCAGTCAACCATTAGCAAAGTAAGAGTTGCCAATTAACCTAACTACCATGTTTTTTGGTCTGTGGGAGGAAGCCAGAATGCCCAAGGAGAACCCATGCATGCACTGGAAGAACATGAAAACTCCACACAGAAAGGCCCTGACTGACACAGGGTTTGGAACCAGCAACCGTCTTGCTGTGGGGTACATGCACTACCTGCTGCGCCACCATGCCGCCTGACTAGGAAACAGCTCCCTTGTACAGACGAGACAGATCATTTTCACCTCCACCAATATTGTTCACAAAGAAGTCCTGCCCCTTTTAGATTTCAGTTGGTCAGTGAAGGAGAAGTGACAGTGATGAGTGCAACGCTCTCCCAAAAGTTGAACAGTTTTCAGTTGAGAGCTCTGGGAGCATGGCGGCAAAAATCAGCTGATGCTGAGAGCTGTATTTCACCTGATATCTTATATCTGGACTAAGTTATTTTGGATTAAAAACAAGTGCTGCCAGCACAGAATACTGTTGACACTGGCCATTTTATTAGGTACACCTTGCCAGGGTCAGGTTGGACCCCCGTGGACCTTTAAAGCTGCTTTTGAGTGTTTGGTTCATATTGACATGATAGGATCACACAGTTGCTGCAAATTTGTCGGCTGCACATCCATGATGTTTCTCCACATCCCAAAGGTGCTCTTTTGGATTGAGGTTTGGTGACTGTGAAGTCCCCTGGAGTACAGTGAACTCATTGACATGCTCAAGAAACCAGTTTGAGATGATCTGAGCTTTGTACATGGTGTGTTAGCCTTCGAAATGTAGCCATCAGAGGATGGGCACAGTCAGCAACAATCCTCGGGAAGGCTGTGTGGTTTAAACAGTGCTCACTTGGGACTAGGGGCCCAAAGTGGACCAAGAAAACATCCACCACACTATTACGCAAACCTCCAGCCTAAACAGTAGATGCAAGGCTGGATGAATCCATGCTTTTATGTTGGTTACACCAAATTCTGACCCATCAGACCAGGCAGCATTCATCTAATCTTCTGTTGTTTTATGTGAACTGCAGCCTTAGTTTGCTGTTTTTGGTACCTGGTGCAGCCTTCTGCTGCAAGATTACACGTGTTGTGTGTTCAGAAATGGTCTTCCGCACCTTGGTTGTAGCAAACACAGGACATTTTCTTCAGCGTTGCATGTAATACTGGACTTGCACTGAAAGATTTAACTGGTCAGAGTGCAGTGAAATACAAACAGAAAATACACATGTAAAATGTCAAGTAATTTGTGATGACTTCCTTTTGCAGAACGTGTTTAGTCTAGGATCCAAAACCAAACTCAGACCTCTAAAAAAGTGCCATGAAATCATGTGTCACATGAGAGTAAATAAAATGTTGTCCCATGAGAGGCGGACCACTTACGATTAAAGCTGCTCTGGGAGCGAGTTCTTCCTCTTATAGTAAAATCGCTTCAAGTGTAAGATAGATGCTATGATAGCTTGACTGCTGGGTAAACGAATGGGTTCTGTGTAAAGTCACATTTTTGTCATTTGGTTAAATAAACTTTTCTAAACTCGGTGATTGAGTTGCTCTTGGTTTATTGATTTAACATGACTGTGGATTAAAATAGCACTAAAGCAGTGTTTTCACCAAGCAATCCAATCCAGCTCAGCTTGGTACGACATGAAATTACTGGTGTTTTCACAGTCAAATGACCGATTTGTGCCGTCCCACTTTTTGGCACTCCTCTAATGGGGTGACAAGCATGCCAAACAGACCCTAGACGGTGGAGCTAAAAAGTGCTGCAGTCTGTTGATTGGTCACAAAAATCACTAATCCTCATGCAACAGCATGAAAATTGGAAACACATACCTCGCTATGTTCAAATAAGCCGTGAATTTAGAGTGATTTGTCCTCTGCTGTTGCTTTTAAAGTACGTCCACATGATATAATGCTCCACAGAGTACTTGAGTCCTGGAAGTCCTCCATTTTGTTCTTTTTTTAAAATCACGCTCTACCTTAGACTGCATCACTGTCGCACTGTTGCGATGCCATGTATTTACGTAGTTGTCCGACTCACATCCCAGCCCTCTAGTCAAGGTTCAGGTGGCAGTGGAAAAGCAAACAAGATCAGGATTAACTGCTCCAAACGAACTGTTGTTTTGGGTAAAGGCTTCCATGTCATGTCAGACAAAGCTGTGACATATGGCTTTGAGGTAGGGCCGGGAAAAGTACCAAGTTTTTCAAGGTACAATGTTTTTTTTAAAGAAATAAAAGCAAATAAGCTGCTCCAGGGGTCAACCGGGAGTGAGTCTAGACCACCTCTTTCAGTTGAGCTTGGCGTGGTTGTCTGTACTGAAACATGGGTCGATTGCTGTGTTCACGTAAAATTCAATCAAACCGAACCAAATGTGAAACGCCAACTCATATCGGAACAAGTCTTCCAGACAATTTAGGTGCAAATATGACCTTAATAACCTGTTTTTCAATCTGAAGCTTGATTTGTACTTCAGCATGTCACCACCTGACCATGTCTACGTGCCTAAGTGCACAGAGTTTCTGCCATTTGATTGGCTTTTACAAAATAACATCAATTTGCATATAGTGTAATGAAGATAATAATTTTTCAGTTTTTTTCATGTAAAAACACGATGGCATCATGACAAAAAGAACATACCATTTTAACCCTTTCACTGAGAATTAAAATGTTTAAAAAGTCATGAATACTAAATGTGTAAAAAAAGTTTTCAACCATGCAATATGAGTGTTTCTAGTATTAGAATGGGTCCTAAAAGTAAAGTAATATAGTATAATAGAAAAGTATATAGTATAATAGAAAAAGTAGAATAGAAAATCATTAAGTTTATGGACATTTTATCCCACAAAGTTATATATCAGCCAAGCAATTTTGAATAGTGCAGAATCTTAACAAATATTGGCCTATGACACTTAACAAAAGAGTTGGTCAAAGCTTTAATTTAATTTTCTATTTAATGTAAAGTTTATATCTTTTGGAAACAGTTTTTAGCAGTTTAGAAAATTTTGTCAACCTCCTTTTTATGCACAATTTAGACAGTGTATGGTTGCAATTTTTCTATATATATATATATATTTTTTAATGAATTTATAATTTGTATCCCTTTTTGGCTAAAAAAATATTGATTTGATTTGATCTGATGATTGTGTTTTTGGTTTGTGTCACCAGGCCCTACCCAAATAAACAAAAGAACCCCACAAAACCTTATCAGTTGTGAATCCTATTGATTGACTTGCTTTATCGTATTGATCAAGTATGGATAACTATCTGCAAAAACTTCCTGCCACAGGTCTTAACTTTACCCCTGATGAATTTTAAATGACCCTGAAGTGGATTAAAGCCTCTTCATTTCTGAGGTCTTGGAGCAATAATAAACTTTGAATTGTTTTTGCAGTTGGTCCTCAGCTACAAAGCCCGGCAGCACTCCCACACTAAAGTCAACATTAATTCAATATCATTTCCTTAATTGCATTCAATTATGCACTGAGGGAAAACAAGCGAGCGGGATTTCAGTAAACAATCCTTCCTCCGTTTACAGAAAGTTCTTATCAGGGGATGTGCAGCAGATTAAACAACATATGTTTTGTTTGGGAAGAGGAAAGGACGAGCGATTCACTAAACTGGGCTCATCATAAACATCCCAAACAACAGTTTTGAAACAGTTTTTCAGCTCTGATATTTAACATGTTTTCCTGCTTATCCACATTGTTTGTGACTGTGTATTTTTGGTTATTTTCATCTTCATGTTATTCAGTGACAGCAAGGATTTACGCCTGCAGCCCTGCCTCATGTGTCAGATTGGGGTCAGGAGGCTGTAAGACAAATTAGATGGGGTCACCAGTCAATTAACTAGATATGAAAGAAGAAGACAAAACATTTCAGCAGACTGTAATTTATGCTGATTTTCCTGGCATTTCTTAGCTAGATAAGAAATTCAATTTCATTATCAACCTGGCTCTTTGGCTGGTGAATTCAAAGATCTTCCAGCCACTAACTTTAACCAGCAGCATAATGTGATGATATTTAACCAAGCCTTCTAGTATCCTGTCCCATGTGGTGTCCCCCAAGGCTCCACCCTGGTGCCAATTCTTTTTCCTTCATATCTGGTGGCACTTGGCTTGAATTTTTAAAAAACATGGTGTTTCATACCATCTGAATGCAGATGATATGCTAACCTACCTGCCTTTTGAAGAGATGATTTCAGCTGTTCTACTGCCTGTGCACATTTACTCCACAGAGGGTTGTTCCCTCTCCCTCTCTGCTGTTGAATCTTGCTCTGAACAATTCATAAATTTACCCCGAGCTTCCACAGTAAGGGTGCTCTCACATCTAACATGTCTGGTCAGTCCCAATGAGTTCTGACATAAATCCATTTTTTTGGCCCACCTCTAACTGATATTTTATTAAAGATGTCAATACCAAAAGTCTGCTTACAAAAGTTTCAATACTGGGTGTTGATACCCCCATCCATATTGTGGTAGCAAACCCAGTGCAGAGCAAAGACTGTAGAATGGATGCAGAGTTGTTAACAACATGACACCAAACACTGCTGAACTGATCAGTGACCACAAAGTAGTCTGGTTGATCAACCCGAGCAGACTGGGCCCACACTGGGAAGAAGCAGGAGCTTTAACAGAGCGTCTCAGAGTGAGAATACAACTGGATCAGGGGTACTCAGTATATGAAACTAGAAGGTGTTGTGAACATACTTTTGTAGTTATAAGGGATTTAAATCACCAGCACAATACAATACTAATTTTTCTGGACAACGCTATGACATTTGCTGATTTGCTGCCACAATATGATATTGATTCATTATGATTTAGAAGCCTGCAATCAATATTGTATGATACTACATAAAAATTACATTAATGATATCTATATTAAAAAAGTAGTTTGGAGTATTTTACTAGTTGAAAAAAAAATCTACTTTAATTAGAAAACAGATCAATCATCTTTCAAATGGAAAAAATATATAATTTGACTGTTCATTGTTTTATAATTGCAGTTTGAACATAAATGCTTTTTAAAACATATTTAAGAATCAGTGACCTTGATATAGCACTTTTGTCTTATAACTATTATTTTTTGTGTTTAAAGATGATCACCTCTTATCTTGACACCATATTCTCATCACCAAATTTTGCTGAGGCATCAGCAATTCTTTTTAGCTCTGGAACACACAGAAGCCTCAACTGAGAAGAACATCCTTGTCTGTACTGATTCAATTTCTTGTCTTCAGGCATTAGACAACCTCAACACTGATCATCCAATGATCGTCAAGATACTCTCACTGTTATTTTCGCTTGAAAGAGTGGAGTATGATGTCCATCTCTGTTGGGTGCCTGGTCATGTGGGCATTTCTGGAAATGAAAAAGCAGACTCAGCAGCGAAAAGAGTTCTCAGACAAGAAGTAACACCATGTCCTATTCCCCACTCTGATCTTAGGCCTATCATCCACAAATATGCTTTTGCCAAATGGCAAGCTGAATGGAGTGACTGCCCAAACAACAAACTGTATGAAATTTCACCTTTGATAAACGGTCCAAGATCAACATGGCTGAAAAACCGCAAGGACCAAGTGATCTTTAGTAGATGTCGGATTGGTCATTCAAGGCTGACTCACTTGTTTTACTAAAAGAAGAGCCTCCTCCTGAATCTATAGGTTGTCAATGTCCTGACGATAAAACGCATGCTTTTAGATTGTGCATATATTATCCTTCTGAGAAAGAGGTTTTACAGAGTAACTGGTCTACAAGATCTCTTTGACAGAGTCAAAGCAAAAGTCATTTTGGAGTTTTTGAAAGCGGATAGACTTTATATACTTTTATAAGTTGTTATTCTTAATCTAAAAATGCCTGGCTAATTTGCTCTTGCCATGAAGATGGCCTTAGTTGCTGACATGGTGTTTAACCTCTATCCATCCATCCATTCATCTGCAACCATTTAAATCCAGATTCCATCTTTTATTTTTAAGCGAAATCTTCGCATTTCTTTTGATGATATATATGTAAGCTTTTCCTTCAGTTAAAGGTAAAACTAGAAAAGCACTGCGAGAACACAGACCCCTGCCACATGGCTCAGTTGTGCTGATCTACCAGGCTATTGTTAGCCATTGTGTTAGCTGAACTCCTCCTCTGGCATTGCAAGGGAAGCTGGGAAATGTAGTGACATAGGCTTGAAAAACGTTGACGTCAGTTTGCAAATAAACTGCAATTCCCATAATGATGTAAAGGAATGGGATTTACGTCAATGTTTTTTTGTGACGTCAGTCTGGATCGGATCAGCACCAAAATGTATTGGCTCCTTCCTTGGACCAAACCACACTTCTGGTAAAATTTTCAAGTAAATCCATCCAGTAGTTTTGGCCATAATCTTGCTAACAGACAAACAGACAGACCCTTGCAAAAACATAACCTTCTAAGCGGAGGTAAAAAACACATATTTATAGTTTTGTTGTCAGTCTCTGATTAGTAAGTGACAACCACTGCCTGGTGTCTGTCTCTGCACCCTCTGGCTGACCGCAGTAAAAGCTCTATTAGGATTCACACTCCTATCCACCTCTTAATGGCATGACTCACATGAATAATTGATGTTCACGACAACCTGTGTGGAACAAACTGATCTTGCCATTACCAATCAGCTCATAATTGAATAAAGAGCCGTCTCCTCTGGTTATGATGATCATCTCTGCGGTGTGTGTTGATTGTTTGTTTGTTTAAAGTCCCTGAGGTGCTCAGAGCTGCTCAGCGGGGAGTCATAAATATCAAACAACTGCGTCTCCATTTGTCAAAATATATCTGATTAAAAGGAATCTGATGGAGTGAGGAGGCGCCGTCTGATGTTTTGTTGTTTTGTCCACTAATGTAACAAGGTCAGATGGCTGAAGAGGATTATAAACGATAATGAGTTAACAAGTGAATGAGGTTTCCATGGTGACAAAGCTTTAACACAGCCATCTTACTACACTCCCTCATTAACACATGATGATCTGTGCTCTTAAATTTCAGTGTAAAGCAACATGAAACACTAAATAGTTCATTTCTTATATGGGGACTTCAGCTGCTTATAGCTCTAAAACTGATCATAACCTTTATAAACTTCATCTTAAAGCATGTATTGCTCATTATATTAAGGCACAAATATAGCCAAACAGATGTCTTGTACAATGTATTTCAATAAGAATGTGTAATTAGCGTTATTTTTGGTTTTGAGAACATTTCAGAGACAATGAAGACACATTCTGCTTGTGTTACAACAGCGTGGCTTCAGAGTAAAAGAGTGCAGGTACTATACTGACCTGCCTTCAGTCCAGACCTTCCTCCCATTGAAAATGTGTGGGGCATTATGAGGTGCAGAATGACAACAGACACCCAGACTGATGAAGAACTGTCACTGTACATCAAGCAAGAATGACAGAATTCCACCTACAAAAATTCAACAATTAGTGTCCTCAGTTCCCAAACACTTACCGAGTGTTGCTAAAAGGAGAGGTGATGTAACACAGTGGTAAACATGCCCCTGTCTCAGCTTTTTTGGAAAAGTGTTGCGGGAATCAAAGTCAAAATGAGTGAATATTTGCAAAAAAACAAAGTTTATCAGTTTGAACAGTAAATCTCATGTCCTTGCAGTGTAATTAATTGAATATTATTCAAAAAGGATCTACAAATCATTGAATACTGTAACTATGTAAAGGGTGTTAAAACTGGATGTTTTACTTCTTCTAATGTGTTTTTTCCCATCCAATCACCACCCAGCAACACCCTGCTCTGCGTTACATTAGGGTGGAGAAAAATAACTGTCGTATGACAACAAGCAAAGCGGGTGCAGACACTTGAAGGCAATGGTTTCTCACAATGGCAGGAAGACTCTTGAGTGCTTGTGGCCTTCTCGGCGGCGTGCAGCCCGGACGGACATTTCCTCGTGCGATAGCCGGGCCGGGCTTGTTAGCAGACGTCCTGGACGATAGGCTCCACAAACAAGACATGTCCTCCTCTTTTACTTACGAATGAGGAATGGTGTAAATGTTGAGCATTCCAGTGTGAGGTGCTGAATGACAGATGTTGCACGAGAAGCCTTGTTTTGTCTTCATGAGGAAAGGCCGGCACGTTGTTACAGAGCAAACATTTCGCCATACTCGAGCTCTGCACAACCTTTGTATCCATCAGACTATGTTGTTCATTTTCACACTAATGAGGTCCAGGCTGCAGAACGTTGTATCGTCCTCATTCATCTTCATTCTTTACAAACTGCACGTCTGAAAGGAAACTGAGCTGTATACAAATGACGAATAGTTGGTATTCATTTGATCCTCCTCTTTTTTCAATCAAATGCAGCCTCCATATGAATACAGGCTCTGAGTGGGTAGATCATCTGTGGTGGAAATGGTCGTGTGACTCATGTCTACCTACAGCAGAATAAAGAAAAACCAAGCAGTGTGTGGGTAACACAGTGTTTGAGTGAACTCCCAAGTGTCATGAAGGCAAACAGAGCAGGCCGAGCAGCTCTCTCTGTATTCATGGAAAAGCTCCATTTGGTTCTGCTGAGGCTCAGAGGGGTTATGAGGCAGCATGTCATTAAGCTCAAAACAAAATGCTGAACCTTATTCTACAGTGTTTCAGTCATGAAAAATCATTTGTTGATTTAAAAGTCCCATGTCCTGCAAAATGAAATCTTCTTTGTGTCTAATGTTGTTAGTAGGGACGTAGAGATAAAACGTTACAACATTCTGCTCCCTGTTTTGTTCTAGCTGTATCTGTCATTGCTTATGGTATTTTACTGACTTTATGTCTGTAACTTTGATTTTATGTTATTTCTTTTATGTTTAGGTCTACGGATGGAAATCAGCATTTAGCAATGTGTTGAATCAGGCATATTAACATTAGTCTTGTATGGGCTCCCATGACATTGTATGTTCATAAATATGCACTCTCCTGTCAAAAGAAATGAAAAAATTAAAACAGAACATGCCACCTTTTTTGTTTGAACATTAGCTGTTGTGAACATACTCTAGGAGTCTCCAGAAATGAATATTTGAATCTGAACTGACACACCAGATGGATGGTTGAATATTTTTCTCTATCCATCCAGGGAACAGCCCATAGAAAGTGTTTGGGAATGGTCAGAACCTTTCAAAGCATATCTGGCAGGTGACTGGACAATCGTTCCATCAATCACAGTCATTATGGGCCAATCAGATGATGTAGTAGGCAGGGACTTCAGTTATAAAATACAAGATGTGAGCCAATTCATAGAACAAACTCTCACTAAAACATGTCGAAACGGGAGAAAAAAATAAATGCCTTTAGCGTTGTTTGTTTATCATTTAATAAATAAATGCGTTCCAGATTTGATAAAAGTGTTACTGAAGCTGTTAGCATCAATGCTAATCTCTGTATGAGCAGTTACCTCCTGCTGTCATCTCACTCATAGCTCTCACCTCTTCCTGCTCTAAAGGATGACATACATTTTTGAAAAAGGAGGCCCACTCTTTCAAACTTTGAAACCCACTGTCTAAGAATATTAAGAACATTTTGAGAAAATTTCATAAAGACTTGGAGAGTGTTGATTGTTTTGGGTCAAGTGCAATGAAAAAAAGCAGGACATGGTGATGCTACAACTTAACAGAGAAACAATCTTTTAGGCTTTTCAGACCTTTATTGAAAGTAGAGAGAGAGAGACAGTGGATAGGCTTATGAAAGGAGGAGAGTAGGGGAAGATACTCTGAAAACTGGCCACAGGCTGGATTCAAACCATGTTTATAGGTTGCGCCTGGCTGCTAACCACTCCACCAAACCAGCACCCCAGAAAAACAACAATCAAAGTGCATGTGGCCTGTTGTGATTCAGGCTTACTTTTTCTCTTTTATTGCAGCAAAGGTGAACAGAACACGTTTTTTGCAAACTGACTTTTGCCTACCCCAAAAAAGGAGCTGGAGTCTTGCAGCTCTCATCAGTATAGGAACTAGTTTCCGATGCTGCTGGTGTCAGGTGAAGTGTTGATCTCTTCCAGGTTCCAGGCGACGGATTTAGAAAGGAGTTAAATCACTAAACCTCTGGTGTCAAGTCCAAGGGCAGAGGAAGTATGACCATTACAGCCCACCATGCAGAGGGCTTGTTTGTTGACTTGGACACGAACACACAAAACTGCAGAATATGCAGTTCACATGGACTTAGTGAAGCTTTGCACCAAATACTTCAGAGCAGAGATGTTGAATTGCACTTGCACTGCAGTTTGCATCACGAGCATGATTTATGGCACACACACACACACACACACACACACACACACGGACAGCTACATTGAACCAAACAAGAGAGGAGCATGCTGGTGCACACACATGCACTGCTGCACACTTGGCTCTTGTAACACACCCGCTAAAAGCTCTTTCACAGTTTATCCCTCCATTCTCACTTTCTGCAGCGTTTGTGCCGCTGCTACGATCCACCTGTCATCACACTCTCCACATCAGCTGACACGCAGCTTTCTGGCTGATGTGCTTTAGCTGCTTCCTGGAAGCTCTTCAAGCTGAATATAGAGCCACAGACATGGCACACTTTTACAGGCTGACTACTGAACGCAGCTGCTGCCACTTTGCTCAGACAAAGAGGTGCTGGGCATGTTGATATGCACCCCCTTATTTGAACATAGTCGTGATATGTGTTTTTTTAAAACCTGAATTCAAAATTCAGATCATATTTTACGTTGACTTCAGTGTTAGCAGAGTGACGATTGCGTTCATATTGACACATGCATGCAGATTGGATAGTGGTAAGCCATACATGCATTAATATATTTCTGCTAAAAAATAAAATGTCCAAGAAAATACAAAAAACTCCCGAAATTACTCTGTTACAAACCCCTGTTCCGATGAAGCTGGGACACGGTGTACAACTGAATACACTACAAAGACGAGACATTTAATGTTCAAAATGATAAACTTCATTGTTTTTTGCAAGTATTCACTCATATTGAATTTGATGCCTGCAACACATTCCAAAAAGTCTGGGACAGAGGCATGTTTACCATTGTGTTACATCACCTTTCCCTTTAACAACACTCAACAAGTGTTTTGGAACTGAGGACCCTAATTGCTGAATTTTTGTAGGTGGAGTTTTCAGCCATTTTTTCAATGGGAGGCAGGTACTGGACTGAAGGCAGGTCAGTAAAGTACCTGCACTCTTTTACTCTGAAGCCACGTTTTTGTAACACAAGCAGAATGTGTCTTCATTGTCTCTAAAATAAGCAAAGACATCCCTGAAACAGATGTCTCTTGTATGGCAGACTATATTCTTCCAGAACCTGTAGCTTTCAGCATTAACACCTCATACCATCACAGATGCTGATTTTTGACCTATGCTCTGATAACAGTCTGGATGGTCCTTTTCCTCTTTAGCCCAGAGGACACCACGTCCATGATGTCCAAAAACAGTCTGAAATGTGGACTCAGACCACAGCAGACTTTTCCACTTTGCCTCAGTCCATCTCAGATGAGCTCGGGTCCAGAGAAGCCAGCCGTGTTTCTGGGCGTTGTTGATATTTGGCTTTGTCTTTGCATGGTAGAGTTGGTGATACTTTACAGAGTGATCTTGATTTTTAATGCAGCGCCACCAAAGGGAACAAAGGTCATGGGCATTCAATGTTGTTTTTGCTTTGCATGCTTTTTTTTTTTAACAAGCATTCCTCAACTGTCTCAGTCTTTAGTTGCTCCTGTCCCAGACTTCTTGTAATTTGTTGCAGGCATCAAATTCCAAATGAGTGAATATTTGCAAATAAAAACTGTTTGGACATTTAATATCTTGTTTTTGTGTTGTATTAATTTGAATATAAGTTGAAAAGGATTTGCAAATCATCGTTTTGTTTTTATTTACATTCAACATAACATAACATCCAAAAATAGACGAAACCGGTTTGAATTGTTTTGCTCAATAACTAAAGCATTGGTATTTGTATAAAAAAATACTTTAATTTAACATATTTGCGAATATTGTACTATCAGGCCCTCTGGTTGGGATGATAAAGTTAATGTGTCCTTCTTGGTGACAAATGCTGCCCATCCCAAAGTTAAGTAATAAGTTCCTTGAGAATACAACACTCAGCAGGATCTATTATGGATGGAAGAACAAACAAAGTTACCTTAAGTACCCACATGTTTCTGGTTTCACTCACACTGTGTCATGTATTTGGTTTTCGTCACTTGACACTTAAACCCAAACAGATTCAGATGCATTAGAGCGTCTAATGCACGAGTATCATCTATGCCACAGCGTCTAAAATCCTCTGAATAATAAGATCCCTTACCTATTCCATCTCAGACTCACGCTCTCAGTGAACAAATCCTCGGTTCAAATTACTCCTCACTAAGAGGGCTTCTCTCTGTGACACATTCTCCCCTTTCCTCACTGGTTCCCCTCCAGCTGCAGGGTCACGTTAGCTGACACTGAGCTCCTGCCTTCACCCGATACAAGCAGAGTATTCCCTCTGTGCCCCAAAACCTGAGAGGTCAGTCTTCAAATCAAACACCAACATTATTTTCCAGCTAAAGATATCACGGATGGCCTGACTACATGAATTGCATCTCTTTAAATATCCTCCTTAAACAAACATCCTCCCTCCCTCTGGGTGTTTCCCAAGCTATGGTGGGAAGTTGCAGTCAGAGAAAGAGAAGCTGCAGAAGCTCTCCCTCATATCTGCACCTGTCCACACTGCGACCCTGAGGAGGACCCCTGCTGAGAAGCTGCAGAGTATAACGATGAGTTTGAGAGTGCTGATAGATAGACACAGAGACCGGGGACAAAGAGGGAGTGCTGGGAAAAGGTCAGTCAGAGTCGAACTCAATTTCCTGGACCGTGTTGTTGCCGAAGTAATAACCTTCCTAGGATTGCCTCTACTTTGCTGGTCAAACCACCGGCGATGAAAGACCTTTGTTCACTGCTGGGGTTAAAGTTTTGTATTTTGCAACAAGAGCGTCATGAAAATTTGTCACAAAAATTTACAAGTTATGTCTATTAAATAAAGAGACTGTGCTTATGAGGATAAACCACGAGATTAGGTTAGGTATTCATACACAACTGCTGTAAGTGCCCATTAGCAGACACGTGACCAACATGACGTCACTCATTTCTGCTTTTGTCAATAAACTATAATGCATTTAAGTCAAAATATCAGTAATATGGAGCAAATATGTCTGTCAGACAGTGTTAATTTTGACAGCACTTTTTAATTTAGTTTTAGTCTTTTGCCTAAAATATCTTTTAGTTTTAGTCATAATTTAGTCATCTAAATTGTTTTGATTTTAGTCTAGTTTAAGTTGATGAAATTTCACAACATTTTATTCAACGAAATCTACTGTAAATTTAGTCGACTAAAATATGAAGTGTAAAGTGTAAGACATTTTTTATGTTTCCTTGAATTTCTGAAGTCATGTTTTACACTTGGATAAAATGATTGGATCGCTCCCCAACTTATCCCACCACCATGAAGCTAAGGCAGTAGTGATTGGATTTCCCTCTTAACTCATCCAACCTTTCCACACAACCAAAGTAGCTGTGATTGGATATATTCCTAACTTGTTCCTACTTTCAACATGTCGAAATCAGGTCTGATTGGATTAAGTCTCTGTCAAACATTTTTATCTAGTTTTTTTTTGTTGACAAAAATATCAGTTAATTTAGTTTAAGTTTTTGTCCATGTGCACTTGTTTTTATTAGTTACTGTCTAGTTTTCGTCAGGGGAAATAAGGTTGCTGACGAAAACTATGGCGAAAATAATTAGTCAACAAAATGAACACTGCTGTCAAATGAGTCTGGTCACCTTGAGAAGACTCACAAACAGACACACCAACGTAAACCGGACTGAAACAGCTGCTGCAGTCAGACAGCTTGTGGATAGGTGGTTTACAGGGAGGCTCAAAAGAGGAAAAACAACCACTGCGAAGAGAGATAACTTGGTGATATGTCCAGGGATTATGACCACGGTTTGTTTTGGTTACATGAGAACACTTGTATGATCACAGAGTACATACAGCAACGTCTGCTGATGGAGACTTAGCAGGTTTGAATGATAAACAGCAGAAAACTCAATGGGAACTGGGGGCATGAAGACATCCAGGTTACCTGTTGATGCAGATGTGTTAAGTTTGGGCTTTTATTGTCAAAATCAGTGAAATATTAGTTTGACTTAGTAAAAACACTTCAGGATACTTCAGGATGTTTCAGGATCAGAGGACAGCAGCGGCTGATGTGTGTAAACCTTCACTCTGTGGCAGATCCTTCATCATGCAGATCCTCCTTGCTAGAATGAATATTTATAGTTGTACAGACCCAAATCAACATTTTTAAAACTCAAAAGACAAACCAGAAGAGCTGAATGGAAGTTTATCTTCAGAGTAAGTATTCGGCTTACACTGATTGATAAAGACACAGCCATGTATAAACTGATAAGCTTAGCGTTAGCCCACAAAGTGTGTCTGTTGCATATAATAATTTAAGCTTCATAAAATGACTCACAGATATACCAAAACTGACATTTAAAGCTTTTAGAATGTTCCACTACACAGCAGTAGATAATTATTGTTTAATATGTGTATTAAAGTTCAACACATTTTTATTTATTTAGCATAAACCTGCATTAAGTTACATACTGGAGGCATTGTTTAAGTGATTTCTTAAGTTCATGGCCAGCTACTTGTTTTGCGCAAGGCATTAACCTGAAATCTTTAGTGAAATTGAACAGAGGGAGCTGAATCTTAAAGGGCCCGTTAAAAAGTAATTACACTTTTTACCCTTAGGTCTCAAAATGGCCCCTTTTACAAAAGTGTAATAAAAATATGATATGCAGATCATTATTTTTCACCTTCACTACTTCAGATCTTTTCAACAACTTCAGACAGAACCACAGATATGAAGTTTTTTCTACTGTTATTTCTAAATTTTTCTATACATGTCTTTATACCTTTTTGTCATAGGAACCCATGAGCTTTCTTGATCAAGAAAATAACTCTAACATAAAAATTCCAGGTCATGATTCCTTGACTCAGATTTTTTTACCCTCAGCTCACATCCTTTAAAAGTTCACTGGACTGACCTGTTGATTCTCATTTCAGAGATTCTCCAGAAAGGAAACAGTCTCGTCCAGAGTATTTCCACTGAAACTGTCTCTTTCCCTTCATTTACACAATAACTGTTATCCATACAAAACAGGGTAAATGTTTTCACTGAGCCACAGACCTCCCTTCATCCCGTTTCCTCTGCTGTCATGAAGGGGTGCCGGATAGGGGTGATTAGATAACAACAAACACACACACACATTGGCGCCTTCTTATCCTGTGTAGAGTGGTCCAGTGAAAGGCTGAGTCTGCGTTGTTGTGTTGGCACAAAAACAGACATTTTTATGGCACTGTGAATCAGAAGGTAACAACTTTTTCTTTTTCTCTCCAGCAACAGATTGTGCTTTAGCATCGAGCTCTCAGAATGTCTTGTTCACAACGTGCTGGCAAAAAAGTCATCTCCCAGCCTGTCCAGAGCAAATAAAACAGTCTTTCGAAATCAAATGTTCTGTTTTGTGCTGGTTTGGCGGATTGGTAAACTACCATCCGTGCTTCTGCCGGCCTTTTTCATCTGTCAACAAAGGCAGGACATAACCAAAAAACAAAATGTTCAGTCCTGCTTTCTCATTTCAGTTATGAAGTTAATTTAAAGCCTAGTGTGTCCATCCCAAAGTGGAAGTTTTTATTACTCTGATGCTTTGGTTTTGTAACTAGATCATCTCCCATGGCTGCAAAGAAAATAGTTTGAGGGCTGGAGGAAATGTTCTGACCTGTCTGACTCTCATCTGATTCAATAATGAGAGGCTCTCTCCTTGTGCTGTTGTTTGCATCAAACTCCGAAGCTTCATGACACCGTTTGAAGAGAGGCTCGCACTACAGGTTTTTTGGACCAACTTTAGGCTTGGACCCTCATTTCTGACCAAAGTCAGCGAAGGCCCGATTGGTCCTACAGATAATGTTACGTGATTATCCTGTGGTGTAAGGTATGTGGCAGCAATGAAGCTAAAGCAGGGTACACACATAAAAATTATCAGGCTGTTTTTGTCATAACTTTCCCCCTTTACCAACCAAGGATGGCAAACACCAGATTATCTTATGTTTTATAAGATTATTCTTTAAAATTATCCTGTGGTCTGAAGTGTGTTAAGAGTGAATTTCTCTGAATAATCAGCTCCGAAACAGGTGTGGGCCAACAATTGTAAATATTAAACTTGTTCAATATCTACAACCAAAAATCTTTGTGTGTGGGGAAAACCAACGACTCCTGAGTCATGACTCCATGAATTGTGATGTAAATGTAGCCAATCAAGAAGCAAGCTGACTGAGGAACAAGGAAGCAGCTGTAAATAAAAACATGCATGGCCGACCTAAGACATAAAGTTCAGTGGACCTCAGGAATGGATGAACAGCTCACGTGTTCACGCTGTCTCCAGGATTTTTTCCACAGTTTTTTCTTTTATTTAGTTCGCAATTTTTCCATCAAAAATAGTCCCAAGACCACCATCATTTATTCTTCTCGTATGTCCTCTCCCATGTTGCGTGTTGTGTTTTCCGGTAGTTGCCATAGACATATACATTTATGGTTGTTGGTATGCTTTTTTCTTCTTCAATTTTGTTCGATCACGTTTGATCACGCTAGATTTCTGGCTTGGAGGACTGGACTCTAGATCGGTGGTGGGAAAGAATTGTTGTGTGTGTTGTGTGTTGTGTTGAGATTATTGGAGCACACCACACACAGTACGATCAAAAGTGTTCAATGATTGATTTTTTTTATCTTCATGTGTGGAGTCTTGAACAGACAAAAAAATCTCTTCAAATTTAGAAAATCCTTTTGTGTTTACCCTGCTTAACACACCACAAAATGTGCCACCAAGGATGTCACAAGAAGCTAACCACTAGCTGCGTTTAGATTAGCTATTCCTTCTGATGTTGTCTGCCATATTTGTTTTTGTTGGAAGTCACATTTGATGATGGAAGATAACAAGCTACGAGAGTTGGTGTTCTATGTCTTTTACCTTTTTAGGACACAACACACTGCAAAACAAATAGTTGCATTGCTGAAGATTTTAAAAATCTTTGGGTGCATGAGGTGGCAGTGTTGTCAAGTAGGGCTTGGGCTGGGGACTAAAGTGGGGCTGGTTCAAGACCTGAACAAAAACCATACTTGGATGTTAGTTTTGGTAGTGGGGGAAATTCAAGCTGACTTCCTGGGGCACTGCCGCTGATTACAGCGGTTGGTAATGCAGCTGAAAGGAGTTTGTGTCCCTCCGGAGCCTCAGGTTGTAGGGTTTGCACCCTTGCACCCTTAAACTTCATCGCATGTAAACACCTACAAAAGAAGTAGGGTTAACATTGCTGGTGGCAAGTCGTCAGGAATGATGAATGGCGAAGGTCCGTCTCGGCATGTGCTCCCAAACCTGATCTGACTACACCAGGTCCTTCTCGTGATTGTTTTGATTTGGCTGAACATTTTTGACAGTTAAGCCAGTGAAAAAATGTCATTTTTACATTTAAAAATCCACTGAAATTCTTTTTCTGTTGCTTTAAACCTTGTTAGCGATCTTTTCCCCTCTCGGAGTGAAACAAAAGCCTCTCGACTTCAGTCAGACAGAACAAATGAAAGAACAATGTCCTGCCCCCTGTGTTGCACTTTGCACACTGTACAAATGTATCACTGCTTTTGAGGCTAAATGCAGGCGACAGCACCCTACAGCGCCCTCTCCTCTCTGTTTTAAAAACCAGCCATGTGTTTAGCCTTACTTTTTCAGGTCACGTAGGAGGCAGACGGGAAACAGAGCCGCTGGATTGTCTGTTTCCTCACAGCGTTTTCAAACCACTGAGTGAAATCTGTTGTATTTTTAAAACTTTCACCAAGGTGCCATGTTGTGACTTGGATAAGCTGTCCATTCTTGACAGCAGATATAGGGGTCATAAGAAATTCCACGTCAGCCCGGGCTGTTGGAAGCAGTGGAGCGGCAGTAAATGGCTGCTACAGGGAGTTATAATTGGACTGAATGGAAGAGGGGGCTGTGGCGGTGGGTAACGTGTTGTTAGCGTGTGTAAAGCGCACATGGGGAGCTGTGAATGAACTTTTGAACTCATTGGAGAGCAGCTGCTGAAATGAGATGAATGCAAACAAGTGAGGGATATTAGATGCCACTTTAAGAGTGGAGGTCTTTGTCTTTCACCAAATACTGGAATGAAAGAAAATAACAATAGACCATCAGCATGTGTTTGTGGATGTGCACTAAAGCTGAAGGTTGTGGAGCCTGAGGAAGGAATGTGTTGTAAATACTTGTTATGACAGAAAGTCCTGTGAGTGCATAATGTATCAGACCTGCATCTACGTAGATCATAAACTCATGAATAATATCACAGCTCTAAATATTCTATAAGGGCTTCATTCACCATAAGTCCACATCAATTATGCATTTTTGTAGAGTTTGATTTACTGCAGGCACAGTAATAATGATGTGGTATTCATGTTAAAACCTCACTCTGTAGTATGAGTGACATTTGAATGTATTTAATGTGGCATTTTTGATGTAGCATACTGAAAGAAAAGGAAGTTCAATGCAAGGCAATGTTTGTCTTGTATAGAAATTCATGAAAAGTGATCTCATGATGTGTCATTGAATGGGCATAATTGTGAATATCTTTTTGTGAATGGCCCTGACGGTCAACTATAGAAATGTTTCATGATAAATCATTTCACCAGAAAATTAAAAACACCTGAATGAAAAATCTTCTTAAAATATTCAAAAACCTCTGGCGCAAACATATTATTTGTATCATATATATTATTTAAATTATATTTTCTGAAAATTTTGTGCAATCTTGGAAAAGAAATTGAAAAATAAGTAAATTATTTAATATTTAATATCCTATTATATTTAATATGTAATAGGATTTTTTTTTTTTAACCCAGGTTATTTCACCACCATAGGGAACATTTTACCTCATACAAAAATGTCTCTCTATGTAAAAACTAAATAAAACAAACAAAATATTTCACCTTTATCAGAAAAAGTTGTCTTCTGCAAAAGTAAAGATAATGGAAAAATACCCTGTGTAAGGATTATGCCACAACTTCCCTAAATTAATCGCATTTGTAATTATCAAAATCAAACCAGACAAAAGTTTCTGCTATGATGAAGTTTTTTTTTTTTTTTTTAACACAAATTAAATATATAATGATAAAATATAATTATTTTGCTATCCATTACTTTTCTTGTTTACTGTTTTATAAAAAAAAGGTAAAAATGTATCGCACATTATTATTTATTAATTAAGAAGAAGAAGAAGAAGAAGCTTTATTTATATAGCACTTTTCATACATCAGAAAATGCAACCCAAAGTGCTTAACAAAATAAAACGGAATGAAATAACAAAAACATACAACAATATATAGACCCCCCCCACCCCCACCCATACACACACATACGCCCAGACTCGCACACACGCTCACACTCACACATACAGTAAATAGACTAGTAACATGGCCTGGCACTGAGGTGAGGAGAAGCCACCTATGGGTGGCCATCCACACTGAGAGGTACCAAAGTCCACAGCCACAGGGAGCGCCGCCAGGAAGACGTCCCTGTGGGCAGACCAGACACAACTCACAGTGTGGAGGGCCCCCATTAGGAAACACTGGAGCTAAAAACAAGAAGATTAAGACAGTGGAATAAAAACAGGCAATAATGATAAAATGTCTAGAAATGTGAGGGTTTAGGAAATTTTTAAAAGTAATAAAATGCACAAGATTTAAAATATGTAAGAATTAAAGTAAATAAAATAAAGTAAAAAAATAGTAATAATAATAATAATAATAATGAAAAATTAAAGATTAAAGACATAAGAATAGTAAAATATGAGAAATAAGAGAATAAAAGAAATCAGTTAAAAGCCAAATTAAAAAGGTGAGTCTTTAGCTTCCTTTTAAAAATATCTACAGTCTCTGCGGCCCTGAGGTTTTCTGGGAGGCTGTTCCACAGATGAGGGCCATAATGGCTGAATGCAGCCTCACCGTGGGTTTTTGTTTTAACTCGTGGTATGACTAAAAGGCCAGTGCCAGAGGACCTCAGGGTCCGCGAGGGTTGATATGATAAAAGCAGTTCAGATAGATAAGATGGTCCAAGACCATTAAGACATTTATAAACTACTAAAAGAACCTTAAAATCGATCCTGAAGCGGACAGGGAGCCAATGCAGCGATTTTAAAACTGGTGTAATGTGCTCCCGCCCTCTGGTCCTTGTCAGCACACGTGCGGCTGAGTTTTGTAATATCTGTAGATTATTAATACTCTTTTTGGGAAGACCAGAGAGCAGGGCATTCCAGTAATCTAAACGACAGGAAATATTCTAAACGACTCTGGCTATATTCTTAAGATGGTAAAAACCTATCTTTGTAATATTTTTTATGTGTGGAACAAAAGTAAGCTCGGAGTCAAAAATAACGCCCAGGTTCTTAACATATTGTGAGGGTTTAAAATCTTGTATTTTTGGTAAAAGTTTCTCTCTCTGGCCTTCAGGACCAATGACTAAAACCTCTGTTTTGTCCTGGTTGAGCTGTAGGAAATTATCTGCCATCCATGACTTGATATCTAAAATACAGTTAAAAAGGGCATCAATAGGCCCTGTGTCATCAGGAGACACGGCAATGTACAGCTGTGTATCATCAGCATAACTATGGAAGCTGATACCGTGCCTCCTGATGACATCCCCCAAGGGAAGCATGTAGAGATTAAAAAGAATTGGACCTAAAATTGACCCTTGAGGCACCCCACACCTAATTTCATGAGTTCTGGAGGAACATGTATCCATACTTACAAAGAAACATCGATCTGTGAGATAAGAATGAAACCAGTTAAGAACAGTACCAGAAAGGCCCACCAGGTTTCTCAGTCTATTCAATAAAATGTGGTGATCTACTGTATCAAAAGCAGCACTTAGATCCAGTAGTACCAAGACTGTAAGTTTTTGTGAGTCGGCGTTACACCTGAAGTCATTTAAAATCTTTAAAAGAGCTGTCTCGGTACTGTGGTTCATTCTAAAACCAGATTGATATTTCTCTAAAATATTGTTTGTATTTAAAAAATGGTTTAATTGGTTAAAAACCAGTTTTTCTAAAATCTTACTTAAAAATGGTAAGTTGGATACAGGTCGGTAGTTATTAAAGTTGTTGAGGTCTAAATTGCTCTTCTTCAGAAGGGGCCTCACCACCGCCGTTTTAAAGGAGGCGGGGAAAACGCCTGTCTGAAGAGAGCAATTCACTATGTTTAAAATCTGTTCCTCAAAGAATCCATAAAACGACTTTAAAAGTGATGTGGGAATTGGATCTAAAAGGCAGGTTGTGGGCTTTACTTGGGAGAAAACTCGACCAAGTGTCTTTGCATCAACCAGGGCAAAACTCCCCAGTGTTTCCTCGGATAAAAGCGACTGTCCAGATGTGTTAATAATTACATTTTGATGTGTTAAAAGACTGGACCTAATGTCATCGATTTTACTTCCGATTTTACTTAATTAAGATATTAAAATAAAGTTATTTACTTATATTCCTAAACAGAAATAGTTTTAGTGGTGAAATGTTCTGCTTGATAAATTTCTTAGAAGCTCAGTAAGCAACTCAAATTTTTGGGAATAAAAAGGTGAATTCTGTTTAAAATTCCTCATTCATGTTTAAAATGTTTGGCTTATGAAAATAACATTTTTACTCTCATTTGTGATGCTTTGAAAGTATTTTAATTTTTTTCGTGGAAAAATTGCACCTTATTTTCTACATATCTAAAAAGCAATATCATTTTTAAAACCCAGTCTGATCAATAACTTTATTTTAATGTGTTGTTAACTGGTTTGGTGTTGAAATTGCTGGCAAAATTGATGATGTTTTATTTTTCCAATGTTATTCTACATTTTCTCTACCTTGTATTTTGAAACTTTATATTCTTATGTCAAAGATTTTCTCAGTTTCAAACTTTTTAATGTTCTTCATGTTATAAATACTCTGTTTATTCTTTGTTACTTAATACTGCTTGTTGAATGTGTTAGGAAATTTTTCAGGAATAACTAAAAATAGTTACCATTTTAAATAAATGAGGACCTCAATGATGATTAAAATATGGGGAAACATCTAAACTGAGGAGGTGAACTGAAATGTGAACTCTCTTGTTAATATATTATTTAGAGTAGGCAGAAGCTATAAAGGTAAAGTCCATGTTTCTCTTTTATGAGAGTCTCTGTAGACTTCTCAGAAAGTGTTAATTACAAAGGACCTGAAGAACATTCTTAGAAATCTTGTTTGTTCCACTTGACAGATACTGCGGGGCCTCATTTCCAATAAAACAGATGTTCTTCATTATGACGCCCCACCACACTTACAAAGTGTCTAAGTCAGCTACACTCAACACTTACAATGTGTTCTCTACCTTAATTCTTCCTCCACATTGTCCTGTATTTAATTTGACCCAGAAGCTGTTTATAATTTAAGAAGACACTCCTAATGTGAAGTATCAATGTAGAGAAGTGGACAAACCTTTAAAAATTAATAAATAAATAAATCTAAAGTCATGGTGGTGCTCTTTACTGCACATGACTCTGAAGATAAGGACAAAAATAAAAATACTGGAGCTGTCATCCGTTGCTGTGCTAAACTGTATTAGTATTCAGATACACACAAGATAGCAACATTGTCTAATTCAGTCCAAAAATAAAAAAGAGACATTGTACGTAAATATATCATATATATATGTTTTTACACATCCAGAGAATAAAACACAACCAGATACATTCAAACAGCAGTGTGGAGCCAATGTGTCAAGACTATCAAAGTATATTACAGTACGATGAGAACAAAACTACAGAAATCATCCACAATGCCTTGTCATGGTCTTCAAAAACAGTTCACCAAAGTAACTTCACAAATCCCTTTGGAGAATCACATTAAAACATTTCACACATAAATACACAAGTTTAATGATCATACATGGGCCTGTCTGCGGCTTGTGCTGAAAGAACCTT
Organism: Cetoscarus ocellatus; assembly: GCA_037902135.1. Lineage (NCBI taxonomy): Eukaryota > Metazoa > Chordata > Actinopteri > Labriformes > Labridae > Cetoscarus > Cetoscarus ocellatus. The sequence continues at coordinate 252,390 of JBAMNC010000693.1, read as the reverse complement.
AGCTTCATTACTGATCATGATGATGCATCAACACATACTGAATTATGGTGACGATATAACAACGTTTTATGTATAAGTTACCCAAAGCAACATGCTGATGTAACAGACAAAAATGTGAAGATGAATTGAAGAAACTTTCGGTGTGTTTGCACCAAGCAGTCTGGTTTGATTTGGTTTAGTTTGACGCACTTAACTTTGGTATTGTTGCATTTACAAAGTCAACTAACCCTTGCCCGTGCTAAACCCAGGGTGGCACGACCCAATCAGAGTTCTTTAGAGTAAGAAGAGGCAGGAACTACGAGCAAGATGAAGGAAGAAAGAGGAAGAGATTAGTATAGACGCTTACAGCTTCAGTAGCAGATTTATCAGATCTGGACCACATTTCATTATTAAATAAAAAACAAACATCAACACTGGATGCATTTCTCAATATAAAGTATAGTTTCGCCCCACTTCTGACATGTTTTGACGAGAGTTTGCTCAGTGAAGTGGACCATGTTTTGTAATCACCGCAGCAGCAGTGCCTGCCTACTACATTATCTGATTGGCCCGTGATGGAACGATCCTCCAATCACCTGCCACATATGCTTTTGAAAAGTTCTGTCCATTCACTTTTTATGGGCTGTTGCCCAGATGCAAAGCCATCCATAAGAGGTGATAAAGGGTAAAGCTTTCTAGGGCCAAAAGTCATGAATGGGGCCCCTCAAAGAGTTATCAAAGAAATGGCCCATCCTGAATTCATGCAATATTCACCCCTTTATAAAACCTAATCAATTACCATTAATCAACGAAGAAACACATGTATACATCTTTATTGCAACCTGCTTGAAGATGTAAGCCTCCTCTTTTTAATGGTATGAGTCTCAGCTTTTGTTGTTTTCTGTTTTATTGTTGTTGGAGGGCAACAACGATAAAACTCAGAATAATGAGTCCAAAAATGCACAAGTGAGCTAGCATTTAGCACTTCTTAGTTTCCAACCGCGAAAGAAAATGGGATTTAGAGCACTGGTATGGGATTAATGTCTGAAATAAGATTCGTGGTGAACACAGACTTAATTGCTAATAAATCTTAAACCATTTTGTGTATGTAAAAGGACGGTTGCTAACTAACTGCTAACAAGGACTACAAAAATGAAAAGTGCAATGCTAAGTTCTATGTTGGCCTACAAAAATATGTCATCCCTGCACCACCATATTGCACAATTTATTCATGTCATAGGGCAAGCAGTTTAGCCTATTTAACCATTCATAAATTCTGTAAAAACTAATAAACCTGGTACACCAAAGACTTAGAGTGAAGAAATATTTGGTACACAATGAAGATGCTAACTGGCTTGGCGCCCTCATTTAATCCCTTCAAGCAATGAAGACTCAAAAACCTCAGGTCAGTAATGACTAAATGTAAAGACATGCTTCAGCAGTCATGTCTGTGGGTAGCCCAAGATGGACGAGTGAAATATATTCTATGTTGTATCTACTGAATGTCCATCTGGTGTGTCAGGCTAGTCTGTTTTGGGATTCTTTTTTATGTTTAAGGAGCAAAAATAAGTTTTGCCTTCGATAACTCTTTGCTGTTTGAGTAAAATGTGCCTCACAAAGGAGTACAAAACCAAACTAAACCAAAAACCGTGGCTCAAAAAACCAATGTACGTACCGAACCATGGGCTAAGTGTACTGTTGCATCCCTTGTGTTTACATGTTTCTGATGCTCTGTATTGGTGATATGACATTAATAATGAACATGGGCAAAATAAAAGGTGACAGAAGTGACAAACATATGCAGACAAATACAGTAGCTCATTACAAGCCCTCATTGGCAACCTAAGCACATTTTCCGCCCTGACTTCACCATCATTAGAGACCACAGATGCCCCACACACTGTCACATTACATGGCTGCTTCATGATAAAACCTTCAGATTATAATATACTCATAAATACTGTATATATAAATCATGCACACATACGCACGAGTTCAACTTGCACTCTTTTCACAAACTCTAGATTTATAAAAAAAAATATTTACATCAGCTGATAGAGACTCATGTTCCCAGCATTATGAACTGTGTAAAAACTCAAACTTAAGAAAAAGGAAATGACAGTTTCAGGTGAGGCAGGCGCAAAACAGATATGTAGCTTTAATGACTTCTAAACAGATGTAGAAAACAGCCTGCTTTTGTTAAATGCTTTACTATGTTGCTTTTTTTCTGATATTTATGATCGTTAATTTTCTAATTTACTGAATTAGAACAGTGCATATTAATCGACAAATCAACACTAAGCATCAATGTAAATATGCCGGCGTTAGCACAGTTGCTAAGGCAGGTAAATACCATAGTGATGTGTCCAGACTGACATTAGCACTAAACAAAGATGCTGCTCCAGCTTGTCTTTGTCACAGCCATTAACACATATATATATATATATATATATATATATATATATATACATATATATAAAATAAAAGTAGCCGCCACACTATCCCTAATTTGTGAACGGTTTAAAATCTTGAATTTCTAATTTTTTCAGCTTCACAGTAGCACAGAATTTTAGCAGCTGTGCTTCACAGCGAGACGGTTGCTTGTTCAACCCCCCATGATGGTCAGGGCCTTTCTGCATGGGTTCTCTCTGGGCGTTCTGGTCTTAGGTTAAGTGTTGATTCTGGATGGTCCTCTAAGTCAGTAAGCAGGTAATTGGTTTAATTTGCTATGCAGGGGAACACCGCGTCCTCACTGAACACAACCTTAATGAGAAACAGCTTCAGGCCCTGTCCACACAGAGATAAAAACATTTTTGTTTTTAAAACATTCTCTGCACAGATGCCATAGTTTCAGTAAAAGTGTCCGTCCCTGAAAATTACTGAAAACCCTGTAGTACATATACCAGGCTTGTAAGTGGCGCTGTAACACTGCTGCAGACAGACACCAAAACCAGAGAAGAAGACATGGAGCGTGTGCATACATCATGAAACGTCAACAAACATTGTGTCTGCTGTTTATATGTCCTCTTGTTGCTCACGGTGGTGGAAGAGAAGCTGAAGATTTTGCTGTTAAAGCCAAAACAAGCTCAGCAGCTTCTGTAGCACTATTGCAACATGGTATTCTGCCATTGTTTCTGTTGTTGTCAGGGTTTTCCCACGCTGTTTTAGTGAGAGGCTTCTGAAACTATCCATATCCATTATACACATGGACCCATTTTCAAAAATGTGCATATTCTGGCACCGGTGTGGATGGAACGCCTATGTGATCAAAAACTTGTGCAGATACGCCTGAATTCATCTCTGTGTGGACGACCCTCGGGATTAGCTTAGTTACACTATACCCTATTGAAGTGTCACATCTGCCCTGTCTCTTAAAGACTGCACCCGCTGCATTGAAACAGGAAGATCCACAAAGTAGTAGTAGTAGCTCGTAGTTCTTGCACTGTCGGCCTGTTTCTATTTCCTTTCATGTTGATGTGGCCTTACACGGCAATAGGAAGATTGACAAAGTGTAGAAGATGGGCAGCCGGGGCATCTGTAGCGTGGTCTGATAGTGCGCTCTGCCAGCAATCAGAAAGTTTCAGGTTCGAGCCCAGCTCTGGCTGTCACATGGTGATGTGTCCTTGGGCAAGACACTTAACCCCATGTTACTCCCATTACTGCATCAGTGGAGTGAACATGGGTATGAAAGGGCGTGGATTTGTTAGCTAATACTGATAGGCCTTCAGACTGCACAACTCCTCACTAGGGGGGAGGAGGAGTAACAGGAAGAAAGAGGACGGGAAGGAGCAGTAGCCAGCCTGTAGCCATATTTTTATTTTCTATTTGTATTTCTATTTCTTTATATTTTTGTTTATATCCATCTTTTTTTATATATCTTTTATCTGTTATGCTAAACTGCTACTGGGATCCTAATTTCCCTGAGGGAGTTTTCCAAAGAGATTAATAAAGTTCTATCTAATCTAGATAACTGTCATAAAAACTTTAAAACTATCAGTAAGTGAATTGGTGTGAATGACTGTGAATGAGTAGATGTGACCTGAGGTGCAAAGCTGCTTTAAGTAGTCCAAGAGACTAGAAAAGTGTTATATAAGTTCAAGTTCATTTACATCTTCAAGTCAGTGTTATAATTCAAAATACTGCTAGACTCGCCCTTAAGAGATACTACCTGCTCACCGTCTATGCTTACATACCAGCATTAGAGGGGATTGCACAGGCCCATTAGTCTGACCTGTAGCCAGTCAGTGGCCCGGTGGCTCTGGCTTGACACAGTTTAGTTTGTAAGTGTGTGCAGTGACTCATTTTTTATGTCTAGTTCCCTTTCCCCTTTTAACTGTTTCACAATGGGCCCCCAGCTAGTTAAAAAATACAGTTACAAACATCTTTCAATGATTTTTTTTGAGTATTAAATCACGTCTCCTTTTGTTGATTCAACAGTACAGTGCTAATGTCCATCTGAACTCATATTATTTATTGGTTTTACCTGGTTTGGATAAGGAAAGCAAGGCTTAAGACAGGAGTAAATGTGCTGCACATATGAACTAAACCAAGTCTTCGACACCTGTTACATTCAATGTGATGAGTAGTTAAAGGAGTATTTGACTTCACTATGGCTGGTGTCAGCATGGATCACTTTAAAACTGACAAATAATCTCCTAATATGAAGCTCATGATGATTCTGTCAACCATCTACATTACAAAGAAGTACATGGAAGGTAATATGATGCTGGCATTAAGTCCTATCAGTAATAATGAACTACCTCTAAAAATGTAGCATGTCAGCTTTAATAAATACTGTATGGTATTCATCTCCTTATATATTTAATAAACAATATGTTCAGATAAATTATTTGAAAGATATAACTCTAGTATGTTAGATGAGCTATCTCTAATGTTACCCAGTCTTTAAAATAGCAAATGAGTTGGTTTGGCACTAATCATGAAAAAAAAGAATTTACAGTGTAACCAAAGGCTTTCTGTGCACAACGTGATGCCAAAAAGGTCGATCAAGCAGTTGATAATAGTCCTTAAAGGTCAGTTTTGTCAGGCAGATATACGGTGGTTTACCAACTCCCCTCAGTCCATGTGAAGCAGTTCAGTTGTAGACTAAACAGCGCATGAGTAGTTGGATCAAGCTCACTGTACAGTACAGTCATGTTCCATATGTGACAGGGAGGTGAGAGCTTCCTTAAAGGGGGGCCCCAAAGTGGGTAAAAACCCTTTTTGCTGCTGCTTACGTTTCATCCATAGTCCCAAACATGCTGCAGTTTTTATGGGGCGATGGTTGGGGGTGTTGCTGTCAGGCGAAGGGGCTGTCTGACTTTAACATGGGGGTGTCTGAGTCGAAGCAGCCCTTCCCGTTCATGTGTTCTGAGTGTCCGTCGATGCTGTAGCAGCCCTGCACCTCTGTGATGGAGGATGCCGTGTAGGAGGCTGAGCGCAGGGCATCCGAGTGGTTCCCCATGCTGCTGCCAAACTGCATGTTGTACTGGTTCCAGTGTCTCCTCACCACGGCTTGTACCTGAGCGGAGAAAATATGTCAGTGGGACGGCTCATGAATGTTTAAATATGGACATCAGGTCCACATCAGTGCAGCCTGTATAAAACAAAACATCTGAGGTGGTTTTCACACCTACAGCTCTGTTGCTTTGTTCAGATTCAGTGGGGGAAAAAAACCAAACACAAATTTGCACATTTATGAATCCACACCTTTCACTAAATTTCACTCCAAAGCAAACTTCCAGAGGATATAAGAGGAGCCAAAAATGTACACATCTCCATAAACATTGGACATTGATTTTATTGTTTTTTTGTTCTTTTACTTCAGCTGCTTTAGTGTGCAATAGTCTCCAAATCCTTCTTGACATCCTACCGACTTTCATTACAATTACAATGAAATACAACTAGGAAAACTGATGTCTGCTGAGTGTTTATTTGCTCAGTAGTGAAAAAATTCATGGTACTATCATTATTATTTTTTAATTTTTTTGTCATTCACTTTTCTGCCTTCCTGTAATCAAATATGTTTTAGTCTCATCCAAAGTATTCCACTATGCACCTCATTTTTGGAAAATAGTGCATGTTTTTAAGTTGTTTTTTTTTTTTTAATTTTAGAAAAATCAGCAGGTCTTGTGACAAAAAGAGCATAACAATAGAAAAACAACAAAAGGAATGGATGTCTATGGTTAGATCTGAAGTTGTTGACATAATTTGATGCGATTAAAAAAAAAAAAAAAAAAAATATATATATATATATATATATATATATATATATATATATATATATATATATATATATATATATATATACATATGTATCACATTTTTATCACACTTTAATAAGTGGGACCATTTTTGGACCTAAGGGTAAAAACTGTAACTTCATTCTTAACGGCCTTCAAGAGTTAAATTTGTTTGATTGATAAATATTTCTACTCCACTGACATATTTTATTATTTTATTTTATTATTTTCTAAAGTAAAACTGATTTCAGATTTACAAAAGAGGACAAGGGCCACTAAAAACTTATTGGATGTTATGATTTTTTTCCAAGTCTGAGAATAATGTCAGAATTCTTAGACTAGAGTAAGATTTTTTTTTTTTACTTTTAACAGACTTGAAAAATAAACCTTATTTTTTCTTTTCATTGGCTCTGGCCCCCCTCTGTACCAATTAGTTATGTGAGTATTTTTCAATAAAGAAATGACAACAAGCTCCACCAAATGTGATCCCTTTTAATGCATAAAAAGGTAAAAAAAAAACTGCTTCTGTAAGGCACTCACATCAGGGGGAAAGCAGCCTCTTATATATGCAGACCCATGTCCATAATTTATACTAATCAGTGCACAGTCAATGGCTGTAAATAATCTTTAGTCCCCAGCAAAGCCCTGGAGGAGTGAGCCTGTCATTACATCCTGCTAACTCAACACTGCAGCCCCGTGGGTCGTGCAGTCAGAGGACGAGTTAATCCCTGATCACAAAGGGAAATGAGGAGGAGAATTTGTGTGTATAAAGGTTGAAAAACAAATTCCAGCAAGAGCACGGTGCAAACATACCTCTCCATTGAAGAAGCAGAAGATGGTGGCCACCAGGAGACCCTAAAATAAGAATGGAGAAATGTTACTTACACCTTGAGTCATCAAAACTCAGAAACTTTAACCTTAACTAAAAGCATTTCAGAATCCTATTGGGCCTCTTGCTCAAGAAGTTCCCCCCGCTCTGCCCATGCTGGGACAAACGGGGCGATCAGATAACCCCTCACCAACATCCAGCTGACTCCAGCCGCCTCACGGCTCAGATAATTCATGCCTTCCTTCCTGCTGTTCTGCCCTGCTCTACAACACAAACAAAATCCCCAGCTAATGGGAGTTCTTGGCTTTTTCTGAAAGCTGAGAAAATAGAGCTGCTTATGCAACAGTTCCTCTCAGAATAATAAATATTTGACATTGCAGCAGAGGGCCACACACATGCATGGTGATGCAGTTTCACAACAAAAGAAATACTTGTTACAAGGACAAAAGGGCTACACATTTAGCACAGAGGGACGCCGCAGCATTTAACACACTGTAAACTAAAATACCGTTCTTAAAATAAACGGCAGGCATGTATTTAAGAGCATGACACAATGTCCAGCTGTTTGTCTAGAATTTTTGTATTAGAATTTAGACATCAAGCATAAATCAATGAATATAAACAGTATTGAGCGTACCTATAAAGTCAACAAGTCATGTGCAGAATAGAGAATGAAAATGAGTATGGGGAGAATCTATCCCATATTTTTACTAAATATGAAGAAACATGAGCAGATAAATCCCTCAATCCAACTTAATGAATCACATTTTTACCTCCGCCGAGGAGGTTATGCTTTTGGTCCTGTATGTTTGTTTGTTTGACTATTGTCTGTTGGTTGGCAAAATTACGCAAAAACTACTGGATGGATTTTGCTGAAATTATCGGGAGATGTTGGTAATGGCCCAACTTAAAAATGATTAGATTTTGGTGGTGATCCAGATATTTGTTTGGATGCACAAAAATTCTCAAAGTTTTAAAAAAAATCCCTCAAGTTAACATTGGGCCGAATTTTAAAAAAATCATATCTCTGCCATTACTTAATGGATTCGCTTCAAAATTTACAGGATAATATATATAATATATCTCTATCAGGAAGGTAAATTTCATCTGGATCTGATCCAGACTGACGTCACAAAAAACATAGAATTTTCTAATGGGAAATCCCATTCATTTCTCCTTGGCTGCTGCGAGGGTTCCCCCCCTTTACTTCATTATGGGAATTGTAGTTATTTCAAACTGACGTTAATGTTTTTCAAGCCTATGCGACTTCATTTCCCAGCATCCCTTGAAATGCCGGTGTAGCTTCCCACATGCAGAGACATGAGTGGAGACTCGGCTGTCCATTTGGTGCGCCTGTTGATCCATAACTGTATCTTTTACAGGGGTTGTGGAAAAGCACAAACCTCCACCGAGGCATTTCCAGCACCGACAGGAAAGTTGTTGACAAAAATGTGGAAAACTGTTCAATTTCACATTATGATGATTAGATTATGATCACCACCAAAATATAAACACTTATGCCACGTGCCATGACCAACATTCCCTGAAAATCCAATCAAAACTTAGAGAACATTTAAGATAGGGCAAATAGAGTCAAAAATACCTTGTTGGAGGTTTGAGCTCTCGGAGCACTTGTTAATTCATGTAGTACTCACGTGGTAACATCCCTAAATTCAGATTTATAGTTGTTAGATTGAACACACTGTTGTGTTGTTTAAATAGCTTTCCAACCAAGAATGAGCAACGCCCCTTGTTCTGTACCTGTCATGATCACCAACCTGTCTGTTAAGTATCTTTCGTTTCCATTTTATGTCTTGTGTTTCCTGTTTTATTTTGAAGTCACTAACCCTTATATCTGTTTTAGGTCTTGTTTTCCATCCCTACCCCCATCTTGTCATGGCTGCTCCTGATTGTTCCTTCCCCACCTGTGTCTAATCACCCCTCATTACCTCTTGTATTTAATCTCATGTCTCTCAGTGGCTACATTTATATGCAGTGAATATTCGGGTTAAGATCAATATTCCGGTTTCTGAAACATTCAGAATAACCCAGTTTACATGCGTGAGCAAACAGGGTTATTCCTCTATGCATGGTATCCCATGCATAGAGAAAGGAACATGCGCAGAACACAAATTAATGTTCCTTTTGATGGGGATATCCTGATTGGCGTATACATGACCAAATATTCGGGCTGGGAAAGGAGTAACCTAGGGGTGATATTCGGGTTTTTAAAAACTGGAACATGAACACATTCTGGTTTTCAAAAGGGTTTTTGGTGTTTACATGGCTGTGCGCAACCAGATTATTGCTAATATTCCTGTTATGAAAGGGTTAATGACTGCATGTAAACTGCATGTAGCCACTGTTTTGTCTCCAGATCGTTGTCACTTTCCAGCACTTTTTCTCTTGCTCTCGTTCATGATCTCGACCCCTTTTGTCTCGTGCTTTTAGATACATCTGCATTGATTGCTTTGCCTTATCATGTTCCGAACTTCGTACTGGAAATAAAACCCTGCTTTTTGTCTCCTGGATCTGGCCGTCTGCCTTTGAGTCTTTTTGCCTGGTGTTAGTTCTTGTCAATACCCCTTCAAAAATTTAACAGATCTCCATTTAGAGTCAAAAACCTTTGTCAAAAAAACTGGTAAAAATTACCACACAAATCACAAGACCCTGGAGCCATGCAACAGCGTTCTCACCTGGTAATGCATCAGTATGTTCATGATGTAGTCATAGATTTCCGAGGACACCCGGCCCTCTGGCTTATAGGGGAGAAGGACATACTGGATTCCCAGCAGGGGCACCAGGATGAGCGTGGCTCTCACTGCCTTCATGTAGAGACTGGACTCTGCTTGGTGGGTCACCTTCAGTTTGGTAATGAGTACTCGCACGATGTTTAAGAGGAAAAACAAATTGACCTGCGAGCACAGAGGGGAAACAGACATAAATCAGACTGAATCAATAAATTTGAGTAACAGTCAGGGCTTTTGCATCTGTCAGCAGGTTAATGACTTATTCAGGACAAGTTATAAATAATCCTCTGAGCTCTGTGTATACAGTTTATGACCAGTCCATCTTTTGATCAAAATGAAACAGTGACAGCAGCAGATGCACCGTTAAATCATTTTTCATTGTCCTTATTCCTGTTATTGAGTCCAGCTGTAGTTTTGGGCTGCAGCCCCCTCACTAAATTCACAACACAAATACATTGAAAGGCACCAGTGTTGATTTTGTTGACTAATTATTTTCGTCATAGTTTGCATCAAAACCTTTTTTCCCCTGACAAAAACTAGACAGTAACTAATAAAAACAAGTGCACATGGACAAAAACTAAAACTAAATTTACTTACATTTTCGTCAACAAATAAAAACTAGACTAAAATGTTTGACAGAGACTTAATTCAATCAGACCTAGTTTTATCATGTAGGAAGTAGGGACAAGTTATGAATATATCCAATCACAGCTACTTTAGTTGTGTGGAAAGGTTGGATGAGTTAAGAGGGACATCCATCACAACTGCCTTAACTTCATGGTGGTGGGATAAGTTGGAGAGCGATCCCATCAGAGCTACTCTCTTGATGAATTGATATATTCATGTAGAGCAGGTTCACTGTTTGTTGTCAATTCTGGTATTGTAGCTGAGATGCTCTGCCAGGTAGCCTAAATAAAGGTGACTGCATTTCACACAAAAGTTACATTAGTTTCTGTTCATTTATACATTCAAACTTTACTAGCATTCAATAAAGGGTTATTAGATGTTTCATTTTATCCAATTGTAAAACATGACTTCAGAAATTCAAGGAAATGTTGTGAAATTTCACTAAGTGAAACCAGACTAAAGTTAAAACAATTTAGATGACTAAATTATGACCAAAACTAAAAGATATTTTAGGCAAAGACTATAACTAAATTAAAAAGGTGCTGTGAACATTAATACTGGTCACAATAATAGTAAAGAGTTATAATATAAGAACATTTCTTAAATCTGAACTATAAAGTTGCATAATGTCACTGTTGGGGACTAACCACTTGTCTCCAAAAATGCTCTCCCACTAAAGGAATGAATATGGTTTTGTCCTATTACATTTTTGGCAGCTCTGATACCACACCACACACTACAATGCCACCCTTTGCCACTGCCAAAGCAGGTACAGAGGGGGGATCACTGTGCCCCCCTCCTTTGTGACAATCAAGTTAGAGGAAAGACAACTTTTATTATTGCTGTTTTCTTTAATCCTGGTTGCAACAATGAAATTAAACATTTCTGAACCTTTAAATTATTTGCTGAAAAAGAAAAGTAGAAGTAAGTCTTGAAAATAACGAGCTCCAGCTGAAAACCCAGAACAGACATCAGTAGTTTCCAAGACATCAATCACAGGTTTGGTTAACTATTTTTAATATTTCTGAGATACATATATCACAAGCTAGACAAAACCCAGAATCTAATACTGACAAAGTTGTTTTACAGCTATCATTTTGTCCTGCAGAGTCTTTGGGGACTTGTTTTCTCCAAAGCGTGTCCGCCTGTGCTGATTATTTGAATTCCTAGAACACAGCATTAGCCTGGGGACCAGTGGGTGGATCCTCACAGGGGCAGATGCATTGATTTCACAAGATAAACATAATTATGTATGTTCTGAAACACTGTCCTGCTTCCAGATCCCCCACAGAGTCCTCCAACAAAGACACAGAGCAGAGCCTGTGATATCATTCCTCACTGCCAAATAAAAGCCCTCAAATCAGAGAGTTCATTTATTGAACAAACATTTCAATGAGGTGCTGTTGCTGATTGATGTTAGCGTAATGATATGATGTTCTTACCAGAAGTGCTGCACAGATGGGACCATGGATGATGTAGAGTAGAGATGTTTTGGAGCTAATCCAACAGCTATGGTGTAAACAAGAGGATGGTGTCAACATTCAATCATCAGCAGGGATTCTTTACAATAATTGACATTTTATCAACAAATAAATTAAAAAATAAATCCAAAAAACTAATCTTACCAGAGCAGCTCTGTCTTTCAAAAAATTATGTTTTTTAAATTTTAATCATATTTACTTAGGGTTGTCACAATGCCAGATTTACCCAACCTTAACAAGGTGTAAATAATAATTGAAGTGATGCCTGTCTCTATAACATAGCAAAAAAAGTTGTTCCTTGGCACCCAGTTCTTAGTAAATTTTGCATCAATTTCTCAAAAGTGCAGGCAAACTTCACACACAGTCTGATAGCAAACAACATCAGTAAAAAGCAATGAAAAGGCTTGTCACCAATATGTTGCCTACGGAGCCCTGGAGAGGACATAAGGGAGAGAAAATAATTGTTATAAAAAAAAGTTCTTGCAGAACTTTACCAAATCTTGAAAAAGCCTGTCTTTTTTCCCCTATTACTGTTTTGGTCTCTCGTAGTTCCTTTCCCAGGCTCCTTACACATGAGATATAAAACAACAACAACAATAACAAAACTCTTTACTTTTGGGTCAGTGTAACCAAAACAATTGAGTTAACACATTCGTGGGTAAGGTTATCAAACTTTACTTTGAAATTGGCCTCAAAAAAAAGATATTAGATCAGCTTTGAACAAAAGACACAGTGTTCATATTTACAGAGCCTTGAAAAAGAAATACGGTAGAAAAAACAAGTTATAGAAAATATAAAAGGTACAGATTTTAGCGAGATCTTTCAAAAGTTTGTCCTTTTCCTTGTAACTTTTACTTTCTCCTTTATGTCCCCTCCAGGGCTCCGTATGATGCAAATGATTTTGGACAAAGTAGATTTTGATTAAACACATGACAGTAAACAAGATTTTTTCTATTTTGTAACTTAAGTTTGGAAATCTTAATTTCATTAATATATACTTCTCAATAAAAGTTTGGAAATGCTATTTTGTATGATAAGTTTTCCCTTTTCATAGTACCAACTGGTGTGTATTTTATATCACTGGAAAGCCTGATTAATCACCTTCGCAACCAGGATCATGCATTTTTGGAATGAGCAACACAAGTAAACATGTGGGTAGCTTCCCCCAAAAAATGTTCTAAATCTCTTGCAACTGGATGCTGGTGTTCTGGTACACATTATTTAATGTCAGCCCTGGTACCATTTTCCAAAATTAGGACCAGGTACTGTAAGACTGACAAAGTCAAAGAATGTGAAGCGGGCGTACGAGGAAGGCAACACCCCAAGAAGACCGGTTCCTCACACTTGCTTCACTGAAGAACAGTAGGCTTTCCTCTAGTGCAAGAGGGGCTTTTGGCACTTTTTGGGGGGTGCTACCCACACATTTAGCTGTGTTGCTCATTCCACAAACACACAATTCTTACAAGATTCACCTGGCTGTAAAGGTGACTAATCAGGCTTTCCGATGATATAAAATACATTATCGATCATGTTTCCACTTTTTCTTTAGGAGCATAGTTCATCTTCATTCATCTTAATCTTGTTTAACAGTTGCTTTTACTTCCATATCTCATCATAAGATGTATACAACATTTTGTGATCACGCTGTTTGATGCTTACTTGTCATTGTAGTAGTAACTTCTTGCAATGGCATGAATAGAAGCTGGAATAAGAGGAAAGCCTGTGAAAAAAGGGAAAGACAGAAGTTCAAACCTTGCCTGGACAACCTTAACAAGGTACACTCCAAAAACAACACTGCAGAAAAATAAAACAGTGCACTAGTAAACTCTGAACTGAACATCTGATCCTTTGTTGGCTTATTGATTGGACCCAGAGTCTCCCTCTTATAGCAGCTATTACTGGGCTGATTCTAGTTAAATGAACTTTGACCTGGGTGAGGGGGCCGTCAACAAGGAGAGGAATTCAGGTGTACCTGCACAAGTTTAATTTGTATACGTGTGTAGTCCACATGATTTCAGGCCCAAAAATGCACATTTGTGGAAGTGGGACCCAGGGTGGAATCTGAAAACGCTGGCCCTGCATTTCTTTGTGTACAACGAATCAGTGTTCATTTTGTTGACTAATTATTTTCATCACAGCTAAATTGGTTGTGAGGAAAGGCTAGGAGTTTGGGAGTGATCAAATCAGAGCTACTCACTTTATGAATTGATATATTCATGTAGAGCAGGTTCACTGTTTGTTGTCAGTTCTGGTATTGTAACTGAGATGCTCTGCTAGGTAGCCTAAATAAAGGTGACTGCATTTTACACAAAAGTTAAATTTGTTTCTGTTCATTTATACATGCAAACTTTACCAGCATTCAATAAAGGGTTATTAGATGTTTCATTTTATCCAAGTGTAAAACATGACTTCAGAAATTCAAGGAAACATAAAAATGCCTTACACTTTACACTTCATATTAAAGTTGACTAAATTTACAGTAGATTTTGTCAACTAAAACATTGTGAAATTTCATCAACTAAAACAAGACTAAAATCAAAACAATTTAGATGACTAAATTATGACTAAAACTGAAAGACTAAAAGACTAAAATTAAAACTAAATAAAAAGTGCTGTCAAAATTTACACTGCAACAAATACACACATTTTCAGAAACAATGATATCATAGCCCCGCCTCTCACTTAACTTTCCAAAAAAGTGAACCAGAGTTCGTGTGACTTGTGAATGCACCTTCATTTACTTTGTAATGGAGTCAGGAGGTGGCTAACAGGACTCAAGCCCAGTTTCTATTTATCAAATTGCCTGTTGTTGACAAAACTATAACTGTGCTCTCCCCAGTATGACCACACATTTTGTAGCCAAACAGACAGAAGACTTTAAGTTTTATGATGTAAGAACAAACGATATTGTTCTTCAACATGTTGTATTAGTCTTTGAATGATGAACCATTAGATATTAAGTAGAGATGTTAATTATAAAGACTTTTTTTGGTGTACATCTATTTTTTCCCACCTTTTTCACATTTTAGAACAATAACTGCATTTAGAGTGAAAGAAAAAGAGCATCTAACGCTAACTGAACTCAGATTCATAGAGGAACATGCATCAGGAACCTTGCTACCCCTTTGCCCCTCTGTGCTCTGCCCATGCCGTCCTTCTCTCAGCACTCTGGCAGTTGTACAGACATACCCACACAAAGGAGGAGGAGGAGGCACGAGTCTTTAGGGTTAATCTTGTTGCTTGTTACTATGTTTCTCATAAATCATTTCTAATAATATTAAAAGTCCGGTTTTGTCAACGTGACGGAAATTAAAACCGTAATGGAGCTCACGGTGTTGATCTGCCAAACACATCAGCTTAACTACACCTGATGGAAAAGCGATCACAGCTGCATAAACGTGCTATTAATAGACTTAATTTTCAATGAGAGGACTGACTAGCAGCAAAACAATGTAATGTTAATAGCTGGAGACTCTCAATGGAGACACGCGTAATTATGTGTCTGCCTTGCGAGTTGTGTCGGTGTGTCTGTTTGCAGCAGCACCATCAACAAACACGTTTTATGGACATGCACAGATTGTGCTTGCAGGGTGTTCAGTTCTCTAACTGAAGAAGCTGATTTCAGACAGACTTGCAATAATTATTAGTCACGAAGAAAAGCAGATATATGCTTTGGGTTTCTATTAACCAACACGGAAGTGGGTGCATGATGCTCTTGAGGACTCATGACCATCAGTGTGGCTAATGCTCATGCGCACATTGCAATTGCAGTGGGAAAATAATATATCATTCAGCCTTAACACTTTGTTGATGCACTATGAGGAAATAACTAACGTAAGCCCATATAGCTAGCATCAAAAATCTATAACACTCATCAACCACATTCGCACAAAGGCCACTCTTATTCTTAATATATGCCTTGGGGTCTGGATTTTAAAATAAATGGAAATATCATAAAAATGTTGGTCCAAAAACATTTTATAAGTTAAATATTATAACTTTCCTGAACTGTATGTATGTCTTTGCCTTTAAAAGTGAGATAAGTCCCTTTTCCTTGTACCACTACTTGCCATTTGGGGCAGTTGCGATATCTTAGCTACTTCTTTCATGTTTTGCATCACTGGGTTTGACTCAAATATTCTCACTCTCCTTGTTAGATGTTGGCTAATAATTAGTTGCTGGTCTGGCGGAGTTGGAAGCAACCAGGCACGACCCATATACATGCTTCTGCCAGTCTGGGTTCAAATCAAGCCTGTGGCCTGTTTGAAGGTCTCTCTCTTGCTCCCTTTCACAGGTCTATCCACTGTCTCTCTCCTATCAATAAAGACTAAAAATGCCCCCAAAAATAATCTTAAAAAAGTTGGCTAATAATTTAATGTTTAAATACCAGTTACTTTGGGGATTGCAGCAATATTTGAATGGATTTTAAGACAAAGAGTCTCCTAAAATGTCTGAGATGGGAAGCTTTGAAGGGCTTGATGTGGTCCTAAAGCTGCCAGTTGATCACCGATCTATAAGATTGTGAATGATTTAAAGATGTTTTTAGAGATTTTGAGTTTTCCTCATATGATCCACAATGCCTTTGTCTCTCAAGGGTCAAATCAATAAAATCTGAACAGAAGTTTAAAAAAAAAAAAAAAAAAAAGTAGGGTATTTTCAATCTTTTCAAATAAGAGGAAATCATCTGGTAAAGTCTGTGTGAAAAACTTGGCTGTGTGGGTTCACACATACAGTTCAATAATTTCAGAGCTTTTTATTCTACCTCCTGTCTGTCATGATTACTTTTTTATTTCTTTGTTGTTCTTTCTGCTGACTGCCTCTGAATAGAGTGTGACATCCACGATTTCCAAGTCACACAGAGTAAAGTGGAAGATTTGATAAGCAGAAGACTGGCATCGAAACCTTGAGGGAAATGTTATTGATTGTCAACTGGAATTGGTTCTTCAATTCCCATCCCCACTCATCACAGAAGGTGCCCAAGTAGGTTTACCTGGCAACAGCTGCTTTGATGATTGGTTGGTCAGTGAACCAATCAGAGAGCCAACAAAGGGTCGATTGTATCAATACATGGAATCTAATTTCTGGATAACTCTGTTTCTTAATACTGTAGTTCTGTAATAGTACTCTAATAAGCCTTAAGGTGCGTTCACACAGTACGTGACATGGCAACCGATATTGCGTTGCTCACATCAGTCGCGCCATGTGTCCATAAAATAGCTCAATCATTTTGTCACCATTGTCACCTTTTCATTTATCTACCAACTGTAAAACAATGCATCTGATGGCCCTGCTGCTACCTCAGCATCGTCTGTCAGCTGCACCTCGAGTAGGGAGTTCTCTGCCGTCCCATCTTCCTCAACCCCCTGAGCCATGTTGCTGCTGGTCTCCATCAGGCTGATAAACGTGTCTAGGAAGGACAGGACCGCAGAGAACTGCCACTTCTTCACTGGCCCTCCCGTTGACCACTTCTTCCCCCCTCCTTCTTTTTTTCCTTCATATTTACATCCCGCAAACCCTTCCGTCTTTCCCGGAATACATCCACGGCAAAATTGACACACACACACACACACACCCACACACACGTTTTCTGCAACAGCTAGACTAGCAAGCGGTGCTTGGCTTCCCTCATAACTACTGATTGGTGGTCACGGCACAGCCACACGTGACGTCGCCTGAAAAGTTCAAATTTTTCAACTTTGGCAACTGAGCGACATGCCCAGGTCACGTCCATCGCATTGTGTGAGGGCTGGTTGCACCTCATCATGGGTGTACATTGACTTTGTGAAACTTTGCAAAATGGTTGCTTAGGTCGCGTCAGTCGTGTCTGGTGTGAACACAGCTTTTGTCATCCCACCTCCTTTAATGGTGCAATAACTCAACAATTATCATTTAACTACCTACAGGAAATATTAGCAAATAATAACATTAGCAAAAACATATACACAATAACTTTTTGTCTTGTTATTCAAGAGCTAAACTTGAGTAACTGAGTGCAACATAACATAATATTGCAAAAATCTATACAACAGATTTTCATAACAAAAAACAGAAACTATGACAGTGACTCACCCCAGCCTAAGAGATAGTACCACATTAAGTGCTGCTTCTCAGCAAACACAGCCACCACGATAAGAGTGTGCAGGTAAATTCCTTCACACAACATCCAGAAATAATTACAGCCAAACAGGTAGAGATGGATAAACAGGGACACCTTACAGCTGGTCTGTGGGAGAAAAACACAAAATTATGACCTCTAACTTTCCTACTTCCAACTTCCTTTAAGGCTTCATCAAGTAAATGACTATTCTGACTAAATTACGTCAAGCTCTGACCCTAAAAGCACAGCTATCAGCTCATGCTTTATAACATTTAATCACTTAAACTATGACAAAAAGAATGGCTTAAACTAAAGTTGTAGAAAAAATCTTTTATGTAAATGCAAATCAGTCAATCTAGCATGATAATAAAATAAGTGATTCCATTAACTCACTGGATTCCTCTGCACCAGCTCCTGGTTGTTTGCCACGGCTGTCAGCCAAATGATGGTGATCACGGAGTTCAGGACAAAGGACAAGAAGAGGTTTTTGTGAAGAGTGATCCTTTGGCAGCTTAAACTCCTGCAAGAGGAGACAGACCATGCCACATTGAGGGGCTATTAACCTCTCAGAAGAAAGAGAACCATCAAGAGGGGATGTTAAATGATGATTGGTGACTCACTTGAAATGGAAGAAAATTCCGAGTGAGATGAAGAGAGAAATCAGAGACAGTCCGTGTCCTATGAGGGCCAAGTAGAAAAGATTCATCGCAGTCTGAAAAGAAAGAAAGATGAGACACTTATCACTGATAGTCACTTCTGTTTCTTTTTTACCACAGTGAAGAGGCTATTTTCTGCGACTGGCCGGATGTGACTGGAGTGACTATCCATTACATGCTATGGTTGGATGTACTTACTCTGAGTGTTCAATTAGATCAGCATTTGTTGCAACAATCATTAATTAGTGGTGCTGCTCTAGTCACAGATGACACTTCAAAGACCTGTTTTGATTAATAATTGTTGCTAATATATTAATGGTCATGTTATTTCGTGTAACTGGTCCCATAATATCTCTGAAGAGCTGCTTAGTGGGCTCCATTACCCTAAACCAGGGGTCGGCAGTATTTCGAAGTGGGCCGAGTCCAAGTTGAGTCCCACTAAAGGCCTGAGCTGTCTTACATCATCATATCACACCCAGTGTTGCTGGGATGAGCATATTTATCATTATGTGACATGTCCTATGATATCAGTGTGAAAAACTTTATGCATGAAGAAGAGCGGCTTTTAATGGACCATGAGGGACACCAGATAGCATGGTAACTTATTACGCCATAACACCTGTAGAAGTGTCTGCAGAGAAGCTGTCAGCGATGCGGAAAAGTAGAGAGCAACTTTAAAAAGAGCAAATTCTCCTGCTTGAGTGAGATGGACCAAGTTCTGGGGACAAAAGCAGTTTTTTTAATTAGTCCATGTTGTTGATTCCTGAGATCATCTGCTGTTGAGATGATGACTCATGTTTACATGTTGATAATTTCATACTATGCTGAGCCTGAGCACAGAAAGTGAATCTGTAGGATCCAAAACATGATTATTACCTCCGCCAAGGAGGTTATGTTTTTGCCGGCGTTTGTCTGTCTGTCTGTTTGTCTGTTTGTTTGTGTTCAAACTAACTTGAAAAGTTCTGAATGGATTTGGATGAAATTTTCAGGAATTGTCGGGAATGGGATATGGAAGAACTGATTAAATTTTGGGGGTGATCCGGATCACCGTCTGGATCCAGGTATTTTTTAAAGGATTCTTTAACATTGCCAGATAGGACCATTTTTGCCAAAGTGGACCAAAGCTGCTTGGCGGAGGTCTGCGCTCTCTGAGTGCTTTTCTAGTTAAATAGTACTTCAGTCAACCTGATTGGTAGCCCTAATACTATCATTCTTAATACTACTGCTTACATTGATGGAGCCACTTAAATTTTCCCCTCTGTCCTTGACTGAGTCTTGGCTGGACCGTGGTTGGTCCATGATGGGACCTGCCCACCCACATCATTACAGTTTGGCAGTGTTTTTTTTTTTTAAAGGGAATGAAGTTGTGCAGAGGACTGTTGGGTTTTACCCAAGGTCTGCCACTTTCCTGAAATAGTAAGTAATCACATGTATGTGGAAGTTCACCTGCAAGAAGGACTAAAAGCCAGTACTCCTAACATTAGCCACAATGGACAAACCAACTTTTAATTCTCTACCCAGCCATGTAAATGCTATCAAATGTTATATTTATTTGAATTTGACACTGCCAAGATACAATGCTTCATTCTGCTGTCCCCAGAATATGATGGACACAACATGCAAACAATAAGCTATTTGTTTATTTGCTCTTTGCACTTCAAACACACAATAATTATCAGGGCATCTGTTAAAGGTTAGCACTAACAATAGCCTTAGTTTATATTCTGACTGCATTAAATGCCATGTTACTTGGTGACCTACCACTCTGCCTTCATTAGTGTGCTCATTGCAGCGAGTGTAGTTGGTCCAAGTCCTGTTGCTCTCTGGATGCAGGAACCAGTGACCGCTGTCTGTGCAAATCTTTGTCACCATCTCTGCATGAAGAAACAACAGAGACCCAGAATGAATACTTTTCAGATACACATTTGAATAAGTTGCACTACATTTATCTTTAACTGTGTATTTAAAAAAATATTTAATCGTTTAGACTGAACCCTAAATAATAATCTTAGTATATATTGTTCTCATCTCCCCTAAAGCCTCTATGTGTTTGTCTAAGTTTCTCTGTTAGCAAGATTACTCAAAAAATGAGGGACAGATTTTGATGAAGTTTTCAGGGGATGTTGGTCATGGCACAAGGAAGCTGTGATTACATTTTGGTGGCGATTGGAAGTGGATGGGGATCAGGAATCTTTTGAAACAAGGTTGATAAAATATTGACACCCTCTCCTGTAATGATCTTACCTGAAGGGTCAAAATCCTGGAAGTAGTCCGGGCAGTGCTGCTCTGATGTGAAACCTGCCCTGGTGTCATCCCAGCACAGCCAGCCATCCCAAGTGCGATTACACATTGGCTCTGAAAGCACAGAGAAATGAGTAATAGTGTGACATAAAACATGCTCCAATCCTCAAACCAATTGGAAAAAGGAGTTAATACCAAATCATTATGATGACAGGAGTTGTTATAAGATGACCCCTGACATCAGCCAGCTGAGCTGAAGTTCAAAGTTCACAAAAACAACAGCTGCTATACCTTCTCTGCTGATGACGTCATCCTTCATGATCTTCTGATAGCACTCAAACTGAGCCGTAACTATCTTGTTCCTGGTCAGTCCCATGTCATGGTACACGTTGGTTGGATGCTGCTGTTGGGTATCATTGACTTCCATGCTTGCCCTCACAAAAGTCTGAAAAAATGAAGAGAAAAAGCCCAAAAGATCGTGAAATTTTTGTGCCCACACCACATGGTTGTTAATGGCTTCACTTAAAGAGATTTGATCATCTCATTTACAAGTTAAAACCAAGCTCTGTATGCATTCTAAACACATTTACTAATGATATTTAGTGAGTTTACACTTCATCGGGAGAATTTGTAGAGAGAAGGTTATTACACGATTTTCAGAAAGCCAGAAACTGAAGTCAAACATTCCCACGCTTCCAGTTAATATTATTCATCTTTATGGAAAGTTGGACATCAGTGGAAAAATACTGTCAAATTGAAATGTCCCATTTATTTATAAATTACACTGAAAAAGCTCCACAAAGCAGCGCACTATACTCCAGAGAATCTCTAATATAAACCAAACTGGCTGATGATTAATGAGTCAAATCAAGGAAACACTGAGTAATAAAGTTCAATAGTGAAGTAATTCTTTCCTCTAAAATGACGATGCTTAAAAGATTGACGCAAATAAGGGTTGAGCAATATTCTGAGTATTTTGGGACCTACTAATGCATTTTGTAAAAAAGGCATAAGGCAAAAATGTGTTTTTTTCCAATATAGTTTATGTTGATACCAGTTTTCAACAAGCTGACCATTTTAATGCTCAGTTAAAGTAATGTTTAGAATAAAAACCACTGAAAGTGACATTCTTATCAACTGCAAGAAAATCTATTTAAATATTAAGTCTATTTAAGAAATCATCATTTTACTAACATCAGTCAGTATTTAGTAGTAGAGTAGTAGTTTAGTATTGATACACAATATTACTGATGCCTCTTTTATACTACACAAACAAAAACATTTGGGTCATTTATCATTTAAACTAATAAAAAAAATAGGCAAACTTTTCCACTCTGTCCAAGTTATATGAATATGTTGGCAACATCTGAGAGAAACCCTTCCTTCTTGCAAGTGGAACACGTTTTTTTCTAATCAGTTTGATGTGCGCTGCCAGCCCTGTGGTGAGTAAGAAACCCTATCAAATTATGGAATTGTATTTCTCACTGGGCTGAAACACATAAAGACAGTCATGATCTACTGAAGCAAAACAAGCACGCCTAAACAATTCAATTGATTACATTTGTGTAAAGTATTTTGGGCTTTCCTCTTGGAGTGGAGGCAGGTTGTTGATGGGGGGTAAGGGAAATAAGGTAATGTAACTAGATCTCAATCCAACAGAGCACCTTTGGGATGTAGTGGATCAACAGACTCTTATCATGGATGTCCCGCTGACAAATCTGCAGCAACTGTGTGATGATAACATGCCAATATGAGCCAAAGTCTCTGAGGGATGTTTACAGCAGCTTGTTGAATTTATGCCACAAAGGACTGAGGTGGCTCTGAAGGCAAAGGGGGTCCAAAAGGGGTACCTAATAAAGTGTCCTGTGTGCCAGTGGGTATGCGTGCTGTTACGATGTCTGACAGCTCAAAAACAAAAACGGCGTAGTTACTCTCACTGTGTGTGTGAATGCATGTCAGAATATCCAACTGGCCGTGAGCAGCTGTTCGGGCCATGATCGGCTGTTGTGTCTCCGTGCACACCGAACAACAAACAATGCTTGGTGAGGTCAGGCTGGTCGAGCTGTAATCTGCCCTAACTTCTGAAACACCAGCACTTCCCCAGTTTGTGGTCTGACCAGCCCGAACTACATCTGTACCCTGCTTAAGACCAGTGTTAATTTTGTAGACTAATTATTTTCGTCAGTTTTCGTCAACAACCTTTTTTCCCTTGATGAAAACTAGACAGCAACTAATAAAAACAAGTGCACATGGACAAACACTAAAACTAAATTATCTGACAATTTCATCAACAAATAAAAACTAGACAGAGACTTAATCTAATCAGACCTAATTTCGTCATATAGAGAGAAATAATAATAATAATAACAATAATAATACTAATAATGAACTTTATTTATATAGCACTTTTCAAAGCAGGGTTACAAAGTACTTTACAGAGGAAAACAAAAGATAAACAAGAGAATAAAAGAGAAATAAAAGAGAAATGTGAGGAATACAATGACCAAAAATGTAAGAGTTAAAACAGAACAGTGGAAAACCACGTTAGAGCCACAAATGACAGAAGAGAGAGCAAAATAAATAAAAGATTAATATCACCAAAGATAAGAAGGAGGAAGCAAATTAAAAAGCCTAAAACTACCGAAAGATGAAAGTCAATAGGAAATGAAATGATGGAAAAGAAATAAAACCAAAAGTGGAAAAGAATTAAAATGATTAAAAGATAAAATATGAAAGAATTAAAGATACTGCCTGTGAAAGTGTCTAAAACTGGAAATAAAAGCAGCATCAGAGGATTTAAAGCACACTGAAGTGATGTGTTTATAAAAGAGATTTAAAGGAGTTGCTAATCTGATATCCTCAGGGAGGTTGTTCCAAAGGGTGGGGGCACAGACAGAAAAGGCCCAGTCACCTTTGGTCCTCAGTCTCAACTGTGCAGTGGTCAGAAGAGCCTTGGCTGAGGACCTCAGGTTACAACCGGGCGCATATGGAGTGAGGAGATCGGAAATGTACTTGAGTGCGAGACCGGAGCATGCTTTAAAAGTTAACAATAAAATCTTAAAATCAATTCTAAAATGTACTGGAAGCCAATGGAGGGAAGCTAAAACAGGAGTGATGCGGGGACAAGTTAGGAATATATCCAATCACAGCTACTTTGGTTGTGTGAAAAGGTTGGATGAGTAAAGAGGGACATCCAATCACAACTTCCATAGCTTCATGTTGGTGGGATAAGTTGGGGAGCGATCCAATCAGAGCTACTCTCTTTATGAATTGATATATTCATGTAGAGCAGGTTCTCTGTTTGTTGTCAATTCTGGTATTGTAACTGAGATGCTCTGCCAGGTAGCCTAAATAAAGGTGACTGCATTTCACACAAAAGCTAAATTTGTTTGTTAATTAATATTATTAGATGTTTGATTTTATCCAAGTGTAAAACATGGCTTCAGAAAATCAAGGAATCATAAAAATGCCTTAAACTTTACACTTCATACTTTAGTCGACTAAATTCACAGTAGATTTCCTCGACTAAAATACTGTGAAATTTCATCAACTAAAACTAGACTAAAATTAAAACAATTCAGATGACTACATTATGACTAAAACTCAAAGATATTTTTGGAAAAAGACTATAACTAAAACTAAATTAAAAAAGTGCTGTCAAAATTAACACTGCTTAAGACTTACATTCATGTTGCTGGACCACACTGCCAAGAACTAACTGACGCTTTTTCCATCATAAATCAGACATAACAGGTTTCTTGATGCTTCCCTACCTTTGTTAGATCACACAGCAGAAGCAGCAGCACCACCCTGATGCTCTCCATCCTCCTTTTGGCCATATCAAAGCTGCTCGATCATCCACCAGCAGCAGCAGCAGCAGATCTGAAAGAGAGAATAAACATTTAACTTGGCCATTAAACTGCAATAAAATCCCCCCATAAAGACCACTCTGCAGCACTCTGTACCTCTGCTCTGCTGATAAATGTTTCTGTTGTCTCTTTAATCTCCCGAAATGTTGCTGCTGTAAATGTTTGCCATCACGGTGAATTAAACTGTAAACAGGTGGGATGATTCAGAGTCCTGGACCATCAGGAGGATAATCCCTTATTTACGACATCATTCAAGCTGGCGTGGTGAAGAAAAATCTTGCCCCTGATTGCTTATGAACTGAATAAGTGATTAGGTAAATCAAAATGACCTTCAGTGAGCAGGATTTTCTGGTTTTATCTCTTGACATTTAGACAGACGGTTTGTGTGTAATTGCGTGCAGCGAATGGAACAAAGACTGACAGGTGGACTGCTGGGGAGTCTGTCCCTAAGCAACACCTGAAGTGGCATTTCTAAGATAGAAAAACGAAACAGAGATGTGAGTCATAAAGTCCTTTATAGTTGAGGTTGAGTGAGTAAATTGTGACCTGCGGAGTGAAATGTGAAGCCACCACATGAAGAACCTTCAGTAGACCTCCTGCTGAGTTTGACTTCAAACAGTGCAGAATTACTGATCTACAGAGGCACACTTAAAAGGACGTTTCAGTGTTTTTGAAGATGGGTTGTATCAGGCACTAAACAACAGTCAGTGAAGTGGCTAAAAGGGCTCCCAGCAGTGCTGCACCTTGAAGGAGAACAAGTTCAGACGATAATTGAGGTACATCACTGTTTACAGACACAGTTACTTTGCTATGATTGGTCAAGTTTGACATTGGGCAAAAAATTTTTTTTCCATGAAGTCTCTGTGTTTGGCACTGTTCAATGATGCTGCAAATGGCTATGTGCTACATGAAAGCATGGCCCTGAATCACTCTGAAGTGACCAGTTACCACAAAATAGACCAGTCAACCTATCGTAGCATTATAAAACAGGAGCTTCAACAGAGCATGTCAGAAAAGTAAGCATAGAGGTGGATCAGGGGTACTCAATGTGTAATAAAAACTAGAAAGTTCTTTCAGTTTTTGTTTAATCTGAGGTTGATCTTTTTGCAATTGTCTTTATATACCGGTATGTTGTGTTGTATGTTGTTTATGGTCAACATGGTTTATCTTTTATGTTGCTGAAGAGCCCTTATGATTAATCGACAGCAGGGATGGCAATTGAAAACCAATTCCAGTTGAGAATTGATGAAAATTCCCCTATAGAATTGAAATCTTTAGTCTTTTTGCTCAACAACTCCTTTACCAACTCTTTCCACTTGCAAATCAAGGATGCCACAGCCTCATCAGAGACAGTCTGCAAAAATTAGAACAAAGAAGGCACGCCTAGACTGGCCCCACCGGCCTTTGAAAGTAGATTTCTCAAAAAGTACAACAATGTGAAGGCAAGACTCATACATTTCACTCTGTTGATGGTAACTGTCAGAGTTGCACAGTCTGTCATCCCCCTCTCGCTCTGCACAGAGCATTTGCCGTAAAGGTTCAAATACATGAGCACTTCAAATGTAGGAGCAGCTGATTTGGCCACTGAAAACAGAGGAGTGGCTGGCTTGACTGCAGTCTGTCAAGTCTGTCTCCCTCATGAGCTCTCCCTGCTCAAGACCCCTGCAGGCATGGAGCACTTGTTGTACAGATCCAACTGCTTCAATTTTTCCCTCCCTGTCAGCAGCCTGCCAACTTCCAGCCGGTTACCAGCCAACTTCTAAATGCCTAGATTTCCCTGTAAACATGCTCATTCATGCAGATGGTGATTCCCCATGGCTTCAGCCTCTTTCTTGGTTATTAGAGTAACTTACAAATCTTGACACCACAAATCAACACAAACATGGCCTGAATTTTATATTTTTAAAACTTTCAGGGTGGGTAGACCCCATCAAGAACCTGATATGGACCAGCCTGCATCAAGATTAAAAAGTAAAAAAATAACCTTCAGATATAAATACTGTTGATTGGGATTCACATTGTTCCTTTGCAAGTTTTACAAGATCTGCATGTGGATTTAAACAGATTTTTAAGCACCAAATGAAAAGATAGAAACTGAAAACTCAGTCACAAGTTGTTGTATACATAGAATAATAATAGTTGTACAATTACCAAGCCACACCAAGACTTTTCAACACTTCGCCGTAGACGAACCACGAAACTAATGACAACAGAGACTCTTCTCCAGCCATCAAAATATTTCAAAACGTGTGTTTTTCTTATTAAGGTACAAAAAATAACATTTATTACATGTCGTATATGTAAAGTCTGGAGTTAAGTTAACTCACAATTCTTTTACTTTGGCTTAGTTATAACACAAGAATAACACAGCTATCATAATATCCAGCTGGAGCCACTCCAACAAAACCCAAAGAGATTTAAGAAAGTTCTGCCTCCCTGATGAAATACCCCAGACTTATGATCCGACCCTCTCAGTGCCTCGGTCTATTCTTAGAGCTACATCTCCTTCAGTCTCCGTCGTGAATCCTCAAACGTGACGGTTGGTTTAAATCAGTTGGTGCATTCATTACACTGATCTCATTTGAAGGTGAAGCTGGTGTCTCATCAAAGCAGAAACCGGAGGAGATTTTTCACGGCAAAGCTGCCGGCTGCTGGGATTTCATGACACTGCTGCTGTTGCTGCTGCTGAATAGTCAATGAGACAAAATGGAAATGGAAAAATATCCCCAAGGTCGAATGAATGTGCTTTGGAAAACTGTGGGGGAGCTAACGTGGGGTTACCTTGTACCCGACTGACACAGCTAGTGTTAAACTATTTAACAGTTACAGGTCTGAAAGTGTTACTTTCTCGATAGAGGAGAATTCGGAGCCTAAAGGTAAAGGGCTTTTGTTTCCAGGCTGAGCATCATCCATCCACATAGGGCATATATAGGTGAATACAATAGCTCAAGACCACTTTGAAGGATTTTCTTCAAATATTGCACTTGAGTTGTACTCTTACTCAGAGATGAACAGGCAGGATTTGGGAGATGCAACTAAACTATACACAATAAAAGATTGATTTTCATTTTATACATCAGTTTGACCCCTGTATACTCAAGAAACACTTTACACTTGAGCTCTGTGGCCTAAAACAGTGGTTCTCAAATGTTGTGCCGGGAATCTGAAAAACGATGAAGTTATAGCCGCCAATTATTCTTTTCTGATGCATTTATTTTTGTATTGAGCTGTAAACTATCTAACCTTTCACCATCTTAAAACTTTTATAGAAACACCGTCTTTTGCAGTGAACAGAACGAGCAGGTGGAGAATATTATGTTTCTCTATGTGAGATTTATAAGAATTCCTGGTTTAACAAAAATGTGATAAATCAAGTTTTAATGTGTGTTGCTGAAGTTTAGAAATTTGACCATATTCTATAATATTTTTGGGGGGGATAATTTAAAAAAATATATCGATATACAGTTTTTTGTATTGGGTTCGATTTGGCATTGCATTAAAAATCTTGCACTGACTCATAAGGCATTGCAATTTACCTGATTTTACCATTTTTAATTGTTAAATTAATACTTTTTATTGATGTTTATGTCATACTTTCAGTACTTCTTTTTATTTCTTATCAAGACCATATAGTTTTAAAACAACCTTATAAGAGCTATTCATGTTAGATTTTATTTAATTTAAACATTGTTTAAATGTATTTTTGCTCTTTATTGATTCTTGTCAGTAGATTCTTTTCTATTTTTTTTCTTTTGTTTCTCAATTGATTTTATTGTTTCTTTTTTCTATCATTTTTTCTTCTCTTTTCAAAGACTATTTCATTTATTAATAAATAGAAAGCCCTTCAATACAAAAAACAGCCAAGAAAAAAAAAGAAAAAAAAAGAAAATGAGTATAAAGAAGAATAATATTACACAAAATGCCCCTTTTTTAAATTAACAATTTACATAATGAAAAAAAAAAATATCGGTAATGTAAACATTAGTCTCCTTCTTGTCATCCTATTACTATTATTTTTATAATGGAAAACTGCTTGGTAAAACCTACCTCTGCCGAGTGTTTGTTTCCTCTGTAGTACTGAAAAAATCAATAATCAATACAATTACTATCATTATTGCTTATTAATCTTTTAGTCAACCACCTGTCAGCCTTTGTGTAAATCACTATGAACTGCCATTGATTTTTTAAGAAACATGCTTTATCGTTAAAGTTTTATTGATTGGTTGATTCATGTTAAAGGAGCTATTTTAATATCATTATTACATTATATGTAGCTGTTTTGCTTTATTCTGAATACTATGTGCTCCAAGATTTCGGCTTGATATTAGTTTTGCCTTAATGAGGAAGTCTGAAAACCACTGACCTAAAACCTGCACCATCACCATCAGAGAAATAAGTATTCTACCCAAAACACAACCACAAAAACCACCCCAGATCCTCCTCTTTACCCGCCGCTCTACTCCGCCTGTCTGTCCAGAGTGTACCCATGGAGGCACATCCCCTGCAGGCTGTTATTCTGTCATAATCTCCTCCATATAATAGTCACAGTCTGAACTGAGCGGTCCATACCGTCACGGTAATGAGACATCCCGAAACAGGTTGTCAAGGCTGTTAGAATAGTTGTTACAAATCCTCATGCAAGACTCTCCAGGCAGCATCTCTTTCACTGTGAATCTATAACAAGTATTTTCTCTCTTTATGCAGCAGAGGAACAAAAAGTAACAGAAAATATGAAAATAAGGGAACATGAAGACGATAAATGAAGGGACACAGCGTTCAGGGGAGGATCACACCTCATTCAGAGTTTAATATTGTCTCTCTTGTTCCAAAGGAACTGGGTGATCACTTGTACTTGCATCATCTTATGTTTCATTAAACTTGATGGAGAAGAATGGCTAAGCATTCACTGCAGTGGGAGGATGGGGAGAGGCACTTATGAGGCAGGAAATCATTAGAAACAGGAGAACAGCATGGAGATACTTGAAGCTTGTTCACTGAGAAGTTCTGGAGCAGATGTGGGTATAGGGTCTATCATTAAGGTTATGACTTATTAATCACACAATTCTGAATGGTTCCTTCCCTTATTTCACTTTAGTTTTATTGTAATTTATATCGCTTTTATTTTTGTTACAATTATATGAAATGAGTTTTAGTTTTTAGAGTTCCTTAAAAAGTGTTTCATGTCTTTTAGAGTTCTTTTAAATGATCTTTATATTTACAAGTAGGACTGACCAATTTTAGGAAAAGATCTATTAGTGCTTTTTCTGTCAGATATTGCAATTTCAGTTTGATTCACGATTTTGAATCAAGCTTCAGTGCAATATTCACGATGCTTAGTATAGACATCGGTAAGGAAATCAATCATCAAAAGCACATAACACATTTAAGGGATACTCCAACTTCTACTCCTAGAGGCTTCCTAGAGGTTGACCTGTTTACCAGCACTTCTGTAAATACAAATTGCCTGCAAATTTGTAAAATAGTTGACACAACAGATCCTGGGTCAGTCAGGAGCACTGTGAAAAATTGTAGCTTTGTTGATCACATGATGCGATTTTGATCCGAAAACGATAAATCGCTCAGCCCTATTTTCAAATGTTTGATATTTTCTTGTTTTTTTTCATAACATGTCTGTGATATTGTATGTTAATTGTGTTGTATGTTTTATCCATCCACAATCTATTTTTTTTTTTTTTATTCAACCTTTATTTAACAAGATAAGTCCCATTGACATCAAGATCTCATTCACAAGAGCGACCTGGCCAAGAGGTCAGCAGCACAGGTCATAACTAGAAAGCACTCAGAGAGTGCAGACCTCCACCAAGCCCCACAGTTCCCCCTATTTGTCATTTGCACCATAAATATTAGTCCCACATTTATTTTGACTACATTTTCAGATTCCTTGACCATGAAAACATACCATTAGCAACTGGATTCATAATGATATCAATATTGGTTCAGTAGTTATTCACGAAAATTGAATTTTCCTTAATGGCGGTTTTCTTCTGGATCTAGCTCCCTAGCTTTTGAAGATACAGCAAATCCGTTGGCACCTTCCAAATTCCACAATGCCTTGGCTATTTAATGGTGTTTGTTACGTGTTTAAAGCTTCATTTGTTCTCTACCTATGATGAAAATTCCAAAGGTCCCCTATTTTTTCATATTCCCGATCATAGTATCCGGAATAATTCCTTTATCCGGATCAGTCTTTGATATACTGTAGAGCATGTTAGAAACTTGTCCTGTATTTTTTTCCCAAGTGCCCTGACCATTATTTGTGGAGCTATATGCAGAAATAACGAAAATGGCCCTATCTCCCAATGTTAAAGAATCCTTTAAAAAATTCCTGGATCCAGACGGAGATCCAGATCGCTTCCAAAATCTAATCATTTGTTCCTTATCCCAATCCGGACATTCCCTGAAAATTTCATCAATATCCGTCCATAACTTTTTGAGTAATGTTGCTAACTAACAGACAGACAAACAAACCCTCCCAAAAACATAACCTCCTTGGCGGAGGTAATGAATACAAATATAGGACGCTGGTTTGGCATAATGGTAAGCAACCAGGCACGACCCATACACATGCTCCAGGTTTGAATCCAGCCTGTGGCCTGTTGGCAGAGTGTCCTCCCCTACTCTCTCTTGCCCCCTTTCACAAGCCTATCCATGGTCTCTCTCTCCTGTCAATAAAGGCACAAAATGCCCCAAAAAATAACCTTTAAAAAAAAACAAATTCAAGAAAAGATTAAGGCAATAAATTACAAACACTAAATATGGGAAAAATTCAACAAATCAAAAGTGGAAGTGTGACAGTTTTGAGGACTGTAACAATCAACCTTTAATGCCTGTTGACTTTTAGGATTTCAGTAGAAAGTGAAACAAACATTTTAGCTCCAAAACAAAACCTTATTTCACTCATACAATGACAGAGCTGATGCAGCAGGGGGCCATCAGTCCCTTCATCTCTGGGATATCTGACCTGTCAGAGCCTTAAAACAGTGTCCCTCGGCCTGCTCACAGTTTTAAGTGCATCACTCAGGGGAGAGGGGGGAGGAAGGGGTGGGGGCTTACTGAAAGTGGGATTGTAAAACATTATGGTGATGTGCAAATTAGAAACAGCTGGGGAGAGATCAGCTGCTCTGTCACATATGCTGCAAGGAAACACAAAAACGCACACAGGGAAACGCACACAGGCTCGGCCCTCTCTCTGCTGCCAAGTCCTCCAGCTGTTTCTTGGCAGACGCCGTTTGTCATACATTTGCAGACCGATACACAGAATATATCTTGTCATACGGAAACAGGAGAGGCATTACAGCGATCCCTCTCAACAGCTGCTTCAATCTTACTCATGTTATGTGTCTCACTTTCTTATCATTGGCTTTTCCCAGGGAACGTGGAGCAACATGTTTCTCATCTTAAAGCTTGTGGTTGAAACCATCCTGCGTAATATGAATTCATTTGTCATCCTGGGGATTTCCAACATGACAGTGTGGTCACTTCAGCCGTAAATACCTTGTTTATGATAGAGCGGTCAGTGTATTGCAAAAGTACACAGGACACAGCTTTACAGAACAAAAATGGCATTTAATAGCTGTTCTTTACATTAAAGAAGCATGAGTATTGGACAGCGGCAAAAAGCTAAAAGCTTGGTCTTAAAAACCCTCAGCTTGAGAGCATTTGTCTTAATCTTTCACTTGAACCAAGTTTCTAATAATTCTACTCAAACAACAGTCTCTCTTCTTTACGAAGTGAATATGGTTTGAATTTCATGTCCCAAACCAAACTGTCTTTGATTACTGTAACAGTACCCTCCTGGTTTATTAAAAACTGTCAACACTGAAGTCTTTATAGAGAAAAATAAAGGCATTGATCTGAAAGCACACTAAATATCTTTGTAATGAAAAATAAAGAAATTGATCTCCAAGCACACTAAATATCTTTGTAATGAAAAGTACAGACATTGATCTCTAAGCACTCTAAATATCTTTGTCAAGAAAAATAAAGAAATTGATCTCCAAGCACATTAAATATCTTGGGCATAGTGCTTACAAACCTTCCACATTTGGACCAAAAAAACCTTTTTTCATTTTTTTGTAAAATTTGGTTCCTTTAGGGTGGTGTGATAGCTCACACTAATTCTTGTCTACATAAAATTGGGGTCTTGGTTCGCTCCCAAGTGGACCAGAGTTTAATTTACGGGGCATGTCAAAGAATTCAGAACCAAACAAGCACCAAACAGGGCAAGACGACTAAAAGAGAGGGAACTGTGGCTTTGAGTTGGCTGAATATCACAACAAAAAAAGCTAACGTAGGGTTCACATGCAATTGAAAGCAGATTGTGGCTAACGTTAACATCAGGACCACTCTCCAGTCCTCTTAAAAAGCTAACGTCTACAAACCTGTAAGGAATATTACATATTGCTCCTGTCAATATGAAGTGTCACCCGATTGCTACAGTGATAAAAATGCATTAGGTGCTTAAGAGCATTAATTTTCCAAAGGTGGTCCACACATAGGAGCAGCATGAGGTGCACTTGAAAGAGCAGAGGGGATATATACGTATACACACACACACACACACACACATATAAATACATATATAATATTTGTTTTTTTAAATAAAATTATGAGAATGGTTCAACCAGCTTGATTTTAAAGAGGTTTGAGATATCATTTGTCATTATTTGGCACCATACAGATAAAGATTGATTGATTGACTTATTGATTTATTGACTGACTTTGTCTCAGTGGTTCTTAAATGGTGTGGGGCAACACCAGTGAACCTTGATGTGAGTCTAGGTGTGGCTGAGGAACTTGTACAACCATGGGTTATAAAACAACTCGACAACAACTAACACATGAAACTTAAATTTACTCTGAGAATAACTATTAATTAAAAATTTAAATAATTATTTCATTAGTCATTGCACTGTTTTCATATTTAATTAGCCACTTAGTGATAGAAGCAAATATGTTGAACTAACTGATAAGATACAAAAACATGAATTAAAGAACATTAAACATTTTTTCTTTGTTTTGGAATATCTGGGGTTAAAATGGTCTAATTACCATTACTTTATTCTATCCTGCAAAAACTTTCTTCTTAGTAAGTGTATTTTGTCCATTTCAAGCGAAGTAATGTATGTATGCATCCCAGTACACATTTATATAAACCACATTCAGCTGACAAATCCAAATTACTGTACCTTGACATATACAAAAAAAAGAGGCCTACTTTGTAAAAAGTCAAAAATACTGAGCAGTTTTATTTGTTCAGTTTTTTTTATTTGATCTGGAAGAGTAAAACAAGCAGGTGTCATTTCGGTTAAGTTTTCTTTTATTTTGGCACAGTCGTGTCTCATGTCTTGTCCTTCCTGTTTTATTCTGAAGCACTAACCCCTGTCTGTGTTCCAGATTTGTTCCAGTCTGCCCTGCCTCCATCTTGTCGCACCTGCCTCTCGATTGTTTCACCTCACCTGTTTCCCATCACCCCTCATTACCTCATGTATTGAACCCCGTGTCTCTCACTGTTGTGTTGCCAGTTCGTCGTACCTCACAGTCTTCATCCCAGCATTCTTCATAGTTCAGTCTTGCCTTGTATTATGTTGCTTGTTTTCTGACCTTGCCTTTTTGCCTCATGTTTTGGAAACCGTTGCCTGATCTGACTGCCTTTTGTGGATCGAGCTCTGCCTGGTAACCAATTAAACCTTTTTGCCTATTTGACCTCCGGTGTTGGTGTGTTGCAGTTGTGTCCGGTTCTTCTGAGCTTAATTTCATGACAGCAAGCTGACTAAAGGAGGAAATAATGGAAGGACGAAACTCGTTTTATAATGCACTTTCAGTAAAAAGTTCAAAATAATGATAATAAAAACCTTAAACTGTTCATAATCACAATGTTTCTTTCTGACGTCTGACTCTGATATTTAGAACAAATAAGTATGATGGTCCACAAAGTCAATGCCCTCCCAACAAAAGCCTCAAACAAGAAGTCCTTCTGCTACATTCAACTCAGAGCTTAATCAGCGAACCTCTACAAAAGCCCAACACTTGATTAGTGGTCTGTTTGGGTCACCCGACCACAAAGCTGTGTTAACTGTGGGTGGTCCACTATTATGTGCAGAGCCTCACAGAAGTGGTTAGTCATGTACACTTTGTTTGAGAGTTGACATCAAGTATTACATCGGTCAGCGTGCAAAAAATATACCTGGAAAAGAGAGAGAAAACAGCCCGTGCTTACAGCAGCTGCTGTGTTCTCGCCCTCTGCCAGAGATCAGGCCGTTCTTATCTCTGCCCCTGAGAGATGTGGTGCTCTGCCTGAGCTGTAAACATCCTTCTGCCCTTACAGGATGTTTGGCGCCCCACACGCCAAGTTCTGCTCTGTGGCATTCGGATGTGCATTAGGCTGGTGAGGGGGCCCAAAACACGACATTACTGCCACATTTTATTGCAAGATAGGCTCAGCTAAAGAGGGTGCAGCCATGAAAATACAAAAGGCCTTTTAGAAAAAAAAACAAAACAGATTTCCTATTCATTGTCAAAAGGAAATCAATCATGGTTCTTGTAGAAAACATGAAGAACCAGACAGCACTTGAAGAGTGCAAACCTCCGCCAAGTTAGCTCACATACAGTGCCAAGAAAAAGTATTTCCCCCCGTCCTGATTTCGTACTTTTTTGCATATTTGTCACACTTAAATGTTTCAGATCATCACTCAAATTTTAACATTAGACAAAGATAACCTGAGTAAATAGGAAATGCAGTTTTTAAATGATGATTTTATTTATTAAGGGAAAAAAGCTCTCCAAACCTACATGACCTTATGTGAAAAAGTAATTGCCCCCTGAACCTAATAACTGGTTGTGCCACCCTTTGCAGCAATAACTGCAATCAAGCATTTGTGATAACTAGTGATGAGCTGTGGAGGAAATTTGGTCCACTCTTCTGCGCAGAATTGTTTCAACTCAGCCACATTGGAGGGTTTTCGAGCATGAACTGCCCCTTTGAGGTCACACCACAACATCAAAATTTCTATCACTTCCTCCTTGTGCCATGACCAACATTCTCTGAAAATATCATGAAAATCCATTCATACATTTTTGAGTTACAATGTTAACAAACTTACATGATGGGATAAAAACTGGGTTAAAGCAGAAGTTTTCTGATAAATGAAAGCAAGAAATAAGCAAGAAATTCACATGCAATTTCACAACAATGTAGCTCTTGTGTGATTTCTCCCCCTGATAAAAATCAGTCTTTTTGATGCTTCTTGTGGGCCAACATTTGAGCATTGATTTTGCCCTAATAAACAGAAACAGCCCACAGTGAGTAGTTCAGAAGCTACTCCAGCGAAGCTTTTCCAAACTCTCTACATGTTCATATCTACTGTATGAGCTGAAACTAAACCTCTGATAAAAAACAGAGAGCCAGTCTCATGGCTACAGGCAAACACATGTTGTTATCAAATATGGCACCCATGCTCTGTTTCGTGACGTATTTACTATGACGCACTCGAGCCCTGTTTCACCACTCAGGCAGCATAAACACCACATGCTCCAGATGCTTCTCTTTATCAGTGAGGGTTAATATTACCTTAACAAGGTTTGATGGGAAACAGTATGGTGAGAGCAGGTGTAATGGAGAACACCATCTCCAGCTCATAAAGGGACAACATCCTAAAAATAAACTGTCCTTAAATACTTTTGTTTTTCAAGATATGAGGTGAAACATGAATGTCTGAAAGTCCAGTTCATATTATATGTCTGTTATTGCCTAATATCAAAAATGCATGAGATATAAGAGGAAGAAAGTCTCAGAAATTATAAGCTCCATCCTGCTCCAGGTCTTCTTCCTCTCACCTCACTGTGCCATGCGCTTGTCCACTATGGGCTCTGGAGCATTCAGCCGCCCCTCTGGAACTCCCTCCCACCGGACATTTGGGGATGGACTCTCTCTCCATCTTCAAAACCCCTCTTTTCAAACTGTCATTTTCCATCCAAATGTTTTTTTTGTTTTTTTTCAATCTGAACAAGTTATTATATCATTATTTATTTATCCCATCTATATATAGATAGATAAACTGACATACCCTAATAAAAACAGTCAGGAAAGAAATTAAACAAAAATAAATAAATAAATGTGCAATAAAGCAAATGAAACTTACAAGGAAAAATAATGACTAAATGGAAACATACAATAAAGTTCGTATAACACAAAGACAGGGGTCAAAATTCAAACCAACTATGTAAAGTAGGGCTGGGAAATCTGACCTAAATAATAATAATAATAATAATAATAATAATAATAATATTAAACTTGATTTATATAGCACTTTTCAAAACAGGGTTACAAAGTACTTCACAGACAAAAATAAAAGATAAACAAGAGAATAAAAGAGAAATGGGAGGAACACAATGACCAAAATTGTAAGTTAACACAGAACAGTGGTAAACCACGTAAAAATAAAATCCCAGATTTTTTTTTTTACAGAAATGGATTTACGATTTTAATCATTTTTTTGCCCTCTCAGAGACAGAAAAAAACATGACACCAAAATTACATACAAGTCTTTCCTTTTTTTTTAATTTAATTTTGTCTCAAAACTAAAGTGAATTTT
Source organism: Cetoscarus ocellatus (assembly GCA_037902135.1). Taxonomy (NCBI): domain Eukaryota; kingdom Metazoa; phylum Chordata; class Actinopteri; order Labriformes; family Labridae; genus Cetoscarus; species Cetoscarus ocellatus. The sequence goes on along the minus strand of JBAMNC010000693.1, from coordinate 215,005 downwards.
CCTCATATAACTAAAGTTCTTGCTGTTACTTTGTTCTCAAATGTTTGTAATCATGGACATAGGCAGGCTTACCTACATGAACACTGAAAGGTGCACTGTTTTCACATTTCTCTCGTTTTTCAGTATTTAATCTCATTAAAAAATACAAGCCTAGAAATGCATTTGTGTGAAAATGGCAGGGCTGACCACTTTGAAAAGAGTCTAAATTTTCAGTATTAATATTTTCAAATACTGCCACAAGTGGAGTTAGGGTATGTCGAGGACAAAAATCTTTATTTTTGATTTTGGAATTTTATGAAAAAAATATATTTCCCAGCCCTACTGCAAAGTTGTGATAAAACACTGAAAAAAACTTTAAGTGTAATTCATACACTTTAATTCTGGCACATCAACCATCTGTTGTTTTCAATTTAAGATCACATATTACCATTCAGCTAAAAATTGTTCTTTTTTTTTCATTTAGAAAAGCCCTTTTTCCCACCAACTTGTTTCCTTTCATTCTGTGAGAAAGTCGAGCTGCAGATCGAACTTATCAGACAGACAAGTCATAGGAAAAAGGAAATCTCCCTAAAATAAACCTCAAGAGATGTTAGCCATGTGAACCGAAGAACCAAGAAGAAGAGGCTCCTGGATCAGCGTGGAAACACAGCCTCTCTGACGCTTCATTCTCCAGCGAGACCAAATATAGCATGAGCACATTGGCCGTGGGGTCAGCTGTACATTTTGAATAATCTTTCCCATGTGACTGAAAAAAAAAAATCATCTGAATTAGCATCTCAGGTTCAGATGTTAGCAATGGCCCAGGACATGAGAGCAGACCTCATACAAGCCTCCAAGTTGCCAAGGGCACATCCAGATGTCAGGCCAAACAATAACAATCCCACACAGATGTGAGGGAGGAGCCCTCTTTGTTGCATGAAAGGACCTCCTCAACTCTGAGTCCCCCCTCCCCCCGCCTTGGCTGATGCACGCAATATTCTTTGCATTAACACGGAGAGAGGGAGGCTGTGCTTCAGTGCAGAAATCAGCCCGGATGCCTGAGTGTTCATGTCACTGCATTCACACCCCTGCTGCCAGCGTGCCACGGTCCCGGGGCAGGCACACAGATCTGCTTCCAACAATGATGATGAGGAAAAGGCCGGGCTGCTAAAAGTGCAAAGATGCCCTGAGTTGAAATCATCAGTGAAGTAGCTGCATTGCTTTGAGTTTTTTATCAACTGGTGCTGACACTTGGATGATAATTAAGTGTGATTTCAGTGACGGCTCCAAACAAAATAACATATAAGAATGACTGGGCCACTTTGATTTCCCTACATCACTGCATTAAAGTAAAAAAGATCCAATAAAGCTAAAGATCTGTCTGAAAAGCCTATGTCACAGCTCTTCATCAATGGTTCAACAAGAAAGTCATCCTTAAAGATGTCAAGGTGGTCAATCTGACTTCAGGGGGCCGTGCTCACCACTGCATTTGCCCCAGATCAAGATGAGAACGACCCTCAGTGCAGAAGAGAGGAGATGCTGTCAGCTACTCCCAGTTTCACACTCAATACAAGAGCAAAATGCATAAAACAGCCAACTCTAGGAGTGCAGGTGCCTCTTCAAATGATGGACCTTAAAGCTGAGAAGACAGCAAAGCAAATGAGGGAAGTTCATGCTGCTGTTTAATTCTGTAATCATTTCGTCTTTATTCATCAGTCAAGCCAAAGGTGCAGGTTCTAATGTGGGCCACCGCCAGCCTTCAGTCCTCTTTACAGGTCATTGTTTATAGATCTGTGCAGTACATGTTCACAGTTGCTACAGCCAAAATACAGGTGCCACCCGCTGCAGCCTCAATACTGTTTGTTGAGACACGTCAGTACAAAAAACTTACTATTGATCACAAGAGAAACAACGACAATTTGTTTAGAAAGCATCTGGATTTTGTGGGGAAAACTTGAGATTAATTGCTAAAAGAAATATGAACTTACTGTTACGGAGACTTTGGTTTATTTATTACCGAGTTTCCTTTTTGTAAAGGAACCTGGTACCTTTATATTTGCATTTTAGATTTGCAGAAAAATAGTTTAAATTGTAAAAACTCTCTCTCTCTCTCTATATATATATATATATACGTGTGTGTGTGTGTGTATATATATGTATATATATATATATATATATATATATATATATATATATGTATATGCATATATATATATATATATATTAGGGCTGAACGATATATCGTTATAATATCGATATTGATATCGAAAAGCAACGATATAAACAATATAGATTTCCCCCGTGCTAAAACTGCACTTTCCACATTCTTTATGATGTTTTTATTTTTCTGAAAAATGCTTGGTTTACACCGAACCCATAGTCGTATCATATCGTATCGATATCGAGATATCTGGCATGAATATCAAGATATGAAATTTTGTCAATATCGTTCAGCCCTAATATATATATATGTGTACATATATATATATATATATATATATATATATATATATATATATATATATATATATATATATATATATATATATATATATATGTGTGTGTGTATATATATGTATATACACATATATGTATATATATATATATATGTATATATATGTATATACACATATATGTATATATATATATGTATATATATATATATTAATATATATTTATATATGTGTGTGTATATATATACATATATATATGTATGTATTTGTTAAAAAATATTTGAAATGTTCTTTCAAAAGAATGATCTAGTTTGTTACAAAATAGGGGAAAAAAACTTTGAAAAACTAGATCTAATTTGGCAGGAAAACGTTATAATTTTCATAAGAGAAACCTGTACATTTTGGTTGAAAGACTTGATTTATTTAACCCTATAAAGCCTAATGAATCATATTTTATACATACTTTTATGATACCCTTTATTAACAAATTACTAAAAAAACCCATCCGAATACAATCAGAAAAATGATAAAAAATATCCTCAAATGGATTATCAGTTGCCAAAAACACCTAATGTATCAAATGAGATACAAAACTATATGTTAATTTTTATGGAAATTTTCATTTTTTTAGGATTTGAGTAGAAAGTGAAAAAAACATTTCAGCTCCAAAAAAATTAGAATTTTCTGCCTTTAATTTGTGTTTTCAGGCATTAAAGGGTTAATTTGGGAGGAAAACTTCATTTTGTTTTTAGGAAAATGTGGTTTCATCTGTGGCAGAAACTCCTTGTTGTTCATTAGAGACACCTGACATTAATATTAGGAAAACTTGAACTCAATTTCCAGAAAAAATGATTAAACTCATGATTCGAAAGGTAATTTTGTATTCATTAAGATGATTTTTGTTATAAAATGTTAAAGTTGTTCTTGGGGAATCTTGGTTATAAATTTGCAGAAAGAAATATCTGTACATTTGAAGAAACTTGGTTTATGAGAGCAGAAAACTTGATCTTATTTGTAAGGAAAAAATGATCTTGGTGCTAAAAATCAGTTACTTTATTTAGAAAACTTGATGTTATTTGGCAGGAGAATGAATACATTTGTAAAAAAAAAAAAACAACATTTTTTTTTATTTAAAAAACTTCATATATTTAAAAGAGGAAAATGTGGTAATATTTGTTAGGTAAATAGTTAGAAAACTTTAGTCCTGTCAGGAAACTTGGCTTCATTTGTACGTAAAAAAGGGGTTTGTGAGTCTGGAAACTTTGGAAACTCTGGTTTAATCTTAAGGAAAACAGTATTTTAGAGAATAGAATAGAATAAACCTTTATTCGTCCCACACGGGGAAATTTGCAGTGTTACAGCAGCAAAGGGGACAGTGTTGATAAAGAAGAAGTATAAAAACGGTATAAAAAATAGCATGAAAAAAGGCATCTCACTTTTGGTTCAAGAAAACTAAGTATTTGTTTTGATAATTTGATTCTGTGTAAGTGTGGCAAATGAGTTTTGTATATAGACTGTTAATGTTGGCACCAAAAGTCCAGAAGAGTGACTTCAAAACTTTAACTTCTAATCTCAAGTGAAAACATCCTCACGGTTTGAGCAGTTGGGTGTAAGAGTGAAGAGTCTCTGGTGGTAAACATGTTTGGTGTTAGGTAAGTGTTGGATCCAGCCTGACTGACCCCCCTTGAGGCTGTGAGCTCACAGGACGGATGATGCAGCCCAGTATCTGCAGGACTTATGAATATTGAAAGATTCTGTCACACACAATTTTCCTCCCATGCCAGAGCAGAACATGAGGTGCCCTCTTCGGTCTTAAAGTACTGAGTAATGCGAGGGGGATGGATGATAAACAGAACCACAAAACTTAATTATGAGATGTAAAAAGAGTGGTTTAATTCACCTTTTAGTCAGAGTATGAGAGCAATAAATCAGCGCTGTTTATTCATGGTGTTCAGGCACAACACTGGGCCTCACACTTAAAGGGGTTCAGGCCTTGATAGGCGAGCTAAACCCAGGTCCTGCAGTTTGGTGATTTGTTACTCCTATTTTGACAAAGAGTGCACATGAGCAACGTGAAACTGACAATAAAGATGTGTTATCCAGCAGATTATGTCGGAGTGGATGTTTGTACCATACTGAAAAAAACTCAGATCTAAGTGAGAGTATTTGTCCAATTTCAAGACAAAAAAATCTCACTGGACTTATTCTAATCCATAATTTCCTTACATGTCTGGATTAAGATCTTATTTGAAGATATAAAAACTAAAATTAAGGCCTGAGTTGCTTGTAATAATTAGTCAAATAATCTGCCAATAAGACAAAACAAACAGATATTAAACCTTAATTTAAGACCCTTACTGAGTCAAACTTTCATTGTTTCATTGGCAGATATTTTCTCTTCATTACAAGCAATTCAATGCCTTTTTTTAACTTTCATTCCTTAATGTAAGATATTTATCTGGACTGGTTAAGTGAATGTGGATTAGAATAAGTGTTTTGGATATTTTGACTTGAAAACAGACAAACACACTTGCCTTAATCTGAGTTTTTGCAGTGCAAGCCTAGCAGATGATATTGTCCATATGCTGTAGGCCTGTGTCAGATGGAGCTCTTAGTTTGGGCGGACTTAAACTTGGACCACGCCGTAGTTCAGCTGTGATAGGCTTAGACTGCTGGAGAGCATGGCACACTGAGCTACTCCCTGTACCCTTGTCACTCACGTAAAAAACATTTATCTTGAGAGTTCATATCATTATTTCTATAATATCTTAAAATCCTAATCCAGTGTTTGTTTTGCTGACTAATTTTTTTCGTCATAGTTTTCATTAACAACCTTTTGTCCCCTGACCAAAACTAGACTGTAACTAAAAAAAAAAACAAGTGCACAGTGACAAAAACTAAAACTAAGTTAACTGACATTTTTGTCAACAGATAGGTGAAAATGTTTGACAGAGACTAAATCCAATCAGACCTAATTTGGTCATGTAGAAAGTAGGGACAAGTTGGGAATATATCCAGTCCCAGCTACTTTGGTTGTGTGGAAAGGTTAGATGAGTTAAGATGGAAATCCAATCACAACTGCCTTTGCTTCATGGTGGCAGTATCCAAGTGTAAAACATGACTTCAGAAATGTAAGGAAACATTTAAAAAATACCCTACACTTTACACTTCATATTTTAGTCGACTAAATTTACACTAGATTTTGTCGACTAAAATGTTGTGAAATTTCATCAACTAAAACTAGACTAAAATTAAAACCACTTAGATGACTAAATTATGACTAAAACTAAAGATGTTTCAGGCAAAAGACTATAACTAAAACTAAATAAAAAAAAGTCAAAATTAACACCGCCCTAATCTGAAATATCTCTGTGAAATGTCAAGCATCTGGCTGCTTTTTCAACATCTAACTCTTCAATGAGAGCATTGAAAACATCCTGCATCAACTAGCAGCATCCTAAGAAACCAGTTTAAAGAGCAAGAACTTGTTGGTAAGTGAGGCATATAAATCTACATCTATTTCATGCTCTGAGGGGTAGGACTGTGGGAAGCTGCCAAACCACAAGAAAGTATCACAGAGGAAGACCGGTTGGCAGTCACAGCTCACTGATGGAGACAAATGTTATTGAAGGTGGATCACAGCTGAACATCACATAACCATGTCCTCAAAACAGAGCACAGGAACCTGCTGTGAACTGTTGCTCCAGCATCCAAAAAGCTAAAAAAGTATCCTCTGTAAAACCAAAGTATGGGCTCATTTCCTCTGTTTTATCCACTCACGGTCCACGCTCTTTTATCTCCTTCCAGCTCTCAGCTTCCCTCCAACTACAAACATTTCCTGAGGAAACACTCTGACACTTATCCACATACTCACAGATATTTACACCCAAGGATTCGTGTCTCCCACTGCTCTGGTTAAATAGTGCCAACAGCTTGTTAGCTTAGCTTAGTGTTAATCTGAAAACAGGGCCGACAGCATAGCCTTGCACAGGTTATTGATACAAAACACACCCTCTGAAGTGAGAGCTACTGCACTAAATTATACATTTTAGTACTAAATTTAACTTTTTTATGCATCTACATTTGACATCTTTAAGTATTCTCAATTGTAAACTCATATTTAAGCAGAAATATGAAGCTGCTCCACCTTGAAATAGATCTTCAAAGTTAGTCTTATATGGAAGGAGGCAATGGAGGGAGCCAGGGAGAAGCTCAGGTAAATATCATGGCAGCAGGTGACCAATGCAAAGCCTACAACACAGTCAGACAGATGGCAAACATCAAGCTGTAGGAACAAATAGGGATGGGATTCGAAAGCCAGTTTCAGTTGGGAATCGATAACAACTCCCTCAAGAAGTCAATATCATAAATCCTGCTTCTTATCAGCTCCCCTATCAACTCCTTCCACTTTGCTCTAACTTGACACACCAGATTTCTATATATTTCACTATTCCATCAGGGAAACAGCCCATAGAAAGTGTTTGGGGAGGACAGAACCTTTAAAAAGCATATCTGTCAGGTGAATGGATGATCATTCCATTAATCACATTCATTACGGGCCCATCAGATAATGTAGTAGGCGGAGCTACTGCATTATTTTCGTCATAGTTTTCATCAACAACCTCTTTTCCCCTGAAAAAAAACTAAACTATAACTAAAATAAAACAAGTCTACACTGACAAAAACCAAAACTAAATTAACTGATATTTTCATCAACAGATAAAAACTAGATGAAAATGTTGGAGACTAAATCCAATCAGACCTAATTTGGTCATATAGAAAGTAGGGACAAGTTGGGAATATATCCAATCACAGCTACTTTGGTTGTGTGTAAAGGTTGGATAAGTTAAGAGGGACATCCAATCACAACTGCCTTAGCTTCATGGTGGCGGGATCCAAGTGTAAAACATGACTTCAGAAATGTAAGGAAACATTAAAAAATGCCATACACTTAACACTTCATATTTTAGTCGACTAAATTTACAGGAGATTTTGTTGGCTAAAATTGTTGTGAAATTTCATCAACTAAAACTAGACTGAAATTAAAACCATTTAGATGACTAAATTATGACTAAAACTAAAAGATATTTTCGGCAAAAGAATAAAACTAAATTAAAAAATGCAGCCAAAATTAACACTGCTATGAGGATGAGGTTTGGATCCCCACCAAAATGATATCACGTCTTCTTTTTGCCATGACCAACATTTTCCTAAAATGTTGTGAAAAACATTTGAGAACTTATTGAACTTATTGAACTTATTAGTGCAAATGTGGAAAACTGCTCTATCTTGCATTTACTTAAAAAAAAAAAAAAAAAAGTCCTGGATGTGCATCGGGTATTGGATCACCACCAAAACTGTATCACCTCTTCCTTGCGTCATGACCAACATTCCCTGAAAATGTCATGGAAATGTGCTGAAAATTTACATAGTAGGAAAAACGTGGAAAACTGACTCTCGCATGTATGAGAAATCCTCAATAAGATTCTTCGATCCACATCTGGGTTTGGATCACCACAAAAATCATATCACTTCTTGCATGTGCTTTGACCAATATTCCCTGAATGTTTAATGAAAAGTTGAAGAAAACGTATTTAGATATTACCGTAATTCCTCGATAGCATGCACTCGATTATAACACACACCCCACATTTTCAAGATTATTGCCTGAAAAACACTGTGCTCAAATATAACATGCACCCAAATTTTTCCCAAACCTTACTCTCTCAGATAACTCAAAAATTACCTTTATTAAAAGTTTTAATCACTGAAATTTCAGTATTTGCACAACAAATACATGATTGTCTCTCTCAAATGGATGCGGAAACACCTTTTGCTTCATGCATGCTCAATTACTCGATTTCTGCCTGAGCATGCTCAGTCGTAGTGTACCGACCAATCAGAGAGCAGCTATCAACATGCCAATGTCTTCGACCAATCACAGCGCAGCTATTTTGCGTCCCCTTGCTCACAAGATGGCAGCGCCCTGTGTTTGCCAGTGAGTGGTAACACTTGAGCATTAAATGATGATTACACAAAGTTAAACTAATTAAGACCCAAAATATTGAATTCAAACAGTTTAACAGACACTTTAATAAGAATTACACAAGTTTGGTGGGAATGTTTGGCAGAGAAAGAGAATATTTCAGCTTTTTGTATCAGATCTGTTGCAATCGCATGTATTTTAAGTATTTTGCTTGTACTTGTGTATAATATGCACTCGAAAAATTAGAGCTTCTTTAGAACAAAAAAGTGCGTGTTATAATCAAGAAATTACAGTAGCTCAAATGTAAAAAAAAAAAAGAAAAAACCTGCCTTTTCCCGCACTGTTGGGAAATACTTTAAAATAATCTAGTATCAGTATCTGAGTCCGGATCACCACCAAAATCAGATGACCAGCAATAGCTTAAAAAGTCATCATAATCTATCCATCAATATTTGATTTATCCTGTTCACAAACTATCAAACAAACAGACCATCAAATGCCCAATCATCCTTTGTGAAGGTAATAAAAAAAAGAAAAAGTGCTGTGTCAGGAGTTTCTTTCCTAGATGTCAGGCTTGTTGCCAGGATCTTAAATGATCAGATAGCTTTTCTCTTGTTTTAAAGAAACTTCAGCAAAATTGTAAAATAGCTATGATCATTACAGGTTGGAAAAGTTTGAACTTTGTTTTTCCGTCTTTTCTCCTCCCTGATTAATCAGCTCAAGATCCCTGCGTTTTATTTTGTGGTTCTCCTGAAGGAAACAGATTTAAGGAGGTGGAAGAGCAGCTCCTCTACAACAGCAACACGGCACATTTATAAATCACTCACAGGCATTGAGAGAGTTTCACCAAACTTTTACTTCAGATACAGAATTACAGTTATCTGACAGAAGTCCTTCTCTGAGTGTTCTTAAAAATGAACTGGTCTTGATTAAAGAATATGAGCACTTCTCAGTCTGCTGCTTGTACACATCCAGCCTGCCAGCTCGTCAAATGCTCACTTATCAGTGTGTTTCTTGCTGCTCAATCCAATGAAAACAAATGAGGAAAAACAACAGTAATAGTCTGAGTAGTCACTACTCTCCATGAAGCCAAAACTCTGTTTCTAAACTTTGGTCTGCTAATCAGCTGGCTTCAGAGGCTCTTTCTGCCAGATTACGTTACTCTACTCTTCACTCAAGGCTTGGCCGGGTGTTTTTCCTCGTGTCTGATCTCAAAGCAGTTGCCACACTACAGATTTGCAAAATAGAGGTCACAGCCAGGTCAGAAACAGAGAGAGAAGAAGCACGGTGAACAGAGACTGTGACCTTTGACATCATATCTGTATCAGGACGGGTAGTTTTACTCTCTCAATGACCTGTGCTCCCATCTGATGATTTTTTTACCACCTCCAAGGAGGTTATGTTTTTGCCGGCGTATGTTTGTCTGTTTGTTAGCAAGGTTATGCAAAAACTACAGGACGGATTTTGCTGAAATTTTCAGGAGATGTTGGTAATGGCCCAACTTAAAAAATGATTAGATTTTGGTGGTGAAACATATATTTGTCTGGATGCAAAAAATTCCCACATTTAAAAAAAAAAAAATCCCATAAGTTACATTGGGCAGAAGTTAAAAAAAATCATATCTCTGCCACTACTTTTTTTTGCTTGCACTTTTACAGGATAATATGGGGTCCATGTCTCTATCATCAAGGTAAATTTCATCTGGGTCTGATCCAGATGATCCTGATGTCACTAAAAAACATTGAACTTTGTACTGGGAAATCCCATTGACGACATTTAATAATTCATATAAAATCAACATATTAAGTGATGTTCCCAAAACGTGTTGTGTTCATACAGGATAACAACCTCTATGTATGTGCTGAGTTTGGTCTGGATCCTGGCACTATTCTGGATCCAGTGAAATGGTGGAGGTTTGCGCTCTCTGAGTGCTTTTCTAGTTTATATTTGCAGAGCTTGTTATCAGAGTAATTAATGCAGAAAATTGCCTCTGAATGTGATATTTTTTACTGCTCTGACAGTACTCTCAGACTTTTTTTTTTTTTAAAGTTCAACTTTTGGGACAGCGTTATGCTCATCACTTCTCTGTAACTGACTTTCGTTGACAGCTTTGTCAGTAACGATGGCAGAAAAGAAGCTAATTTTATCCCTTTAATGGGCAAATATGTATATTTTGGACAATAATTAGTTTATACATTTAACATTTCAAGGCTAAAATAAATTACTTTGACATCTTGTTTGCATTATTAAATATGATGTTTATTTATCATTTGAAGTCTGCATCTTCCCTGATATGTTGCCTAATTGGAGCACACATTTCAACCTTTTCAACAAACTTTATTACGCTTATGTACCAACTTTAAATCATTTTACCAACATATTCATAAAAGATGAGGGTCCTCAGTGGGCCCCAAATGTAAATTTTTTAGAAAAACATTAACATCTGTTGCTAATGTAAATTAAAAATGCTGAAAATTGATCAAATGTGACCAGAGATGGGATATCAATGTCCTGAAGGAATTCATAAGTGTTTCTACTTATCAATTCAAACAAAAAAACGCTTAAATGTACAATGTTTCTGTAGAAATTTGGGGTTAAACTTTGATTTGACACCATGACTCATTAAATTTTTTCCCAGCTCTTACAAAAACAATTTGTCAAAATTAGGGTGAACAATATCTGATTTTTTCCACTATCTGGAAACTGATATTTCAGAACTTATGTTGGCTGATACTGATGTTGATACAAATATATAGACAGTATAACAGTAACAATAAAATCAAGTTTCATCTGCCCTTTTAGAAGCTAAAACACTGATATACTGACCTGCTGAGAGGAAACCTGCCCTATTTTGAGAACATATACTCTCAATTTAAGATTAATGTGCAAAGAAACCTCAAAGATCTTGATCTAAATATATATAGCTGAAATATTGGTGGGAAATATCAGTAGAAGTGTTCATACCTGCGATACAATATTTACCTTTTTAAGCAATTATCTGCCGATACCAAAGCCATACCGATAATATTGTGCATCCCTAGTCAAAATGCTTTATTCCAATTAAAAATAATAATCAAATAAATTCAGCTGACATCACATCTGTCCTTGTAGTTAGCTGCTGAACAGTGAGTCACGGATGCAGCCTCTGAATCTAAGACTGCATCTGTTCAATAGCAGGCATCATCATTATTTCAGAGGGACACAAACATGGCAGACAGCGAGCTCCTCTCTGGTTACGTTATAAGCAGGTTAAGAGTGCTAAAGGTCCTACGGTAGGACGAGGATCCTGTTCCAGAGGCCTCCAGTCTACGCAAAGGAAAAAATAGCACAAATACTTTGATAAAAATACACAGGTTAAAAATAAAGCCGGCTCCGTCCTGCGTTGCACCTGCATAGCTGTGAGTGATTCTCCTTGGTGTTAATGTAAACGTTTTGATGGAGCTATAGGTCTCCCAGGCACTGATTAAAATAGCGTAACCTGCCGAGCATGTGTGCTTCACTCGTGGCATACGGGACAGTCTGGTGGGAAAGTGTGGACAATTCCCACAATTCTTTCCACTCCACGGTCCTAGACTTTCACAGGTCACTCCACTTTCTTTGTTTGAGGGCCTGAAGAGGACTGACAGACTGACTGACTCACACAAGCTGTCTCTGCTGGGTTTCTGCTCCGCTCTGCACTCTTATTCTTATGGCTTCATTTGTCTGAGCAGGTTGCTGCCAAAAAGCTGAGGTCTGAGTAATTTTTGTAGAGCTTATTACCTGTTTTCCCCCTGCTTAAATCGAATACAATTGAAAATAAATACAAATATGGTCAGCCTGGGTCCATTTAACATGAATATTCAGTATCCTGCACTAACTTTTCTTTTTTTCAGTCAGCTTCTAGCTCCTTTTGTTTGATGTCGACAGCTCAAAATTAGTTGAAAAGACATTAAATTGCGATTTTTAGGTTACATAATCTGGTTTCAAACATGAGTTCAGGCATAAGGTAAGAGGAAAACTGATAAGGTAAATATTTTTTTTTCATTCTGTTGATATTATAGCCGATCTAAATGCATAAATAGCATCTTAACTATTATTTTATCATATCTATTTATTTTAATCATCTTAATCGGTTTTATTATTCCATTTCAGTTCAGGTTTATTGTTTTGGAATTTTAATCTCTGTTAATTGATTTTCTTTTTATTATCCTACTTCATCAGATTTTATCAGGTGTTTGGCTATCTCATTTTACCTTATTATTATTTTAAATTTTATTTTATTCATTTATTTATTCATTCTTCTGTATAGTATTTTTTTAAATCTTATTTCTTATCATGATTTTATATTATTTATGTGTTACAATTATTATTTTTGTTTATGTCATTTTAGTCTTAGCTCCTGTGTTTCCTCATTTTAATATAAAAAGTGTTTCCTCAGTCCTGTAATTCTGTTTTCTGTTAGAATCTCTTCTTAAAGTCTTTGTGTGTAAGTGAGTGTGTGCTGTATGTAGTTAGCGAGGGTGGGTAAGGTGTTGTATTTTCATTGTATTCAATTTTCTACTTTTTATTTCATTTTTCATGTAAGGGCACGTTGTGCTACAAGCTGTTGTATGAAAAGTGCTATACAAATAAATCTTGATTGATTAATTGAAATCTTAATATCTGCTGAGCAGCTTTTTAAGCTGTTGTCTCCCAATACCAATATCATGCTGGAAAAATTGCGCATTCCTACTTTAAACACACCTTGAAGCAGCTTTCTGAGCTGCTGTAAAAAAGATTAAACTTTCTGCAGTGCTGTAAAGTGAGTCAAACCATGTTAATCCATTCCAGAATATAATCTTTGATGAATACAGAGAAGCTCCCTTCATATCACTGATATCTGCAGATTTTAGACATATAGAGAATATGTTTACCACACTGCTGTGATGTGATCCTGCTCTGTGTTAGTTGAGTTTTGTTTTCTTGTTTTATCTCTGTCTCATACTTCCTGTTTTATTTTGAACATTCACATGTCTTTGTTTGTTCCCGTGGGTTTTACTTCCTGTCTGGTTCTGTCACACCTGTCTCCTGATTGTTCCTCCCTGCAGCTGAGTCTAATCACCCCCAATCACCTCGTGTATTTAACCCTCATGTCTTCCCCTGTCTTGTTGCCAGTTAGTCATACTCTAGTCTTTGTCCCAGCACTCTACCTTGTCACGTCTTGCTGGTGTTACAAATTTTGTATTTTGATCTAGTCTTTTGCCTTACTTCTTGGACATTGCCAGTTTAACCAATAATCCAACTGCCACTGTCAAACCGGTGAAGTGTTGAGCAATTGTTTCCGTTCTTGAGCCTCCTTCCTTGATATGTGAAGTAGCTTACGTTCATTGTAAACACATCCTGCACAGTGTTCAGGGTGGCAGCCCAGCTTTTCCCTGCTAATGGAGTATGAGAAACAAACGTGCAAAAGACTGGACTTAAACTAAGCTGTCAGTGCCACAAATCACATTGTAAATGCTGCTTGTATTCTGTCACAGTGGCTGGAGGTTCAAGGATTCAAGCTATCAGTCTGACTGGAAGAAGAAATACTGGTATAGTTAGAAATAGTTTTTCATCCAGCACTAGGTCATAATTAATAATAATAATAACAAAGCTGTTTGCAAATCCTCACCCACAGCTTACAAATTTGTGTGCAAGGTTTCCAGACTGTCCCAACAGTTTTATTAACCACGCTTAGTGACGTGAAATAAATAACTGTGCTGGCTGTTTATGAATAAACTATGAGAATCAGAGAAGTGGTTGGAGTTGAAGGAGAAGCATGTCTATTAATCAACCAGACTTCATTTCCGTAGCACATTTCATACAAGACAATCTCAGGACCTACATGGACTTAAAATGAAAAACTCTATAACATATGAACTGAGGTAAGGCTATCATAAGTTTATACTAAAGAAACACCAGAGGTAAGAATTAAAATGCAAAAATCCAGTGATAAAATAAAAGTAATATTAATAAAAACAATAATAATAATTGTAATTATAACTACATGAATTAGGATTAAATATACAATGGGGGGAAAAAGAATCATAAGCAAATAAATATATAAAAGTAAGACTAAGATCAGGAGATACTTTAAAAAAAAAAAAAAAAAACTACATTTTTTGTGGGGATCTCCGAACAAGCACACCAGAGCCCCCTCCTCATTTTCAGTGTCATCCTAGACATCCAAAGCATCCAAAGCCTGGCACTCCTCTCACCTTCAACATTAGTAAAATAAACTCTCAGACACCGGAGCACACCCAAGTATGTGGGAATGATTTCTTTCATTCCCACGTACTTCACACTAACTACAATATTTATAATATCATTAAATTGAATGGCTATTTTAATGATAAATTGCTTGTTTTAATGCCTTTGACAAATATATGGAGCGTGTCTTGCTTTGGGCTGGGCCTCAAAGCTGCTCGATTGTGACAAAAATCATAAACATGATTTATTTAATAGATATTGAGATCACAGTTGTAAAATCTCTGAGGACCTAAATTTAAGTGTCTTGAGTTGCAGAACAATCTTTTTACTTTTGCAATGAAAAATACAAGATTAAACTTGTCGGGAATTCTGATAAAGTCGCATTAAATGTCCATGGTTTGTGCTTATCTGGATACATATCGTATTGTGAGGTTGCTGGAAATACCCAGTCCTAGTATATAAAATATATTTATATGTATTTGTATATATGCATATATGTGTATCTATAAAATAATGGGTATGGCTTCAGCCTGCTCTATTGTAAAGTGCCTTGAGATAACACCTGTTGTGAACTGGCGCTATACAAATAAAGATTGGCTGACTGATTGATTAAGGTGCAAAAAACAATAATGATAGAAAATGAAAAAAAAAAAAAAAACAGCCAAATGTCATCTTGATTACAGGGTTTTCATAAATGCGAAAGGTAGTATTTGTAATCTTGATTAAAATTCCATTAAATACCAAGTTCTACTGCGCACAAAAATGTTTGTAGATTAGTGCTCCACGGGATGACCTGTCTGATTAAGGACACTGAATCGGGTGGATCCAACTGCTGTGCAAGGATAAATATTTATAATAATGGTTTGACAAATGGCTAAAATGATTTTAATTTAATATTAATATGTTGTTCTTTGGTGAATGTAACTTTTGATTTGTAGAGGTGGACTTTCTGTGATGATGGTGTGGGTCATTGTAGTCTATTTGTGCATGTTGTCAGCGCTGAAGCCGGTGTATGGGAGATATGTGGCCAATTTGTGCAGTCAAAGTGACGTCTATAAGTGAAAGTAGGATGGAATTTTCTTATCTGCTGACGCTGATGATCGGCTTTTTGTGGCGATTGTCTGCCGTTGCCAATGCTGCTACCATTATATTGTGCATCCTTACATAATAATGATAATCTGTACCAGTGTCTGTGTCCACCAAAAATGTATTTTGTCTCTATTTCTTTGTTATTTTTACTCTATGTCATGTAGGTCATCGCTGTTGTTGCATTATTTAATTGAAAAAAAATAATAAGTGGAAAAGAAAACCCTAATACGTCACTGCAGATTTAGAGCTGACTCAAAACTCTTATATTCATGAAAGAGCACACTGATAGTCCCTTAAAGAGCTGTCAGCATGAACATTAAAACTATGGCAGGATACAGTCTTTCCTTTCTCTTTAATTGGACACTGACCGCAGAGCACACTCAGGCTCCTCCGGGACTGATATGAGAGGTTCCCTCCTGGAATTGCCACGACCAAAATAACCCTGGAGCCCGGTCAAATTCAGCGCTGATTTAAGACGGCCCTCCACCCCCCCTGAGGAAGCGAGGGAATATCCTCCATGTGCTCGGTCAGGGCCCTAGACTTGACCTCCAAGGGAGCTATTCACGTCACGACTCGCGGGGCTCATGTTGCTCGGTATGCCTCGGGTTTGTTTTACAAAAACATTTCACTGAAAACATGAAGATGCTGCGATGGAAACGTGTGAGAGAGCAGAGATTTTTGATTTGTGGAGGTAGCTGGTGCAGATATAATGCATGAAACCACAAATGCATCTTCACTTATTAATGCTAATCCCTTATTGGTCTGTCTCAGTCTTGCATTGAAAGGAGTGCAATGTCAATTTAATATAGGGTTGGGCAGAAGACCGTTTCTGAAACATGACACTTCTAATCTTGAAGCAGGTTGGCTACAGCAGTAGAGGACCACACTGGGTGCCACTCCTGTTGGATAAGAAGAGGAAACTGGGCTGAAATCTGCGTATTCACCAGGATTTGATCACAAAATACTGGAAAAATGTTGCCTGGTCTGATTAGTCTCCCTGTCTGTGGCAACATTCAGACATTGAACAATATAAAGCATGCGTCCACCCTGGTTTTTATCTGTTGTGGTGGTGTAATGTAGGGCCCTATAAAATCTGTTATTTTTTCCCAAATTCTGTTTTTTATTTTTCTCGTATTCAGTTTGTTTTCTGTTTAAATTTTTTGAGATTTCTGTTTTTAGTATTTTACACTAATATAACCACAAGACATGGTGTAAAATAATGAAATATAATCACTCACTCTTCAGGTGGTTTGCAGAACATATGACCGCTTCACACATAATAAACCTGCTCTGCCTTGCGCTTTGGAGTTAGCCGGGAGTTTCATAGCTTCTTTGCCAACTTAGCCGGTGTCTCAGGCGGCCGCTTTGACATGTTTGCATTGTTAATGAGGGGAGGAGGAGGGGGAGGGGAAGTGAAGCGTGCATCCCCATCATTAGTGACCCCTCTGAGTATTTTCCTGAAAGATACGTTGCTTTTTTCAGAAAAAAAAGTTGGGCATTTCCGTGATATTCTGCATTTATATTGAATTCCACGTTAAATGTCCAATTCCGTGATTCCATCTGCTATTTCGTGATAGCAGATTTTATAGGGCCCTAATAAGGGGATATTTTCTTGGCACAGTTTGGGCCCTTAATAGTAACTATGCATCACTGAAATACCACAGCCTACCTGAGTATTATCGCCAACCATGTGCTTCCCTTTATGACCACAGCGCACCCATCTTCAGGATACTATGCCTCGAAAAATCGAATTATCTCAAACTGGTTCCTTGAACGTGACAGTGAGTTCACTGCACTCCAGTGGCCTCCACAGCCATCAGATGTCAATCTAATAGAGCAGTTTGAGACGTGGCGAACAGGAGATTCTTATAATGGATGTGCAGCAGATAAATCTGCATCAACTGTTTGATGCTATCATGTCAATATGAAGCAAAATCTCTCAGGGGATTGTTCCAGGCACTTTGTTGAATTTTGCTGTGAAAACTGAAGCATTTCCTACAGCTGAGGGGGTCCAACCTGACAAGTTGTGCCTAATAAAGTGGCCAGTGAGTGAATGTGGTTGTTCAGAGTGTGCGAGAATCTGACAACTTTAGAAAACTGACATGAGGAGGTTTTTGAACAATTTGTGATGCATGTAGGAGTATTCCTGTAATTAGAAATCATCATCCATTATCTATACCGTTATCCCTTTCGGGGTCGCAAGGTGTCGTTGGGCTAGAGGCGGAGAACACCCTGAACGGTCACTAGCCAATCACAGGGCCACATATAGAGACGGACAATACCTAAGGAAAATTTGGAGTCACCAATCAACTTAATGAGCATGTTTTTGGTCTGTGAGAGGAAGCCGGGTGTCTGGAGAGAACCCAAGCATGGATGGGAAGAACTCCAGACTGACAGGCCCTGCCTGACCCAGGATCAAACCAGCGACCTCCTTGCTGTGAGTCACGTGCACTACTACCTACTGCACCACCTTGCTGCCCTCAGAAATCATTAGAAATGCATAAAATTAAAAGTCTTTTTTTTTCATTTAATGTAAAATTCCATAATTCCATGTTACAACCATTTATTACTTCTGTCTGCTTCAAGGAGTATCAACATGTTTTATCACCATTCACATAAAATAATGCTGAGATATGATTTTAAGTTTATATTGCCCAGCCTTAATTCAAGAGCTAAACAAGGTCTTAAATGTTGAGAGCTAAACAAGCAAAAATAAAGATAAAATGTTTTCTGGCTTAAAAATAAAAACAAGAGGGACCCTCTCTTTAGAAATAAACACAGTGTACATCCAGGTCACGCAATGATCTGTGTTAATGACCTGCATGAAGAGCCCAGACAATAACACAATGTGGTTTTTAAGACCTACAAAGTAATTTGGTGCTTTAATTAACCTTTGAAACCAATTAACTGCAATCATATGGAGAGGGTTTTTGGCAGGGCTTACGGCAGCTCAACTTTGACAATAATAACAGTCCCATTTTCACAGTAGAGTAACCTAGCTAATTGGAGATCCAACAGACATGTTTGCAGCAGACATTTGCTCATCGCAGCAGAAAATGTGGCTTAAAAGAGCGAGGTAAAGCGGTGCAAACTGGCTGGAAATGAGCTTTGCAACAACAGTTTTGCATCTGAATGAATGAAATGGGGTCATCCCTGGCTACTGGTGACTTTTAGTGGGCTAACCTTTTTGAGGAAACAAAAATATACTTTGAGGTTTAGAGATACTGTGTATTTAACGTGTTTGAACATCAGACACCTGAAGTGGTAGATCTTGAGCAACATTACAGATATTGCATTACAATTTGTTACAGAAATTCCTCTCTGTATGAAGACTGTGAAAAACAGGGGAACCAAACACGATGAATCATTAAAAACAAATAAGCCATTACAGTGTCAGGAGGACACCAAGTGTGATCAAAAAATGTATTATATTTTCCAAATAATTTAGAATAATTTCCAATTATTGCAAAGTAAATACAAAGGGAGGTTAATTTATAATAAATCCCCAAACACCTTTTACATAGCGCTGTGCACCTAATGTTTTATAATAAAAACAGTCCATCAGAGGTATAAATAATTAAATGTAAATGTTCTTTGTTTGTACAGCCCTTTACAACAACCCTTTCGGTGAACCAAAGTGCCTTACAGTAGATAGTAAATTAAAAGGAATAAATAAAAACAATAAAAGCAATAAAAACAATAAAAGCAATAAAATAGAATGGGATTTGATTGGATTGGATACTCTTTATTTCGAACATAGGAATAATAAAATATTAAAGTTAAAAAACAAACAAAAACAACAAAAAGAGACAACACTATTAACAGAAATTCTTTAAATATTAATGCTGTCGATGTTCGTAATGGAGTAGGAAGAAGCTAAGCTTATCTTGTCCTACCCCATTTATCATCAGCGTATTACGTAATCACTGATCAATCAGCAGCACTAAATAAAATACAATATAATAAAGTAGAAGTGTTACCATGCTACTGAGTATTAAAAGCCATCCTAAATAAATATGTTGTCAGACTAGATTTGAAAAGGCCCATGTCAGACATAAGACGCATTTCAGCAGGGACCTTATTCCAGAGCCTGGGAGCAGCAACAGAAAAGGTTTGGTCACCCCAGTGTTTGTATTTTGACCTGCACACTTCCAGCAAGAGTTGGTTCGATGACCTCAAAGCTCTACCAGGATCCCGAAAAGTTAAAAGCTCAGTTAAGTACCCTGGAGCGAGGCCATTAAGAGCTTTAAAAACAAAATTAAAAGTTTAAAATCAATCCTGTAATGGACGGGAAGCCAATGAAAGGAGTTAAGGACAGGAGTGATGTGCACTTGTCTGTTAGTGCTGGTAAAGAGACAGGGCAGCAGCATTTTGCACAAGTTGAAGGCGACTGAGAGAAGACGATGCCAAGCACTGCAGTAGCTCAATCTTGAACTGATTAGATCACGGATGGCTCTCTCAAGGTCATGACAGCTTAAAAATGTTTTTACTTTGGCCAGGAGACGTAGCTGGAAAAAACTAGCCCTGACAACATTGTCGATTAATATTAACTTGAGCTGCACAACAACGTTTATTTTATTTTTTTGCAATTAATTTATAGTTATCTGGCAAATATGTTTAATTAAAATAGAAAAAATACACTGAGTTTCAAGTGAACGGTATTGGGGGAAAAATGATGTGGCAACATTTTCACTTCATGCCATTAATTGCAATTTTTAAGGGATCTTTCAAAATATATTTTATTATGTGCAGCAGTTGAAAATGAACCTGTAACTTGCTTTTTCTGTTCACCAACTTGATCTTTAACACACTGTAGCCCTCTGAAACTGTGTCCTAATGAAGGTTGCAGTTTTCAAAGTTGGAAACTTTCTATGAGAATTTACAGGAATTTAAGGGAAGAAGCTTTGAATTTACTAACCTGAAGGTTGACCATTAACAGGGAGTTTTAAATATAGTTTTTCTCAGCGTAAATTTCACGTACAGGCTTAGATAATGGACAAATATTTTGGACTTAATGGACTGAAGACAAAGTTCTGGAGAATTTGCTACAGTTTATTTAAGAGGATGACAGATGAATGGATGACATCCACGAGTAAACATGAGGTTAAGCTACTGGTAATCTGTTGTAGGTATTGGTGACAAATTAATTGCATTCGGTATTAATTCTAATCAGTCACGTTTCTTTGACAAAACCGTCCGATACTGAAATATTAATGAATGTGGATCAAAAGGGTAAATGCTATACAAAAGATTTTAACCTTTAATGACGGACTGTTGTGAAAAATATTTAATATAAACATTCTAGCGAAAGAAAGGGTCCACTAACAAGGAATGGGCCAGCAGTGTTGGAAAATGAAAGAAAAGAAATTCCATCCTGTTTTTTTTCCTTCATAATTGATTAAAAAAACAACACAATGAGAGGACTATCCCTCACTGCACGTTCACCTTTGGAAGACAAAGATACTCAGCGCTTCCCGGGGACCATTTCCTCTCTTCCGTGTGCCAGAGGCCCCCTCCCACACAGTAAATCAGGAAGCCTGTGTCACTGTCGGTTTGTTTGGCTCGCACAAACATGGAACACCCTTAGAAACCATGCAGCCTCTTTCCACTGTCCTCGATCCTCCGGAAAGCTCTGCAGCTCACACTGCTGCTCCTCAGACTCTGCTCCTAAAGACGTTTAACCATGACAGCCACCGTCTGCCGCCCTGTGTGCTGAGATTAAAGTGGAGAAAAATGACCCTCCATAATGTATGAGCGGAAAAACATGCCTTCAAAGGGTTTCACAACCCCGAAACTGAATCCAGAACCCGAGGGGAACCTCTGCATGCACACATCATTGTGCTTTTGTGTAATCTGATAACCTCAGCCTGAGGGGAGCTAATGGGAGAAATACATAATGTATATTTGAGTAGATGATTTTATCAGAGCTGAAACACAATGAAGATTCAACTCGAGTCTGAAGATAACTCCAACCGATAAAAGAGAAATGAGTCGGTGGATGCATCTGCATTTGTGCTATCAGAGATCACGTTTCTGTTGTACCATCAAAGTTTAATGTCACAAGAATCTGTGCAGCTCAAACCAAAGGGTGATTAGGTCAAATAAACCAGTGCAACGAACAAAAGTATTGCAAATTATAATGGAAAACAAAAAGAATACAGATGTGAAATGTTAATTTCTACATCCAATTATTGCTAAATCAGGGGCGGAGAACAAGAAAATCATATATATATATATATATATATATATATATATATATATATATATATATATATATATATATATATATATATATATATACACATTTTTATATATATATATATATATATATATATATACACACATACATTTTTATATATATATATATATATATATATATATATATATATATATATATATATGGCTTCTTGCTATCTAACTATCTGCCTATCTGTCTATCTATCTATCTATCGATCTATCTATCTGTCTAACTGTCTTTCTGTCTAAATATATATATATATTTATATATTGGCAATGGTTCTATTGCCATGTCAGTCAGGGCCTTTCCGTGTTCTCCCTGTGGATGTGTGAGCTCTATCCTGGCACTCCAGCTTCCTTCCACTGACCAAAAACATACTCATTTGGTTAACTGGTGACTCTAAATCGGCCTTGTGAGTATGAATGGTTGTCTGTCTCTCTACGTGGCCCTGTGATTGGCTTGTGACCGGTCCAGGGTGTACCCCGGCTCTTGCCCAATGTCAGCTGAGATAGACTCCAGCCCCTTGTGACCGTGAAAGGATAAAGGGGTATAGATAATAGATGGATAGATATATATTTAAGTAATATTCTTCATGTTATGTATTATTTCTTTATCTGTTTGGAGATAATTAAAGCAAATGTCCTATCAGCTAGTTAAGATGCAATTACTTTTAATTATGTGCTGCCCAGCCAAAATTAAATGAAATAAAACATAAAAATGAAAAGAACAATTAAAACACATAGAACCTGATCATGTCTGCCCTGCCTTCCTTAGATTGTCATCATTTTGCCAACAGCATGTAAGATAATATAGTGACATCCTCAACATGTGTACAGCATGACATCCCAAAGATATTTTTTCAGTTTGTGGTTGTCTGTGTTTTGTTGGTACAGTTTTTACAGGACAGTGAAGAAGATGGAGGATTCAGGTTACAGCTGCACAAAGACAACAGCTCTGAACTTCTCCTCTGATTGACTTCAACAGGATCATGTCCTTAGGGGTCTGTTTCACAGGGTTGAAGATGACAGAAGGCTATGGATGTGGTGGTGTCATTCATTAAAACAAGCAAATATACAAACCCCAATTCCAATGAAGTTGGGCCATTGTGTAAAACATTAATAAAACCAAAATACAATGATTTCACAATGCTTTTCCACCTATATTCTCTTAGATACACAGTACACACAAGATATCTAGTATTCAAACTGAAACTGCAAATTTAAACCCGAGACACTGTATAAAGTAATGAAAGATAATCACTCACTCTTCGGGTGATCCTCGCATGCACCTTTATGTGTCTAGTCAACAGTATGTTGACAAAATTTGCAGAACATTTGATTGCCTGACTCATAATAATCATTGTGCCCTTTAATTAGCAGTTAGCCGGGAGTTTTGTAGCCTCTTTGCCAACTTAGCCGCCACTCGAGGTCACTTGAGTCACTTGCATCGCGTCGCTCGTTGCCCCGATCGCCCCTCAACGCCAGCGATCATTGAAAATGAATGGCAGCTGGATGCCGAGGACGCACAGATCGCTTTTGGTGTAAACACAGGGTCAGCCGGTGCCTAAGACGGCCGCTGTGACATGTTGACATCGTTAATGAGGGGAAGATGAGGGGGAGAGAAAGTGAAGCGTGTATTGTCCGCAGCCTTAGTGATCCCCTCAGAGCATTTTCCCGAAAGATGCGTTCCTTTTTAGTCAGAATAAAACACTTTTACGCAAAATTTCAGCCATTTCCGTGACAGTCCGTGTTTATTGAATTCAGCGTTTAATGTCCAATTCCGTGATTCCGTCCGCAATTCCATGGTTGCAGATTTTATAGGGCCCTACACTTCCAGAGCGCCCAGGAAGTCAGCTGGCACCTCTCCAGCTACCAAACCAACTCTCAAACATGGTTCAGTGAACCCACTTAAACCATGCATCCTTTGGTCCCCAACCCAAGTTTTTACAGACTGAGCTAATGCTGCCTAAGTGAACTGAGGAAAGTAAGCGTTGAAGCTTTGTAGGTGGAGTTCTTTTCCCAGTCTTGATTTTGTTGCCCCTTTTCCAGCTTCTTTGGAAGGTGTTGCAGGCATCAAATTCAAAATAAGTGAATATTTGTAGAAAAACAACCAAGTTTATCAGTTTGAACATTAAATACCTTGTTTTTGTTGAGTATTTAAGAGAAAATAGGTCAACAAGGATTTGCAAATAATTGTTTCCTGTTTTTATTTACACAACGTCCCAACTTCATTAGAACTGAGGTTGAGAGCTTTTACCACAGGATGGGGAGTGGAGGAGATAAATCAATAAGACGGCAGCTACAAAAGCCCAGCGTGCCTCTGTGATTTATGAGAGGATGACTTTCATCAGGATCTTCATAACTCTTGTGGCTGAGGTGCCCTTTGCTCTGAGCAGAGAGGTTGCTGGTGTTTGCTGGAGGTTGAACCCTCTCACAGCAGCAATAAACACACTTAAAAGTCATAGCAAAATTTCCCTCCAGGGTCAACACTGCCTTTTGTTCGTAATGCTCAAAAGGACCTTCAGAGAGAAGCATTATAGGTGAGCCTATAGTGTGAGGTGAACATCTATAGGCCCTCACAACTCAAGGAATATATGTTATTTCAAGCATTAACAGTCTGACAATAACACCTTTTATAAACCAATGAGGTGAAAATCTATTTTTCTAATCCACTCATTCATCTGTTATTTCCATTACTTGTGATTGAGATTTAGGATTTATTTATTTATTACCTCCCCCAAAGAAGTTATATTTTTGCGTATGTTTGTTTGTTTGTTAGAAAGATTTCGCAAAAAACTACAGGACAGATTTTGCTGAAATTTTCAGGAGATGTTGGTAATGGCCCAACTTAAAAATGATTTTGGTGGTGATCCAGATAACCACCATTAGTTAATGATTGTTTTTGCTCAATAACTGTCTAACTAATAATGATATCAACATGATTCTGAGTGCTAGGTGTGGGTTTTCAGGGTCAAGGAATCATTTTGATGGAAACTTTATCATGGAACTATTGCTTATAGAGTCACATATACAGCAATATGTGAGCTACCCTGGCAGAGGTTTGTGTTCTCTGAGTGCTTTCTAGTTTAAAAAAAATGGGACAGTATGCATTAATGGACATTTACATGTAAATACATGTGATTAAAGCCAAGTGGCGAGTTTCCATCCCAGTCCCATTAGCACCTTGATGTCAACACATAAAACAAAAACATCAATAATAGGAATAAAGCCCACGGAGCATATTAAAAGACAGGCAACATACATAAACCATAGACAACCTAAAAGATATACCAGACCAGATATATTGGGCCGGGAGTTGGGGGACCATGGGAATTATACACAATGAATTATAAAGTGCTATAGAGCTAATCAAAGTGCCGAATGCTAAAGAGCAGATTGCTAGCTGCCTGGAAGCTCAGGTCCTTGTTATATTGCACAGAAATATAAAGTGCATGTTGCCTTACACATTACCCTACTGCCCAAGATTATAAAGTGCCAGATTGAATATAATATTGCACGATGCCCAGAGCACACGGTTGAACATGCAGATGTGTGAGTAGATACTGCACTAGGAAAGCATACATAGATGTCTTAGGTATGCAACAATGGAAAATTATGGATGGTGCCCCAACACACTGAGCCCATTAGACATACAAAATTAGACACAGTTATGATCACAGATCTGGTTTTCCAACAGCCATGCTCCCTTAAGAGGTCGTGGGGGCCTGGAGCCTATCCCAGCTGACATTGGGCAAAAGGCGGGGTTCACCCTGGACTGGTTGTCGGCCAACTGATCCACAAGATCATCTTGCATAAGGGATGGGGTGGGGAGAAGTCCTTTACAGTAGCCCAGAGCAAATGTTCCTCAGCAATGCTTTCTGTGTTTACTACTGCTGAGGTCAGACATCATGATTTATGCATATTAATGGCCAAACCCGATAGTCGTAATAGTTTTCGTAGGCTAACTATTGCACTAAAGTAAAACACAAATGTCCATACTTTCTTTGAAGTATTGAATGAGAGTTGCTGAAAGAGCAAAACCCTCTACCAAGGCATCTACAGATGCAGCCACTTTAATTTTCCCCTCCCAGCCAAATGCCAGCTGAGTTCCAGCCAGTTATTTTGAAGGTCAAAATAAGGTTTTGTTTTTGCTATACTTACTGGAATTTTTCATGGTGATCAAACTTTTCATTTATATATCTTGTAAAATATAAGTGGCAAGGGTTATATGTTTATCACTTTCCTGCCACAAGACTCTGCCAAGGAAATCAGAGAAAATTTAGGTGGCTCCACCTGTATAACATTCTCGGCCAAGTTATCAGAAAAATGTGGAAAACTGCCCAACCTCACAATGGTAACAAATCCTGCAGAACATTTCTGGATCCACACCTGGATTGGAATCACCACCAAAGTCTTGCCACTTATTACATGTGCCATGACCAAAATTCTCTGAAAATGTCATTAAAATCTGTGCTAACAGCAAAACAGACAGACACCTGCAAAAACACAATCTCCTTAGAGGAGGTAAAAATAAAATGTTCATAATAAAGCTTCAGATCATTTAGAACACTGATAACTGGCTTCAATAATAATCAAAATTCCCCACCTCAGCAGCTACTGTGTGGCAGTATCACCTCCAGTGTGAATGAGATTCCTCTGGCACATGTGCCTAAATGCCGTCACTTTAGAAACAGATCCACCATGCCACAGAGATCTCAGAGCTCTGGGTGCCATGCTGCCAAGACCTTTGTCTCACCCACATTGAAAAGCTGTTTCCTGCACTGGGGCTGTAAACACAGCATGGTAGTTTTGGAGCTGGATGTGACGGGTTGCGTCATGACTTTCCCACTGCACAATCGGCTCATGGATTCAGAAAAGGCCTGAGCCACTGGAAGATGTCAGCGAATAAAAAAAAAAAAAAAAAAAGCCTCACAGACTCAACTGATGGCTCAGCCAGCTGGCAGCTTCGGCTTGTTTGCGGTCCAGAGTGTCCTGTCAGATGACATGCATGGACAGTGAAGCGAGAAAACAGTCTCACTGGGCTGACTGTTTGGTATTTATGGATAACTGTGTCACTTTATGACTTAGAGATCACAATCTAGGTAAATAACTCACATAAAAATGTTTATGATTGATTCACTGACAGCATTTTGATCTTTATTGTCGATAGACAAAGTGTATATACATATATTACATAAATGGTACTACGAAAGACATATACCACATTTTTTGTCACAAAAAATATAAAATATACTCAAAATAACATATGAATTATGAACTGAAAGTCATTAAAAACAAATTAAAAGGTATCTGTTTAATCATCGGCATTCTTACATAATGAAACTGTTTGAGGTATACACTAAAGACGCATTCACACTGAATGTGACTTTGCTGCCACTCTCCATGCAAAGTCAACGTACAGCCACAATCAGGCGTGACTAGGTGCAATCAGATCTCACACGATGCGATGGACGAGATCTGGGCGACTTGGTCATGTTACCGGGTCACGTCGCTCGGTCACCAAAGTTGAAAAATTTGACCTTTTCTGGCGACATCCATGTGGCTGTGCCATGACAACCAATCAGCGTTGTGTGGGTGTGTGATGGTACCCGTGACAGACTGTTTTTATTCGGGGTCGCAGATTGACAATCCATGTCCGTGTGGGAACATTTGTTAGTGAGTACATTAGTTCCACCTAGATGGGACCGCAAATAACTCCCTACTCGAGGTGCAGCTGACAGGCGAAGCTGCTGCAGGGCCATCAGCTGCAGTGTTTTGTGTTTGGTAGGTGAGTGAAAGGATACAGTTGGAATAATGTCAGCTGATACATCCTATTATGTGATATGATATGATCGCAGTGAAACTCGAGCGGGCGTGACATTACTTAGAGACGCAACGGTAACCAAATTAGCTATTTATGGACAGGCAACGTGACCTTGGTGTGAAAGCGGATTAAATCAGGAAGCATTTATGCTAATCTTTGTGCAAGCCATTGTTTACAGGCCTGTTGTCACGCTTGCAGCTCCAGCCTCTTCTTCCTCAAACGTGACTGGGCAGTGCCTCTGCAGACTCAGCTCAATCCCTCTAGCTTGGAACTTTGCAAGATGGATGTGCCTGATCACAGATATTCAATCAGGAGGATCCAGCTGCACGGCAAGGTCGGAGTTTACCAACCAATGTAGTGTTTCTGGGACGACTTTATTTGTTGCTGTGGAGTTAGTCAAATCTCTCTTCTCTGTTGCTGAGATAAAAAATACCCTTCACTCACTGAGAGAGATAACAGTTTACAGGAAGGCCAAAGATTTTCCAGTAATTTCACACAAAGGATTTTTTGTTTGTGAAAATGTTGTTTATTCGCTGCTAGTTTGAACTATGTGCTCTTAAGTCATGTTCTTAGGAAGCCAATTATATAATTCAGTGTAATGATAGTTGTGGGACCATTTGTGTTGCCAGGATACAGTTAATTAAATCTGATCAAACCGCACCCACGCAGATCTAATTCAGTGGACGACTGTTAAACTTAAGAGTACATGTGATGAAAGCTGAATTGCAGTGTGTGCGTGTGCAGTCCTCACGTCGCAGGATCCACAATGTCAAATGCGTCACCCCAAGCAAATCATGCTGAAATTTGTGTGTTTTTTGACAGGAAGCAATACCACCAGTTTTCTAATTTCTCTAACCGTGTCCACTGTGTGAGCCCAGTTTGTTTTGACTGACAGACCGGTTCAGCACTATTTTCAATACTTTCTTCAGTCTTTCCTCCACACTGAATTGAATTTCTGAAGTCATGTTTTACACTTGGATAAAATGAAAAATCTAATAACCCTTGATTGAATGCTAGTAAAGTTTGAATGTATAAACCAACAGAAACAAATTGAACTTTTGTGTAAAATGCAATCACCTTTATTTACGCTACCTGGCAGGGCAACTCAGTTACAATACCAGCAGTGGTTAAAGTGGGATTTGATAGGTGGGGGAGCCCTAACATACGGTGTTGTGGCGCAGTAGGAAAAATGCCGTAAATGATTGCAAAAAACTGTATCGGCTTTATTCTCAACAGAAAAATACAGGCAAAACAAACACATAGCAATCTAACACAGAGAAACACAACAAACTAACAGCCTAACACAGAGACTCAGACAAAGACTTAAGTGAAAACCAAACCTATAGACACACAAGTGAGTAAAACAAGACGGGTGAAACACATGAGGAGATATACTAAGGCAGGGGAAACATGGAAATTAAAACTAATTATACAGGCTACACAAGGAGAAAATATATTTCAAATTAAGACAAACTAAACAAGATATGACAATGCAGCAATCTAAATCATCCTCAAGCATCAGCCAAGCAGGCTGTGCATGCGATAATATCTGTAGTCCGTGGCGCTACTGCCAGTTTGAATTGAATAGTTAATTTATTTGACTAAGGAGGCAGAGCTCAGCTACAAAGGGCTCTGGCCTACTTTAACCCCTGAATATCAGAACTGACAACAAACAGTGAACCTGCTCTACATGAATAAATCAGTTCATAAAGAGAGTAGCTCTGATTGGATCGCTCCCAAACTTATCCCACCACCACCAAGCTAAGGCAGTTGTGATTGGATGTCCCTCTTAACTCATCCAACCTTTCCACACATCCAAAGTAGCTGTGACTGGATATATTCCTAACTTGTCCCTAATTTCTACATGACCAAATTAGCTCTGATTGGATTGAGTCTCTGTCAAACATATTCATCTAATTATTGACTAGTGTTCGTCAGGGGAAAAAAGGTTGTT
This sequence comes from Cetoscarus ocellatus, assembly GCA_037902135.1. Classification (NCBI taxonomy): domain Eukaryota; kingdom Metazoa; phylum Chordata; class Actinopteri; order Labriformes; family Labridae; genus Cetoscarus; species Cetoscarus ocellatus. The sequence goes on along the minus strand of JBAMNC010000693.1, from coordinate 185,276 downwards.
GACGAAAACTGTGAGGAAATTAATAGGTCAACAAAATTAATACTGAATAGCAGAGCTTCATAGCGGCAGATGGATTCTCAGGCAGCAACAGGTGCTGTTCACAGGTAAAGGAGACGTCCTCATGACACAGACTTTGTTGTCTTGCTCACAGAAGTGCTCTATCCTGCATTTTAAACCCCATAAAGGTTTTATAAAACCACAAAAAGAATCTGAGTGTGACCTCTTCAAAATTATATGAGATATTTGGTTATTAATCACAACTGAACTGTATTTAATCTGAAAATTACTCTCCATTTAATCCACATAATTGAGTAAAAACCCCTGGGAGACATCAACAGCTTGCAGCATTACCCAATCACATTTGTGTTGACAGAGAAATCCTCATACTTGGCCGTGTTCTGCTCTCCTCTTCGCATCTCTCACCAGCTGTGTATATTAGACCACAAACGATCTGCCAACAGCGGTGACCACAGCTCTCACATCCTCCACCTACACTCCATCCTCATCATCACCACCGTTATCATTTTTACTGCCCAGCCCACAAACTTCCAGCATGTCCAAATATGCCGCTTATGTAACCCTGCAGATGATTTAGTGAGCAAAGCAGTGAGCTGAGTCCCTCTTTATCAAAGCCTGAGAGCTGAATGGAGCTGAATCACTGTTGGTTTTGAGCTCAGTCAGCCTTACAAAGCCCTATACTTTCATATCGTGGTGATTATTCAACATAAAGGAAGAAAGGATGGCAGGCTTGTGCAGGGCTCAAGCCAGGCATGCACACTGTTCATAAACTAGCTGCAATGTAATGTAATGTATGTGTTTTTCAGGAGGGAAATGCAGCTTATTTTTTAATTTATAAAGCTTTATGCAGCTCTATCCATGAAGCATGAATGCATCTGTATGGGTAAACACTAAAGTGTAATCCTCTGCATATTAAGGATGGAAAAACAGAGTATAAATGGTTCTTGAGGGTTCGAGAATAGATGAAAAACGTTGAAATGAGCATTGAGAAAACAAGAAAAAATGATATTCTTGCCTATTGCTGGGGGTAAAAAGGCTACCAAAACACAATTTCAACAAATTATGTGATAAAGCTAAAAAAAAACTTGAAAAAGCAAAACATGTAAGCCATAACTAAGACCTTTGTTAAAGAAAACATGTTGCAGTATTTCAGCTGTTTTAAATGCTTTTTAAGTCCTTAATTTTGATTTTATTTTACACTTGGGTTGCCTGGTTTTCTCTTTCTTAATTCTTCTGGTTTTCCAAAATTCCATTGTTCATAAACTAAGCTACTCCGTTTCTCTTGTGTTGTCTTGTGTGAAGTTTTCAACAGGGAAAGCATGTTGCAATTTCATTGATTTAGCCCCATTAGAAAAGATTTTTTTAGTATTTTCTTCCTCATTTTCACATTTTTCATGTTAAGAAAGTGTTTTTTTCCACTCCTGAAGTGCAAAATTCGAACCTCTCTTCAACAAAAACCTCCAAATACAAAAAATCTGAAGTCCAAATGTCTTTGATTTCAAAAATAGATGTTTGAAGAACGGGGAATAAAAGACTTAAAAAGCCTTAAAATGGCTAAATTGTTGAAAAGGCCAACATGAAAGCTCTGACAAGACCTCAATTGTTGAAGAAAGTTGATTCATAAAATATTCAAGCCATTTTATTTAAACTTAAAATTCAATATTACAATTCACCACTTAAAAAATGTGTGCACCCTGCTTTCCGGTTGATGTTTCTATTGCAACCAGTCCTGTGTTTGTTATGTGTCAACACTGAGGTCTTAGTCAGTGCTTACATGTTGGCATTTTCCCAAAATCTGGCGATTCTCAAACCTTTTCAATAAGAAGCTCCAAAAAAAGGTAAAATACAAAAGTCTGTGAGTGATAATGAAGACCTCAATGGTTAGAGACTGTTAGCTTTTTCAGTGATTTAGCAATTTAAAGTGTTTTAGGTCAAAATTTTGCATGTGTTTCATGTTTGGGAGCCTCTTTTATTCCTCTAAATAGTAATTAACAAGGCTGCCCTCATTCTCCAAAAGCATATGACACTCTTTTCCATCTTTATTCAAACCACTTGAACAACTGATTAGCTGCTGTAGCCTTCATTAGAATTTTCTGAATTATTTACAATTACACATTACCATTTTTTTAAGTTTACCGTCCTCATTTTATTCTGTTTGTATTTGATGTGATCTGTTTTTTCCCTTTTTATTTTTCTCAAAGATGAAAAAGTCTGTATTTAATTCAGATAACACTATGAGATAATGTACACAGGAAAATGCATTAAAAACGTGCAAAAAGAGAAATAGTTAAAAAACATTCTGTAAAAAATGGTCATAACATCAATAATCAACATTTATATGTCTGCTACCTTGGCCATTGCTGCTTTTGTAACAGAAATTGTCATTATCAATGGGACTTCTGATGAAATATATAGAATAAATGAATTAATATATATTAGGAACATACAATAGTATTGGTATGATATCAGTATAACCACATATTGACCTAAAAAATTAATATCAGTTGATATATTGGCCATATATCAACTGTATTATTGGCAAAATACACAAATATACCATGATGATTCATCTTATGTCACTGCTTGGGCACATTTAAAAATAAGGACTTTAATTCTTGTAAGACTTAATTGTTGTTTTACTTGTTTTTAAATCTGTTCCTAAAACAAACAGACTGTGACACTAAGAGCAAAAAGACAATTTTCATAAAGTACTAATTTTGTGCAATTGACGAAAAATACTGATACTGGCGATAATGAGTACAGAAATATCAGCATATCAGATTCATGCCGTTATATATATATATATAATATATGTTTGTGTGTGTGTGTGAATTTCAAGCTGAATTCAATAAAGCATACCATTTAACCACTAAAGCTAATTTTTTTGTTCAGGAATGCAAGTAAATAACTTTAATTTGACACCTTAATCAAGAAATTACAGTGTTAAAGAACTTCTACATACTGGCGTATTAAGAAACATAAAACATGATTTCGGTAATTACCGATGCTTGTAATTCCGGGCAGATGTGGCATAAACCTTATATTGGTTGGTGGTCTAATAAATGTGTTAAGCACTATGTTAGATTAGATTAGATAGAACTTTATTTATTCTTTTTGGAAGACTCTTTCAAGGAAATTAAGATTCCAGTAGCACGATTTATAGCAGATAAAAAGATATTTAAAAAAAAGATAGATATAAACTGAAATATAAATAAATAAAAATAGAAATAAAAATAGAAATAAAATAGAAATATTGCTACTGGCTGGCTGCTGCTCCTTTCCGTCTTCAGTCTTCCTGTTACTCCTCCTTCAGTGAGGAGTTGTGCATGTTGTTGTATTGCATCAAAAAGGCACCTATAATTGGCATTAATTTATGTTTAGCTCATTAAGTTGAGAATTTATGTTCGGTTTTGAGCTTAAAAATATCAACAAACATTCTGAAAGAACATCTAAAAGCTGGATAATTACTGTTTTGTTAAATTAGATGTATTTTGATTATCTTGTTGGCACCCCCCTTTGTTTGTTTGGCCCCTGACACCTCAATACCATTCATGTCGTCCCTGTGGTGACCAAAGTTGCCCATTCCTGATCTGCAGCCAGTCATAAGCGACTTTTTCTCAGGTGTTTGCTCATGTTCAGCCACAGAGGTTTTTATCAGGGCTTTTTTTGAATAAATGAGTTATTTTGTTAATTTTTTTTCTTGCTCATTCTTAAACCTTTTACATGTACATATCCCAGCATTTTTGAATGAGCAGAGTGATTTCATATGAAAGTGACTCCAAATATCCATCACAACGACAGTGTAATAATGTCCAAAATCATCCAAACATGCTCCATCACTGATTCCCTGTATTTGTCCACATGCAGCTCTTTGCAGAGGGACACTGCAGATTATCCCGAGCCAGTTATTGATGCTCATATCAAATGGATTTAGGACATTACAGTCTATTCCCTTAATGCACATGCCATGACACAGTAATCCACGCAGATAGAGGAAGAGTGACCATACATACAACATAATGCAACTCAGCGCAGTTATTCTACTCGACGCTGCTGCAGCTCGGGAAACACAAGACAGCCCTGCAACAATCAGGCTTCACTTGGACTTACCGGAGAGTGAAATTCAGCAGGAGAGGCAGGAGAGGAGGTCTGAACGGGAATAAAGTCTCAAGGCAATCCGAGAGGAGTCTGCAGAGGGCGGTTTGGGCACGGAGCGGTAAACATGGAGGGTCTCCGGCGCTGAATGAAAGCAGCTGAAGCGGCTGTCAGGTTGACGTTGGAAGGCAACCCACTACTTCCTGTTACATCACAGAGGGAGAGAGAGAGAGAGCTACAGCTGGAGGAGAGAGAGAGAGAGCGAGAGCTGCAGAAGAGGAGTGGAGACTAACACACTCCCACTCTTAAAGTCAGTGGATGAAATGCACACAGGGGTGCTGCAAGGAATTCTGGGCCCCATGGGGGGATATCTGATTGGGTCCCATCCTGAACCAGCTCTGCACAGTTTCTCAAATCAAGCACCTGTCAAACAAATAAATCAATCAATAAATATGATGAAATATGCACTTTAAACTGGACCAAAAAAGCTTATCACTTTTGGGCTTACAGGGGGGCTAAGCCCATCCCAGCTGTCCCTGCTGCAGGCTGAGAGGTGGGGTGCACCCTGGACAAAGTGTTAATTTTGACAGCACTTTTAATTTTTTTTTAGTTATAGTCTGTTGCCTAAAATATCTTTTAGTTTTAGGCATAATTCCGTCATCTAAATAGTTTTAATTTTATTCGAGTTTCAGTCGACGAAATCTACTGTAAATTTAGTCGACTAAATTATGAAGTGTAAAGTGTAAGGCATTTTTTATGTTTCCTTGAATTTCTGAAGTCATGTTTCACACTTGGATAAAAAGAAACATCTAATAACCCTTTATTGAATGCTAGTAAAGTTTGAATGTACAAATTAACAGAAACAAATGTAACTTTTGTGAAATGCAGTCACCTTTATTTAGGCTACCTGGCAGAGCATCTCAGTTACAATACCAGAAATGACAACAAACAGTGAACCTTCTCTACATGAATATATCAATTCATAAAGAGAGTAGCTCTGATTGGATTGCTCCCCAACGTATCCCACCACCATGAAGCTAAGGCAGTTGTGACTGGATGTCCCTCTTAACTCATCCAACCTTTCCACACAACCAAAGTAGCTGTGATTGGATATATGCCTAACTTGTCTCTACTTTCTACATGACCAAATTAGGTCTGATTGAATTAAGTCTCTGTCAAACATTTTAGTTTAGTTTTTATTTGTTGAGGAAAATGTCAGTTAATTTAGTTTTAGTTTTAGTTTTTGTCCATGTGCACTTGTTTTTTTTAGTTACTGTCTAGTATTTGTCAGGGGAAACAAGGCTGTTGAGGAAAACTGTGATGAAAATAAGACATGTTCTTTGTGTGTTGTCTCAAAGTCTTTTTTGAGCTTGTTTGGTTTCATATTCTCTGCAGACAGGACGTTACCACACAGCAGACATTACGGCTTCTCCTCGTTGCTTACAATGACACTAGTAAATCCATAAGGAAACTTTCGTTGTATTTTCTCTGTCTTTTTGGTGTCTGTGTCTTCGGTCCTCTTGGAGATGTCTTTACGAGGCCAGGTGATCAAAGAAATCTTTCCATTTTGTTTTTAGAGTGTATTTCCCTACTGACTGCAAGTTTGTGTGTTAAGTTGAAGCGAGGGAACTGAAGCAGTGGTAACTGCAAAGTCACATGATCGCAGCCTTCAATGAAGATGCGCCAGCTCAGATATTTTTAAATGCTGCATTTTATTTGAACTACATTTGTATTTCAGAAAGTGAAAGTATAGAATACAGCTGTTTAAGATTGTGTGTGGTGTTTTAACTTTGAAAATAATAATAAGTTAAAAAAAAACATTTTCGTCAGTCCCCTAATTTTTCTTATCAATTACTTAACATTTCAGGCGACCCCGTTTGAATTCCAGGCGACCTGACGTGGGGTCGCAACCCCAGGGTTGAAAAACACTGCCATAGAGCAAAACAGCAAATCAGAGGAATCAAAGTGCTGCTGTGAGCCCTTTCAGCTGCCTTGCTGACTATGTCAGGTACCTGATACAACCCAACTTTAAAAAGTACTGAAATATCCTTTTAAATAATGATTCTCTTATGAGGCTGTCACACAAAACGTTAAATATTAAAGGTTGTGTATTCACACACAACTGCTGTAAGTTTACAATAAGTGATGTCTTTAGTTCAGTGAGAGCTACTGATTGATGTGCCTGTGTTTTTTGCTGAGGCAGAAAGTTGTTGGCTTAAAAGTTTAACTTGAAACTTTTGGTGAAATTGAACAAAACAGCTGCTGAATCTTTTGTACATCAACTGAGGTGGATGAGGTTTTTCTGCCTGTAACAGTCTTTGGAACAATTCTATCCCCTCACGATGAAAAAGCAGTCAGATGGGGGCAGCAGCTCTATCGCCTCAGTCTCCTCCTTTTTTGTTGTAAAGATGTGTTGATACTTTCTTGCATTGACGACCCCGATGACCTCAAAGAGACACTGACAAAGTCTGCAATGCAGGGTCACACTGAGATGATTCCACAAATGGAAAATCACCATATGTCCTGTGCATAGAAGTACTCCAGCATGTGGAGGAGTCATGGTAAATACACTTAAGGGCCTTTAAACTTAAAAAAAGCATATGGGCTGTAAGTCATGCCTGCTAAACAGAGCAATTGGTCACCTTCCATGTTGGTGAGTGGGTTTTATAAACTTTTGACCAAATTAAAAAACAAAAAAATATTATAAATCAGGACGATACAATATTCATTTATTAATTCAGTAGAAAACATTTTTTTTCTCTTCCTGAAAGGCAACAATTTTGGAGATTTTGTTGCCAACCTGTTTGTTTTATGTCTTTCTCATGTTCTTGTTGTTTACAGATGCCTGTTGGGAACCTAATTTCTTTCAGCATGATAAAAAAGTTGAAGTAAATTGTAGGTAATTAGATGCATTAAAGGAACTATTTTGTGTTAATATGCAAGTGGGCGGATGGGAAAGAGAAAGAGATCAAACGTCATCAAAAACATGTTTACACAGCCCTGTCACAGTTTTCTGCTAAGACGTACAACTAAAATTCAGCATTGCTCAAAGTAAATCACAACATTTCTCAATCAGGTAATAATCTAAACCCTTGGTTCCCAAGCTGGGGTCCAGGTCCCCCTTGGAGGAGCGCCAGAGGGCGTGAAGAAGTCAAAATTTGCTTCACAAAATTGAGGCTAAACATTCCAGCAGGAGATACTTTATTGAAAGGTATTTTACGCAAGATATATGTGTAAGCCCAATTCCCTTGAATTTATTGAAGACAGCACTGAACATCCATGTTGATTTTACACAGCAATGTTTTAACTTTATTTCATGCAGACCCTGGGGGTGGGGGGGTGGACTCCTCCTAGGTTCAGCATGGGGGGCCCAGGGGAAAAAGTTTGGGAGCCAACTTCAACAATATGAAGACTCAGTATTGTATATACATATCCAAATCATATTTTCTTAATCCGTTTTCCGTTCATATTTTTCCTTTCTGGTTTCCTGTGAGCTGAAAGTATACACTCCTTACTTTTTAAATAAAAACACAAAAAACATTTTAAATTCAAGATGTAAACCTTTATTATATGAAACCTTACAATCCAGTACACTACAGCTGTGGTGGTAAAACAAGACAGTAAATAAAATACTGAGCAGCGCACCAAACTTCTTTCTTACACAGTACTGCCCCCTTGTGGTCATATTCTCCAATAACACCAGCAAAGCTACAGCAGAGACTTTCGACACTGCATAAAACTGATTAGAAGGGGTAAACGGAGAGCATCTACGAGTAATCTGACAGAAATAAAGCAGTCAGTGTCTCATAAACTGATTTATAAGGACGGACTCATCCAGATGTTTACAGTAATGCACTGAATGTTGATGGTTGGAGATGGTTTAATCTGCTAATGCTGCTGCTCATACTGATAAATAAAACCAGAGCTGTGGCAGAAAATCATCACTGTATGTACACGACATGCTGGAGAAGAACTCATTTAATAATGAATGAAAACCATGGTACAACTTTGGTGTTTGATTACAGAATCACAGCCTCTAAAATGCAAAATAAAAAGAAATGGTTTATACAAAAGGACACACAGAGAAGCCAAACAATTCTGCTTTTGTCAATAAGAAATCATTCTACTCACTAAATATTGTTTAAAGCATTCAGTTGCAGAAAGCTAGGTCACCTTGCTGCAAACGATTTTATACAAAAAGAAAAACAAATGACGGGTATCAGGAAAGCTACAAATAAAGTATGGACATAAATACACATGGCTCCATTTCAGAACAGGATCTTATGTGGAGCATTCAGTCTGAGCGATGAATAATGTCCAGGTTTTTCTTCCTTATCCTGATCATCTTGCCCCCATGAGCTGCAACAGAAGAGAGAAATAAAGGTTTGATCTAAACTAGGAGAGCACAAACTAAAGCATTTCAAAAACTAAAAATTCTGGATCCACATCCAGGGTTTGAACCATCACCAAAATAAAAATCACTTCCATGTGCCATGACTAATTTTTCCTGAAAATTTCATCAAAATTCATCATGAACTTATTGAGTTATTAGAGAAAATGTGGAAGACTGCCATATCTGTCTATGTTCGTATGTCCTAAAAAAAATCCTAGATCCACATCAAGGTGCGGATTACCACCAAAATTAAATCAAACCTTCATCGTGCAATGACAAATATTGCCTAAAAATTTTGTCAAAATTGAGAACTTATTGAGTTATTCGAGAAAATGTGGAAGGCTGCCATATCTGGCTATGTTTATATCTCATTTATAAATTCCAGACTTTGATCCACATCAAAGTCTGGATCACCATCAAAATTAAATCACCCCTTCCTTGTGCAATGACTGATATTCCCTGAAATTTTTGTCATAATTCATTGAGAACTTATTAAGAAAAGAAAGGTGCGCTATCTGGCAATGTTTACAAGTAATTACCTCGTACTACCTTGTGCCATGGCCATCTTTCCCTGAAAATGTCATCAAATCCATTAAGAATTCATTGAGTTATTATAGAAAATGTGGAAGGCAGTTCTATCTGGCAAAGTTTACAAATCCTTAAAAGAATCCTGGATCCACATCTGTATTTGTTTTTTTCTCAAAATTAAATCACTTCTTTGTAGTGCAATGGCCAACATTCCCTGAAAATGTCATCAAAATCTGTTGTGAAGGTATTGAGTTACTGGCAAAAATATGGAAAACTGCCCAATCAGGCAGGATTTACAAACCATTTAAAAACATACTGAATCCACATCTTTGTAGGTGTTTGTACAATAGCACAAAAACTGAGGACTGAAGTGCAAACTGCTTTAAAAAATGCATTTAAGGAAAGACATAGTCACTTTTTCATACCCCTTCTACGCCGAATACATGTGACTCGGCACTCTCTACGACTTCTGAAGTTGTTCTCGTTCCCGCCGCAGCCGCTGTAAGGAAATGGTAAGCACCTCCTGGACTGAGGGTGGAATGCAAACCTCTGCTCTAGACCGTCACAGTGTCCCCTCACCACAGGGTGAGAGCAGGGGCCTCTGGGCCTTATATCTGTAAATGAGAACAAAATTGAAGGTTAAGTTCAGATGAAACTGACAGTTACGTTAATGGTCAAGCTGAGTTTGATTTATAACGACCTCTAAGATATGGTACACTTTTACATCACACAACAAAAAGGTGTGGGCACAAGAATTTTTCAAAAGTAATTTAGAACTGGGGGCAAGTAAAATCTCTTGGTACATGGAACCAGGACTGAATTTTAAGACTGACTTGTTTATGAAATTTTTAAAGCTCAAGAAAAAGGACCTAACTGTCACCAGCACAGAAACTGAGACACGGAAAAGTTGGCAAAGGGTAGGCAACTGGCAGCCCAGGTTTTGGCCCAGTGAACTTCAGCTTAACTTGGGTACACACATAAAAATATCAGTGTTTTTGTAACAACTTTTCTCAGCAAACACCAGATCATCTATAAGATAATCCCTTGGTCGGAGGTGTGTTAAGAGTGAATTTGTCCTGATAACCGGCTCCAAAACAAGTCAGGCTGACAATCGTAAATATTAAACTTGTTCAATGTTTACAGCCAAAAATCTTCTCTTCTTTGTTTTAGTTCCCGATTTTTCTGCCAAAAATAGTCCCAAGACCACCATCATTCCCTCTTCTCATATGTCCTCTTCCATGTTGCGTGTTGTATCTATGTTTCTTCTTCTTCGTTTTTGTGAGATCACGTTTGATCACGTGAGATTTCTGGCTTGGAGGACTAGATTCTAGATCGGTGATGAGACAGAATGGTTATGTGTGTGGTGTGCGGTGTTGAGATTATCGGAGCACACCACACAGTGCAGTTTCTTAGATTTAGAAAATCCTTATGAGTGTTCCTTGCTTAACTGGATATTTTCACCTTTTCGGACCATTCAATGTGTTATGGGACCATAGATTATTAACAAATTTTGTTAAGGCTAGAGGAAGGTGCACATTCCTCTAGCACCTGAATCATTTTTGTGTGAAGAATATGTTCACATTTTACTTTGAAAATCCATTAGAGATTAATTGGATTAGTTCGGCTTTGAACACTGCACAAGGGGGATGTGTAGATTTTGTTTTCCTTTTAGTATATTCTATTTTAAGATCTATTTGGTGTTTTTCCTTTGATGAATCATTGCTGCATTTCCTCTCAGCTGCATTGTCTGCAGGTGTGAGGGTAATCACACCTGTAGTCAGTGAGGCTGCGATTAGAGCTGCAGGTCGAAAAGTATTTAAGGTGTGTGATGTCAGCAGTCTGGTTGATGTGTCACATTAGAGCTGAAGCTGTGAGGAGAGGCACTTTTAAAATGTTGGACTAATATCTCATTTTTTTCCTCTTCAGGGGACATTTTTGGAAAAGTGTTATATTGATTTGCCATTTTTGTCTTATTTTGTTGTGGTCGGCCTTATAAATGTTCTCCTCTATTTGAGAATTCACAACCTGTTTGCAGTTTTTTTCTTTTACTCACACTGCCTGCCATCCAAGAGTGTAACACCGTGTTAACCCTAGAGATGGTTGTGTGTGAAAATCTCAGTATATCAGCTGTTTCCGGAGTGCTCAGATCAGCCCGTCTGGCACAATCTTGCCATGCTCATTGTCCCCAAAATCACATTCTGATGCTCTGCTTGATCGTCATCTGTCCTGCATCAACCATCAACAGCAATGACATTTAACATAAATTCATACTTTTAGACCCATTTTAATGCTGCTATATTCATCAACATCATTTCTCTCCAGTTTATAATCGTGATAGATATTAGTTTTAATAATAAATTGATCACTCTATCAATGGTTGTTGTTGATTATAGTAACTATCTTTACAGCCATAGAGACATGAGGTCCCTTTTGAAAATGAGATGCCACACCTCAAGGGGCTTACCTTTTAATAAATTTATATTCAACAAATATTGTGCTACATAAATAAAGATTGATTGATTGAGTCTATATTCAGCAGAGACAAATGTGATTTTAGTCCCTTTGTCTCTGCCTAGATGGATACATCTCTGGATGTATTTATGCGTGTGTATATATAAAATACATATAATAAATATATCAATAAATGTGTATCTATAAAATGAAGATTATGGCTTCAGCCTGCTCTGTTGTCAAGTGTCTTGAGATAACACTTGTTATGAACTGGTGCTGTACAAATAACGCTTGATTGAAGATTAATTGATCTTGATTAAATCTACATGTCTAGATGCATTGAGTCCCCACTTTAACCAGCACTTTAACTGATGTACCTAATTAAGAGTCCAATTTGTGTCTCTCGTAATACGGACCAAGTTAATGTGGCCCCCCAGGTGACTAAAGTTGCCTTTTCGAGTATCAAACCTCACATAACAAACCTTAAGCTACATAAACACAAACACAAAAGACTGTATTAAAACAATACGATGGCTCAGATGGTCTTTAGTCAGTGTGGGGTCAAAAGTTAAGGTCACAGTCAGGTCTTATATTTGATACTGTGACACTTTCTATGAAGCTACTCATTATAATGCATTACAAACACAATAAAATATGTTCTATAATGTGCCGATAATATTCACAATCAGTTATTAACACTTATGCTAGTTTATATACCTTATAATCATCAAACGTCATCATCATAATCCAAGTCATTATAAAGCTATTGTATACACGACTTTTAAACATACTTAGTGAGTTATATAATATGGAAATATATATAACTATATATAATATAATATAATATAACCCCAATTCCAATTAAGTTGGGACAATTTGTAAAAAATTAAAAAAATTCTTTTCAACTCATTCAGTCAAATACACTATAGAGACAAGATATCTAATGTTTAAACTGATGAACTTCTTTGTTCGTTTGCAAATATTCACTCATTTTGGACATCATGGACGTGGTGTCCTCCGGGCTGAAGAGGAAAAGGACCATCCAGACTGTTATCAGAGCAAAGGTCAAAAGACAACATCTGTGAGGGTATGGGGGTGTGTTAGTGCCCATGGCTTGGGTAACTTGCACACCTGCATTAATACTGAAAGGTACATACAGGATATGGAGCAACACCTTTAACTTTTTTTACTATCACTATTATTTGTGTTACTTGTATTTTGAAAGATTAAATAAGACATTTTTTGGAGATTCCTTTATAAGTTAATAGAACACAAACTTTGACTGTTTTCATGAATTTGAGCCACTGAGGATTTGAAATGTTGGTTTAAAAAAAAACTGTAAAAAGTATTCAGCACTTTTCTTGCATCTATTGAATCCCTGTGACTCTGTCAGCTTTAAGGTTGTTAAAATTGAGTTGATATTCACTGTCTAAAATAGCTTAAGCCCACTTGGTGCATACTTCCTTCAAAGGTCTGCGCACAGATAAGTGTGTAAGGCATTTATCATGACATTATCGAGCCACTGGTTGATGCAGCAGCACCATACAGTCGGTGTACATCAGTGATTATCCACAAGATGTCACTCTCTGATTTCAAAACTGCAACACCAGCTTGCAGGCATGACACCATCAGCGTCACTGCCAATTATATTTTGATAATTTACAGCATTTGTGACTTTTAGGTGTCTGTGCAACATTTACGGTCTGCTGGAAAAACAGACGTCATCAAATATTTTTGCCTTGGACGAGTCATGACCAAACTTTATCCTCTATAACCGTCTTATATAAAATCTGGATAATCCATTTTTACCTCAGGGAGCTCTGCTCTCCCACCAGCACTGTCCCAGAGTCATGGTGTTTTTATTTTGAGAGATGTTTTTGCCACATTGTCATGATTGTATCTAGAGAAAGGATTAACCCTGGAGCAGAAATATTCTTGATTTGTTTTTGTATTTTTGTGACTCTGAACTCCTAAAACAATAAGCTCCTGAATGAGTTGAGGGATGTAGAGGTGTCTCTCTCTTTATACTTCTACATGAAAAACTTTGCACAGAACAAATGAGACGTACGCTCCAGTACTCTTAATACACTTGAAATTAGTCAGAGGGGCTGCATGTGACGGATGGGCTGCATGAAGGAGACACTGCAGCGCTCTGCTCCTGCTCTTTGTCTCCCACAACAGAAGCAATTTCGCAAACTGCCTACCTTCTATGCATCACTGCTCTTTGGCATTTTATTTAATTTGATCTTGTTGAAGTTACATACACCGCTTTAACAAATGAACTACATTCACTAACTTCAAAGTTTTAGCATAATTTAGCCTCCAGCTCAGTTTGGTTGTTTCTCTGAGGACAGTGTGATTGATTTAATCATGCCCTGTGGTGCTCTGTTCTGTTTGCAGTGAATAAACACAGCATGCTTTTCATTTTTAGCTCTCTATCTCTTTGTTTGAAATTTATTAATTGAGGCGAGAATGATTTTCTGTCTTAACCCGAAAGAAGAAGTGTCGCAATTTTCTCTTCTGACTAAGGTTACTGAACAATAGAAATCCAATCAGGGACACAGTTGGCTGTACTTTGATGCTATTAAGCTGGAAAAACTTCATTCCTAAGGGATTTTAAAACTGAGGTCTCGCTTCATAACACATAAAGATTTTAACCTTATTTCTGGCTTCTTATGTCTTCTTAGGCTGAGTATCCTGCAACAATACATCCATTAGTTCCCTTTACATGTGTCTGTAAACTCTCCCCCAAAAGATATCAGCATATGAATGCAATATCCGGGGACAGGATATTTCAAAGGTACCATCCTGGTTTCAGGTTTTTTGTCAAGGAGCATTAACTTTTTAACCTTGCAGAGCAAATACATCAGCGTGATTTAATGTTTGTAATCAGTCAGATCCATCTTTCCAAGCTTCAATCTACAAAGACTGTGAGGGGCCCAATCAGTGTTATTTACAGCAAAAAGAGGTGAGAGTTGTGAGAGGAGTCAGTTGAGGTGGTTCGGGCATCTGATTAGGATGTATCCTAGTTGCTTTCCCGTGAGGGAGGCCCCGGGTTAGACCCAGAACTTGCTGGAGGGGTTATATATCTCATCTGGCCTGGAAACACCTTGGAGGAACTTAGGAGGAACTGGAAAATGTGGCAGGGAAAAGGGACGCCCGAGTTGATCTGCTTGGCCTGCTGCCTTTGCAACATGGCTCCAGATAAGTGGTAGAAGATGGATGGATAACTTGAAGTGTTCCAAGAGCACAAACCTCCACCAAGGCATTTCTGAAATTTTCAGCAGAGCTAATAAAGAAAATGTAGGAAAATCTTGTAATGTTAGCAAACCCTTTCAAAATACCCAGGATCTACATCTAGTTTGGATCACCACCAAAGTCTTATCACATATCCCTTGTCCCATGACCAACATTCCCTGAAAATCTGACAAAAGTCTGTTCTGAACTTCTTGAGTTATCTTTTTCACCAATGGACAGACACACAAAAAACCAGGACAAAAGCTGGGGAAAACAGAACCTCTCGGTGGAGTCAAGAATCTGGTTGGAACATCATCATGACTTTTTTTCAGATTGCTATAAATGACCAGAAGTTCCTACATCAATTATGCAAATAGCCACATAAATCCTCAAATATTTGAGAGAAGAGACCTCAGCCTAGTGGTGGGAAATTAGTGGCCACCCCAATCACTCATCTTTAAATTTCTACCTTGAATTTCTAAAAGTTGTAGACATTAAGATGTCAGAATCTACCATAAAGTATTTCAGTGTCATTTTCTGCTAAGACAAGATGTGTAGATGCAAAATGTGGTGAAAACTTGAGGTATTTGGATAATAATCCCTCATAAGTGGTGTATGTTTTGTTCTTTACAGGACATAGTTGACATGTTTTGCCGTTATGGTTTCCATAAAAGATCCTTAATGGGGTGCTGAAAAATAAATGTATGAAAAACTTTTCTTAAAAATTAGTACACACTGGACCTTCAACCATCTTTGTATCCATGTTATTACATTATATTCCACTTTTCTGTGTGCTTTAGAGCATGAAATATAAATATTTGTATCATAAATCCTAATTAAAGCTTTACCTATTTATTCTTTTGGTTCGATCACATGTATGTCTGTCTTGTTGAGTGTATGCTTCAATATTTTAAATTTGGCCCACGGCAAGTGAGCATATTATTACACTGTGGCCCTCATAATATTCTAAGTTGCCCATCCCTTAGCCTTAGCCTTACCCTGTTGGTGAAGAAGCTGCATCTAAAAATGTCTTTAGAGTTGTGTCTGCTTACCTTTAATTTCTTCTCTGGTTTCATTTAGATGCATCCGAGGTTCATTTGCAGTCATTTCCACTGTAGGACAGACACATTTAAAGGAAAAACATCATTTGAGGGGAAGCTTTACAACAATCTTTTCTTGATTTAAACTACAAACTCTTTATAAGTTTAGGATATACTGTAGTCTGGGGTGGCAGTATCCCAGAACCACAAACCACAGATGCTTTAACTTAATGTAAACCCATGTGTGTGCACTCATGTTAATGCTGTTTAATCAATGATCAACACCATGGACAGGGCTCCAGCTGATAAAAGCATGTCTCCTGATTACAACCAAAACTTAACTAATAAAACATTAATGTAAAACACCAATGAGCAAAAAAAAAAATAATATAACAAGTTAAATGTCAATAGCGTGCTCCTCATTGACAGAAATCCTAACAGTAACACTCCCAGTATGCACTGTCTGTGTTTGCCATTTTTAATATGGCACTGCATGTTTATATTTTCACCACGGATGACTTAAGGCTCAATTATGCTTTCTGCATGGATGGACACACTGTCACACACTGATGCTGCATCATGATGCAGAAACATTCAGAGTATGCTCCATGCTGCTCTCACATTGCCACAAATAGATATTCTCCCAACCTGTAGGGGGCAGTGTCCTCAAAAAGTTGCATCTATTGCACAGTTTACAGAAAGTCATCAAAGAAAAAAAGTTGGTTTTTTACTAATAATAATAATAATAACAATAACAAGAGGAAGAAGAAGAAGAATATGAAGAAGAAGGATATAAAGAATATGAAGAGGACAAAGAATACTAAGAAAAATACGAAGAAGAAAAAGAATACTAAGAACACGAAGAAAAAGAGGAATACTAAGAAGAATACGTAGAAGAATACAATGACGAATACGAAGAAGAAGAATGCAAAGAAGAAGAATACGAAGAAGAATACAGAGAAGAAGAATGCAAAGAAGATGAATATGAAAAAGAATATGAAAAAGAAGAAGAAGAATACAAAAAAAGATTAAGAATACGAAGAAGAAGACGAAGAAGAATATGAAGAATACTAAGAAGAATTCAAAGAATACGAAGAAGAATCTGAAGAATACCTTAGTATTCTTCAGAATACTAAGGTGGCTTTGGGTGCTCATTTTATCGTGTTCTTTAATTGAAGAGTTATACAGATGTTTATATTTCCTAATTTCGGTCAACGGAAGCCCCTCAAAGGTCCAATTTCATCGTCTTCTATTGGCAGCAGTTTAATGGCTTACAAAAATTAAAGAGCTTTGCTGAAAGGTCCAGGAGCAGCTGTGTACCACTCGTAACTGCAGACGGCCTCAGTTTGCTGACATGAGCTCACAGTTCATACATTTGCACCACCAGGTATCTTGTGGTTACAATCTGCAAAACTTCTTCCTCTGTGCTCTTCTTAAAGATATCGTCTTGAACTCATGCCGTCCTGACTAGAGTCAAAATTGCTCATTATTTGTTTAAGTGAAATTAGTGTTTGTTGTTTCTTCTGACTACCTGATAAGGCAATGACAGAGGGATACATAACAGCTACGTCCCAATATACAGTAGTTCAAAACAAAGGAGCTTGTAAAGAAACTTACTGTATCGTATTGTTGAGCCAAGATAGTTTTTTCAGTAGTCTGACCTTGGAAGTGGGTGAACTATAAGGTTTTTGATAGCACTCATATTTACTAGTGCCAAAGGCCTCTAGCAACACCACTTCAAAAACCCAAACTAACCCTTTAAAGCTCTTGATATCTTCATGTCTTCATTTTAACTCTGTAAAGCACTGTGTATTACTGTAGGAAAGAATGGTGATCCATAAATAAAGTTCCCGTACCTTATGATGCAACGTGTAATTATGATTCAAGGATAAATGTGATCAAAACAATGCAACAACTGCACATTCATACACTAAACTTGAAGAGGAGTGTACAGTAAACTCAGTCTTACCAGCTACCACGGTAGGCTTCACCACAAAGCTTCTTCTAGCAGAGTGAGTGTGGACTTCTGGTTGATTCACTATGAAGAAAAAAAAAGATCCTCACAAATTGATCAGGCTATATTTAGAACAGATCTCATTATATCCCGGTGATCTATCATAATTTAAGTAAGCTGAATATCATTAGTATCAGTTCAAAGAGAGGGTGTTGGTCTGCAAACAGAAATTATCCTCTACTGAAAGCAGGCAGAGCCATTCGTCTGAAGCTGTTATCCATGAAAAAGAAATCACACCAAGCTTTTCTTATTGATTTTCACTACATGTGCCGTGAGCAGAATTGTTCACAGCCGAGTAGCTCTGCTGTATTTTCAATGACAATTTTCAAAACCCAAATGGCTTCTAAGTCATGCCTAAGTCTGATGTAATTGGGTATGCTTCGGTCACTCTAAAGTGATTTAAAAGCTAAATCATGCTGGGATTTGATTTCATGGTCAGCTAAAATTCATCAGAAAGTTAATTTTCTGGAGGTGGAACTGTTTGGATTATGTCAGAGCTCTGAAATGAGTTTTCATTTGTTGTGCAGAAACTGTAATCACCTTTGCATTGGCTGTCCGTGAACCCACAGGTTTTGTAAATTAGTCCTTGGATATTGCTTTGAGTTACAGGCAGGAAAAGTAATTACTTCTGTTTGGGCTAATTAAAAAGCATACATTAGAGGGTGAAATGGCAAAGTCCAAAAGAAAAAGATATTTGTCTTTGAGGTGATGGTGCAAATGTATCAGCACTTAGAAGAATGTGCTTCATTACATTTCAAATGAATTGCATTTTCCCATCAAATAAATAAACAGCGTTCCACCTCTTTTCTAGAAATTATTTTCCAGGACTTTTCCAGGACATGTCTGTCATTCAACAGAGGAGACAAGAGAGGAGATAAAAACCTCACATTGGATATACAACACAGCAACACCCTTGAACTCAAAGTTGCTAGTTTTGGGCTATCTTTGGGGGAAAATGAGTCCTTACTGGGGTCTGAAAAGTTGCTAAATCTAGCAACAAAGTCATATAGAAACACTTAGTAGCGGGACTGCTCCGGGGGAACATGCAAATTTGATTGGCTGGTAGCGTGAAGTGGGGCGCTGTGCCAGCTAGAGGCAGGAAAACTCTTCAGTTCAATTTTAACAGCTGAGAAAAGACGTGTAGGCTATGCGCATATTTCTTAACCGTTCTGCGCTCACTAACAAGGAGGAGAGAAGCAAAGGGAGGATAAATAATTCTCCAGGACAGTTTAAGCTTTTCCAGGACGTGTGGGAACCTTGATAAAGTTTTCGTCATTCACAGATGCTTGACGTATAACTATGGATGCCCAAATTGATCAGGAACCTGTCATGACTGGCTAGGTCTCTCTGAAAATATGTAACTCCTTGATGGATATCTAGTCATCAATCACCAAAACCAATCTCTTATTTTTAAAACACAGGCTTCTGCAGGTGATAGAAAGTGAGTGTGTGCACATGACATCTACACTCGATACCCAGGATGCCTTCGGAATAGTACGACATAACAGTTATTATACATTAACAGCCCTATTTTTTTGTCTAAAAGTATGCTGTGAATGGTGGCTTGGAGCGCCTGGATCTTTATTTTAATATTTTGCAGATGAAAAATTCTCAGTGAAAAGCCAGGTACAGGGCACAGAGAGGCTGGATAATGTGCCTTGATTATACATGTATGTGTTTTGGGCGTAAACATAGGTCAAAATAATCAGTATCAGTATCGTTGTTGATGAGTTTGGACATATTAGCATATCAGCAGAATCCAACATTGTGCGTACCTAATTAATCAACCTTCAAACTGTGAATTTTAAAGTAGAACATGAACTCAGGTGTCTGTCCTTACCTGGGTTCTGACACCTTTCCTGACATTGTGCCATGCTCTTGAAGTTGTTAGCATTCCCGAAGCAGCCGCCATAAAAGAAACGCTTGCACTCCTGACTTCTGATATCAAAGAAGTATCGAGTGACCAGGCCTCGGCAGGGACCAGGAACTTCAGGCAGATGACATGGGTTCTTGTTCTCTACGAAAGAAAGAGAAAGGAGAGTCATTGTGAGAGAAGAGTTTTGGTTCCCTGAAAGAGCCCCAAATTAAGTGGTAGATAACTGAATTGACCTCTGGCTTCATTGATAAATACAACTGAGTGTCATCGGCATAATGATAAAAACTGACTGAATGTTTACTCGTGATATCACTGAGGGGGAAGCAAAAGAAAAGAAGTGGACATGGCACAAAACCTGGAGGAACTCCGTAGCCAACTTTGGTGTAAGGAAAACTCATTGTTTGTGTTTACAAACTGGTATTGATCTCTGAAAAAGGGCATGAACCAATTCAAAGCAGCCCCTGGTAGGGCTGCTTTCCAGAAACTTACCATGGGAAGTTAAGCTGGGGAATTATGGAAACATTCCAATGGGGAAACTCTACTTGGGAATTATGGGAATTTGTTGGAATTAACTGGACATTGGGGTTAATTAAATGAACTGCATCATGTCCAAACATCAGTAAAAAATAATACCATAAAAAAGCATTACATTTCAACAGATTTATTTCTAAGAAGAACTTACAAACTGGTCTTGTGCTGTGGGCTCTAACTTAGGGCCTCAATAGTCCAGGGTTCAATGTATGTGCACGAAGGGGGCGTTGCCTCAATATCCCTGCATTAAGCAATGTGCTGTGTGCATGTGATTGAGGAAAGCAGAGATATTCTCAAGTATACTTGTGTTAAATGTGGTTGTTTAGTCAAGATTATGCTAAAATATATTTTCACCAAATTCAGGTTAAGGCCCAACCTTCTAATTTAGTAAATTCCAGGTTAATTCCGATGGAAACTTTCCAACTTTACAAATTCCCAGAATTTTGCAACCCTAGTCCCTGGTATCCCATGCAATTCCTCTCATCTCTGTCATGATGTCAGTGGTTTGATGTGATTTCATGGCATTGTTTTATTTAAGGAAAGAAAGACCAAATAACAGACATGACATTAAAAACTGATTTTGGTAGGAAAAACTGCTTAAGGCTCATGCAAAGGACAGTTAAAGGTCTGAGCATAACATTGCCCTCACTGGTAACTTGGTCTCAGCTAGTCTACTTTATGTCCCAACAGTCCTGTGACATTTTCACTACTGTCAGCTTTCAGAGTCTCCCCGGAGTAAAAAGTCAACACATTCACCAAGAACATCTTTACTCTCTTACTGTATCTCGTCCTCAGTCGACCACATTCCTCTCCTCCTCCTCTCCTCGACTTTTTCTTACCTCTGCTCCCATGTTTCACTTCTTACCTGTCGTTGCATTTGTTATAACCCTCGGGTGTTGGAGTATTGGGATCAGAGCTTTTATTTTGGAGCTTCTCTACATTCTCCGTCTTTCATTATGTATGGATACTGTAACACAGTGTAATAGTACCTCTTCTCCTGCCTTTCCTTGAAGGTAAACCTTATTATCAGACTATCAAACCTTCACGACACTGAAAAGATAAAACTAGAAAGATAAAATGTAAGAGTTGGATGTCAAGTCTCCATCTAGAATCTGTATATTTAAATGTCTTAACCTTTTGCAGCCTGTGACCCTTGTCAGAACAGACAGCAGAGTAGTTTTCGACAGTTGTCAGGAACCCTGCTGTGTATTTGAATGAGCCATCACAAAATCGTTAGACAAATAAATAAAGCGGTGACAGGATCACGCTTCATTTGACTCTGTAACAATCACAGCCACAGTGTGAAATGCATCACTTCCAGTGGACTGCGCTGTTCTGAACAGGCTTCATTTTCAGCAGACAGGTGGAGTCTGACAGGGCCGTGACTGGATGATCAACAACATTAGACAGTGTCCAACCAGAAAGAGAGGCTAAGGGGCTCTACTGCCCCCCACACAGATGGATAATAATTCATTGTTATGAGATACAGAATGATCATACACATGCTCCAATTCCAATGAAGTTGGGACATTCTGTAACACAAATAAAAACGGAATACAATAATTTGCAATTCTTTTCAACCTATATTCAACTGAAAACACTACAAAGACAAGCTATGAAATGTTCAAAGTGATAAACTTCATTGCTTTTTTGCTAATTTTCAATCATTTTGAATTTGATTCCTGCAAAATGTTCCAAAAAAACTGGGACAGGAGCATGTTTACCACTGTGTTACAAAGGAATGGGAATCACAAATCATTTCCAGTTGAGAATCAATAACAACTCCCTCAAGGAATCGATATTTTTAGTCTGTTTGCTGATCAATTCTCTTATCATTTCCTTGCACTTTGTTCTGCATGCCTTACAAATCAAAGACGTTATGCTCTCAACTGAATCAGTCAATAGAAATGATAACAAAGAAGTGAATAATCATGGCAGGAGACAGAAGTTTATCAGTTTGAACATTAACAACATACATCCCAACTTTATTGGAATTGAGGTTTGCATGATTCTTTTTTAATGTGTCTTTATTACCCATCAAATTAAATACCAAACAAGGAAATTACTCATATATTTTGTAGGTTTTATTATCTTTATAATGATATAATAATTTAGGGATTTGAATCTTTTTCATGTTGAACCTTGGTCACTCTTAGACGCAGCATAACAGAAACATTCAAGACAAAGAAATATGTGCTCCTGGAGCATAGGTCAACTGCACATTGCAGACAGAGACAGTTGGAAAAGATGGAAAATAAACAGAGTGAAGTTATAAAGAACATTTTTGAGGACCAAAGGTAGCACAAAACCTCAGTCCCAAAAAGGTCAGCCTTGTCAATGCAAGCTGTTATTTCAGTCTAGGGCAGGTTAAAACCTTACACTGTTGTCTGGATCATGCAATTTTGGAAACTGGGACGCAATTCTCGGAAACAAACTGACTCCAAAAATAACACCACAGAGAATGATCAAGTCATTACGCAACGCAGGTGTGCTACTTGAAAACAAAACAAGATCCAACATTTCTGTCCACGATCATCACAGAAATCACAGTCTCAAAGCAGCGCTGCACTCATCACTTCTAATACCTGTTCACTACTGAAGTGTGCTTTGTTGAGGAGTGTTTTAGCCACAGAAGATCAAGGATTTATGAAACAGACTAAAATAAGTCTCATAACTCCTTTCACTATTACACCTCTATCATGTCAAATCCACAACAAAAGCAGTTTTTACAAGATGGCTGTTTTGGGTGTTGGCTCTTGCACTGGGGCTCATGTCTCCCAAAGACTGTAAAAGAATTGGACGAAGCCAAATGACATCAGCCATTTTAATGTCACAGGAGCCTTTGGAGCGCTGCTGATGCCCTCTAATGGACATCATCTCAACCGAACTTACGCTCCATCTACTCAAAGAAAGAGAGGCATCTGAGGCAGGACTTAAGGCCGTCTGACCAATTGCTATGCCACATTTCCAAACTGGGAATCCTTAATAAATTCCCAAAATTTAGCAAGTTAACAAGATAACGCAAAAACTACTGGATGGATCTACATGACAATTTTACCAAAGGTGTGGTTTGGTCCAAGGAAGATGCCATTACATTTTGGTGCTGATCTGCATATTTATTTGGATGCAAAAAATTCCCCAAATTTGCAAAAAATCCCACAACTTAACATGGGGCTGTAGTTTAAAAAAAAACTTACGTCTGACATCACTTGATGGATTCGCTTCAAAATTTACAGGATAATGTATATATATATAATATAACTCTATCATCACGGTCAATTTCATCTAGATCCGATCCAGATTGACGTCACAAAAAAACATGGAAGTTTATAATGGCAAATCCCATTAATTTGTCCTCAGCTGCTGTGAGGGTTCCGCCCCCTTTACGTCATTATGGGAACTGTAGTTTATTTGCAAACTCACATCAATGTTTTTCAAGCCTATGTTACTACATTACCCAGCTTCCCTTGCCATGCCAGCGGAGGAGTTCTAACCCAAGCGGAGACTTGGCCGCCATATCGCAACGCGTGGTGATCCATAATTGTATCTTGGTGGAGGTCTGTGCTCTCCGAGTGCTTTCCTAGTTATTAGTTGTTACTTTTTGCTTAATATGGGTTTGTGCATTTTGTGCTTTTGTGTTTGATTTTTTTTCAGTGGATGTCTGCCCAGTGGACTGCTCTGATAACCTTTCTTCCTCCTCCTCGATGTCTTGAGGGTGTTAAATGCAGCAGAAAATTATATTAACACAAAGTGAGGGTTTTATCTGGCTGTATTAGCACCTCCTGGATTGGGCAAGGACAAAATTAAAAGAATGGAAAAGATCTGCTGTCTTTTTTAAACAAAGCCTTGGTGATTGAAGCTTATAAAAGGTAACACTGTTCCAGGATGTACTGAGTCAGACATTTCACGGATGTATTCGTGCGCTGTCTGAAGTGTCTCTAGATACCCTGAGGAGAAATCAGGAAACACTTTGATAGCAGCCTCTTGACCTCACATCAATCAGCTCAACCGCACCTGATGCCTGATGCACAGACATGGAGGGGGGGCATCCATCTTAGCCTGCAGTCAGGCTGGAAGAGAAAGCTATGAGGCAGAGCTTTCCTTAACAGTTTAGGGATGAATATTTCAGGATCTTGTTGAAAAATGTGCTGAAATACTAAAGGTGAAGCAGCACGTACAAGAAGATTGCTGGCTCCCCGTGTCCACCAGTGTTCTCCTGTGTTGAGTTTGCATGGTCTTCCTGTGCCTGCGTGGGTTTTCTCCGGGATGCTGGTGTCCTCCGACAGACCTAAAACATTGCCCTTGGGTATGAGTGTGTGAATAGTCTCTCTATGTTGCCCTGCGATCAGCTGGCAACTGGTCCAAGGTGTACCCTAATAAGCCTAATTATTTTGCTTTACAACTTGTGAGAATGATGCATTTATTTGTGGAATGAGCAACACAGCTAAACGTGGAGGTAGCGCCCAAAAATGTGCCAAAATCTCCTGCACATGGAAGCTGATGTTTCAGTACAGAGAGTACCAGCATTATTTGATGTCAGCCCTGGTACCATTTTCAAACTTAGGACCATGTTTCTTGAGACTGAAGTCAAAGGAAGGCCATGGAGTGGGCACCCAAGGAAAAGAAATCACAAGGGGACTGGTTCCTCCCTCTTGCTTCACTGAGAAAACGTAGGCTTTCTTTCTGGGAAAGAACGTATTTTTTGGGGGGCACTACCCACATGTTTAGCTGTGTTGCTTATTCTATGAGAGCACAGTCCTTTCAAGCTGTACCTTGTTGTAAAGGTGACTTATCAGGCTTTCCAATGATATAAAATACAACACCAATTTGCATTATTAAAGGGGAAAATTAATTGATGATCCATTAATAAATAGCAAAATGATAATCGACCCCTACTTATAATTAATATCATCGGTTTATTTAAATGTATACATTATTAAGACTGCATTGAAATGTGTAAAATACAATTAAATTTACTTATTTAAATAAAAAAAATAATGACTTACATGAGTGAGCTTAACATAGATATTGCTATATACCGCTTTCTTAAATCTAGACTAAACTAAAAGTGACTAAAACGTGTCTAAAACAAATCTAAAATTTGTGTGTTCATCCGCCACTAAATGTGCAAAACGTCTAACAGTTCAACTCTTCTACATTGAGCGTCTGTAGTAACTCACCCACAGAAATTCATTAACAAAGCAACAGGCGTCTCCAGTCCTTGAACTGAGGGACCCTCCTGTCTGTGTTCTCACATCAACCAGACTCACGTAAGAGTCTTACAAATGTTCTTGTCTAACTCTAGACAAGTAAGTGACCAGGCTTTCTCTAAAATGACGGATCAATGCTTGAGGGTGTCACTTTCACCCACCTGCAGCCATAAAACATGCAGCCATGTAGGATTTACGGCTGGATGGCAACAATAAGGTGGCCAAAGACGGTGAATTACAGGCCGACACGGTGACAAATCACAAAATCAATCCAAGGTGTAAGGAGCTAAGTAAGAATTGTGATGGGACTTTTGACTTGTGTCATAAATGTTGTAACCTGTGGAGGCTCACAGCTGAGGACATCTGAGGGGTCACATGAGGATTTTTTTCATAAAGCTGTTTACTTTCTTTAGTTTATCTGTTAGGACTTTCAATGTCTGCTAAAGATGAAATCAATGGAATCATTCTCACATCTACTTTGTCTAAACTATAGTATTACAAGTTTGCAATGAAATATCTAAATATATCAAAAGATGCATAGATATCATGTTTACACAGAAAAAAATAAAATATAATAAAAAATATCGCTCCCTGCAGGCAGTCTTCTGTCCTCTTCCATGCTCAAAGTCCCCTATCAGAGGCCTGGGAGCTTAAATGTTACGTGCAATGTCTTAGCTCTTTTGAGGCCTCAACTCTTCTGAGAGCTCTGATGTTGCTCCTTAAATCTGGTGAGTATATATTTTATATTTGAGTTTTGAGATTAATTTATCTTTTAAAAAATGGGTTTATATGGGTTTACATGGGTTTATAACCAAGTGGCTAAGTTCCATCCCCAGTCGCATTGACAGGTTGGTGCCAACACATAAAACAAAAACACACATCAGTAATAGGAATAAAACCCATAGACCAAGAAAAAGAAACCCACTTGATTTTATCCTTTTAAATGTTCTGTAACAAAAAAATCAAATTGATCGATTTCATCAATATATTATCCCGCTGTAGTACAAAACCCTTCAAAGCTGTCTTCAGGTCTTGTGCCCTCAGATAGGGGATGAACCCAAGAGCCTGTAACCTTAAACTTTGACCTATGACCTTCAAATTTAAACACATACTCTTTATTGTGGAGCTGACTTTTTTTTTTTTTTTGCAAAGTTTTAAGAAAACCCATCCAAGCCAATCTGAAATATAACGTTCAGATAAACCTGTACTGATAGATGGATGGATGAATAGACCCCCAAAGAACTTAATGCCCCCGGCCACAGCTCAAAAGCAAACAACACAAAAATGATTTAAGATTATGGTTTGGGCTTTGTTTTTCCTTCATTGGACAGTTGAGACAACAATAGGGTTGGACTGGCCGTGGAGTTCTGTACATGAGGCTACTCCACAATCAGTGCCCCACTTAAAGTTTGATATTTTAATCAGAAGTTCAGGGAAACTTAAATGACTTAACTCTAGTCTGAGGAGGACAGTTGTGGAGGTGGTTGAAAATTAAAATCAGGCCTTGTGTTATGAGTTTATGAGTAATAAAACATATATCCTCTCAGGGCATAATTTAAGGCATCCCTCTAGATTTTCACTTCTATTTATCATATTAGTTGATAATCTTCCAGAGGTGGTGAAATTAAGAGTTTATTGAATTCCCTACATTTATCTGACATGAAATATGCTACAATACCATCAAATCATAAACCTTTCTCACTTGAGTCTGACATCAAAGGATAAAGTCCAGTGTGAAATAATAAAGTTGGCATGTTTGACCAAAATATGTTTTTATTTATTGGGTTTTACTAAGAATGCAGTTACAATTGTGTTCAGGAATGGAAACAAAGGCATTTGAACAACTTTATTTACTATTTACTTGGGATGCATGATAGTGGATTATTGCAGATATCTGATATGTCTGAACTCATTATCACCGATACTGATATTTTTTGTCAGGGGCACAAAGTCTTTACTTTATGAAAACTGACTTGTTGCTTTTAATGTGACAGTCTATTTGTGAGAGGAACAGACTTAAAACAAGAAAAACAAAATTAACTGTTGAAAAAAATGAAACTCTTGGTTTTTGAATGTACCCATGCAATGATAAACATGTGAAGCACTATGGCACATTTGTGTATTTTGACAATATGTGGTCAATATGAATGTCCGATACATCAGCTGTAAACATCAGCAAAAATTTCAATATCTGTCCATACCGATAATATTGGGCATCCCCACTGTTAAGTTAACGTTTTGAAAATGAAAACGGCACATTTCACAACTGAGCTGAAATATGAAGTAGGCAATTAATTGAGTTTAATCTATATCAAAATAAATGCCTTTCAAAATTATGAAAAACGGAGTAATCAAGATTAAAAGATTACCGTGCCACATGGCTTGTTTAACTTTTATTTTTCCATTATTATTGTTAGCATTATTTTGAGGTATTTGTATTTTTAGAAAAACAAAATTATTTTTGCCTGTATTTAATGTTAAAATGCTTGCCAAAAGAATTAAACTCTGACAAACTGTGGTGCATGTTTTAAAAACCCTGGGTAATCATATTTTACAATCATGATCACGCTATCAATTGAAATGATCATTACTATGATTTTTTTTCATAATTGAGCAGCCCTAATATAAAGATTGCTTTTCTGACCCTTCTTTCCTTTAACAATGTCCCAGCAGATGAAGAAGACAACCAGAGCCTTGGACACAATCCGTCCCAATGAAAACCTGTGTTTGTGCCCGGCCTCTGCAGCAGTACGAGGGATGTCAGACTGGAGGAAAACACTGGTTATGATTCAGTGAGCTTTCAGTCAATGACTGCATCAGACTGATAAAAAGCACCGCAGACAGAAAACAAATACCTTCCTCACACATTGCTTTGTGACCTTTAAAGGAAAACTGTTGTTAAGTCTACTGTGGTTTTGTCATCATGTGTGCTTAACATGGTAAGATGAAACTATGAATTATGAATCAGATGAGAGAGTGTAATAACAGGAGTTCATTCAGTGTGTCCCATTTTGGATTGGAAATGTCAGATTTAATCAGCCCTGCCGAAGAGACATGTTCTCTCTGTCTGTTGGACATGGAGTGACATTTTAAAATGTCTGCAGCTGTTAAATAAACCGCTCTACAAGAAGTCAGGTTGACTTTCTTTTTAATGTGAATTAGCCAAATCCTCAAATATAGGATATTTTACCCCATTTTACAGACATATGACAATAGACATTACCTGATCAACACACCAGATGGTTGCTCAATATATTTCACTATTCCATCTGGGAAAGAGCCCATAGAAAGTGTTTGGGGATGGGCAGAACCTTTCAAAAGCATATGTGGCAGGTGACTGGGTGATCGTTCCGCTAATCACATTCATTTCGGGTCAATCAGATAATGTAGTAGGCTGGTGCTACTGCTGTGGTGTAAATCCCAAAATGTGAGCCACTTAGTAGAACAAACTCTTGACAAAATGTGTAAAAGTGGAGTGAAAATAAGGTTTCTATGGAGAAATGTTTTCAGTGCTGTTTGAAATGCGGTCAAGATCTGATAAAACTGCTACTAAAGCTGTTAGCATTGATGCTAATCTCAATACGAGCAGTCACTTCCTGCTGTCGTCTCGTAGCTCCCACCTCTTCATGCTCTAAAGGATGCTGACTGGGCCACGCCAATTTGGGCCAAATTCAACCATTGTAGATTGGAACTTGGCAAAATTTATATTTTTTTTTATTACAGACACTGAATCTGGCAGATCCAGCTGCACTACAAGGTTACAGTAGATGGTAGATAGCAGACTTTGAGGATTATTATTTCAAACTTCATATATCAATTAGGGATGTAACCAATGACTATTTATATCATCAATTATTACAGTGGTTCCCAAAGTGATGCCCATGACTCCCAGGGAGGGAGACCACAGAAATGTGGCTTGGACACACAAGAGTGCTCCTGATGTAAAGGAAGAAGGTTCAACTCCCTGTGTCAATCAGGGTCTTTCCATGTGGAGTTAACATGAGCTCCCTGTGTCTGCATGTATACCCAGGCACTCTAGTTTTCTCCCACAGAAATGTTCATTAGGTTAATTGGTGATTAAACTGTCCTTAAGTATGTGAGAGTGAAGGGATGCCAGGCTCTCTATGTGGCCCTGTGATTGGATTGCGACTTGTTCAGGGTGTACCCTACCTCTCATCCAAAGGCTCCACCCCCATGCAACCCCAAAAAGGTCAAGTGGTAGAGCTGAAAGATTTATCGCTTTTGGGCGAAATCGCAATTTCAGACAACGCAATCATGTGATCGCCAAAGCTGCAATTTTTCCTGACTGACCTTGGATCTGTTGTGTCAACTATTTTACACATACTTTTTACAAATTTGCAGGCAATTTACATTTAAGAATGGCTTGCAAATTAACGGCTTACTCACAACTGCGAATTGGTTCTCACTGTTCACTTAAAAGAGCAGTTCAAAGAGTTGACTTGTTGCAAACATTACATCTCCACCGTGGAAGTGCTGGTAAGTCACACATTCCCGTTTCTCATTTTTCCTGCTTCAATTAGGTCAATACAACGATACATCGAGGATTCCATGGATTTCCATCCCGCTGACATGATGTCTTGGCCAGGACACTCTTGAAAAAGGGATTTCTAATCTCAACGAGTTTATTTTCCTGGTTAAATAAAGGTTAAATGAAAAACACTGGAAATGAGGGAAACCTTAATGTCCTTTCGAGAATAAATAAAGGTTTGAATGAATGAAAAAAAAAAACAGCTCATTATATCAGACCACGTCCAGGCGTTTGTTTACTGACGATAGTCCCTAAGGCAATTCCTGTCCAATTAGCGCCCTTCCATGACTCTCCTCTGGTCTCCCCTCTCCCTGTCAGATCTCCTTCACATTTCCTCCTCCAATATGTCAAATTACTACTGATGAAATCCATAAATCACAAACTATGATGGAAAAAGCTGATCAATTACGAAATACGGCACAACACGGCGCATAAACGGCAAAAGAATGACAAGAACACACTCTAGAATGATACTAATGCCATTATTTACAACATTTATACATTATTTACACAGAAAATACTGATAAACCACCTATAACTCACTCAGGTATGGCTCTCTGAATCTTTTCACTCTCTCTCTCCGGCTCAGTCAGCTCACTTACTCGAGGAGTTACAGGATAATCACACACATCTTTTTCATTCGCCGGCAACAGCTTCGTGTTTTAGACAGGGTGACCGCCTTCAATCAGTTTACCCCCGGCATCCTTGTAAATTAAAAATTCGACCAGACTTTGTCCATTTCGAGGGGAAAAATCTCCGCTATAGTGTCTGTGCGGCACCAACCGCCGTGGCCAAACTTTTACTTTCAGGGCCAAAAAATGCAAACTGCGCATGCGCGCCTCTGTCTGTGAGGGACCGCGGCTGCTTTACCGAGGAGCAGACACAAAGTTTCGGCTTTCCAGGCAATGAGCAGCATCACCGTGAGCTATTGACATAGTGTGGTAATCAAACTCGGTTTACAGGTAATTAAAACAGGAAACGGTAATACTAACCTTAAGAAATTTTACCGCGGTTTACCATTTTACCGGTAACCGTGACATCCCTACGCTATACTGAGAGCAGCGATTCTCCACGACAGTTTTGAACAGTTCAAAACAGTCGGGACCCTTCCCCGTTCCCTGATGTTCGTTCACGACTAAACAACGCTTATCCAGATCGAGCACCATGACCAAAGCACGTTTCATCAGGATCATGACAATCGTCATGAGAAACGGGAATGTGTGACTGGGGCTTAAGCAGGTCAACAGCACAAATCCTCTGTTTAGGAGTAGAAGTTGGAGTATCCCTTAAATAATAAACAGATTATGTATCATCACCATTAGATGATGAATAATGTGTCATGTGCTTTTGATCATTGATTTCCTTACTGTTGTCTATAATGTAAACATTGTGAATACTGCACTGAAGCTTGATTTAAAGAAAATTGTGAATCGAATTGAAATCAAAATATCTGCCAGAAAAATCGCAATTAGATCTTTTCCAAAAATCGTTCAGCCTTATGAAGTGATACAGTTGATGGATGGACAAGGCAAGGCAATCTTTGACCTCTGACCCTGTATTAAAATTCATTTTAAGTCCTCTTTTGGAGCTGTGAACACCACACCTCTAGTCTTTACGTTGCACATTTGTTTGTGTGTGAACAGGAAAGCAGAATAAAGAATGGATGCATCCATTACACCGTATAATACAATGCCCCCAGGGTGAAAATTCATTTATGATCCTCTTGTCTGACTGCATAATGTATCCCCTTGCATGCATTAAAGAGGTGAAGGTTGTTCTTCGCCAGTGGGAGAAAGCACTTTGTCAGAGCTCAGAATAACACAGCATGTAGATACATTGATAGATGTGTTACGGTTCTCCGTGTGAGAGCATATTTCATGTTGAGCAGGGAATTAAAGATGTATTGTTTTCCTGAAGCACATGACAGATCCCATTAAAGACTCTGTGCTGCTGTGACAGAACATGGAAAGGGTTTTCCTATCATGTCTTATGTTTCCTGCATTAGACATACACTTGTTTTTTCTTATTCATCTCCCTGCACCACATCACATGAAACTGAAAAACAAGTCCTCCTACTTATGGTATGCACAGTAACCAGAGCTAAAAGGTCACATTGTTGCTGCTTTCATTGGTTTTCAGGGAATAGCAGGTCTACAATATGAGAGCCTTTTAAACATGTTAAGTGCTGCATACCAACCCACGCAGCCTGACCCTGCACTCGAGGAGGAATCAACATTACTGACTGTTCAATAAGATGGTGAAAGTCTGCTTTTAGAGTCCAACTCTTCATCATATCACAGACACACCTGATTATCTCTTTGTTGATTTTCAGGGACTTCTGGTCCTCTTAAACTCCAAATTTCAATAAAGATTTTCATCAAGGATTTTGCCTTTCAGGTGAAACTTTCTTGCTGTGAGGCACATGCACTACCTGCTGTGCACCGTGCTGCATTAAGCCGAAGTCAACCAATGAACTGCAGATGGTCTGGATAACCATAACCTGGATGACTGAGAACTTCTTTATGTATTTATACACCAGTCTCTTAAAAACAATAATCACTTTTTGCTTGATTTTCCATAAACCTGCTGCCTTTAGGGCATATTATTGGAACTTTTAAAGACCTGTCCTATCATTTCTATGCAGATAATATTCTGATGTATGTCTTAAAGACTGAAAATGTCTCTAAAACATCTTTCATTTACAACCACATCAAGAGGAGGACCCTCTTAGGGGTGGTACGCTAGGAGACGAATTCAGGAGTATCCACACAAATTTTTTATTGTAAAAGCATTTCGTCCATACAGATTCTTTGTTTTGGGTGCCCGAAAAGAACATTTTGGATAAATCTGAAAATGCCAGGTGAGCATTTCTGTGTGTACAACGAATGCAATGACGGCATAGCCCCACCCCTCCCTTGAAC
This sequence comes from Cetoscarus ocellatus, assembly GCA_037902135.1. Taxonomy (NCBI): domain Eukaryota; kingdom Metazoa; phylum Chordata; class Actinopteri; order Labriformes; family Labridae; genus Cetoscarus; species Cetoscarus ocellatus. The sequence continues at coordinate 152,413 of JBAMNC010000693.1, read as the reverse complement.
CCCATGCATGAACCCTTTACAACAACAGAAGCAATGGCTGAATATAGTGTTGCATTCGTGCTGCAGCAGCACAACCCTTTGTTCCTCTATGACCACCGTGAGCAACAAGATACAACGTACAACAACATACTCCTTTTAAAACATAACGTACATCTCCTCCTCCATTGCTGCTGCTGCTGCTACTGAGAGCTTTGATGTTTCCTGTTTTTAGATAGATTGCGAGTTATTTGTTGTGTACACATTGTGTCCATCTTGTTTGTTAAAACTGTGTGTTTTCTGTTTACTGTCTTGTGAAATGTGTTGCTATTTTAATTTTTTTTTTCTTCCTATGTGATCACCTGCCTTAGGACAACGGATGAAATTTAGCTATTGTGCCAAATCCGGCATATTTACAGTGATGTGTATTGCAAAATTGTTGATTGATGTGCACTGTCCTAATCAAATAAAATTAAATAAAAAATAATAATAAAAAAAATTAGTTGCTGTTTAACAGTCCCTCTCGTGTCCCAGCCATGTATGGTTTAATTTTCTACAATGGTGGTTTCATTTGCGTTTTATTGTTGAATGTGTCTGAATGACATCGTGTGATTGTTCTATGTGAGCCCAGTCAAAGAAGAATTTCTGTCACCATCTCGGACAGACAATAAAGTCTGTCTATCTGTCTATCTATCTATCTATCTATCTAGGCCAGTGTTTGTTCACATTTCTCATGATGTATGCGTATCCTCTGTTTTTCTTCTCTGGTTCTAGTGTGTGTCTGCAGCAGTGTTACAGCGCCACTTACAGGCCTGGCATGTGTACTACAGCATTTTCAGTAGTTTTCCCAAAACTTTAACCATAATTTGTTTGGTCCAGACCAAACAAGTTGGGTGTAAAAGCACCATTAGACACAAAAAAAGATTAAAAAAAGCTTCATCATTGTTCCAACTGATGGTTCCCTTTGGACACCACACAACGAAATCCATTATAAGCTTGTTAGATTCACCTAGGATTTTATATAGGAATAAAAAATATCATTTTCAGCCTGATAAATGTGATTTAGGAAATCAAAACTGTTCAATCACTCTATTATTAATCACCACCGATGAATATAATAGGATCAGTTTATCATCAATTTAATAAGACTGCCTGATAAACAATACAAAAAAGGCCCCCTCCTTTAAAAGTGCCATATTTTTCCATTAAGTAGACGCCTCCAGGAGAACTGTTGAGAATTAATGTGCTGGCATTGCTCCATGTTAGCAGCACAACAACAGAGTGACTTTGTAATAGGATTTAATGCCCAAGGTGGCAATAAAGTCTAATGAGGAACAGCAGTCCTTGAAAACAAAAGGAATAATTTGCAAAGAACAACAAAACAATATAAGATAATAGGATCACAGTCATGTTTCCAGCCTTTTTGGTGAGTTACTTCGTTCACCTAAACACTGAATTTAAAGTGCATATGTCAAGCAGGATTTCTTCATTTTAACTGTGTTCATGTGTGACAGATATGGGTTTAGATTCAGATTCAGATTCAGATTCAGATTCAGACAACTTTATTAATCCCTGAAGGGCAATTCCGTTCACAGTTACCCTGCCTTATTGGGCCATCTAAACAAATCAGAGAACAGACAAACATTCATAACAGCATATGGACAACACATTCCCCTGTCAGAACCCACAGGTTTGCAGAATCAGCAATAAATACTACTACTACTAACAATAATAATAAATACAGTAAGCAGTTAGGTTCCACGGTGAAATTACTAAGATACCATAGGATAAGCAAATTCCAGATGTGGCACAGGCCACATATCATCTTCGGCCTACAACCCAGCATTTAGCAGCCTGATGGCTGATGGGGTTTACACTCACCTGTAACAACACAGGTCTCCTCACAAGCTTCCATAGTCTCAAAGTTGTTGTCATTTCCCCCGCAGCCTCCATATTCAAACAGCTCACAGTGTCCGGTGTCAACATTGAAGTAGTACCGCTCTTTGATGGCCTTGCAGGGTCCTGGATCATCCTTTTGGGCACACACCTCGTTGAAGATCAGGAGTTCAGATGGAGGTCCATCTAAGAATAATAGAGAGAAAGACAGATCTTAGTGCTTTGTGGGGCTGGAAAATAAAGCAAATTTTTATGATAAACCCACATACGTTTAATTTTAACATATTTACTGTGTCCCAACCATGAAATTCGGAGAGGCATTGATTGAAAATACAGGAGAGCAATGTCACTGCCACAGATGCATGTCTTTTTTTTTACTCCTTGAATAACTGTTTTATGGTCAAAGGACTTGAGCTTGTATCGAGGCTTTCTAATCTCTCTCAAAACTCAAAACACTTTTACACCACAGGTCACATCTACCCATTCACACCCATTATTGTCCATCAGTATTACCTCACACATTGTCGGCCTTTCATACCCACTTACACAGCAGCAGTGGAATCAAATCAGGGTCAAGTGTCTTGCCCAATGACACATCAACATGTGAGAGCTGGAGAGGGCTTCAAACCCTCGACCTTCCGACTGATGGTGGAGAAAACTACCGGACTAATCCCCAATTTCCACGTCGTCTGTCTGGGTCGTTTCTAAGTACATCAGAAATAGTATAAATAATGTCAATGCCTACAGCAAATCAGCCTCAGGAAGTGAAAATAACCTGTTGTTTACATGTTGTATGTTTTATTTTTAAATGTTGGATCAAATTTCTTGTATCAAAAGAGCTCTAGTACTATCTCCACGGTGGACTGTTTTCTCTGTCTAGATAAAAGTGTTTCCACACTGCTAACACATTAGGTACAGGGCTGCTACGGCTACATCATTCATTTACAACCACATAGAGAGGAGGACCCTCTTGACAAGCACACCTTTATGGTCTGGGCATCCATAAATTATCACTATTATGATTTCTCATTTTAGTCCCCTTTTCTCTGCCCGCCTCTCTATAATACTAAATCTCCCTTGATAAAGGAAACAAAAATGAAAAATAAATAAAAATATATTATTACAAAAAAATTACATTTTGTAAAGCAGCTTGAGAAGAATTTTGTTAAGATTTGGTGCTGCACAAATAAGACAGATCGATTGACTGATAGTTATGATTGTATTTGAGTAATCAACATAGCTTTCTTTCTTTTGGATAACATTTTAAAGATGATCAAGTTTTTTACTTGTTGATTGTACTGATTATCATAAAAAAGATTCAGACCAGTCTGAAACAAATGGTATTCAAAAGCATATAAAATGCATAAAACCTTGTACAAAAATGCTACAATTCTTTTTTATACAATTAAGCAAAATCAAAGGAGTGGAGTTTACTTTGTTTGTTCAGAATTTACTTAAAATAACTGCCAAATATTTGGTGCCAGACTTCTCTTTTGCGATTGTACCATATGGGCATCAATGTCATTTGACTATTACTTATGAATATCACTGTTTACATTACTTTATTGTTTTATTTAAAATTTTATTGTTCAGTGTTGCAATATTTTTCTTACTTGTTCGTGATCATAAAGTTTTAATCAGTGAACAGTTAATCATTTTAGATATTCTTTTAATTGTTTAAACATGATTTTTATGGATTTTTTGCTTTTTATTTATGCCTGTCTGTTGATTCCTGGTTTTACTGCTTTGCCTTTTCTCTTGTTTCTTTCTTTTATATTTTCTATCAATCATGTTTATTTAATGGCTTCTTTTACATTACCTATTCTGGTGTGCATTACTCTCCAAATCCTACCTACTTTCTTTAAAAAAATACAGAAAAATACTACTTAGTAAATGTGCAAACAAACAAGGTAGATGTTAGAAAAATCCATTATTATTGTTGTCATTGTTTATCTTACGTCAGTCATTTTTCTGAATCTTTGTAAAGCACTATGAACTACAATTACATTTGCAGAGAAAGTTTGATTGATTGGTAAACACTCATTTTTGCCTAAAAGAAGAAATAAAAGAAAGAAAAATAACAGTATCATGCATGGCGTTTTAGCTAAAAAGAACTATTATGATATGACTTTTGGTCCATATAACACTTCAGTGCTTTGCTTCCTCTTGAATTTTTTCAGAGGATTTATGTGTGTGTGCGTGGGAGAAATAAGGTCACAGCATCAAACCCAAACTCAGGGCTTTGAGATAAGGTAAAGCTGCATTGGTGGCAGACTTCAGCGTATGGTTTGCCAGCTCACACTTCAGAGGGAGACAGTGTGAAGGATCTGTAAGCACGATGAGCTCCCTGACCTCCCTCGGTTTAAGATATGATTTTAATTATAACGCACTGAAAAGTCAAGACAGCCTCTCGCATACATTGTTGCTCCTCCTTTTAAAAATAACATAGCATACAGCTCCTGCTCTGGGCCAACAGGTGTGTTTTTGTTCTCACACTAAGCATAAGGAACCATCAGCGAGCTCCCAAATCCCTTCAGTGCACAGAGGCAGATGCAGGCAGGTGGCAGCTGGCGGGAGAGACAGAGTGAAGGCAGAGGAAGAAACCTCAGGATGCAGCACACAGCAATAGTCTGAATAAGATAAGGAAGTATAGAGTCAACACATTTCCCTCCCAGCTCTTCAAATACAGCAGCTCTGTCTGTGGACCTAAGCCTGAAAACACGGCAATCTGTGCAGTGAGGGGATGAGAAGTCAGTCAGCTGTTCCTTATGTGACCAATTAGACTTTCATTATGAAGCAGTTACAGAAGACACTCGAGCAAATTTCAGGATATAAGACTTTGGTCCATTTCACATTCAGTGGCTTGTGACTTGCAGTCGGGAACATTTTCATTTTATATAGAAAAAGGTGCCAAAAGCCTCCTGAGTGAGGTATGAATAAAATGATCAAGGTTGATGTAAGTTTGTGCCCATGCCGGGGGAGATGAGATATTTTAGGGAACATATATTTGTAGAGTGGAGTATCAGCATTGTTATTTTATTTCATACATCCATTGTAACTATCTTTACAGCCACATAGACATGAGGTCCCTCTTGAAAATGAGATGCGACATCACAAGGGGCTTACCTTTAATAGCTTATTAATTATAATTATAATTTATATTCAACAAAGACAAATATGGAGCTATTCAGATAAAGATTGATTGATTAAGTCTAACAGAGACAAATGTGATTTTAGTCCCTTTGTCTCTGCCTGGATGGATACATCTCTGGATGTATGCGTGTGTACATACAAATATATATATTATATGTATTTATGTATATATGCGTACCCATAAAATAGTTTTTCTTCAGCCTGATCTATTGTAAAGTGCCTTGAGATAACACTTATGAATTGGCATTGTACAAATAAAGATTGATTGATTTTGATTGATACTGAGATCACGATGACTGAACAAGATCATTAACTGATTCCACAGCATCTTTTCTTTAATTACAAAAGATCAAACAAATCCGAGGCTGCAGTACCCTCATATATTATGTTTTTGTTTTAGTTTTTTTTATTATCTTGCATTTAATTTTACCAGGAAGACCCACTGATGATAAAAAAAATCTTTTACAAAAGTAACCCAGTCAAGGTCATAAGATCAAGCACTCATAAATATATTGACTATTTATTATTATTAAAGGCCATTTGACTCACTTTTGTCCAAATTGCAATAATTACATTTCATAAAAGACCTTTATGGAAACTATTACAGCAAATTAAATCTGCTAATTTCTTGTGATGGATAAAATAAGACTTTTTCAGAGGCTAGTTTAAGATGTTTTTCATTTTTTATGTTGTAATACATTTTTCTTGAGTACATGGCATCAAAGAAGCAAATCAGACAAAAAAAAACTTCATGGCAGATTTTTCATGTTTATAGCTGCAATTTTTGGAAATTTGGACTTTACTGGAATTGAGTGAGACGGAGGGCCACAAGGGGCACTGAGCCACCTCTTTCTCTCCACTGGTTTATCGATAAGAGATGGAGGGAAGCTTGCTTGATCAATGGGTTTGTGTTTATTACTCTGCAGGACAAAGACAATGCTAGCACCATTTTTCACTGTCAGGATCAGACACAGCTGTGGGCAGTGTTGGGTTTTTATGAGACTCTAAGTTTCTTCTTATTATTCGGAGAAGCTGACTCGGTCATATCCATTAAAAATGTGAAAAAAAAAATCTCACTGCTGTTGCCTGTGTTTAATCACTGTGTCAGTGTGCTGCTAGGAAAAGGCTTCCTCTGCCCTCAGCCTGCTGTTTTCAGGTCAGCTCTCTGTTGCGCCTGCCTAAGAGGGTGAAGCCACTTTAAGCCCAGAGAGGGGAGAGGGATGGTCCGTGGGGATTTGCAGATGGACCCGGTATGAGTGACAGTGTTTTTAGAAAAAGTCTTTCTGTATGCCGGTCATAAATATTTCATAGTCTTGATTTTATTTGACAAGCCATCAATGTTTCAAGAGTGAGACATCAGAGTGTTCTCACAACTGTAGCACATGGTGGGATATCCGTTGTGGGAAATACAACAGGAGGGGAGTAGAAGTGAGAGGCCGTCGGTGCAGAGTTGATGAGCCGCCTGTAAGTTTTTCTTTATTAATGCTAACAGCTCCATGACAGGAGAGATCATCTGTCAATCAGTCATTACACCACATGAGCTTAGAGTAATACATAAAAACAACTCTCCTGTTAGAGCCGCCATACATGTTTTAAGTAGCCTTATAATAATAATAATAAATAATAATAAACTTTATTCATATAGCACTTTTCAAAACAGGGTTACAGAGTATTTTACAGAGAAAATAAAAAGATAAACAAGAGAATAAAAGACAAATAAAAGACAAATGTGAGGAATATAATAACCAAAGCGTAAGAGTTAAAACAGAACAGTGGTAAACCACGTAAGAGCCAGAAATGACAGAAAAGAGAACAAAATAAGTAAAAGATTAATATAAAAAAAGATAAGAAGGAGGAAGGAAATTAAAAGGCTCAAACTACCAAAAGATAAAAGGGAATAGGAAATAAAATTATGGAAAATAAATAAAACCAAAAGAGGATAAAGAGTTAAAATGATGAAATGATAATAAATGAAAGAATAGACCATAGGGCTGCTTGGTTATAGCAAAAATTATGATTGCAATTATTTATTAATAGCTATTAAGAGCATGACTATTAAACAGGAGTTTAAAACATGCACCAAATGCTATCATTGAACATGTATGCTCTTGACACAATTATTTTTAGCATTAAAGACTGGGCAAGACATCGAAACATTGTTGTAAAAATACAAATATCTCAAAATTATATTGATAATAATAATGGAAAAGGAAAAAAACAGTTCAAAATTTTGTGTTACACAGTAGTCTTTTAATCTTGATTCCTCAGTTTTCATATTTTTTTTATTTTAATTGCCCACTTCTAGGAGACAACATCTTCAAGACTGTAGTGCTCAAGTCATGGTTTGTTTTTAGTCTGTTGGTTGGTCGTTTTATTTGTCTAATATACAACTCCCTGGATTCAGAGCAAATAGCAAATTGAATTAATTGAATTAACTGAATTAATTGAGAGCCTTTATTGTCATTGTACTACGCAGAACAACGAAATTCAGAGTGCAACTCCACTGGGTACAATAAAATACAAATACAACAATTAAAAGTGCACAGTTTAAAGTGCAAAGCATCCAGGTGATCATGTGCAAGTGATTGTGTGCATGAGGGCAACTAATCACCTAATCACATGGCAGCAACCCAATGCATCTAGGCATGTGGACATAGTTGAGTAACCTGCCACGACAGATGGACCGTTTAATATATATCCCTAGTCTACCTGGGCAACAGCCCATTTAAAGTGTTTGGGGAGGGCTTAACCTTTCAAGCATATGTCTGTGTAGATTCTCATTCATCCAGGTCATGGTCATTCTGAAGATTCAAAAGCAAGGCAACTGGACTGTGTAGAGTTTGTTGGGAAGACGTTTCACTTCTCATCCAAGAAGCTTCTTCAGTTCCTTCTTTCAAGCATATCTTGTGGGTGACTGGATGGTGGTCTGTCAATCACACTTATTGGGGGCCAATCAGATAATGTAGCAGGTGGGAGCTACTGTGCTACAGTGCGTGAACCACTTCATCAAACAAACTTTTGTCGAAACATTCAGAAGTGGTTGGAAAATATCCTTTCAATAGAGAAGTTTATGGTGTTATTTGTTTGTCATTTCATGAAGAAATGCGGTCTAGATCTGATAAAACTGCTACTGAGCCTGTTAGCATTTATGCTAATCTCTGCATGAGCAGTCACCTTCTGCTGTCGTCTCTCTTGTAGCTCCCACCTCTTCCTCTTCCTCTTCCTGGAATCAGAGTTTGGTGTAAACTTCATAAAAGCATAGATCCATCCCGCCTCTTATTAGCGTTTTAGGCTGCTGATGGTGTAACGGTGTACTGGGTATTAGGGGTGTAAATCACCAGTTTCATGACGATACGATACGATATCGATTCTTTGGACAACGATACGATATTTGCTGATATCACAAAGTCTGCCACGATTCGATACGATTCAGGGACCTTCGATCGATTTAAGACGATATTGTGTACTCATTGAACACAATCAGCTACATTTCACCTAAAGCAAGAAAGAAATACAAAGCAATTTCTAAGTTTTGACAGTTTTATTACTGAAATGTGAAACGATGTGCTGACCTTTGGGTATGATAGGTTATAGAGGATTATAACCATCTGTATGATCTAATCGTGTTTAAAATTAAAATTGGGTTAATTAGTAGTCAGGTGTTTTTAGATTTTGCTTCACTGTTTAATGGTAGGTGTGGAGGAATAATAAGAATAAGCTCTCACTGTTATCCTTTCATACAATAAGTTATTTTTATAATCAGTGGGCTACAAAATCAAATGATGAGATAACTTACTGTACTCGTGTGATTACTCCTGTCGTGTGTGTTCAGTATGCATCCTCTGCTGTTAGATCGACCGTATCTTACCCGAATACAGCAGTGCTATTTTCTGATTGGCTGACATGTCAAGCTCCCGTTTAGCTCTGTGATGCTAAGAGCGTGTTGCTACACGTTAGCATATAGCGGTGTTACTCGGTGGGCGCTCCACAGTACATTTTAATGCAGGAGAAATACCGGATGTGGTGTGTGAGAGAGCAAAAAGGTGCGCATCTCATAAGCTGAATACGTGAGACTTGAGAGCCCTGTAAAGTTGAAACTTAAGAACAAGGCGCAATTGGGCGGAAGCGGTGAAACGAATATCCGGTCAGAATTTCAAAATAAAGGCGCTGAAGATGACAATGTAGATCGATGTTTTGAGTTTCCATCGATTTGATTGGATCATTGCTTAACCAATCGATGTATCGATCCAGATCGATGGATCATTACACCCCTACTGGGTATTTCCATACTTGGACCCTTGGTAGAAACTGAGCATCTAATAATAAATGCTACAGTCTTACAGAGTATTTCTGCATATCACGTCCATTCCTGTGTGATCACAGTGGACCTATTTTCTAATGGGTACTTTCAGCATGATAGCTTACCATGTCAAAAATCTCAGGGGTCTCATTTATATTCGTGGCATCGCATATCGGCCTTAACCTGGTGCACACCAATTTACACACAAAGGATGTGATCAATAAAAAACAAATTGAGCTAAAATCATGAAAAACATCATGAAATTTTTTTTTTTAACTAACATCTGAAAGATCAAACTGTAGCCTTTAGCCAACTATTGGCTAAAGTAAATCAGTTTACTTGCTAATATCAGACATCTTTATAGTTCAGTACTTGAATGAATAAAAGCTGACTAAAAGGGAATACATGTAAAATTATTAAAATAACAACTACTAAATTGCTAAGTAAGTACCTGCAAATACTAAAATCTAAGCAAAAGTTTTTGTCAATTGTCTTGTCAATAGATCTTATGACATTTATTCTAGCCCATTTTACAGAGAAATTCAAACAAACAGAAAGGTACTTGCTAGGCTGTATGCATAGAGAGTGCCTTTTGATATTTATAAGCTTTTGTGCATTTTTAGACATTAATTTGCTTTTATTTACTTCTCTGTAGTTCAATAGCCATACAATGTAGTCAACTTTCTGTGTTGTGATTGGGGAGCTTGTTAAATAAATACCGATGTCTCTCCTTCCAGACGGGTTCAAAGTTCCATAAAGCTTATACTCTGATGGGAGCCATCCTGACCTGCTTGTTCTCTCAGTACAGTCAGTAAACAGTCCCGGTGCCAGGTTAGGTAATAAGAGCCGTGGCCCAGCATTACCTCGACCTGCCCTCCTCTTATTACCGGGGATTGGGGACACTGATCAAATACTCCCAGTCTCCTTCCTTCCAGCCAATCTGCGCTCCTGCTATTGCATGTGGGAGGTAAGGTGAGGGCAGCGGGTCGTCCCTACGGAGACCGGTGGTATTTTTATTTATGTTCTTCCTGTCGAGTCTGATAAGCAGCACAAGATTGGGCTGTCTAGCAGGGGAGAAATTACCCTGCGACATGGACAATCTAGGCCTCCAACTAGAGCCAGGCCCTCCAAAAAACAGCTAATTTAAAAGGCTTACTGAGCAAACTTTACAGAGAAGTATTGACAACTGAGAAAGTTTGCACTGGTTTCTTTTACTGGAGGTCTCAAGCTACCATGGTAACAAACAGAGCCATCGTCTTTGTGGGTAAAACGCAGAGTCATGCTTTTGACTTCTTTTATGTAAAATCTCATAAATAACGCTGTTAAATTAGCAAGAACTGGGACAAGCAAAGAAAGAGGAGAAAAATGTTCTCCTTATTGATTCTGAAGGTCTTAACGGAGACAAACAAAGGCTTTGTGAGGCAGTCTAAAAAGCACACAAAATCACAGTTAGAGAGCTAAATGAAAGCATTTTATCTGCCGGGTAACCAGAAATGAGGGTTGTAGAAAAGACACAGGCATCCAGTAAATGCAAAATGAGAATCAGAAAGATGTCTTGCATGTTGGAAAATGTTTTGGTTAAATTTTGAGGAATGCTTTTTCAAAATTGTTTTCTTTCAGTGAAGTGAACATCAAACATACCTTCAGCATGAACAACTTGATCAAGAAACACAAGCACACAAGGCTGGGCTGATTATCTGGCCTACCAAAACATTTTCTGGTGTGCCAATACACTGAAGGACTGTTGTGGTTTATTTTTTGAGGTATCTTTATACTGTATATATCTCCTTTTTTTTTCTTTTTGATATATATATTTGACATATACTCCGCAAATATTGTTTGGAAACGTCAATCAATTATTCCTCCTTTTTGACAATCCTGGTACTGTATTTTGTATTGTTGTATTGCCTGATTAGTCATCTTTACAACAAAATACAACTTCTAATGATCGTACATTCGTAAAATAAGCAACACAGCTAAATGTTTGAATAGTGCCCCAAAGAGGGGCCAAAACCCCCTGCAACTGGAAGCTGATGTTCCAGAGTGGCAGCAGTATTTGGTGTCAGCCCTTCCAAACTTAGGACCAAGCTCCATGAGTCTTGCGATGTCAAAGACAGACCGTAAAGTGGGCGTTCCAGGAAGACAACACCCCAAGAAGACCGTTTCAAGCCCATGCTTCACCAAGGAACTGTGGGCTTTCTTCCTGGCTAAAAGGGGATTTTGCACGTTTTTCGGGCACTGCCCACAAGTTTTAGCTGTGCTTCTCATCCAACATATGTATGATTCTGACAAGTTGTACTTTTTTGTAAAGGCGACCAATCAGGCTTTCCAATGATATAAAATAAAAGACCAATTAGTATTATGTCGGGGGGGAATAATCGACTGAAATAAATTTTCAAACCTTTTTTTGAAGTATATATCCGAGGGCTGATTGATAAGTTGTGAGCCTTGTATTGAAGAAGATAAGCAGGGATGTCCTTTTTCAGCTCCACTATTCCCTGACTGTTTAAGGCTGTGTGCCCGAAGACTGGTGTCATTTGGTCAGTTTATGTCGAAGAGATAGCACTCCAAAGTAAACAAGGCAAGTGACTTTTGCAAAATGGACAAAATGCCCCTGTTCAAAAGTCTGTCATTGCCATGGCTGCCATTAAAGATTGTGGCTTTGAATTGATTGAGCATCCACCTTATTCTCCTGATCTCACTCCATCAGACTTTCATCTATTTCCAAAATTGAAAAAGGACATTTCCGGTACCCACTTTCGGTCAGATGATGACGTCATACATGCAGTGGAGGACTTTCTGAACGGTCAAGAAAAGGACTTCTTTAAAAGTGGCATTGAGGCCCTTAAACATTGCTGGCAAAAGTCTAAAGATACTGAAGGGGATTATGTTAAAAAATAATGCAATATGTCTGCCAAAAGTCAAACCCTTAAATATGAGGCTCACAACTTATCAATCAGCCCTCGTATATATATGTATGTATGTATGTATGTATGTATGTATGTGTATATATATATATATATATATATATATATATATATATATATATATATATATATATATATATATAATATATATATATATATATATATATATATATATATATATATAAATAAATATATATATATTTAAATATATATTTATACATATATGCTATAGTCTGTGAGAGGAAACAGAGCACCCAAAGAAAATCCATGCAGGCACAGGACTGCAAACTCCACCCAGACACGGGGAGTTGAACCAGCAACATTCTTGCTGTGAGTCGAGAGCCTGAACCTTCTGCTCACTGTAAATGTAATAGGACTGATTTTACTCAATCAGTTGTATCAGGCTTGTCTGATCTGAAAAACAGCCAGTGCCAAATTATCAGTTGAGTCTAGAACTTCAAGTGTATTCATGAAGAATAATGAGCATTTGAAGTTAAAAATAAAACACGAATGTTCCACCTGTGCAAAAGCTCTGAACCTAAAACCACCATCCTGGGTCAAATCCTCCCAAAGCTCCAGATCTGATAGCAGCACTCCTCTGTGTTGTTGAACAGAAGGTAAATAAATACAACACACCAGTAAAAGCCTTGAAAGTGGGCCAACAAATCAGCCAGCTTCTTTAAATACATGCTCTGCTGAATGGGGAAACAAGAGGCCGGCTGCCAATGGAAATGTGACGCACCTTCACTCAGGGTACTGCTGACAGGCCTCGCTGTGCCAAGTCCTGCACACACACTCGCACATTTGGATAAAGATCTGAGTTGCTCAACATGTGAAGCGTGCCAAGCTCCTGTGTAATTCCCGAGATGGGCAGGTTGAGTCAGACCGAGGCTCGGTCCTGGCATGTTTGGTGCACTAGAGGATAATCCAGCAGCTCCATTTCTAGGTATTTGAGTGAAAGGAATTAAAAGCTTGATGTACTGCAGCCGTCAGATCAGCAGGAAACACCAAAAAAAGCTGTTATTGAGGACGCAAGGGAAAACAAAACACCAAAGAGAGAGCATTGTTATCAGATTGACAGTTAAAGATGATACTACAGCCAGACAGGGTGAGGAGATTCAAAGAGAAGCAGCAGAAATGGGCACAGAGATGTTAGAGTCTGACAGCTCAAAGTGCTCTCTTCTTCTGCAGGATGAACTTTATGCCTTCACACTCCATAAGGGAACAGGTTTTTCTTTCCTTTTTTGAGGGGGTCCTTCACTATGTGCCCCATGCTGTGTAATTGGAAAGGAAAGAAAGAAAAAGTGAAAAAAAAAAAGTTAGTGTTGCTGACAAAGATGTAGAAAAGTAAGAATAGACCAAAGCCAGAGTCAGCAGTATTGGAAGATATAATGAAAAGTAAATAAAAGCAAACAGAGAAAGAGTGAGAGTGAAGAAGAGCATTGAACCTTTAACCCTTTCAGCCCCAGCCCCATTTTTTAAGCCTTCTGCTTGAAAATTACATGCCCATAAAGAAAAGAGTATATCTCTGCAAGTGCAAGGTCTATTTGAATAATTTTGAGATTTGTTCAGATATGTAATGATCAGTATATGTAACTCGGACAGAATAAATGAAGATAGAACACAGAATAATTGGAAGATTTCATTCTCGCCTAAAAAACCCCCAAAACTTTTATTGTGAATATCCCTTAGAAATGATGCAGTAGCAGCTTTAAAACTCTAAAAATGAATAATAAAATATGTAAACATCATCTCTGCAAAGGATTATTCTTATAAAGTGATGCAGAGCAAAATTAGAGAGGTTTTCTAACAAAATGGTCTGGCGAGAATGTTGAAAAAGACTGCGCATTGAACCAAAGGTCAAAGATATATGTATTTTGTCAATAAAAGCAAAATTAATAAATATACAGTCTAAAATGCATATGCAGCTCTTCCTCCATGTAATAACCTCTTTTGGATCGCTGTTCTGACATTTTTTACGCCAAGATGGCTAATCTAAGATTTGGATCGAAGCATATGACAGGAAGTGTTTTGTATCTCCTGGTAATCATGAATCTGAGCACAAAAGATAGCATGGGGTTCCCCAAGGATCAGTCCTTGGGCCCATTTTTTTAAAATACATATTCTCCTCAAAAACAAGCTTGCAAATGCTATTTCAGTTTATCATGTCTCCCCTTTAATAACACCAATAGAGTACTGTATTTTTATTGTTGGAAAGCCTGATTAGATGCTTACAGAGGTGTGGGAGGGGCTCAAAAAATTAGCCCTGCAATATTCTTCCGTTGGTACTCATTCATTTTTAGCTTCAAGTGCTACTCGGTGTGTCAGTCACATGTGTGTGACTTTGAGTTAATACATGTGCAAATCCTGAAGAAAATTTCTTCATGGTGTTTTGAAGATTTCATGTTTCCATGTAAGGGACAAACAAGATAAGATAAGATAAGATAAGATATTCCTTTACTAGTCCCAGGGGGAAATTCCAAGAGTTGTAAATAAAGGGTTTAAAGTAGCGCCAGACAATCCTTGCTTGGTGTCTCTGGTGCATGGAAGTTTCACACACTAACAAAACGACATAGGGGAAAAAAAGATGCACAAGAACAGAATAAAAAGGGAAAAAACTCAGTAGAGCTTGCGGAATTGCTGTAAAAGGCTGCCGTTCGTTCAGCGACAAAGGTGAAGGAGGAAATCTTTGACTTATGACCCCAAAATAGAAAAGGGCACAAGTTTACAGAAAATCCAAGCATTCTTTGGATAAAGCAAGCAATAACAGCTATTGGTTAAGGCCTGAGTCCATAATTGGGCCATGATTTCTGGCTTGGTTTGAAGGTTTTAGTGTCACTGACTCAGGGAAAGTACTGACTTTGAATCTCTCACTTTAGGAGCCAATGACAAGGATTTTTTTTTTTTTTTTTTGTCTTATTTAACTGAAGGAAATGTTGGGAAATCCACTCATTGGTTTCTTCAACACACCTGCTGTGAGTGAGAGTAAGGGACTGTAGTCGTGTTTTGACATTGAGACATAGAGCTGTGTGTCATCTGCATAAGCATGTTAAGAGACAATATTATATGTACCAAAATCTGAGCAAGAGGCAGCATATATACTCCTCAAAAACAAACTTGGAAATGATATTTAGGTTGATTATGTCTGCCCTTTAATTATACCAATTGGTATTGTATTTTAAATTGTTGGAAAGCCTGATTAGTCACCTTTACAACAAGGTACACATTGTAAGGATTATGTATTTGCGGAATGAGCGACAGCTCAAAGTGTGGGTAGCATCCAAAAAAAAAAACTTGGTCCTATGTTTGGAAATGGTGCAATGGCTCACACCAAATAATGCTGCCACTTTGCATACTGGAACACCAGCTTCAAGTTGCAAAGGCATATTTTGTAGGGCACTACCCACACGTTTAGTGGTGTTACTCAATCCATGAATGCACGATCCTTACAAGTTTTATTATGTTTTATAGGTGACTAATCAGGCTTTACAACAGTATAACATACAATATCAGTTTGTATTATTAAAGGGAGAAATAACTGACCAAAATAATGTTTCCAAACTTTTTTGAGGAGCTTGTATGGTGCCTCTTGCTCAGATATTAGAATGCCATAACCTCTCTTCACATGCACAGCACACAGCTCTACATCTCTACAGTCAGTGCTTTCCTCAACTCAGTGACACCAAAACCTACAAACCAAGCCATAAATCTTATGGACTCAGACCTGAACATTAACAGCCACATTAAAATGACTGCAGAATCAGCCTATTACTACCTTAAGAACAGAGCAAGAATAAAATGATTTCTGCATAAAGAGGGAACAGAGAAGCTTTTCCATGCTTTTATTTTTAGCAGGTTTCATTATTGTCAAAGACTGTATACAGGTAGATCACAGCAAACCAGTCCTTAGATCACTACACTGGCAAAGACTTGAGCCCTTTACCGTCTTGAGCTTGATTAAGTTACTTTCTAGCTCTCTATTATCTTCTTTTAAAGGTAAAAAGGAACAAAACATCAACATTTGCTAACTTAATGAATTCAGAGTGGGTAAGCAGATCTGTCAGTACACTGAAATAGCGCAGCCCACGGGTTAAATGAGAGTCAGTTGGTTAAATATTAGTTGTTAGGTTAGTCATCACGTGTGTTTTTCTTAAGTCACCTCACTATATTTATTAAACCAAGAGAACAACCTACAGGAAGTTAAGGTATGTTGGATTGCAAAACTTTATCACAGTATGAGTGTATCTAAGGCTGCATCACCCATGTCAGAGCAGATCAACCTAAAACGTAAAAGAACAGTGTCAGTGTTTATCAGAGCTGAGCCCAGAGGGGCAGCGGACAAAGAGCTGAGGGTGAGTCACAGCCTGTCCCAAGGTTTTACAGCTCCACAAAATAAGGACAATAATTCTATGTATCTGGGTTTATTATGTTCTGGGAACATTTTGAAAACAGCTTTCTTATTTGTCCTATTTGTCTGAAGAATCCAAAAAGGTTTCAGCCTTTTTGAAGAACGAACAAAGAGCCCAAAAAAATGGAGCACATTACTTTTGTTTGTTTATTGATGGATGAGTTGAAAAGACGGGGCTTTTTCCATTCAAGGACTTCATATTTTTGTCTTCAAGCTTTTAATAAGGAAAACACAAAAAGCACATGCTGTATTGAGTGACCTTACTTGCAAATAGAGCTGAAATTCAATATATTTATTCATGAACATTTATTTACCTCTGTGCATCTCTGCTTTTGAACTCAGCAAAAAGTAAGTGTAACTTAAGTTCTTTACTGGCCCAAGGTCCTGAGAAGGCCTTAAAAAAATCAATAACAGTGGACAGTGTCTGAACTTCATTACTTCAGAAATTTAGTGGACACAGACACCCGTCAAGAATCCCAATGTGGTGTCACTGTGTGTCATGTTAAAGGCTTACAGACACGACGAGGACGTCCGTCAAATCTCTCCGTGCTCTCAAAATAATTGAGGAGAGTGGGTTGTGGCTTAGGGCTACATAATATGATGGCTGAGAAGGGCTGTAAGGACTTACATTATAGGGGTGGGAAGCGCCATCGGCTCCAAGACATGATATTATAATGACACTTGAGTCCTGATTCAGTTTTACAGGAGAGTATGATTATAACCTCTGCACTGATTGGCTGCCCAAAAATGCCTAATTGGAGAGGAGAAGATGAGTTAAAGGCCCTCGAGTAGACTTTAAAACAGTCAGGGGGGCTGCCTGTGATGGGGAGAAAACACACATGTAGATGGAGACTGCATAGCTATGACATCATAAACCACAGGAAGTAAAAACGGAGCATTTTAGGGGGCATTTTCTTCAAAGAGATGTGGCACATTTCTCAGTAAACTGAAAGTTTAGTAAAAGGTGTCATGTTCTTCTGCACCCAAAGCCCCTTCTAACATTAAAAACAGAGAATTTTGATTTAGCGGGACATGAGACCTTTAAGCACTTTCTCATTGGCTTTCTTTTTCAGCACTGAATGTTGCAGCTTGACGTAGACCCTTTACATGTTAGAAACTTTTTCTCCTGACATCCATTATGGAGTCATGTTAGCTCGTGTATGCACCTGAGGCAGAGCTGGCCAAAACTAACTTTGGTGCCCTTCGCAAGACTCATCCCAAATTTCCACACAGTCCATCTACGTGTAGTGTCACGTCCACACCGGCTTTGTTCAGAACGGCAGCACATTTCATCGCCCACTAGAAGCAGATTTAAAGCCTTGCACAGGGGAGCGCAGTGCTGGAAGCTTGAAACAGGAGATCACAAAAATCACACAAGAGCTACAACTTTATGAGGTAGCTATGAGATTATGAAATGACAGGAGGAGCAACATGTAAAGAAATACTCCAAATATTGTGTAGCTGTTTTAGATTAGATTAGATAGAACTTTATTCATCTCTTGGGGAGACCCCTTCAAGGAAATTAAGATTCCAGTAGCACTGTATAGAGCACAGGGTAAAAAAGAACACAGGATTTCAAAAAGTACAAGAGAAAAAACAATTTGCAGATATAAATAAAAAATATAAATAAAAATAAAAAAATATGGCTACTGGCTGGTTACTGCTCCTTCCCATCCTTCACCTTGCTGTTACGCCTCCTCCCCTTAAGTGAGGAGTTGTACAGTTTCATGGCTTGAGGGACAAAAGAGCTTCTCAGCCTGTTGGTCCTGAACTTGGGAAGAAGCAGTCTTGGGCTGAACAGGTTCCTCTGGTTGCTGACGGTGTGCAAAGGTTGACTGGCATTGTCCATAATGTCCAACAGTTTGTCAACTGAGCACACAGTTAAGGCTGAACGGCTTTAGGAAAAGATCTAATTGCAATTTTTCTAGCAGATATTGCGATTTCAATTCGATTCACGATAATCTTCAAATCAAGCTTCAGTGCAATATTTACTATGTGTACAGTAAAATTTACAAACATGACAGAAAATTACATCATACCATCAAACATTAAAAGCTATTATTCTAAGGCAAGGATGAAAACTAAAGGTAAGAATTGCTTCCAAATGAATTTATTAACAAGAAACATGCACGTGTACTCTTCAAAGTCCTGACCAACGGCAGTTATCACAACTGAAGAACTAAAAGAGCCATCTTTGACTGTCTTAACTTAAAAAATGTAGTGCAAAAAATCCTTCATTGTGTTAAGTTAAAAAAGTTAAATAAAATGGACAAAACTTTTAATAAGAAAAACAAAATTCAACAGTTCCAACAAAGGAAAAAAGCCAGCCATGCCAAACCAGCATGTCTACCTTTGATGGTTTTGCATATGAGCGCTGACATGTGACAACATTAACACTAGCAGATAGTTGACACAACAGATCCTGGATAAGTCGAAGCTGCAAAAAATTGCAGCTTCGACGATCACATGATCATGTTGTCTAAGCGATTTTGATCAGAAAACAATAAATTGTTCAGCCCTACACAAAGTATCAAAAATATGAAATATTGATATTTTTCACATCCTTATGGTCAAAATTAAAAGAACAAAAACCCCATCAGAGAACCTACAAAGATGCATTAACAGTGATTATGCAGCCAGCTCAGCTCATTAAGACAGGAGGCGTTGGCCTTTAAGCAGATATGAAAATGGCCTCATTCCTGCAGCGATAAAGGAAACTAGGAGAGCACTTCCTACGGAGCTTAAAGATAGAGGATCAAAGTAGGCTTCAAGCACTTTCCCCATCAGATCAAAGAAATCCCCTGAAACACAGAGCTACCAATCCGCCTGGAGAGAAACTGTTACCACCTAGTTTGACAAGATGGGAGTTCACACAGTGTGGTCGGGAACAGACGGAGGGTTGCCCTGAAGAGAGGATGGGCAGTGGTGCACTTTTGTTTGACTTTGGTCCATATAACTTCACACAGAGCATCCATATATCAAGTTTCAAAATAAATCAATTTTGTCCATTTGATCAGCCCTACCATTCCTCATTGGTTGCATGTGTGCTGCAGTTCAATAAGTGATAACACTCCAAGCAAGGCATGATTATCCGTACTTCTGTTGCCGCTAAAAAGATTGCTTACTCCTGCAGAGGAACCTTCTTAATTATATAAAAGCCTTGTGATACTGATGCATTTTTAATCAGACCCTGCGTGTTGGTGTGGCAGGTGGTGTGGGTGGAGCGATGCAATGAGGGAGCTAATTGTGGCTCCAGAACTCAGAAGTTTTTGTAGAACAATTTGTCTCTGCTCGGATTGATTAAACACTCATCTCAGCTTGCTCTTTTCCAGCCCAAACCTCTAAAGGTTTTTCTCATTTTCCATTCTCAAACAGGGGGCTATAGATGCTCAAACAGAAAGAAATCTAACTCTAAGTCTGCCTTCTCCTCGCTTTGACTCTCCCTCCTATTTCTAACAGCTGCAAACTTGAATAACTACTTTTATCGACTGATTTTTTTCCTCTGCTCAGTGGAGGAAATCTCCACACTTTCCCCTTATGATGGCATTATCTTTTCCTGGCAATATCCGAGTTGAGCCCCTACCTGTTTCCCATCCGGTAGGGATAAGAAAACAACAGTGGGAACCTGAAATCCCTCTCGCTTCAGTGATTCTGCAAATCCGGGTTCTGACATTTGCAAAAGTCTGGGTGCTGGTGAACCAAGAAATCCCACTCAGTGCCAATTAAAGTTTGTCTACACCGCTTTTCTCAGACGATCGATTGGACAAAGAGTGCTTCCAGACAGCTAGCTAATGGTGGCGTATCAGACAAGCTAAGGTGAGTCATGTCTCAGAGACTCCTCTGGTTTGTTTGTGTGGATGGTTTGTTGCTGTAGACCCACTGGACTCCGGAGGCTACACATATTAATATTAGCCTGACATCTATAGCCATCTCCAGTCACAGTTTCTAATGTTGACATCAGAATGATCAGTCCGTTTTCATGCACTCCTATGGCTTTGAAAACAGACAGAAGCAACCAATAATGGGGTAAAATTACAGTAATAACAGCTATTATTATTATATATCATTGATAGCAATGAGAAGATTCATTCAGGATTGTGTCTTTCAGTAAAGTGGTGCACAGAGGAACCCAGATGTGTTGAGAAAAAACACATGTGAGGGGATGCCTCATAAAGAAGACGCCATGAGACAATGAACACTGGAGACAATTTAAGCCTTTTTTGTACAATTGTACTAAAGGAGGGCATACACTAGGAAATTTAAAGGTGATTCGGACTTGGTTTTGGAATTTGGTGACCATCTGCCATAAGCCATGCAGTGCAAATGGGTGACCTGTCAGGAGCTCAAACCTGATCAGCTAATTGGTCAGATGGTTCTTGACATGTTCAATGCATTGGTTCCAGCTTCTAGACTTTTTTTCTTTTTTTAGCTGTCAGACGGCATCTGCATTTGAGCAGCTAATAGTGATTGCTGGTAATGCTTTGTGTGCCACAACAGCAGTGTTGTTGTCTACGTGTGTGTATTTGAGCAATGCACAAAAAAACAGAAATAACCTACATAGAGACTTTACTTTCACCTCTGTCAAACCTCCGACAAGGTTTGACAACAGCATATTGCTGTTACATCTATAAACAATAGTTCCATGACAAAGTTACCATCATAATATGATTCCTTGACCCCGAAAACCCACACCTAGCACTGGGAATCATGTCGATATCATTATTAGTTAGATAGTTATTGAGCAAAAACTATTATTTGCAGTTATCTGGATTTTTAAGTTCGGCCATGACCAACATCTCCTGAAAATTTCAGCAAAATCCATCCAGAAGATTTTGCGTAATTTTGCTAACAAACAAACATACGCCGGCAAAAACATTACCTCTTTGGCAGAGGTAATACGTTTTGAGATTAAACTTTGTTGACATTTGGTCCAATGATCTCACACTGTGACAGTGAAATCAGAACAGAGTGTTGACAAACAGTGGAAGTCCATTAATTGTAAGCCCTGGTTGTGTTGTAAATGGTCAAATCTCAGAGTTTGAGCTTACATTCCCTTAAGGTTGGAGGTCATTGGCTTGAAAGAGTACAGGGTTTACCTGTCTCGAGCCTGAGGTTTGTGTTGCACCTTCTTCAATCTGATTATACTTTACTGTAAACACAATGCCAAAGCCTACGTCATAGGTACACTTCGCCCTGTACAGCTGCAGAATCCTACACATGTAGGACCAGGAGCTCAGTGATTGGCCCACTCAATTACATCAGGTAACTGCTGGTCTTTGGGTAAGTTTCTGACATTATTTTGTGGACTTTAAAACCATAGAATTTCTGCAAAAGATGAATACACATGTTAAATCTACTTGTAGGTATGTATCAGAAGTGTACTTCCACATTCATGTCTCATTAAGTGACCCAAGTAAAAAAACATTCTCCTCCTCTGCTTTAACTAACTCAAAGCCTTATTTTTAATCTAATGTGAAACTCTTGTCTTATGTGCAATACGTGTATTTAACCAACCACTGCTCACTATTAACTGTCTCACCACTCTGACATTAGAAACTCTACTTCAGTCACCACAGTTTTATGTACACAAGCAACAAGAGACTATGTAAGTACAAGAATATAGATCTTATGGCAAATGGCATATTTGCAGAATATTGTAGACTTATGTACTGATAAAAATGTTCAAGTCTGGTTGAGAGTGAGGTGGTTGAGACGAGGTCAAATCCATGTGCTGGTGGGTCGCATTATCCACACAGAGAGGATAGCTAACACTCATGATGGGTGGCTTGGGTAACACTTTGTTTTGAGCATCATATTGGTAAAAGCATTAGGTTCCATGCTCACAGGCCTTAGAATCAGGATACACTCTTAAACTGTCAGCAGTTTCCTCAAGCATAAAATATATTGTCTGAAAATAGTTTGACTTGACATATCCTGAGGCCAGCCTTATCTTTGCGAGAAATCAAGCATGCATCTGGGATAGCAAACTGTCTCGCCTTTTGATTTGACAAAGCGTGGCGATTTGTCAGCTCAGAAGGACCATATGGCGAGCATTGATGTGGGCATAAGTTTGCCATAAGTTGCACAAGCCTGTAGGGGAGAGAGCACCAAAGCACCATCTGCCAATTTGGGAAGATCCCAATTACAAAACACTCAGTGAATTATTCAGCACGTCACTCGTAATAACAACGCAATGATTCACAAGAGTGGGGGTGTCTCCACTGCTAATCGAAAATGTTCAAGGGCTGAAGGAAACAAAGGTTTAGCCTACAAAGAGTACAAGTATATAGCAGGGTGATTGGATTAATATTTAAGCAGCTGCCTGAAGTGCAACAAGGGCTCCGAACAACTGCGTTTTAATTAAGAAGATTCTAATGTTGCATGAAATCCAACTACATTATTTGGAATCCAACACACACTGGGAAAGTAGTGATTCGTGAGCAGCTGTTTCTTTGTGAGTCAAAAGCAATGAAGCTGAAACTTCCTTAAATATCAAGATCTGAATGAACCCATAAGGAAGCATGTTCTGTCAGCAGAGTATCGTTGTTTTAAAGCTGATGAACAACTCACTGGTTAATATAACTGGAGTTAGATTTCGAAATGTAGGCCAGGAGAATGCATTAACATAATCCTGGTCCCATAAAAGCAAAAGAACTCTTTAAGAAGACACAAAGAGAGCTATGAGGAACAGATGAAACAGTAGGGAGAAACGTCTCAATGGCCGGGCAGGCTGACAGACTTTTTAACAACTGCTCTTTTTAACACTTAAGGCAGTAACATCTTTGACAGTTTCTGAGATATTTTATTTCATTTTCTTGCAGGCTCTATGAAGCATTCCAGTAATATCTGCTTGTTAAAATTCTGGGACATTTCACCATATACAGGCTTCTGCTCAGGTGCCTCAGCCCTGCTCACAGGATCACTGAGTGGAACTTTCGCCTGGTTGTTACATGCCTCTGCAAGGTCTACACGGGGTGGAAGTCGCTCATCCATCAATCTCAGGGTCGGGAGTTGGAGTCCAGGTCCTGCTGACACATGTTGTTGTGGCATTGGGCAAGAAAGTTGACCTACGACTCCCACTGCTGTGTAGGTGGCTTTTAATGGGAAGGAAAGTGCATGACAGTGGTTAGGTAATACTGATGGAAAAATTACACGGAAACTTCAGCCATCAGCGTCTTAATGTGAATCTGAATGGGTGTAAATGGGTAAGTGTGGCCTGCAGTGTAAATAGTGGTTTTAGTAGATGGTACACGTACTTGGGTTTACATAGTGCTTCTCTGGTTTCTTTGACTACTCAAAGCAGCTTTACATCTCTGGTCACATCTACCTATTCACTTACTGATGGTCCAGAGTCTAGAGCATATTGGGATTAAGTGCCTTGTCCCAGGACTAATCACTATGTGGCAGCCAGAGCAGGTCAAAAACCTGCAACCTTACAATTACTGACAGAGTGCACTATAAAACTGAGCCGTCAACGCCCCTAGTAATAAATAGATCAGAATAAATGCTTTACAAACATGAATCCACCCTTTACTTCTTATCACTCTTTAATACTCGTCAAAAAAAGTTGGGTTATTTGGGTGGATTATTTCTCCCCTTTTTTTGATAACATTCGTGGATTTGTGGAATGGGCAACACATGGAAGCTTGAGTTCTGATACACAGAGCCGGCTGCTATGGACCTCCCTGACTATAACCACTAGGGCTGGGTTTTGTTAAGAACCTCACGATTCGATTCGATTTCAATTCAGTATTGATTTAAATGCTTCAATGTTGATTCAGTAAGAAGTAGAAATACACAAATAATTAGAGTACCTGTTGACAATTTTTAGATACTTATTTTCATGCCAATGTGAAAACATCTGAAAATAAAAATGTGCACAAATAACTTATTTGTGCATATGGAGTACAAAAGTAAAAAAACATGACAGTTCTGTATAAACACTGAAAAAGTAAAGTGCATGTAAACTTTAATAATATTTCTGTCATCTTGGACATTGTGATAAACCTCACGTAACATTTTTTTGAACAATATATCTGAACCATGTCACTTCACTTCGTCCTATATTAAGCGTGCACATGTAGATTTTCATCTAGCAAAAGCAGCTGGTCTAAATGTTTAGCGCCCCCCACTGGCCAGGAGGTAAATCGATTCAGAGGATTTGCTGAATCAATATTGAATTTTTTTGGGGGGGGGGGGTATGGACATCGCAGATATGTGTCTCCAATACAAGAGGTGAGGTGCTTTATAGGAAAAAAGAGGTACAGAGGAGCAGTGTTTGTCCTCTGCAGAGCATTAAACTTCCAAAATGCAGACATGTTAGCTTGTGTGTGTGAGAGCGAGTGCCGTGTTGGCTTGTGTGGATGTGTGCCCATATGTGTGTGTTGGAAAAGGAGGCTGCAGTGTTGTGAGTCTACTGCAAACAGCAGCGTTCGGCACAAGTTTTGGTGTTAATTTCACTTTGTTTGTGGCATGAGAGGGACCTGCTATGCCTGTGAGGACCAGCCGGTAACTAGCCGGGGCCAGGCATGCCAAAAATCGTTGAATTCCAGTTTCAACTAGTCAAACTGATGCACCCTTAGTGAAAATATATGAAATGCTTAAGAACATTTTTGCTCAAATTACATGTTCACATACAAGGGACAAACAAGAGGCCCAATGAACATGACCTTTGACAACAGAATCAGTATTAGAAACATTTGATCAATCCCTAAGGGGACATTAAGTTGTTGTGTTAAGTTGTTTTATATTAGGGCGGGGTATTTCCAGCAACCTCATGATACGATGCGTATCCTGACACTGAGGCCAGGATACGATATGTATCCCAATACACATAAATTGTGACCATTGAGTTCACGTTTAGCAGAATTCCTGACAAGTTTTGTTTTTTATTACAAGAAGATCAAGAACAAGCAGTTTTAAATGATTCTGCAACGTAAGAAACTTAGTCGGGTCCTCAAAGATCATAAAGCTAAGTTCAAATTTGGAACATGTGCTTCATCATGTAGTTTGGCTTCAACTTTGAACTGTGCCATTGTTAACATTACCCAAAGAGTATTGACAACAACTGTCAAAACACTGAGGCCGTATCAATTCTGTAGAATCCGTATTAACACAGGTATCCCCAAAAAGTGCGTCACGATATTTGCCGTATCGATATTTTGAGTACAGGCCTATTTTGTTTACACAAAAAAGAAGTAAGAAAATCAATATATAGACATAGGAATAAGGCACAGGTGTAAATTTTAACCGAAAAAACATCTGGCCAAGAACGGCTTTAACCCCCAAAATGGAAATGGGCAAAATGTTTACAGAAAATCTCACAAAGCATTCTTCAGATAAAGCATTTCCAAGCAATGGACAAGGATGAATACTGAAAGCCCTGACCTTCGACTTCAGAACTTTGATCAGGGATAATCCTTGAGTCATGGTGAACATTTGTTCAAAGTCTGAAGGGAATCCCTCACCATGTTCAGGACTATGGCCCACAAAGACAGACAAACCATACACACATCCCTCCAGCTCTGGCTGTTGCCTACACAGAGGCATAAATGATGCTAAGACCTTGCCCTGTTCTGATCCCCTGTTAAGCTTCAAGCATTGCAGGTGTCTCACCTCCATGTACCACTCGTCGTGCCTCTGTGCCAGGAGCAACAAGAACGATCATGCCCTCAGTATCTCCACGGGAGATCAGGGATCAGATGCAGAGGTGGAAACAAACCTGTCAAGATGAGTATGCAAATCATGCAGCAAACAGGGCAAAGTTTAAGCACATTGGCTCAATGTGGCAACTAAATTACTTTCATTTCAGCTGCTGAGTACACAAAGTGGAAAGTTAAAGCTTTGTTTGAAGGAAAGTTGCTTCATCAGTTCTCAGTATTCTTTGTCATTCTGATTGTGACATTTACTGTCACTGAGGGAGAGTGGCCTGGTGTTACCTCTGGTCGTAAAAGAAAATATAACACTGAAAAACTCTTAACAGCATAAATTAGTATATGAGTCCATAAGGACAAACTAAGCAGCCTCATCTAATTCAACTCATACAACCCACAAGGCCAGACTTAAGTGGCATTAAAAGTTTGACAATTGCAGCCAACGGCACATTATTTTAATGTCTGACTCACAAATCACAAACTGTTGGAGGACACATGCCATTGCATATTAATGTGAGGTTGACAACATTTCCTGAACCGAATAATAGACGGGATATTTTGTTTGGACTCAGTGGTACAGCAGTTGACTATGACGTGGGAGGGTGGTGTTAAGGTCAAAAGTAGGGATGCACAATATGTGATTTTTTTCCGATGTTTTTAATTCATTATTGCCAATACCGATACCGATATTTCTGGTCAAGAGCACAAGCTCTGTACTGAACAAAAATTTAGCTTATTCTGTCAATGTTGCAGTATATTTTTACAAGGAACAGATGTAAAACAAGAAAAACAGCATTTAACTCTTGCAAAAATGAAACCCTTGATTTTTAAATGTACCCATGCAGTGATGAGAGGGTGCATCAGTATTGTACATTCGTGTATTTTGCCGATATTCCAAGTAGTACTCCAAAAAGTAAATATCTGCTAAAATTTCAATATTTTGATTTGATTCGATTTTTATTTTTCTCAAACAAGCACATGTATAAAAACAAACAGTATCTGTAATGGGAAAAAAATGGCACACTATGACAAAGTGCAAGTTCGAGAAGGGACTGAAAGAAGCAAAGTTTATCAAGTTCAGCCCCCTCTTACACTGTCATATAATTTCAGGATACATGATACATAACTCATAATCCATATGATCTTAGAAGATTAAAACATTCAACTTTCATAAATATTGGCCGATATGGGAGCTATTAGCTGAGACAACAGCAGAAAGCGACTGCTCGTACAGAGTTTAGCATAGATGCTAACAGTTTCAGTAGCAGTTTTAAGACATCTAGACCATATTTCTTTATTAAATGAAAAGCGATAACAATGAAAGCAGTGGATTGGTTTGGTGAGAGCTTGGTGAGAGTTTGTCCAACGAAGCGGCTTGTGTTTGTATGTTACACTGCGGCAGTAGCACTAGCCTACTACATTATCTGATTGGCCCGTAATAAATGTGGTTGATAAAGCACTCCTCCAATCACCTGTCAGATATGCTTTTGTCCATCCCCAAACCCTTTCAATGGGCTCCTGCCAAGATGGACAAGTGAAATCTACTGAACAGTCCATCTGGTGTGTCAGGTTGCGTATTTTGCAAACATCAGCAGTCACTTTTAAGGTAACTTTATCTATCTTTATGTGGATGTTAAATAATTAAAACTGCAAATCTTAGTAAAAAAGTATGAGTGAGAAACATCAGGGTAAAATCCCCAAAGTACTCCTTTTCATCTCATTTTCCCAGAAACCAAAATAAACCGAAGAAGCACTTGCATTGCGGGTAAACAACCAAAGTACATAAAACGAATTGTGTTGGCTGAAAAAGACTTGGACAACATCATCAGCACTCAGGAAGGTGTGATATTAAAGCTGTTTTTCTTCCAGCGAGGCACAGACGCTGGAAAATCTTGTTTTCCTCAATGTTTGATTCTATCATCAAAATTCATTGAAACATGAATTTTAAAGCTTCCGTATTGCAGCCTGGGTTGCAATGCTGGGATATTGGGTTATCACATATTGCAATATCATAAATTGAATGTATCTACTCTGTTACACCATAGTGATGAGTGTGAGCAGTGTTTCCACAGTTTGTTCTGTGGAAACTGTTTGTTCTTCCTCAGTGTTATTTGCTTTCAGAAAATCAGCAAAGGTGACACTTTTGCAAGTCAATAACTCCCACAGGAAGAGACCGGGCCAAAGGCTTTTGATTTCTAGAGTACCTTTTAGAGCTTTTATGGACAAGCAAACAAGACCTGTGTTACACACTACTATTACCACTTAGTGCAGCCTGCTTAGCCGAGCTAAAAATATTCTAAAGACGCATCATCAATACCTCACATACAATAAAGCCATCAGTTGTCAAGCACTGAATGGACCCTCAAGGCCGCAGGTGGGAATGTGTGTCTTTTCCTTTTCTCCTGTGCTGTGGATGTGATTACACTGCTAAATCAATGCGACACAGAGAAAGAGAGCAAGAGCAAGTGGCTCATTTCCCGCCTGTGCAAATGTCATCCTCAGCTGATTGTACTGTAGATGCACTTGATTAGATGAGGAGATCAATACAGCCATCCTGTTCGTGCAATCATTCAAACGAAACAAACCAGAACAAAGTGCATCCGTCTTTCAGAGGTAATGTTTGAGCTCAAGAGCGTGCGTTTCATGACATGGATTAACCCAACTGTCCTGCTTGGATCTCAGCTGCGGGGTGAAATTATGATTACAGATAAAAAGGACTCAATATGCGTGCTGACAGTGAATACTGAATTTGAGAGTTGGCAGTGTTGCTTCAAACTTCAATAGAAATGCATGAATCTGCCTGAGGTGACATAAATTGATGGAATGAAGCGTCAGTGAGAGTTAAAAACGCTTCAACAAACAGAATGAAGTTTGCAGAGCTGTTAAAAACCTAACATTTAGAGATGAAAGAGGAAAAAACAGGTTCGGGTGAGTTCTGGAATGATTCATAGAAGACTTGAGAAAAAGAAAATTAAAATTCATGGTGACCCCGAAGTCAGACCATCCTGTTAGAGTAGTTAGTAAAAGCTGATACATCCATCCATCCATTGTCTACACCACCTATCTCAGCTGACACTGGGCGAGAGGTGGGGTACACCTTGAACCCGTTACCAGCCAATCACAGGGCCACATAGAGAGGCAGACAACCATTCACACTCACACTCATACCTAAGGACAATTTTAGAGTCACCAGTCAACCTAATGAGTATGTTTTTGGTTCGTGGGAGGAAGCTGGATTACCCGGAGAGAACCCACACTTGCACGGGGAGATCATGCAAACTCCACACAGAAAGGCCCTGCCTGACCCGGAGATCGAACCAGCGACCTTCTTGCTGTGAAGCGCGCACGCTATGCTGCGTCACAGTGCTGCTGAAGTCAATACTGAAATCCACAAAATTCATTATTTACAAAGTTTAAGCTGTTCAGATTTAATGAATTAGTAGATTTTAATATGATTCCAATTATGTTTAAATCTCATAAAAACTTTAAAAACAAACAAACAGAGATTTGAAAAAAGAGAGTCATCATAGATTAACGGGAATGTAGATACCTTAAAAGCAGAAATTTTAAACTAAACTGATGAAGTGTTGCATCACTGGGAAAAAGTTTGTTAACGGAAGAAACAAAGAATCTAAATCTGACTTTGGATCTGAAAAAGACACAGCATTAAAAAGCATAATGTCAATAAAATATGATAAAATACAAAAACAAAGTTTTGTCCTGTTTGTGCATCTGTTTAGGGTTCATTATTTTGTGATCTTCTTTGTCTTTTAGATGTAAATTGAATCCTTGTGTCTTATAAAGGCATGTAAAGGCTTCTTTGGCCTGCAGCTATTTCATCTCATTTAAAATTTAGTGTTTATTTTGTAAGTTTATTTTGTAATCTGCTACTTTTTTACAAGTTTTTCTTCTTTCTGCTCTTTCTGATTTGGGATTTGGCTTTTTACTTTTTGTATGAAACTGCTTCCTTTAGCTAATGAAATAAACATTACAAACAAGAGGAAGGTGGTTTTACCACTCAGTGCAAAGATTTCCACCTGCAGATGAATGTGACATAAAATATAATTAATGATTTTAGAAGCTCACTGTAGTGTCAGTCAAACTATCTTTCATGATAAGTATGCTGAGACTGACCCTAAGTAAGAATATCTGGGAACAAGTTTTGATACTTCACCCAACACTGATGCTGTTTACAAGGTCCAGCAGAGACTTTATGTCTTTATCAATGTTTTATAGTCAGCGTTCTTGCATATTGCATGGTTGCTTGGTTTGGTTGTCCTACTTCGTCTGGTACAAACAGACTTGCAGAGCTGGTCAAAGTAGCAAGCAAGGTGATCAGAGTGCAGGTCTTAGCTGCAGGACATCTACAGCAGACAGGTCATTATTAAGGTTTTACAAATTCTTAGCTGTCCTGATTTGGCCTCTGTCTGCTGAATTGAATCTTCCTTCTGGCTGTCAGTACAGAACTGTCATGATTGGACTGAGTTTTTGTTTTTTGTTTCTTGTCATTCCTGTGCCTGCTCTTCTGTTTCAGTTCATTCCTGCTTGTATCCTGCATGTTCCCTGTGCATCCTCGGGTTTTCTGCTTTGCCATTTCCTCATTTTCTCCGGTGTCTTTTGTAAGTTTCCCCTGTTTTGAATTTTGTGAATGTTTATGTAAATGATTACTTTTCGTTTTTTTTTTTTTTTTTTAACTGTTTTTAGTTAAAATAAATATTTTTTGGTTCATATCTGCATTTGGGTCCTCTTCCTCATTTTTCTTAGTTTAGTTTTTCCACACATGACAAGAACGCCTCAAACCAAGACAACCATTTCTTATATTCCTGCTGCTTGAAAATCTTGATTCTTTCACCTGACTTAAGTCTTAACATGGTCCTTCAATTGATGGTTTAGGTTCAATGCCTTTCTGGACAGATGGAATATTTTAACTAGCAGTCAGAGTGGATTTAGGACAAATCATACTATATCAATGGCACTAGTGGAAGAAAACAAAGAAGCGTCAACAGCAGTAGACCAGAAAAATTACTCAGTAAGCATTTTTGTTGACCTCAAAAAACATTTGACACCATAGATCAGACTTTACTTCTTAAACAACTTGGGAAATATGGCATCAGTTTGTTCAGATAATGATAAATAATCCAGGGTGACCAACGTCACCTTTGGAGTACCTCAAGGGTCAATCCTAGGACCCAAGCTATTTATTTTGACATTGTTACTGTGTCAAAGTGCCTAAATGCATTCTCTTTTCAGATAATACTACCAACCTGCCCAAGAAGATAAGGCGCAAAGAAAGTTTCTGTTAAATCACTTTTAAAACTTATTTTTACAGACATTCTTTTATGTGTTTTCTTCATCTTGTGTATTTTTATGCATATTGTGGATTAATTGATTCTTGGATTGTAATCCTTGACTATGTGTTGATTGTTTATTTATACTCTTTTATCCTTATACCCTGATTATTCATGATTACTATTTATATTCCCTACAGAGCACTATAATGACCAACTGTCCTTTTATTAGTTGTATCTGCTCCTTTAGCCTCTGGCTAATTGTGGTCTCAGTACCTTTGCTATTCACTTGATTATGGATTTATGGATTATGTGGATTTTCCAAGTTTTATGTTTCTAGTACTTTATTTATAAATTTAATTCTTAAATTTTAATGTCTGATGCTTTCTTATTTTTAGTATGTGATTTTATGTCTTATATTGATATAGTTATATTTTAAAACTTAATCATTTTAGATTTTCTTTGATCTTTTAAGTGTTTTAAAATTCATATATCTTAAAAGTATTTTCAGCTTTCTATTTATCTCTGTCTTAAGATTCTGGATTTATTGCTTTGCATTTTTTCTTGTTTCTTTTCAACTTGATTTTATCATTCCTTTTACTTTCGCTTTAGCTTTTCTGATGTGCATTAGCCTCTAAATCCTCTTAACATCCTACCTACTATTATTATTAGTATTAGTATTATTATTAGTATTACAGTTACAGTGAATAATACTTAGTAGTTGGATCTCTGTTAAGTTTTTATTTTGCTGGGCGGTTGTAAGAAAAAAATCCATATACATGTGTGTGTGTGTGTGTGTGTGTATATATATATACATATATATATATATATGTACACATTTTATTGATTTGTCTCATGTTCTTGTGTACTGATGCCTGTTACAAACCTAATTTCCTTCAGACTGCTAATAAAGTTGAAGATGCCCTGCTAAACA
Organism: Cetoscarus ocellatus; assembly: GCA_037902135.1. NCBI lineage: Eukaryota > Metazoa > Chordata > Actinopteri > Labriformes > Labridae > Cetoscarus > Cetoscarus ocellatus. The sequence continues at coordinate 119,878 of JBAMNC010000693.1, read as the reverse complement.
GTTCAGTATCTGTTGTATAGTTACTTTCACATTCACAATGATCTCAGCCCACTGCAGGTTCCCACTTTTGTTTTTCACTGTTCCCCGTGGGACATTTTTATCACAGCACATCTTGATCAATATGATACCTATAGATACAAGTAGAGGTGAAATAAGGCGAAAATCCTTTAGTCTGATGGGCCTGTACTGAACCTAAAGTAACTCCTCTGACAGTCCCGCAGACTTTCAGAGACTGTAGATCTGAAAGTAAACAAAGCTGGATCCAATCACCTACATCCCCCGCAGAGGTCATCATTTCTCATTTCTTTTGCCATATTATTTTAACCCTAACATGTTTTGACTTTACACTTCATTTCAGTCTTTTCTGCTCCACTTTCGACCAATGACCTTAGTTTTCAGAAGAAATCCAATCTTCAACGACAATCAGCACTGAGCAGTTACAAACATGAAGCTGTCCACCCCCACCTCGCCTAAACCAGCACAATGCAAAGACAAAATGATCACTCCTTCATCGCACACTTTCTTTGAGCACACCTTCAACAAGTTCAGACTTAGTTCACATCTTTTCCACTCTTCCTTAAACCTTTTGTTCACTGTGCTGACAGTAGCTGCCATGCTTGAGTGCAAAGCTTACAATTAGTCTGCACTCCCTCTTCTGAGGGAGGTGGGTGCTTTCTGCTGGTTTACAGATAAATTCAGCAGAGTTTCTTCAGCCCTTTATGTGGCTGAAGTTTAGTACCATGACTGATCAACAATACCAACCACACAGGAGCATAATTACTTGGAAAAAGTGATCTGGGGGAAAAGTTTCGATTTAAGGGAAATGGCTGAAGCTATTTCAAAATGTGGCTAGTGTGTTTATGAATGTCTACTCACAGCATCTTCGTTGGGGGACTAGGACTGGGTTGGATCCTCTTTATCTTAAATACAGCCTTAATTCTTCATGGCACACATTCACTAAGTGATGGAAACAGTCAGAGATTTTGGTCCACACTGAGATGATAGCATCTTATAATTGCTGCGACTCTGTTGGACTGAGTTCTGGTGACTTTGCCTAATAAAGTGAGCAGTGAGTGTATTTGGGGTTATTGCTTTTGCCAAGGAGGTTATGTTTTTGCTGACATGTGTTAGTCTCTGTCAAAGTTCTCAACAGATATTTATGGAAGAAGAAGATGTGATCAGGCTTTGGTGGTGATCCAAAGACCACATGCAGATTCAGTATTTTTGTAGAAGACAGAGTAGTCTTCCATGTTTTCACTAATAACTCAAAAAGTCCTTGTAAGATTTTGATGAATTCTTCCAGGAAACGTGGTCCTGGCACGAAGAAGAATTGACATGATTTTGGAGGACATACATAATTTAGGAATATTTTTATAGGATTCTTTAACACTGTGAGATAGGGCAGTTTTTATCATTTTTAAGAATAACTCTGTCAGTAATATCATTAAGGCCTTAAAAATACTGCAGTTGTGAATCATGTTATCATGTTATAAAAACAACAACATGAAAAATATGTCATTTTTTAAAAATCCATTCCTGGCATCATTTTGGGTCATATTTCATTCAAATTTGGTAAATAGCCTCTCTAGCTCTACCTCTTTGACATAAGTTGTGTTTTTTTGTAAAGGGACATTAATTGTAGAGTCTGCTATTTACAAAACATCAGGATCTGGATCAGGGTTTAGCACTGTGCCTTAAATGACATTGCCAAATACTGCACAACTCAAAATCATGCAAAAGGATTTTATCCATTTTTGATGACATGTTCATGTTCATGGCCAATGAAACCACCTGTATTCTTTCAGAAATGATCCAAATCTGGATCAGGGGAGGTTTCAAGGGATGCGTTAACATTGTGAAATAGGGCAAAATGCAACATATTCACCTCTTAGCCTACAGACACAGCCACTTCAATTTTTCCCTTCCAGACAGACGCCTGCCAAGTTCCTGCCTTGTTCCAGCAAAGTTCGAGACACTTGGAGTCCCCTCACCTCACTGGAGGTGTGCCTAAAATCCACCACAAACAAGCCCATTCCTGCAATTACAGGGTGTCCCCATGAGACTGAGCTTCCCTCACATGAACCCTCACTACGTGTTTGTCACATGATCAACGGGGATCTCACTAAAGCCACTATGGTAGGAAGGTCCCAGCATGTTCCAGTCACAGACCAGTCAAGGTTCAGCCAAGGAAAGAGGGAAAATTGAAGTGGCTCCATCTCTCTAAGTACTGCGGATCATTACCTCTGCCAAGGAGGGTTTTTTTGCCACCGTTTGTCTGTTTTTTGTTTGTCTGTCCAGCTGTTTTAAAAAGTTCTCCATGGATTTTGATTTAATTTTTAGAGAATATTGGTCATGGCGCAGGGAAGAGGTGACTAGATTTTGGTGGTGATCTGAATCTAAATGCAGATCCAGGAATGTTTTTTAAAGGGCTTGTTAACATTGGGAGCTGGGCCAGTTTTCCACTTATTTGCTAAGGGCTCTGCTAATTCATGCCTTGGCAGAGGTTTGTGGTCTTTGAGTATTTCTAGTTCTTTCTGTGCTTAAAAATGATTTTCTTGTTCTGTCTGTCTTAATTAAAACATGAATAGGTTCATGCAACAATACTACAACCACATTCATGTTTTCATTTTTCAGCTTCTGAAAATCAGTCAGTCACATGACTCATACTTACCATTATCTCCTAAAGTTCATTGTCCTGTCAGACACATCACTTCCTCAACTCTCCTCCTTAAATAAACCCTGAAATTACTGACTCATACAGGAAAAACTAACAGCCTTATCCATCAGCACGCAGACCACCAAACTCTGCTGTTGAACTTCCCAGACTCAGAAAAGATATCAGTATCTTTCTCAGTCACAGAGGAAAGAATAACAAAGTCCCACATCCCTTATTACCGTCCTTGCTGGTGTCAGTCACCCCTGTACAAAATGTGAAACATTTATCCAATTATGAGGCAACATAAAGAGATTAGAGTTTCTCGTAAACACACTAACAATGTATCCAGAGCTGTTGACGCCCTGTCAAAACTGCTGCCCTTTAGGAAACAACACACTGTGCACACAGACAGACAGAGAGATGTTTGTGCAACTGGAACAAGAAGTAACACAACCACAAACAAAAAGTTTAGTTACACAAGCCCAGGTGGAGATGATGTAACAAACAAAACAACCCCAACGGTTCAAGATTATTAAAAACTTTAACTTTACAAAAGTGCTTTATCCACAAAAACTTGAGCATTAGCAGATATTGGACAAAAAGCAACAAAACTTACCAACTCAAACTGTGAATATAAGAAAAGAACAGACTTTACTGCAAAGATAACACTTTATTAGGTACGCCTCGCTAGTACAAGCTTTGATCCCCTTAACTCTTCATGGCGTAGATTTAACGAGGTGCTGGAAACATTCCCCAAAGATTTTCATCCATTTTGATATGACAGCATCACACAGTTGCTGCAGATCTCATGGCAGCACATCCATCAAATCCAAAAGGTGCTTCACTAGATTGAGATGTGGTGGCTGCAGAGGCCAATGGAGCGCATCCTCATGTTCAAGAAACCAGCCTGAGTCGATTCAAGCTTTGTGACATGGCACGTCCTGCTAGAAGTAGCCACCACAAGATGGGTACACTATGGTCTATGAACTGATGGACATGCTCAGCAAGAACACCCTGGTGGGCTGTGGAGTTCAAATGATGAAAAGCTGGTACTAAGGGGTCCAAATCCTGCCAAGGAAATGTCCCCCACAAATACGCAATTTTAAGACAACGCAATCATGTGATCGCCAAAGCTGAAATTTTTTGCAGCACTCCTGACTGACCAAGGATCTGTTGTGTCAACTATTTTACACATACTGTTTTACAAATTTGCAGGAAATTTGCATTTAGGGAAGTGCTGGTAAGCAGGTCAACAATACAAAGCCTCTGTTTAGGAGTAGAAGTTGGAGTATCCCTTAAATAATGAAAACAGATTATTTATCATCAATATTGGATGATGAATAATGTGTTATGTGTTTTGAACATTGATTTCCTTACTGTTGTCTAAAGTGCAAACATAGTGAATATGGCAATGACATTTGACAAAAATTGTGAATCGAATTTAAATCGTAATATCTGACAGAAAAATTACAATTAGATCTTTTCCCAAAAATCGTTCAGCCCTAGTTTGCACCCTTGCGCCATCAAACTTCATCTCAGGTAAACACCTACAGATGAAGTAGGGTTAATGTTACTGATGGAGCAGATGAGTGGCGAAGTGTCCGGCATGTGCTCCAAAACCTGACCTGCCTTGACCAGCCTGAATCTTTGATAGAAGTAGCATGGATCTGTGCTTTCATGTTGTATACATCCAATTACAACCCTATCATATAAATGTTGCAGCAGAAATCAGGTAAACTGTAGCGTCAGTTTCCTGTTCTTAGTTGACAGGAGTGGCACATAGTGTGGTCCTCAAGGGCTGTAGCCCATCATAGCTTCAAAGTCCAACATGTTGTACCTTCATGAATGGTCTACATTGGTTGTACTGCTCTTGTTATTTGCCTCTAATCTCTGGCATAAATAAGGCATTTTCACCCATCGAACTTTGACCCACTGAATATTTTGTCTATTTTAGACCATTTTTTGCAAACCTTAGGGATGGCTGTTCATAAAAAATTCAGTAGATCAACAGTTCCTAAAATACTGAGAGCACCAACAACAATGCTACCTTCAAAATCACCTTTCTTCTCAATTCTGATGCTCAGTTTAACATCAGCAGGCAGTCTTGATGACATCTACATGGCTAAATACATGCACTGGGTAGCTGCCATGTGATTGGTTGACTGCTTGTTTGCCTGGAATTTGTGCTAAAGGAACCACAAAAAGTTATTTTCTTTTTGTTTATGAAAAGAGGGCACTCTTGATCCACCTGCTTTCTATGAAACAGCGTGAAAGATCTTGTCCAACCTTCATATCAAGTTAGACCTCCTGGCGGTGGAGCGTTTATTCTAAATATAGGCCATGGATGTTTCCATTGTCGGTCTCCAAATGCGACAGAGCACGTAAAACACAGATTAACCTATGGCTTATGCTCCCGCGGCCACATTTGCTGGGCAGACGTTTACTCACACACAATGGATATCTTTATCTCTGTGCTAGGTAGGCAGGTCTTTATCTTCAACTGTGAGTGATTCAGGGGTTGTACAGTCAGGATTAATTTCCCTGAAGCAAAGGCTTTGGGTTGAACATCTGCGTTCTCCATTAGAAATAAAGCCAACATGTGAAGATGTTGTCACAATCTATTTTTAACTCCTTATTGTTCAGAAATAGCCAGGAGTTCACAGACCAAAGTAGCAGGCTTCATATTCCTGTCTTTGTTGTATCACACCCTCTCACTGCTTCATTACACCAGCACACCCTCGGTCATGTTTTAACCCAGATGACTTTAGTTTTATACTCAAAGAAGATGAATCAGACTGGACTATTGAACTCAGCAGTGCTCCGTAATTGTTTCAGTCACACGAAATGACAAGTCGTTCACAGTCACTCACATTACATAATAAGAACAAGAGTCATAATGAGTTCATGGCTCCCACACAGCTGGAGGGCATCCTTATTCAGTAGAATATCGGTGTTCTTATTCAAAATAAGCCAGATAAGGATAAGCACTGTACCGTCACTGTAATTTAATGAGACAGTGGGTAAAAGAGGCAAAAGACACTTGATAATGAAGACAGCACTCCCATTAGCTGGAGGCTTCACTGATGGTGTGTTGGATGAAAGCTTGGGATGTCAATGCGAGGCCACATGCAACCATGAGAAGTCTGTTTTCCAGTAGAAACAAGGTCACATGTTGAGTTTCTTGGTAATGTGATAGGCCGTAATGATGAGGAAGGCGATGACAGAAGAGCCACACTGAAGGCTCTAATTTGTGACCATGTTTATGGCTCTGTTGAAACTAAGACTACGTATGTCTTGTTGGTTTTATGACTCAAAGGAACAAGTCACATCCTCTTAACTCAATCCATGCAGTCTCAGATTAGAGCCAGGAAACGCATGATTATTTAAAATTTGTCTGAGAGAAGAACTATATCTTGGAAAAAAACATAAAGGCAGAGTGTCTACATGAAGTACCAGACAAATTGTTTTTCCTTTAAATCTCAATTCTTTTCTGCAACTGGCGATAAAGCTCTAAAAGAGATAAGATAGTGTAAGGGAGTGCTCGGACTAGCCCTTCTGTGGTTCCCTCCAAAAGTCTGGATCACAAGCGTAGTGTGAGTGCTCGATGCAGTTTTTGAGCACTGTTCACTTCCCTGGCAATTGATTTAAAATGTGGACTTGTCAGACCACAGCACACTTTTCCACTTTTCCATCTCTGATGAGCTCGGGTCCAGAGTTTCTGGATGTTGCTTCATATGTGGCTTTGGCTTTGCATGGTAGAGTTCTAACTTGCACTTGTAGATGTAGGAACAAACTAAGCACACATGGTAATATCCTTTACAGAATGATATTGGTTTTCAGTGCAGTGCTGCCTGAGGGATTGAAGGTCATGAGCATTCAATGTTAGTTTTTGTGCAAAGATTTCTCTGAATTCTCAAAATCTTTTGACGATATTGTGGACTGTTGGTGACAAAATATTCCTTGCAATTGCACATTGAGAAACACTGTTCTTATATGGTTGGCCTATTTGCTCATGCAGTAGTTTACAAAGTGATTAATTTTACCCCATCCTTACTCAGGGATGTGAACTGATGAGATTTTATTGACACAAATTCTACTTATCAATCTGATTCTTCAATGATTCCCTGATTGATTCCTCTGTTTTTTTGTGTGGGCAAAAGTTGACCTACACAGGTTTTCAGTGGAAACAATGTCAAACACATGACACACTTGATATTTGGTGTTGTACAGGACATTTTACCACTTCTGTTCCCTGACCACCATGATTTTTGCCTTCTTTTTTGCCATTTATTCTGACTGCCTCCAATGAGAGTGTGAAATTCTTGATTTGCAGGGCATGCAGAACAAAGTGGAAAAAACTGATAGGCAAAAAGACCAATGATATCGATTCTTTGAGGGATTCTCATCTGGAATTGGTTTTCAGTGCTCATCCCTATCCTTTCTTTTGAACAACTAAGTATTTCGGGAATGCTCCTTTCATACCCAATCCTAACACCTACCTGTTTCCAGTTAACCTGTTCACCTGTGGAATGATCCAAACAGATGTTGTTAGGCATTCCTCAACTTTTACAGGGTTCTGTTGTCCCTGTCCTAGCATTTTTGGGACGTGTTGCATGCATCAATTTCAAAATAAGTGAATATTTGCAAAGAAGCAATTAATTTTATCAGTTTGAACATTTAGTTTGTTGTCATTCTAGTGTATTCAATAGAACTTAGGTTGAAAAGGATTTGCAAATCATTGTTTCCTGTTATTATCTGCATTTTAAACAACATCCCAACTTCATTGGAGTTGGGGTTTGTTTAATCTACCACTATTTCCAAAGAAGTAACAAGTGTTATGTCTCAACACCATGCAACAGAAAATCTTATTAACATTAATATGCTTTTCTAATAGAGGCATGAAATATCCTTCTCATTATTGTGGTTAGAGTTGCTTCATCTGAAGAAATGTGCATTGTCTGATCATATCTGCATTACAATACTTCTGTACCCTCAACAAAAAGCTTCTTCAAGTTCAGATTCATCCTCAGACCAAACACTCATTATCTCAGTAAAAATCCAAAGGCTTCATCCCATTGTGGAAAACATTGAGAAACATCCAATTACTGAGGCAGGGACGTGTCTGCACCTTCCATTTAGAGGTGTATTGATCTAACGGACTCAAATGGTTTTCAGTGACAGTTTAGGAGCGCCCTTCTCTCAGTTGCTCCTATCCTCGTTGCAACTGCTAATTAAGATGGCACAGGCTCCCCACTTTCCTCTTCATCTATGGCCTCAGGCTGGCTAATAAAAGGACCACTTCAAACAGCGAGCGAACATCTAATTAAATTTCTCCACAAATTAATGAGACACTATGTTTACGCCTCTGCTACTCGATTAGTGAAGCTAGCATAGGATGTGTTGCACTGATACCGGAGCTAAAGGTTTCAAGGAGGCTCTGGGAGTCCCTTGTAGTTTCCCCTCGCCAAAAACTAAATGAAGTGCAGATTCTAGAAGCTAATGTTTCACTGCGGACAAAACCTTAATAGGAGTAACTGCAGACGTGCCACTTTCTGTTCACTGAAGGTTCTAACGAAAGCATTTTTGATGGATGTACAGTTTAATTAGAAATGGTGTGTTTCTGAGGATCGCCTGAAGGCTTGATTATTGTAGAGGCATATTTGTATACTCAGCATATTTGTCCTTGTGTGCATCATGGTTAGAATGCTAAATATGTTTGCAGATGTAAATAGATTACAGTAAATAGCGTGTTCAGAACATTAACATCTTCATTTCAAGATGTTTTCATTGCTCTGTCAGGGACAAAGTGAAAGCTTATTAAATCTTTATTAAGTAAATGCTCAAGTACACAGTTAACTAACCAGAAAATTACTATTTTTCAAGCCCATCCTTCAAACCTCTCATAAGAAGAGTTGTGAGTCTTTCAATATGTCAGGATTCAATTTCACAATGATTCTTGGGGTCACACTTCAATTTGAAGTTGATTGCTTTTTTACACATAGGTTCAAAATTCCCACTGTTTTAAGTATTTGTTTTAAGAAGATGATGAGATATGCCGGTAAAGTGTGTTTTAACATTAAAAACAGTTAAATGTGCTCAAGATGCGCAGCTGCTGTACATTCACAACTGATTTGACAACAAAACAGCAGGAACCTAAAATAAACAATAAAACATGAACCTGTGCTTGAATTGGGAATAAAATCAACAAATGTGAAGTTTTGAGCAAACAGGCATAGTCAGGCCATTTGGTAAGGTGCAGACATGCACTGAACTGAATACATGCATACCTACATATATGTGAAACTACATCAGTTCAGTGCTCTACACCAGTGGTCCCTAATGTTTCCTTACAAGGGCCCAGTTTTATGTCATATAATGTAGTTGCCGAATGGTCCTTATGGAGAAGCACGCAGGGGTTGCAGGTATCAATGTAGGCCAAACAAAATTGCTTTTTAGTCTTTTGTCAAAAGCTATGCCACCCCACTCAAAAAAGTAGTTTCGCCACTAGGGCTGAACGATTTTAGGAAAAGATCTAATTGCAATTTTTCTGGCAGATATTGCGATTTTGGTCATATCAAGCTTCAGTGTTATATTCACAATGTTAACAGAATAGACAACTGTAAGGAAATCAATGATCAAAAGCACATAACACATTATTCATCATCTAATATTGATGATAAATAATCTGCTTTCATTATTTAAGGGATACTCCAACTTCTACTCCTAAACAGAGGCTTTGTGTTGTTGACCTGCTTACCAGCACTTCCGTAAATGCAAATTGCCTGCAATTGCAATTGTAAAATACGATGTGTAAAACAGTTGACACGACAGATCCTGGGTCAGTCAGGAGCGCCCTATTCGCCACTACTTATTCTGCTAAACGCCCATAAAGACCCGCTAGTTTTCTGTCAGCCAACAGCAGGACTCACAGTCTCATTCTGATCTCTACACAGTATTTACTTGCGTAAGGTATTACCACGTATTTATCCCAAAATTAACTTTTTAGTCCATCACAACGGTCACAGAGAAGCTACATGGCCGGATACACGGGGATACGGTCATCCTTTCAAAATAAAACACCCTTTCATCTCCATCAACGAATGGGGATTAAATTATGTATTTTTTATTCTATAGCCTGATACCAAATGATCTACCCCGTGGTTGGGGACCTCTGTTCTGTCCACAACACACACTCAGACCAGCAAAAACAAGCCTCCCCATGCAGATTCAAAGGGATACCCTGAGCATCTTAACTGAGATGAGGAAAAAAGTCTGTGTTTAAGAAAACCCAATGGACATCCTCCTCTAACAAGCTTGGAAAACAATATTACATGACAGCACATGTCTTCTTGCTGCACATCTCATGACTTCTTGTCACGTATGGAGCACATAACTGTAGACAAGGCAGTGGCAGATATGCTAGAATGACTTAGCTTACATATGACAAGTACATTATTCTGATGTCTCGGCTTAAATGTCAGGGAAGAATGACACAAATGGATAACAAATTTAGGCCAAAGTCTGTTCACAGACTCGAAATGTTCCATCTATGAGGGGAAGTGATGCATATAAGCAGCTGTATGTCTCTTTGAGATAAGAGGGGGACGACATTGTTGTTAAATGTTTTAGTTCATCAACAAACTTCTTCGCTGCCTTCAGACAATATGTGACCTACAACACTCTGATAGACCTCTCTGAACTGTGGCTCTGGTTGTGTTTTTCAGCTCCATGTCACTTCCAGGAAAGAAGAGGTGCACTGATAGGGCTGGGGGATATGACTCAGAACACATTTATTTTTAGCTAATTTCTATATATGTCAGTTTATGTGTAGCTTCTTTTTACTGTATGTAATTAACAAATGGTTGTAGCAATACCAGAATAATAGGCTTGAGCCCAAATTGTATGTCTCACTTTGACTGACTGATAAGGAAGTGCTGATAGCCCAGAATCATCACATCATAATTGTTAGTTAAGGAATTTGACTAAACATTTTCAATAATCAGGCTTACTTGAGGAAAACAATTCACTGATTTTGTCCATCAAGAAATACAGAGTTCTTGGTAGGGCTGTCACCTTATATCCGATATTCAAATATCTATTTGAGCCTGGGGGTACAAATCCGTGCAGTAAACATATATCGGAATTGAAAATACAGTGAAGTAGGACATTAAGGGCACCTGCAGCAGTAATCCAAAAGAGGGCGCTACCAGTACAGCCCGACAACCCTCTGCTCTCTTGACCCCTATAAGCAGGGAGTACATCTCAAGAAAATAGAGGACAGGCAGAGTCACTTCGAGCCAGTAGACAATAAAAACATCTAAGGAGTGTCGCAGGGAAGCACTTTGGGCTCCACACTGCTGGCTAAATAAAAACAAAGACCAGGTGGTAGAGGTCTGGGGAAAAATCGGTATACCATGGTAAAGTGACATTTGGCGTGGCTTTTTTATCATGTATCGTCATCTTTAAATGCCTTAATTTCCAAAATCTATATAAAGAGTTTGATTCAAAATAACTAAAATAAATTATTTGTTAAGTCCACACAATGGTGCTGTCGAGCCAGGTCAGATGCTCACTGTGAAAGAGTTAGATGTAAACAAACATGGCAGCACAGAGGAGAGACGAAACAAATGTACTGTCAGCACTTAAATCTGCGATAAGTGCGAACTTATTTGGACTTTAAAAGGGACATAAGACAGGGACATTACAGAGGGTTTGTAGTGGTAATGCAGGTGAATAATACAGAGTGAACATGAGGCACACCTCACTCTGCACCACCCAAGGGAAACATAGCTGATGCTAAGCTAACCCTGCTGATAAGCCAGCTAACACTTCACATGCTTAGCTTGTCAAAGCTGCCTCCCAATTCGGAGCATGCAAAGAAAAAAGCTCAATCCATTACTAACTTCACCATGTTATGGAAAACAAGGGCTTTTGTTCCATGCTGGTTCGAGCCCAGGCATGTGCTATCTCTAATTCAGGTATTGTGATAACACCTAATAGAGGAGCCCCCCCCTATCAGGCTGCAAGTTGATTATGATTAGAGCAGCTAGCCAACTCCTCATCAGCGACAAATCCATTGGCCCATTTGTCAGCCTACTTCCTACGTGTCCAGCGGTACCTTGTGCTCAGCCTTGTGCAACCACATCCTCCTCTGCAGGAACACATCAGAGGTGTGGAAAAGGCCTTTACAGAAAAGACAAAGGACATGTGGCCCACTGATGAGGCCTCAGAGGAGGTAAATGGTAAAATGAGTCTGATTTTGGAAAAGTGACAGCCCCAGCACTTGACAGACTACTAACAGAATACTAATGCTTTTAGTTACAAAGTTAAAATTTAAGACTCGAATAACTAAAAAAATCAACATACACCAAATCTGATTAAGACGTGCTGAACTGAAAAGTTCTGTGCTATTTTTTTTGTAAAATCACAACTGTATGATTAAAAATAATGTTCTGGTGTCCCTATTTTTAAAGATTTGCCCTGATACAGTGTCATAGATATTGCAATAGATATAGAAGTCCTGGACACCCCCAATTAAGATTTATATTGATCAGAGTTTGTAAAAACAACAAAACTAAACTGTTTGACTTTTACAAAAGTGTTTTATAGTAAGGTGAGTTTGTAAAATTGGCTATAATCTTGAAACCATGTGTTTCAAAATGATAAAATCTCTAATAAGCTCATATTTTAGATGTTGATGCAGAAAATCCACTGGAAAAGATTAGGGGTCCATAAAAGTAAGACCTGGATTGGTATGACAAATTGATAATGGTGCTAGTATTGGTAAAATGGGTGGCATACCCACCCCAATAAAACACTCAATTAATGGTAATTAGGTTATCAGGTATGAAGAAATCTTATTATTAATCATCTTAATATTAACAATTTGGACCTGTCTTATTCCAGAATCTAGGACTTTGAAAGTTTTTGCAAGAATATCATATGGATTTCAAAAACTGTTTGATTTTAATTTTTCAAATCTTTTATTATTCGAGTGCTGTCACAACCATTTTTATTCTTATCACAAAAACATAAGATACACCATATGTATCACCATTCAGCTAAAAATATCATGATATGATTTTTGTCCCTAATTCTCAGTCCTACTGAAGTCATCCCGGCTCTGCGCTTCCACTCAGAAAAGAAAATAAGGAGCTTCATTACGATTCCACCCTCTTCTGAGACCTTTCTCAGCTTGCTGAGTAGAGTATCTGACATCCAATCCCAAAAACCTCATCACAGTCTGCAAGGGAGTAGCTCCGACATGACAGGACAGGAGGAGGTGAAACGCGGTTCAGGTGTGGGTTGACTTGGCCCGTGTGAGAACTGCTGTAGTTTTGGACTTTGGCCCTGCCTGACGCCACAACTCCCTCCTTCACTAATAAGGACTTAGGCTGGATTCAAACACAGCAAAACAAACAGTGTGGTGTGTCAATAGAGTTGTTGTTATGAAACACAATGACTTTAATAATGCTGCTGTTTGTTTTTCGAAGCAAAACTACACAAGAAGCCTTATTTTGTTAGTCTAAAGAATGATCATCTTATGCGTACATTTTTCGCATAAAGGTTGGTCAACACAAGAGTAAAAAAGTAATAATTAACAAAGAAATCAGTTACTTTCATGGGAATATTGCAACGAACTTAATACGTAACAAATGCAACATATAACAGTTAAAATCCAAATATCACAACCTGAAGGCAGCATTCAAAGAGGCGGCAGTAAGTTCAAGACGGCTCAACTTTACGCACGGGTTTCCCCACGAAAACTTTCTCCAAACTCCTCCGTTCAACCGCTCCATCCACATTTCTACACGCGTAAATTCTATGAAAGTTCACAACAAACACATGTGCAGCTTCTTCAATCATCTTACCTTCCCTGTGTCGTCTGGAAGAACCCAAACTGGCGAGACAAGAGAGTGAAACGGCGCACAAAATCCACCACTTGTTGAGCGGAGACATGCTGCTGCTGCTGCTGCTGAGCGGGGGGCTGATCCGCGCTGAGTGAGAAGTTCAGAAGGAAACTTCATCAACTTGTAGGGCTGAAGTGTGTGTGGGTGCGTACTTCCGTTTGATAAGAGTAGTACGCTGGAACAGATATTCCATTAAATTTCATAGAGGGTCACTTCCAAAGAAGATCGTGAAATGATCCTTGATGGCAACATTTCCACGAAATTTTCATATCAAAAGCCAAAATAAGTGTTTAATATATTTGAGATGGATAAATCATGTTTTTGGTACAACAAATTATTATCTGTTCCATATCAAAACTCGACTTTTTGAATGTTTTCGCTTAAATTTGATTTCAATATGATGCCTGATTTGGGAAAATACTTGATAGTGAGCGACAAACTGAAGCTTAAACTATATGTCTTAAGTGCTGGTCACAGGTATGAAGTGACAGCTTATTTACAAAATTATGTATAAAATGCATTTATGTTAAGTGCCAGTGATTTTTTTTTTTTATTGAGGAAAGGGAGGGGCAACTTTAATTAGTAAGAGGGCCACATAAATCTTGTTTTTCCCTGCTTGAAGGTGGTGTTGTTACAAAATGTCAGATACTCTTGACGGGGAAAAATAAGGGATGCACAATATTATCGGTACGATATTGGCATCAGCAGATATTGGCCTAAATAGTTGAATATTGGTATCTGCCAATATTCAAATTTTTGCAGCGAATGTTTGGTCATAAATATGGGCCATAATCAGCAAAATATACAAATCTACCATGATGCATCACCTTACAATTACTGCATGGGTACATATAAATATCAAGTTTCACTTTTTTAAGAGTTTTGTTTTCTTGTTTTACATCTGTTCGTTACAGAAAAAAAATGTCATGTTGAAAGCAGAAGTCATTTTTTATGTAAAAACTTTATGCTCTTGACAAAAAAATATTGGTATCTGCGATAATTAATCATAAAATATCGACATATGGGCAAAAAATCAATATTGTGCATCCCTAGGAAAAATGCAAATAAACTAAAAAACTGTCATAAAAATTTATTATGAAAGCATTCTTATATTATCAGTCAAACACAAGTAAAAATGCACAATTAGGTTGACATAGAATTAAGCCAATTTGCACAGAATTAATAACCTTGCAGTGCAGCTGCATCCTCCAATTCAATGTCTGAAATCAGGCAGGTCCATCTTGGCAAGCTCCAGTCTACAATGACTGTAAGTAGCCCAGAGCACTACGACCTTCAGAGCAGGAAGAGGTGGAGCTACAAGTGAGTAAGATGACAGCAGGAAGTTACTGCTTGTATAGAGATTAGCATAGATGCTCACAGCCTCAGTGGCAGTTTTCTAGGTTACATTTCTTTATTAAATGAAAAACAAACACTGAAAGCATCGCTCAATAAAAGACACATTTTTGATCCACTTCTGACATGTTTTGGTGAGTTTGTTATGCCCGCCTACAACATTATCTGATTGGACCGTAATGAATGTAATTGACAGAACATTCGTCCAATCACCTGCCAGGTATGTTTTTGAAAGGTTTAGCCCATTCCCAAACACTTTCTATGGGCTATTTCCCAGATGAACTAGTGAAATGTATTTAGCATTCCATTTTGCATATCAGGTTAGTTGAAGGGGAACCAAGTAAAGTCCCCTACATCATGTAACTTCTCGCTGATTTAGCCTGACAAACAAAAAGCCTTTTTATGATTACATAGCGAACGTGGACAAAAGGAACAACAGCATCTGAGCAGAAAACCTGGACCTATACCTCCTTTTTCATTTCAGCCCCTCAACAACACTTTCATCTGTAGCAACTCTTCTCACAGTAATGAGAATTTTCTTGTGAAGCCTTTTACCCACACTCATCCGTCTGTTTCATTTAGGGAACCCTCACCTGAGCTATAACCTCTGGAGAGCCTTGAACCCATTCAGGTCTTTTCTTGTGACATGAGCTGTAACTGAGCTCCAAGCTGGCAGATATTCACTGAAATTATACACTTTCAGTGCTTTAACAGCCAATACTTTTAGAAACTGAATGGATTTATTACACTAAGTTAAGTACTGTGGTAGTTGACATGCAGGTAAGGAGTAAAATTCAGTATCTCTCTGATTAAAAGCTATCAGAAAGTGTGCAGAGAGAAAAGTCCTCAAAGTTTGTGATAAGTGTTTATACTTTGAATTTACTGCACTCCTCAAAAGAGGGCAGCACTGACCAAGAAACATTCTTGTTGGGTTAACTAGTGACTCTAAATTCGCCCTAATGGGGGGGATGGTTGTCTTTTTCTCTATGTGGCCCTACAAAAGTTCTATCTTCCTTCCCTTATAATATATCAACCAAACTAGGATTTTCCAAGTTGAATGGAGATCCGCGGTCACCCTCGTTCACTTACAGTGTTACTTCTCTTTTAGAATTGAGCACTGTTCGCAACAAATATGGCAAACCAACATTTCTGGTTCTCAGGAAGTCGACTTGCTGATTCACTCTGACAGCAATTTGAGAATGCTTTGGAAGTACATCACAGCAAGAACCGGGAAGTCCTATTTTCAACCTTTTTCCCTCTCATGCAAAGTTTGTCCATGAAACTAAAATGCAGTTTTTTTGTTTAGTATGTACTCCTTGTGAAATGCAGCTTTTATTGAATAGAGTCCAAGTTCAAACAACAGCAAACAGTAAAGTTGGGCAGAGGTAATAATGGGTTACTCGATCTTATAAAGCTCTTGGGTCTCGACTCATCATCAGTCATTTTTAGTCGAAAGGCCCCTCATGGTGGATTTTAAGCAGTGTGCATTCCACCATGGCAAGTTATTCAGCATGTTAACATGTAGTTTTTGATTTAGTCAAACAAAAACTTAACTTCTTAGAAATTAAGAGGGCTCTGAAGTTGACCATGTTTTTTACTTTGACATGCAATCAGATGGCTGCTTTCTTAACCTGGGGACACACTACACAATTTTCACAGTCTTAACAGATTTTGAAAAGACTATAGTACACACAAGCTGGTGTCAGCAGATTTTGTATGATGACTGAAAGACTGTGGATCACACACTTAAGAACTGAACCTGATGAGGGATCACAGACTACATGAATTGTCAAACCAACTAAGGCCGTGTCCATACAGAGACAAAAATGCTTTTGTATTGAAAACGTTCTCTGTAAAGACAGCATTTTTTTCAAGGAATGTGTCTGTCCACACAAAAACTCTGAAAACACTGCAGCCAGGCCTGTGAGGGGTGCTGTAACACTACTGCAGTCACACACCAAAACCAGAGAAGAAGACATGGAGCATACATAGACATCATGAGAAATGTGAACGAACTCTGGCATATGCCGTTCTCCATGTCTTCTTGTTGCTCACCGTGGTAGTAGAGCCTTTATGCTTATTAGCGTAAATGCAACTGCAACACACACGAGGAATTTCCTGTATAATATTTTACTATTTACCTCTCCCAAGGCTACATGTACTCTCAATTAAATCTTGCAATCATAATGAGCATTTTCCTTGGGGCTGCCAAGGCAGATGCTTAAGCATCAGGCTGAGTAATTGATAAGGCATTGCCAGAAGCAGTGGTTAAAGACCGACAAGTGGGTCCGCCGATTTGTCTTAGTGAGCCAGCTGCTTTGCACATTATCAGCACATAATGGAGCCCAAAGTGCTTCCACACGGCGCTCCTCACATGTTTTGGTGTTGTTGTCCACTCAGAGTGACTTTGCCAGTCCTCCATTTCCTCGAATGTCTTCTTTGTCTGTTTGTAACAGGCAGACTAGATGCAGCTGTTGATGAGGTCAAGAGAGGACTGGCCAAACGGGTTGAGCTGTTTATTTTACACTTGAATGTTTATTTACACTTCCAGTATGGATTTTTACCCCCATGCTTTAATAGATACTCAAATGTCGGTTATAAAGTAAACTGGGAAATTGGGTAGAAATTGGCAGAAAAAAGTGTTGTGTGTCCTTAGCTTAACTTAATAGCATGGTAAACCCTAAATCACCAGTGTAGTGAAGACAAACATACCTGCAATTATTTATCTAAGTTCACCCGGTGCTTTTATTCTGGGTTAAGAACATTCAATATATAGCAAGGGCCAAATCAGGCTCCAGCTAAAGCACTTGTGGGCTTTATAAATTAAATGCTAGTTATTTTTTTTGCATTTGGAGTCTGGTGCAAAGCTTTGTTACCTCTTGCCACATATTTCTAAAATCTGATTTCCTGTTGGCATTAAAATCTTTGACTTGAGGGGAATGACTACCTTAAATATTTTGTCTATTATTGTTCATACTTCTTTCACAGCAATAGCTTCACCTATTTGACCAAGTCAGTTATCAGAGCACAAAGTCAAAAGCTTAGAGGTTTGGCTCTTATAATTTAGCCAGAGAAGAACTTAAATGACCTCCACTGAGCTCAGACCCTATATCCCACATCTAATAAAACAATGGAGCCCCTCGAGTCAGGGATTATCTCGCTACAAAACTGCATAACCCCTCTAATCCTTTTGTGACTGATCTGGAGCATATTCCTTTGACCAGGTTCAAACAAATGTGGACTACTTTAGAAAGAAGTTCACCTACCGTACTGTTTATGGCAAATCTAGTAAGTTGTCTTTATGAAGTTTAGAAATAAATCTTCAAACAACAGGTGGTTTATCAAAGTGTTTGAGTTTAAGATTATAAAGAGATGGACCCAGATGCCTGCTGACTTGATGCCTGTCTTTTATTTGGTCTAATCCCAAGAAGATGACAGAAAAAATAAAATACACATAAACAAAGTGAAAAGAACTCAAAGTGAAAGTAACTAGAAGAAAGTGAAACATCAGAAAGAAAGTGGAGATAGTAGATAATAGATTGTTTTATCTCAGATCATGACAGTTGGACTTTTTGCCACAGTTGCCAAGACACACTCTCTGAACCAGATTTAGATTGTGGGTCATGATCCAGGATGCGACATTCCTGAACTGAAATCCCCTGACCGCATTTCCCCAAATGATCCCAAAAGCAAAACTGTTTGTAGCCAAAATAATTAATTCACTTAGAGGCGAAGAGAACACTTGAGAAAAGGGAAAGAGGTGAGGGGGAGTCGCCCTGATTGAGGCGACTGACCCTGACACTTGGCTCAGCTGTTACGCTGAATCCCCCTACTCTCTCATTTTGATAGGACAGAATAGGAAAGAGAGAATCTGAAAGGGTATGAGTGGCTCTATCACTTCCTCTAAAAAAGCCCATATTATGCTTTTTTGAGCTTTGAAAATCCAGTAGAGAACATGTAGATAGAACATAAAGGCCCAAGGAGTTGACCCAGCAGTCTTCTTTCTGACAGGGAAGCACCACTGCCTGATGCACCACCCATTTTGAAGACTTTTACACTAGTTTGCAGCTTTTTAATAAAAGTCAGTGTCTTACTGAAGATTGCTGTTTGATGCTGAGATTATACCACCCATAAGAGCAACTATGGTTGGAGAGCAGACTCAGACACATTCTGATTTCAGTTGTTTTATATTATGATGAAATGCTAACAACAGAAATAAAGAAAAAGTAAAGAAAAAGTAACAAGCTATTAATTCATAAGATAGAAAAGATTTTAAATACTTGATTATTTTGACATTTTTATTCTTTCATATTGTTTAACTGTAGCTCAGTTCTGTGGTATTAATATGGATACCTAAAACAAGGACATCATAAAGAAATAGTCAAAAAATTAGCTTAGCAGCAATTTAAATCCACATAGATATACCTGTATGTGTGACAAAACCCTGCCAGCTATTTAGCATGAGCTAAATAGCATGAGCTAAATTAGAAACAGAGCTACAGAGGCAAAAATACTAAAGTTTATTCTGATTGCTAAGGAACAAAAGCACTCTGCAGCAATACCAACCTGTGTCTTGCTAGCTTGTGCTCACCCGTTTGCACTAGGATCTTCTTCTTTTTCTTCTTCTTCTCTTCTCAGTTGGCAAACAGCTTTACAACCATAGATATGTATAGAAAGGCTAGATGGCTCACACACGCTGTTGGCCAATGGCGACTGACGTCCTCACATGGCAGCCATCTTGGTGCAGGGCGCTTGCTCACTGAAGTCTGTCGAGCATGTACTGACAAATAAGCGTCGCTTGCTCAGTTGTTAACCGATTTTCAAATGGTTGACTTTGTCAGAAACATCAGAGATCTAGTTTTAATACTGCATAATTAAGATTATATAATTTTATATAATGTAATATTAATATATTAACGTAATATTTCTCATAATGTTTGTAATAAACCAAACCGTTTGTAAATCCGTCAAGATTTCAGCGAGTAAAGCATGAATATGTTTGAGCAGGTGTCTTACCTTCAATGGAGTACGACAGAGCAGAGCAGAAATGGCCGCCATGTGAAGATGTTAGTGGCTCCACCTCGAGCCATCTAGCCTTTCTATACATGTTTATGTTTACAGCCACCTTCTGGGCTGGAGTGTAGACCCCAGGCTGTCCAGTGATATGCCTGTAAGCTAATATTAGCATCATATGCTGCCCCGAGGGATGCCTGGTTAAAAATGATTACAAAGCTGGGATTTAACAGAAATAATAGGGAATTTAAAACAATCTGAAAACTACATTTAAAGCTATACGTTGGATCTCCTGACATGATCTCCTTCAAAGATGTCCAATGGATGGATGAAATGCCTGAATTTTATAAGTGAAATGTCAGAAAGGGAAGACATTGTCAAAGAAACTGAAGATATCTCAAATTTGGCATCGCTCCAAACCTTGCCACCACAGTCAAACTTTTCCACAGTTGCCAAGACACGCTTTCTGTCTGGACCAGACTGAGACGGTGGGTCATGCTCCAACAGCCCAGAACATCTGTTAAATTCTGAGCAGGGAAAGATGATATTGTTTCCTCTCCCTGGGGGGACCCTGAGGTGTCGTGAAACCAGCCTCCCAAACTAAAACTGCTCCCATGAAGCTCATAACAGTCAGTACTCTGTTCAAACTGGCTGGCTCCTGGGACAGACCAATGCAGATCAGAGGATAAACATGCTCAGTGACTTTCTTTGGCAGTAAGTTATTAGGAAATGTACTGGAGTTATGATGAATGATGTGTCTATTCTAGTGTCATCAAGATCATTGACCCAGAAACTTCCTCAGAACTGTCATTACCTGTATGAGTCAGTCAAATCAATCTGCCTTGAGCAAACTATGACTGCTCCCTTATGTAATAATTTGCTTGTCAATTATTGATTATGATTCTGCTGAATTTAAGAGGCAGGGATTTACAGACATGGTAACCTAGGGCTGGAAAATTTATCTATTAAATGGATTAAGTCGAATGGGCCCTGTCATTTTCCAGCCTGTACTCAATCTTAATGAGATTAAATAGGCTACTTATAAGAGAGATTCATGTTAATAAACTGTCAAAATAGTGCAGCTTTCAGTGTTGATGTAGTCAAAACTGCCTACATCCAAACTACAAAATGAACATTTGATAACAAATTGCAGCATGTGCTTTAACTAAAATCTGGGATTTCATTTTTAGGCCACATTTCCCTGCACTATCTTAACCTGATCCAAAACAACACAGAAACACCTGAAAGACAACATTACTGACAGCATTTTTTTTAATGTATGTATGAATACAGTATGAATGTACAGTTAATCCTACTAATAATAGAAATAGTACATTTGTAGGTGCCTTTCAAGACGCTAAAGGTAACCTTAAAATTATAACAGCTATGAAGGGCAAGAACATCCAGCTAAAACACAACATAATGATTTTATTAAAAGACACAAAAGAACATAATTATAGCAAACAGGCAGCCTTTAGGAGGTGAGTTGTCAGTCTGGATATGAAAGTACGTAAAGAGTCAATGTCTTTAGAGAGTTGTCTCATCAAACAGCACAACATTTTGCCTTTTAGCCCCATCTCTAATTACAGTACCTTTTCATTGCTCTTGTCAACCAAGGGGGAACAAGGAACAAGATGAACAAGGAAAATGTGAGACTGACAAGATGTTGGAGGGATGCTATTCTCACTCAGCAGAGCTTGATAGCTTGTTTCTACACCGAGGAGGTTATGTTTTTGCTGGCATTTGTCTTTCTGTCTGTCTGTCTGTGTACAAATAACTCAAAGTTTGAAATCTGGTTGTGATTCTCCACCAGAACCTCATGCCCTGTTTACACGACAACGACAACAGCTGGAAATGGAGAGTTTTGTTGTTTTTGCACCTTTCATTTGCACAAGAATGGTGCCTGGAGTGCTTGAATCCACAAACTTTTGAAACCAGGGTCCAGAATGAAAAGTGAAAACATTTTAGTATCCATGTAAATAGGAAACAGTGTTTTCAGTGAAAACGACACACCGTCATGCGCAGAACTCTTTCAGATGAAGGTTGTGCATGCACCTAGGAACAACAACAATAGCTTTGGCTGTCTACCGAGCAACATGTGTGCTGTTGACTGTGCTCAGTTTGTTAACCAGACAAAAATATCCAGACAGATTTGTTGTCCAGACAAGAAACTACTGCGTCTTCATGCGTCCACTTGCCAGTGTTGTTTGTGAAAAGTTTGTCTTCACCGGAAAGTGTAAGCGTGTTGTAACATTCCTGTTTCACTACAAAACTACATTACCAACTACTGGCCTGACATGCTTGCTACAGTGTTTCAGTCTTTTGAAATGTCTTTTGAAAGCGCAAAGGAAAAACCTTGCCTTTTTTGGTGACAACGTTGTCGTGTAAACGGGGCCAATAGTAGCTTTGATAAATCATCATACAATTCACATTTTTGATCGATTTATAAACACTTGGATAACCACATACTCTATGTTATTTTACTGAGTCACTAGCTTGATAATAGTCCATTCATCCATCAGTTATCTACACCACCTAACCCTTTCAGGATCGCAGGGGCCTGGAGCCTATCCCAGCTGACACTGGGCTAGAGGCAGGGTACACCCTGAACTGGTTGCCAGCCGCTCGCAGGGCCACATGAAGAGATAGGCAACCATTCACACTCATACCATACACACTTTCAAAGTCACCAATTAACCTAATGAGCATATTTTCAGTCTGGGGAAGCCAGAGTGTCCAGAGAGAACCCACAAGTGCTCGGGGAGAACATGAAAACTCCACACAGAAAGGCCAAGACTGGCACAGGGATCAAACCAGCAACTTTTTTGCTGTGAAGCACCACCTGCTGTGCCACCATGCCTCCCAGAATCCAATAATAGCTTCATATAATTTGTCTTTTTGATAAATTTCTAAACCCTTGATAAATCTCAAATTTTAAGTTTTAACTGGGTCAATAATTTGAAAAATAATCATAAAATGAATTTTTTTTTTAGAATATACTCATATCTGATTAACAATCCTGTAATTATTTTTTTTTAACTTGGTGAAACACTCGATAAGTCATCATATAATTAATGATTTTTACTGTTTTAATAACTTTGAATCAGAGTTTTTATGGAAAATTGTGAAAAATGCCATATTATACAATGTTAACTCATTTTTTAGAAAACTTACTGGATTGTGTCTGATTCAGAGCTCCACTGAAATCCAAGCACTTCTTTCTTGAGCTATGACCAAGAGTCCCTAAAAATTTCATCAATGTCCATCAAGAATATGTTTGAGTTATTTTCACAGACAAGGAAATTTATTCAAGACATCAAGCAAGAATGGAAGAATGTTCCACCTACAAGCTTCAACTATTAGTGCCCTTGGTTCCCAAATGCTTGAGTGTTTTTACAAGGAAAGTGATGTCAAATCAGTGAATATTTACAAAACAAAGGGATTTTATCAGGTTGAACATTAAATATCTTGTCTTTGTAGTATATTCAATGAAATATAGGTAAAAAAAAAAAATCTTCAATCATTGTTTTCTGTTTTTACTTGCATGTAACTCAGTGTCCCAACTTCTCTAGATTTGGGGTTTGTAGATTCCTGAAAAAAATAATAGCCTTCACTCCAACATAGCTTATTCATTCAACCCAGATCTGTCCAACATGTTCTCCTTTTTCAAACAAATGGCCCTTGAATCCTGAAAATGACCCTGTATTACCTCACCACATTACCCTGGCCTCAGACTGTGCCAGTGTGCCTGCTCGGTCGTACATCCTTGCACATGTGTAGGATGTCAGTGAGCAAGAATGTGCCTGTCTGTGAGAGTACAAGTACAGCGTTATTACTCACTGAAACTCTGTCTCCATGCTCCAACACCCTCCGCGAGGAAAATATGAGAGATGGACAGAGTCACATGGTTGAATGTACAGCAAAGCTCTGATGGAATTTCCTGTGTGCTAATTTTCCCACAAGGTCGTGACCTGGATATTTCACACTGAAAACAATGTGCTGGAGGAGACGGCTCTGATACTCGGTGGGCTGACATGTCACTGGCTGTTTTCTGTCCTTAAGAGCAGTGTACATTGACCTTGGAGACGCATGGGGGGCATGATTGAATCGACCAACGATGAGGAGGATCATGTGAAGGTTCCCCTTGTAGATCTTTATTAAAACAGATTGTGCCACATTGATTGTGCACCTATATGTTATACTTGTTTTTAAGTATCACCTCTTCCTAATATCGCAGCAAGTTTTTTTCAAACTGACCTTGGCATTAAGTTGTGGTTGCTTGATGTAGTAATATTCATCCAAAGTCAATCAGGCAGCAACCTCCTGGGTTGAAGTGTAAAAACCTGTAGTACCCCAAGTGTCCACTGGAGGCTGGCTGCAGTAATCTGACAACCAAATGATTATGTGTGGGGAAAAGACGTTTTTCACGGCCTAAATAAACATCTTTACAGCCTGGTTCAAATAAGAACTTCAGTCTAAATATGCAGTGCAACTATTTCTTTCACTACAAGGAGGGTGAATTTTATGTATCCTGCCTTTTTTCTTTTATTGAAGACTTACTGAGGATTTTCCAGCTTTGGATCAGATGGCCTAAAATCCTGCCTCTACTCCCCATCTGTAAGTATGTTGAGCTAAAGTTAGGTTGCAATGACATGTGCAGCACGGCAGTGTTAATGATTTGGGGGGAAAGGGTGTCAAAACCACTTCCAGTTGAAAATAGATAACAACTCCCTCAGGGAATCAATATCATCGGTCTTTTTTTACCTGAAGACCTAAGGGCTGCACCTGATGTTAATGTTTTAAAAACAAGCTCAGGACCTACCTTTTTTTTAGCCTGGCTTTTACCTGAATTACCTTTCAGTGTTTTATTCTTATTACAACACCATTTTAATATTATTTTATTTTTAACATCATTCAGTTTATTATTGTTTTTAACATATTTTATCATATATTTAATTTTACACTATAACCTAACCTCCAGTGTTTACTCATTTTAAACCTTTAAGATGGCGCTTCCTCGGTGCCTACTGGGAACAACAATGTTCCTGTTCTGCTATTGTCTTTTATTTATGATACATTTTACCAATACTGTGTTTGGATTGCGGGGTGGGTGAGTTCGGGGGTTGGGTGAAGTGGGCTTGGGTCATACTTCCTTTTATCTTATTTTAATGTATCTGTCTGTTTGTAAAACACTTTGTGCTACATTTTTTTATGTAAAGTGCTATACAAATAAAGTTTTATTGATTGATTGATTGATTTTTGCTTACTAATTCCCTTATCAATTCCTTTTACTTTGTACTGTATGCTTTACAATTTAGAGATTTTACACTCACAACGGAGGCAGTCAGCAGAAATGTCAACAAAGAAGTAAAACATCATGGCAGACAGGAATTGGTCAAAGGTGTGGCTTAAGTTTCAACAAAAATATGCATAATTGCACATGCTTAGGTAAATGGAAACACCAGCAATCAGAATCAAAATATCTTAATTGTCATTACCATAGTGCCATCCAATCAGTGCATCATTCATATAAATATATATAGAGAATATAAAATGAAACAGCTGAAATAAATTATCAAAAAAGCAAAGATAGATAAATAAACAAGCAGGAACTCACATACACAAGCACACATTCTGTCATTATTATACTGATCCTATAAAAATATATATATTGCTCATCAGGTGATGATTTTAGCAGTGCTGATTGTGGTGACTGCTGATGGATAAAAACTGTTCCTTAATCTGTTGGTCCTTGTTTTGATTGTTCGGTATCGTCTATCTGACGGCAACAGTTCAATCAGAGGGTGTCTGGGGTGTGAAGGGTCCTTAATGATATTCTGAACTTTTTTGAGGTTGCAGAAGCATTTATTTATACAGTATGGCATTGCATTTCAGGGATGTCGTGTGGTTGACATTGTTGCCACTGAAAACCAATGTCGGCCAACTTTTTACACACTGAAAATCAGCAGGAATCGATAGTAGAATTGATAGAAGAATTGATAAAAGAACTGATAAAAGAATTGTTAAAGAGTCGATAAGCAGAATTAGTAATGGCACATGGATCAATAAAATCTTACCAATTCCTGTCCCTGATCCAAGAGTTCCAAAGGCTTTTTTAATCTAACACCTGATGTCACATGACATCTTCCACTTCTTTTACAGTACACTGCTTTTTGGCCCACTTGGCTCATTTGGTCCTTGTTTTTGGCCTTGGGGCTAGACCCTAGAGTTCCAATGAAAAAAGGTAAGGAACTACTGCTTCCTTGTTTGTTCCCTCATTTATCTGTTTGTCATTCCTTCATTTGACTTTCCTTCAAACCGTCTCTCATCCTTCAATTCCTTAATCAGATGTTGTTCCTTGAAGCATCCTTGATGACGTTCTGAGGATGTATCAGTTGTGTTGTGTGTTTCACATTGTTGCCACCGATAAAGTGTGTAGGCCAACTTTTTCAAAAGAGAAAATCAGCAGGAATCGATAGAAGATTTGATAAAAGAATCACTGAAGAGTCGGATCGATAAGCAGAATACTACTACTGCTACTTTAATAATCAAACAGCTGATGTTACATGGCCTTGTCTGCTTCTTTTACAGTACCCTGCTTTTTGGTTCGCTTGCCTCTTCGGTCCTTGTTTGGCTCACTTTCACATCCACAACAAACCGAAGTCTGGGCCACTCAGAAGCAAACCAAGACCCCATGTTTAGGCAGACCAGAGTTCAGTTTTTTGACCATCACCAGAGCTTGTGTGAGCTTTCACACCACCCCAAATCAACCAAACTCTCTGAAAAAGCGAACCAGGGTTCGTTGGACCTGGACCAAACATGTTGGGTAAGTTTTCTGACATGACTACTTTGATTTGAAAAAAGCTGAGGTCATATTTAATTATTAACAAGTCAAACAGAGCCACTCTCACAGCTCTCTCTTGTGGAATCATCTCAGCTGTAATCCCTGCACACTTGTGAGTCATGACAGAAGTGCACACAGCTGCTAAATGTCTAAGTTTTAAAGCAATCACTCTCCGTCCTCTTCCCCCTAAAGACCCAGATTAAGCCCTCTATAAGTCCACTTCATCCTGTCATGGCCAGTTTGGTCCACATCACACTCTTACAGACTTTTAGCTGTGTTAGAAATCCTCCTCTTTTACAGTATCCTGTTTAAAATTCTTTACATGTCCGTGGACTCGGGTATCACAGCTCAGCATGTTTGATTTAGCGAGGAAGCTAATTATTTGTTGCGACAGGATTTACATGTGCTGTCTTGTTTCTTAATCCTCCTCAAACAACAGATGATGTAGAAAATTTAGGAACAGTTTCATTATGATGTTTAACAAAACAGCCAACAATTAACCCTTTAGTTGCTCTCTGGTTTGACTGATCAGCTTATTATAGAGACACCTGTCATAGCTTGGCTCAGCTAGTCAAACCTTTAGTCTTTTCAGTGCATGATGGCGGTGTTGTCACTGTGATTTCTTTATTTTAACATGGTTAAAAGTTGTATTGGGAGGTGTTTGCAAAAGTGAATATCCAGCAAGGTTTTTTCCTGCTTCTTCATCTAAAGCTAATAATAGAAGTTGCAGTCTTTGGACTTGGTTCTACAGAATACTGAGCGGTCTTTCCCTGTTAAACTCTTTTGTACCTTCATTTGTTACATTGCTGGTTCTTTCCTCCTTTATTTGTCCTCTGTTTGTCTTGCCTTCATCCTTCCATCCCTTATTTAGAAGCTGTTCCCTTGTTTGTTCCTTCATCAATCCCTCTTTTTAGTGATATATGTACCTTTGTTGTTCCATCTTTCTTCCTTCCTCTCTTTAATCATCAGTCTTTAGTTCACTGTTCCAACCTTAGTTTCTTTGTTTGTTCTTCCTTCGTCCTTCCTCCGTTCAGTCCTTCATTCATCCTTGTCTTGTTCATTTGTCCTTTCTGTTCCTCCTTCTCTCAATAGTTCCTTCACTGGTCCTTCCTTGTCTTTCATTGCTTCCTTGATAAATAGATAGATAGTTAGATAGAAAGACAATTTATTCCAGACTCAAAATGCATATTATTACAGTATAAAAGTATAAATATTGGTAATAAACAAAACAAATAAAATACAAAGAAACATTTGCTCAATGTTTCCGGTGACATGTGAAATATCGAGTATCACTTAGTGAGGGTTGAGTCAGTGAAATCAAAATTTCATTTT
Source organism: Cetoscarus ocellatus (assembly GCA_037902135.1). Taxonomy (NCBI): domain Eukaryota; kingdom Metazoa; phylum Chordata; class Actinopteri; order Labriformes; family Labridae; genus Cetoscarus; species Cetoscarus ocellatus. The sequence goes on along the minus strand of JBAMNC010000693.1, from coordinate 91,770 downwards.
CTGAAGCAGTTAATCGGCACATAAATTGGTACATTACATTTCTGAGCACAGCATGAAAAGTGGGGACATTACAAGTGACAAACAAGTCACTCGCGTTTGTCCATCTTGGCAATTTGAGAACTATTCTGAAAGCATCACTGTAAGCCACCTGCAACTTTTTCATTCTGGCTTTGCTGTATTTAGATGAGCAGTATAAAGGGGGGTACAATAAGCTCTAAAGAGCTCTATTTTAACATCGTCTGTGCACATTGAAAATTTTTGTGCTAGCATATTAGCCTGTGCATACAGTTTGCAGCACTGACGCTGTATATTATCATCAGCACACAAATCATTCCTTGACTCATTCCTTTACTGTAATATTTTTTGTTTTATTCTTTTTCTGTTAGTTATTTTTCTGTTCTTTCCCTCCCTCCTGCGTCTTTTGTACTTTCATTCACCCTTCATTCCTTTCTTTCTGTCATTGTTTGTAACTTTGTCCCTCTTTTTATCTGTCTTTAATTGATATCTTGATTTGTCCTTCCCATCCTTTCTTCAGTACTTCCTTGAAAGATAGGGCTTGTCAAATGATCACTTCTTGGGAAGGGCAGGGCTTGACAGAGTTTTTATTTACACAGCAATATACCCAATTTAATGTAATGAGTCAGCAGATATTCACTAAAACCTGGTACTGTATGAGGAGAGCAGATACTCTGATACAGACCAGTGTAGGCAGAAATACTGTATGTGTCCTCTTATAAATCCTAGTAAAAGAATGAGTCACAGCTTTAACACCCGCTGCTTTTAATGTGAAGCTGTCCTGCTGGATTCTGGACCCACCTGGTGCACTTCATTATCCCCCTCCCTACAATCCCTCTGCACTTTCTCAGGACCGAGGGGCCGCTGAATAAGAAGTGCCCTTTGATGTAGGCAGTGCTGCGGCTACGGTCCAAACAATTTATGTCACCTACCACTGCGTTTCAAAATGTCCGGGCGGTTCAGTCTTTCACTGCGGTCAGGCCCTCCCTCTGACAGGTTCGAGGCTTTGAATCCGCGGTGAGGTCCGACAGAGAGGAATATAAAAAGGCTCTCTTACCTGAGGCTGAAATAACAAGCTGCTGTTGCTGGGATATCCAGAGGAAAAACACAACATCAGACTGCTGATTATTGTTTCTGGCCTACATTTTCTGACTAATGACCAGCTGTTATTAAATCAGAGAGAGGATTCAATTACTGTTACCTTCAGGAATATCAGAACATGCCTGGATGGGGGTGGCAGTGATAGGGGCTTCGCTTGTTCAGCATAGTGTTCCCAGTTAAGGCTTTAATGTGCTTTTATTGATTGCCGAGCTCTTTTTATTGAACTTAATCTCAGTGTAATTAATGTCTAAGCTAATTAATCACAGGCTATTTAAGTTTAAAGTTATCTTAATTCCAACACTGTATTTAGGGGACATTATTGTAAAGCTGTTTGCAGAGACCTGCTGGGCCAGGGGTCCAACCACACCATCAATCATGTAGAGAGAGCTATCAGGGATATAAGTAATTAGACATATTCCCTCTTTTGGACCAACACAGACTGCTGTATACTTAATTTTGAAAAATACTTTTTGTTAACATTACATGACAGTTTAAACTAAATAATTTAGAGGAAATTATCTTATAATGTAATACATCGTCTCTTATCTCAAAAATTGCTGCTTTTCAGGAAATTAGAAAAAAAACTACTCATCTACTGAATGACTGAGTGTGTTATTTTTATGATTACAAATTATTTTTTTCAACTTTAATTTGGTTAAAAGTTTAAAAACCTAATCACCAATATGAAAAGTGACCTATAGCGCTGTTTTGTGAAAAAAAGAAAGTCTAATAAAATGGAGATAGGAGGTTTGTTCTCAACAGCAAAAATATATAATATATTTATTATTTATTAAACACATTATTATATTTCTGTAGTAGACCTATTTGGCAGTCAAATTACATAATGTAAAAAGGTTGTTGTAAATTTTACAGTAACTTACTGGCAACAAGATGCCAGTAAGTTACTATAAATGTATTTACAGTAGCATTACTCTATTTTATTTTACAGCATTATTAAGTATTTTCTGTAATAGTTTTACTACTGTACTTTTATTCATGGTATCATAACTGTCTTTCAATTTACAGCATAATTACTATATTTTCAAAATAGCATCCTTGCTGTGTTTACATTTATCGTATCATAACCATATAATATTCTACAACATTTTAATGCATTTTAAATTACAGTGAACATGATGTATTTTACTTAAAATCATTATATCTATAATTATTTTACTGATCATTTATAGGCAAGATATCATTTTGTGAAAAAAAAATCATAATCATCAATTGTTATCCCATGAAATACATTTAATCAAATAATTTCTAAATTTACTAAAACAAAATGATGCCACCTATTGGTCAGTTTTCCTTGAAAAATGGAACTTTCTCTAGATATAGATATACATATACATATATACATAAATATGTATATATGTATATATGTATATATATGTATATATGTGTATATATGTATATATGTATATATGCGTGTGTGTATATATATGTATATATGTATATATGTATAGGTATATATGTATATGTATATCTATATCTATATATGTATATATATATTTATGTGTGTGTATGTATATGTGTATATATATATATATATATATATAGTTATATATATAGTTATATATATATATATATACATATATATATATATATATATATATATATATATATATATATATATATATATATATATATATATATATATATATATATATATTTTTTTTTTACATTTATATATAAATATAATATATTATAATATATATATAATATAATATATATATATTCCTCTTTATGCAGCCAATGATGTAAAAAAGTTTGGACACCCCTATGTTATTGGATGCTACCAGCAGAGGGCACACCAGGCTGTGTAGATGTGTTGTGTGAGGGTAAACTATAAACATGGCTACTATTACACCATTTCTGAGGGTAAAATTAAATATAGTAAATGTCATAACAAGAAACATTTCAGCAATTGATGACAAGTGGTTAGAACTTTCTACATCATTTTCATCTGTGCACTGTATTAATGTTAGGATTTTATGAATTGCCGTGTTCGCTGTGGTTTTCAGGTGAATTTTTTAAAGATATATTTTTCTTATAACATCCTCATTCATACTAAAAATTTAAGATAAGACCTGTGCAATCATAGCTCATGCATGTCACTTCTGTCTCTGTCCTTTAACCCTTTGACTGGCATTGTAACCATGCGGTTGACTTTTTGCCACCACTGTATTTAAAACTCTAGAGGCCCATCTTTGTCTGTTTTTCCTTATTCCCCTCTCTGTATAGTGTTTGTAACACCAGTATATATCCACTGGGTGGCGCTGCTGTACATGATTATAATTGTTGAAAAACTAGAAAAAATCAGAAGTGAATCGTTGTTGCATAACACCTGAGAAATCTAACAGTAAGAGCATACAATGGAGTAAGAAAAAAATCTTTTCACATATTTCCAGATCCTCTAACAATCATAATTACATTGAAGTAAATAAATTTGATGATAAAAAAATATATCTGTGATTCCTCAAAAAAACTGAGTTAGTGGCTAAATATCAAAATTTTGCGCTCTGTGATGTTTTCATGTGAAAAAACAAAAATAATTGTTGCAGAAATGAAAGAAATCTATTCATGCCCAGGATAACCCAACCAGCAAGCCAACCAGCAGGTTGACCTTCATATCTTCCCAGTTGGGTAATCTGAAAAATAAAACCTGAAATGCTGCCAAATGAAGAAGGAACACAATTTTACCAACAAATAATTTGTTGCAAATGTTTTTCTTAGTTTGAAAGTCAAAGGGTTAAGTTATGTCCGGCAGGTTGTAACAAAGTGTCGACATAATGATGAGTTTAACAATCTGTGCATGGTGATATATTGCGAAATGTATTAAAATGTATAAAAGAATTTATTAAAAATTCTGAGTGCATGTCGCCATGTATGGGTCGATCTGCTCTGTATAGATTTACACAGGCATGTAGTGCTGAAAACAAAGCAGGCATTTACTGTATCGTCTCTTTTGGCACATACCAGAGGAAGTTTGTAGCACAGAATCTGGACACCAACTGATTAAATAGAAAGGGAACAATTTGCAGCAGAGTGTGCAGCACTTACTGACCACTGTGCAGATGGACAATGTGAAAATTGGGGTAATTAACTCAGCTTCTGAATCATTTCTTTTAGCAGATAATTTCAGCACAGATTTGTTTTTTTTTTGATCTCTTGCCAACTCTTTTCGACTTTCATCTCAAACAATTTCTGAGCTCAACTTTTCAACTTTGATATTTTTCCAAAAGATAAAAAAACATCCTTCAGCTCTCAGCTTTTTGAGCAATTTATGATAACTTTAACGGATTTATAGCTCCTATCCTCTACCAAACTGTCAAACCATATATGAAGCAGAAATATGCTGCTGTTTGTGTAACATGTTTCTGGTGCCAGCTCCACAAATAACTATGTTTGGCAACTCCTGCACAGCTACATTTAATTTCACTAATTACACACATTTCAAAATGTCTGCCATTACTCACTGAACCAGTAGGTCAATTCCTCTAGGTAGAGAAAATACTGCTCTCTCAGCATGAACAGGTCGGGCTGCATTAAAGTGAACGTGAACATTCCTCTTAAACTTAATTAAAATGGATTTACGTACAGGGCTAATATCAGACTGAGGTGCCTGAGGGCATTTCCTGCTAACATAATTACTTCATACAGAAACAAGAGAACAAAGACTCGGCCCTGCAATTAAAGTCCTTGTTCCACTTATACTTACAATTGTGGTTACACTGCAAAAATTAAAATAGGACGATAAAATTCAAACATGATAAAGACACCCATGAAGTCAGTTGTAGACGGTACAACAGCTTCAGTCTCAGAGAACTGTTCAGATATTCAAAGATTTTAGCATCTGAACTGGATCAGAGACTTGAAAATATGCTCACAAATATGCTTCCACTGTTTTGTTTTCTTGTGTTTTCAGCTCTTAAATGATATATTTTGTCCCAGTATTTTTGTCACCAGAGACCTTATTGATGTTGCTCTGAGATCTCACAGAAAATGAATGCATCTGAACTCAATTCACTTTTAATTAGCCACAGGAGCACCACAATGGAAAACAATGAAATACATTTTCTTTCAAATTCTAGCAAATGGCAAACAAATAGATACACAGAGAGAGAAGCTCAACAGCGAGAAAACATTTGGGGAATTTATATTTCTCTGAGGTTTTGACAAAATGTGCATCAAAAAAGTATTTTATGTGATTACTGCATCAAGAGAAATTATTCTTCTCTTCACCTCACATCCCTCCTAACACTATCCATCCATTTTCTGTGCAACTTTAACCTTTTCCTCACTGCCAGCCACTTTATAAGGCACACTTGTTCAACTGCTCTGTTAGGCACTTGTCTTGACTGTTGGCAAGAAGTGACTTCAGTTTATACAAAGCAGCATTTTGATCTGCTAGATTTTCCTAACAGGGCTGCGCAAAGACATGGCTGGGCCCCTTTAAGACCAAGAAGGGACCCTCTCCAGATGTGATTCAGTTGAAGTGGCCATTCATTTTGGTCCTGTGTTTTCCTGGAACATAAAATGTAGTTTAGAACAGATATAATATGGGGAAGATTTTGTATGTATATAGTATTATGAGATGGATGATTATGAATACTGTGGACATTAAAATAGTTTGATTATGTATATACTGTATGTGTAATATGTAGATATGTATGATATGGATGAATGATGTATATATTGATTTTTCTGAAGTGCTCACTTATTATTAGGATGTTTTTTTTTGTTTGTTCTCATGGTGATGCATATGAAGAATGGGGTTACTATTACCCATGAATTTACTTCGTTCCCATGAATAATGACAGTGGGTATTGATTTATCATTCAGTTTTGTATCTGATTTGCAGGGAAGGGGCAGGACTAGATAAGCTATTTGCTTCTTTCTGTTCCTTCTTAAACTGGTTGCTGTGCATGTGTATGTACTCACATGCTTTATGTGTCTGACGGACATGTACAGTTTGATGTACATAGTACTTTGCATTGATTTGGTTGCTTTTGTTTGTTTGTTTGTTTTTAAAGTTTGAGATAAATAAATAAAATAAGTTAAATAAATATATAAATAAATAGTTACATAAACCCATGCATCAGAAGTTCTAAAGCCCAAATAATGCAAAACAGCTTGTTGGATTTCTGCTGTCTTGAACATAATGAGTTCACTGTACTCCAGTGACCTCCTCAGTGACCAAATCTCAAGCCAATAGAGCTGCTTTGGGATGTGGTGGATTGGGAGTTTTAACATCATGATGTGCAGCCAACAAATGTGCAGCAACTACATGTCATGCCATACTGATGGTCATACTAATTCTGTTGTATTTAGATACAATGACAACTAAGAGATTCTGATTTTGATTATTACACAGATCTATGGATGTTCCCAGCAAATGCAGACTTAAGGCAGTACTGAAGGCAAAAAGAGGTCCAACCCAGCTCTAGAAAGATGTACGTAAAGAAGTGGCCATTCATTTTAGTCCTGTATTTTCCTGGTAATTCTCAAATGCATATTCTAAACCACTTGATCTCAACAAATGGACAAAATTGATCTCTACTTGATGGCTCCTGGCTCCATCTACCCATGTATAATTTGACTGGAGATGTTGGAAAGCAACATTTTAAATTGACTGACAGTAGTCCAGTGTTAATTTTGACAGCACTTTTTCATTTAGTTTTAGTCTTTTCCCTAAAATATCTTTTAGTTTTGGTCATAATTTAGTATTCTAAAATGTTTTAATTTTAGTCTAGTTTTAGTTGAGGAAATTTCACATTTTAGTCGACAAAATCTACTGTAAAATTTAGTCGACTAAAATATGAATTGTAAAGTGTAAGGCATTTTTTATGTTTCCTTGAGTTTCTGAAGTTATGTTTTACACTTGGATCCAGCCACCACGAAGCTAAGGCAGTTGTGATTGGACGTCTCTCTTAACTCATCCAACCTTTCCACTCAACCAAAGTAGCTGTGATTGGATATATTCCTAACTTGTCCCCACTTTCTTCATGACCAAATTAGGTCTGATTGGATTAAGTCTCTGTCAAACATTTTAGTCTAGTTTTTATTTGTTGATGAAAATGTCAGTTACTTTAGTTTTAGTTTTTGTCCATGTGCACTTGTTTTTCTTTTTAGTTACTGTCTAGTTTTCGTCAGGGGAAAAGGGTTGTTGACAAAAACTATGACGAAAGTAATTAGTCGACATAATTAACACTGCAGTTAGTCACTTACGCAAGTGGAAACAAAGGGTTAAAATATCCTTGCAGCTCCACTCAGACAACCCTGCTTTGTTTGGAGAGAGCTATAACAAAGATTTAAGGTTTACTGGTATATTGTTTTCATTCTCGCATACGGATAGCTTGTTCTTACAGTAAATGTCAGGCTGTAAAAGCAGGTTGTGCCTTTAACATTCACATCATGTTTTATTTTATATTTGCAGACTTTTGGGTTGTATTGTCTCCCTGGAGGGCTCCGTACAACAGCTGTTACACGTCTGCTGCCAATATCCTTGAGTTTATTGGCAATTCAATGATCACAGCTTGTAAAAGTTTGCATTGGAAAAGTCATTCGCCTGCACTCCTTTGAATATAAATCTGATTTTACCTCAGAGTTTAAATGTGAGGAAAGGGAATCCTCTAAAAATTTTCCAACTTTCTGAACTAACTTGCTTGGTATGATATCCGCTCCTGAAGTGCAAAAACCCTCTAGCATATTCCCCTCATCCCAGATTCAGAAGTGACAAATTTGCTGCAGCTGGTTCACGTGTTGTAGAGCAAACATTAACCAGTCCACGTTTCCAGTCTGGAGAGCAATGCTGATGGAGCAATGCTGAAATAATTACATTACAGGCTGAAATTACAGGCCATCTTCTCAACAAATTTTGCCAAATTGCAGTGATTCACCCTAACAAGCTATTCTGCTCTGCTGCACAAATAATAGGCTCCATCCGAGGTGATGCAATCCCATCATGCAATGCAAAGCCAACGCTCTAAACCCATTTTAATCATGGCTCTCCTCCTCTTAGCTGTCTGAGCTTTTTTCTGCATGGACCAGAGGCTAAAAGATGTAATGGGCTGTGACCCATCTACTGATGGATTCACATCAGGAATGATGGGTCTGGGATTATTATGCAATCCTGCATCCTGTGGAGGCTGTGTAGGTGAGAGAAGCATTTCACAGTGACAGAGATGATCCGGGCCAGCGATGGCTGCAAAGGGGATTTCATCATGTATTTCAGGATTTGGACAAAAAGAGACACATATCCAAAATAGTCAAACAGAGGCAATTCCTTGAAATAGAGCTCCAAACTTCTGTCCTATTGATTGATCAAAAACAGTGATAATTGTTGACTAACTATTTTCGTCATGGTTTTCGTCAACAGCCTTTTTTCCCCTGATGAAAACTAGATAGTAACTAATAAAATCAAGTGCACATGGACATAAACTAAAACTAAATTAACCGACATTTTTTATCAGCAAATAAAACCTAGATGAAAATGTTTGACAGAGACTTAATCCAATCAGACCTAATTTGGTCATGTAGGAAGTAGGGACAAGTTAGGAATATATCCAATCCCAGCTACTTTGGTTGTGTGGAAAGCTTGGATGAGTTATGAGGGACATCCAATCACAACTGCCTTAGATTTGTGGGATAAGTTGGGGAGTGATCCAATCAGATCTACTCTCTTTATGAATTGATATGCTCATGTAGAGCAGGTTCACTGTTTGTTGTCAGTTCTGTATTGTAACTGAGATGCTCTGCCAGGTAGCCTAAATAAAGATGACTGCATTTCATAAAAAAGTTATATTTGTTTATTGTGTATTTATCCAAGTGTAAAAAAATGAATTCAGAAATTCAAGGAAACATAAAAAAATGCCTTACACTTTACACTTCATGTTTGAGTCGACTAAATTTACAGTAGATTTCATACAAGGATGATTCTGTGGTGACTCCTTGCCAAATAAAAAAAGATGTTTTGATTTAGGAAAAAGTTTGGTCGGTATGACACTGGAACAAACCAACTCTGGTTCACATTTGTTGATAATTTGGCCGACTTTGATTGGTATGAAAGCCCCAGAAAACTCTTGTAAGGACCAGGGAACTGAATGCTGCTCCCCTTGAGAACAGGGGGTCTCAGTTTGCCTCTAAGTGAACCAGAGTTTGGTTTACAGTGGGCATGAGCCATCCTAATCGTTTAAGGACCAAACAAAGGAAGCAAACCGAAAAGAAGTGCATTTTTGATTGAATTAGGTCAATAAAGTAAACTTGAGCCTATAAAGCACTTTTCTAGTCTCTTTGACAACTCAAAGCAGCTTTGCACCTCAGGCCAAATCAACCCATTCACACAAACTAACTCACATTCACTCACTGATGGTTCAAAGTTTCTAAGTCTGTTTTCCATCAGTATAAGCTAACACATTCATGCCCTAATTCATGACCATCAAGTGTCTTGGGGCATGTGCTTGCTTGGTAATCGAAAGGTTGCAGGTTTGAGGCAGTTTCACATGGAGATGTGTCCTTGGGCAAGACACTTAGCCCCAAGTTTCTCCCACTGCTGCATCAGTGGTGTGTAAATGGGTATGAAAGGGCATGAATGTTTTAGCTGGTACACTGAAACTCCAACCATCAGTAAGTGAATGTGAGAGTGAATGGGTGTGAATGTGTTGATGTAACCTGTGATGTAAAGCTGTCTTGAGTAGTCAAAGACTCGACAAGCGTTATATAAGCTCAAGCTCAAGTCCATTTACCAAGGACACCATGTGACATGCCAGAGCAGGACTGGAACCTGCAACCCTATGAATTCTAACACAGCACACTGTCAAACTGAGCCACTGTCGCCCGCGCTACAATGGGACAACACTCTATTGGTGTCCCACATCACTCTATAGAGTGGTTCAATCAATAAATAATCAATCAAACTTTATTTGTGTAGCCCTTCTTATACAAAATCTTGTAGCTCAAAGTGCTTTACATAAAAAAGAAATGAAAAATACACACACAAAGACATTAGGAAGGGATTCTAATAGAAAACAGAACTAGAGGACTGAGGAAGTTATCTTGAATTAAAAATGAGGAAACACAAGACTAAAATGACATAATGAAAAAAAAATCAGGATAAGAAATGAGATAAAAAACACACTACAGGGAAAATAAATACATAATTAAATACACTTTAAAATAATAATATGATTAAATGAGACAGCCAAACATCAAATGCGTAATAAAATCTGCTAAATTAGGATAATGAAAAGAAAATCAATTAACAGAAAATAAAATTCTGAACAATAAATCTGAACTGAAATGGAGAAATAAAACAGAATAAGAGGATAAGAATAAATAAATTAATAAATAAGATGATAAAATAATGAATCTAATTAGCTAAAAGCCATACTAAAAAGGTAGGTCTTGAGTTTGCTTTTAAAAATATAAACAGTGCAGTCATGACACATTTTTGTACACCACAGTGGCCTACAACACCATGCTGCCTTTTTTGAGGGAATTTCCCATTGATTTAATTCTGTAGGAACCCGAAGAGGTAAAGTGCTAACTTACCTCTGGGAATTTTGACTCATTCCTGCACCACTTCATAAGCAAGCTAACTAAGAAAATATAGATGATATCAATTGAGAGTGGGTAACATTAGCACTGCTAGCAATCCCAGCCCCTAGTCCTCTTTACCGTCATGTCGGTCAAGTTTTGTTTTATTTTGGCGCATTCATGTCTCATGTCTTGTCCTTCCTGTTTTATTTTGAAGCACTAAACCTTGTCTCTGTTACATATCCATTCCTGTCTGCCCTGCCCCCATCTTGTCACACCTGTCTCCTGATTGTTTCATTACCTTTTGTATTTAACCTCTTGTCTCTCACTGTTGTGTGCCAGTTCGTTGTACCTCACAGTCTTCATCCCAGCATTCATGATAGACTTGTCTTGCCGTGTATTACCTTGCTTGTTTTTGGACCCTGCCTTTTTTGCCTCACGTTTTAGAAACCGTTGCCTGATCTGACTGCTTGTTTGTGTACCAAGCTCTGCCTGGTAACTAATTAAACCTTTTTGCTTATTTGGCCTCCGGAGTTAGTGTGTTGCATTTGTGTTTGCCTCCTCTTTGCCTTGTTTCATGATACTTTAAAGATTGATATCTACAAGTCCATGCAACATAAAGTTACAAATTGCTCCGATTAATTTGCAGATGGTCTTCATGCAGTCCAAATACAGCTTTATATTTAACTGATGTCTCAAAATGCTGCCAAATTCATTAAGGCAAATAACAGTATTGCTCAATGTCAGGTTGTGTATTTTCAGGTCGTAGTGCAGCAAAAGGCCTCCTGGCAGGAACAAAAGGCTTTGACCCCAACCAGTGGCAGTCGACTATATTACACAACATTTGGTTAAGCACCTGCCAGAATAAATATTTGCAAGCAGTCTTAATGTGCGGCTGCTTTATCTGTCATTTCATTAATGTGTGCCTTAATGTCTGAGACATTTCCTTCAGTCATGGACACCTTTGTCCATTTACCACAGATTATGAAGTGGACTTACAGCTTTGCTTGCCAATAGAGGCTGAGCTTGTGAGATGTTCCCTGGGCTTTTTCAATCAGCAGGACGGCACAGTCCTAAAACTAGAGGGAGTCGGCTGAGAGGTGGGGGGGCAGAGCTTGCCAGCAGGACATTAGTTGTGTAGCATGGACCATTAGGAAGGTGTTCATGTCTAAATGGGCAGATTTGCAGAGAAAATTTTCTGTGTTTGGATGAGAGCAATGGTAGTAGTGGTTGGAACCGTTAAGATTGCCATTATTGGTTCTTCTATTGGTTGTAGTCGATTTCCTGTGTGGGGAAAAATGTCAGAAATTGTGTTCCTGAAATGTATTTGTCATTTAATTTAATTATTTTGAGTGTTTGTGCTTTTTATCTCCATGAGTTATATTTATTTACTGTGATTTTAATATTTTCCTCTGTGGAGACTACCTCCCTGCACTCTTCCTCTTGCGAACCTCCTGGGCTTCCCGAGCTCCTCCCTTCTACCCCTCACAGTGCCATTTAGCATTGCTGAGGGTAAGTTGTGTGGAGAATGCTGCAGCTGCATTATATTGTTTTCTTTAGCAAATGAGCCATTTAGGTTGTAACTTCTGACAAATATTGTTTATTGCTGAATAGTGTAACATTGGCAATCATTTTTGTGTTGTTTTTACCACTAATTTAAGTTTTATAGACGTTTTTAGTTCCACTTTTTTTTAGCACAATTTGCATGGCAGTCACTCTGTGTCATGTGACCAAAGCAGCAAAGTTTGTGATTCCTAATGTATACATAAGTATTTTGCATGTTTAGGACAGAAATGGTAGAGTCCAGAAGGCATTAAAAGTGTTTTATGTCTTCTGCAGGTACGTGTTTCCTTTTAAGTAATAAATTTTGTTGGTTCTGTTAGGCCACTCCACCCCCCGCACTGTTATATTTCAGCCACAAGGTGGCATCGTTCTTCTTCTTGAATGTTGTTTTTCATAATTTTAAATATATTTACTGTTGAAATATGCTGTTGTGAAATGTTTTCTGGTAACCTTTCTTAGCTTTTGACAGAGTCATGTATGGAATGCCTTAAAAATGTAATATAATATTAAGATAAAGATTTCATATGCATTTTGAGGAAAAAAATGTAAGTCAGACAGTGCTGTTTCGCAGTGCCGAGGGGGCAGAAATGCAGATGGAATAGTTCAGAAGACAATGAAAATGTTTCATGTCTTCTGCAGGAGTCATTAAATGCCAGAAAACTGTCCACATGTTGTCTTCTGAATGCCTATCCACAACATCTGTACACCGACACAGGTTTGGTGCATTGGCACTTGTGATATTTGAAGCCTACCAAAACATGTGAGTTTTACATCAATGCACCAAAGCACACAAACTGGGCCCCTGTCGCCGGAAGTCTCAAGACCCCAGAGATCAATTTCTAAAAACATCAGTCAGTTCAAAAATCTCCAGACATTGACTGATGAACGTCAGTCTGTGAGTTTTGTTTTCAAAATGCACAATGTTCAGTGGAGACAGCTGATGTTTTAATACATCTTAAACCTGACAGGCTGCCCTGCATGATCAATGCCCCTCTCTGTGTTTCTCTATGACAAAGATGGTGCAGACAAAGCAGATCTATCAAACATACATCTTATCTGCAGCCTTGTTGCTGACCTTCCTGCAATAACAAAGTCTGATATTGCATTGAGAGCACCCTTACGCAGGGCTCGTCTTGTATCAATAATATCTGTCTCAGTGGAGCAGGCGGTCAGGAAGAAACATTACCCGCCTCATTGCTGTGGACTTTGCCTGTGAGGACTATCTGTTATTAAATCAAACAAGACATCCCATAGTTGGATGTGACGCGGAGTAATCTCTCTGTAAGCTGGAAATAATAACTGCTGCTCCCCGCTGCTGCAATCAGAGCACAGTTCATACCGAGGAGGCCCAAAACAAATAAACAAAGGAGAGAAGAGGAAACAGTTTTAACAACAGACATGATGTAAACTGATGCAATACAACACAAGGCTTCAGAGAATCAGTTATTCCTGCCTAATTTTTCATTTATGAATTCTCAGATAAAGCCACGAGGTGCAAAATACTTGGAGCACTTGCAGGATGTGATAGTAAAAGCTGAAATAATCCTAATGAATCATGTACGTCTGTCTGGAGCTGCACTCCTGTTATGCCTCTGTGATTCTAACTGCAGAGACTTAATTTCTGTCTGTCCATCTGTGAGTCAATACGGGATGCTTTTACACACACAATATCACAAGAATGGTTTAGAGAATTTTTCAGAGGTTGCACAAATGTACACTCTGACCATCATGAGCGTCCATCATTTGATTTTGACCTTAATATCTCTGGAACGCTTTTAGGGTCTGTCTTCAAACTTCGCATAAATGTCAAGGATCACCCAAGGGTTGAATGATCAGAATTTGGCGATCATAAGTTGTAGGTCAAAGGTCATGTAGCCTTACCTTCATCCCTTAGTTGTAAATCCAATTTTGTCACACACTGAAATGACAATAATGACTTCTATTCTAAATTGTCGAACTTGAACAAGTATTCTCATCTACTCTAGGAAAAAAATATTAGCTTTGGAAATCATGGGTCAAAGGTCAAGATTTTTTGGCCATATATTAGTTTCTTATTCGTAAACATGAAAGCTTAAGAGCATTTAAAGGGATCCCCTTCAAAGTTTGCAAAAATTATATCGTTTGTTAATGTTATCTTACCTAACACAGAGAGCTATGGTTAGCTAATAGTAGTTAGCGCCTTACTTTAGAACAAATGTAGATGTTTTTGAGCTATATCCACACCTGCCATCTTTCTTCTTGCGTCTTGGGCTTGGGGAAGGCAAAAAAAAACAACCCCCCCCCCCTCCAAACTTCTCGGATATTGACTGTCAGACTTGCTAGTCCTGTATGCACACCACTTAGGCATTTTGTTTTCTGCCGAAAGCTTGACAGGCCTCTTGTGCATAGTTACGGTTGCTAACGTCGGATTGGACAGTAGCCGTTTGTGGAAGGGGCTTAATGAAGGGTTAGTTACCCTGGGGTATGAGTGTGAGCATGAATGGTTGTCTGTCTCTCTATGAAGCCCTGGAATTGGCAGGCGACTGGATCAGGGTGTACCCCTCCTATCCCGCAGCTGGGATAGGTTCGAGCCCCCCATGACGCTGAAAGATCTGGATGGATGGATTGACATATAGCGATTAGACTTCCAAAGACATGGGTCATGGTTGCTTACTCTTGAAGGGGTCATCTTGAGGAAGTAGTTTTGGGATTTGGGTGACAAATTGAAGAACTGTCCACTCTGTCTAAAGGATTGAGTGATAGGATTTTGGAGGTGAAAGGTCAACATTATCTGGACTTATGTTGGCCAAGGTATTTGTTCCTCATGTTTACCTCTTGTAAACAAAATCTAAACAAACCACTTCCATGACAAACGTAGCCCTTTCTCTTGACCAATCACTCTGACACTCCTTAGGGCATCAAGCCAGCAGACAGTTATTCCAGTTTTGTTTTGGCACATCTTGTTTATTTCTCATGAAAGTCTCCTGCTGTTGCATTTTTATACCTCCAATATGCCGCTCCATCCCTCATTTGCTGCCTGTCACAAGCTTCAACAACATGACTAATGAAGAAAATAAACCTCCTTCCCTCCTCTTTTAAACTCTGCCTAACCCCCCTCACAGTTCCTTCATTTTTTTATAAAGCAGATGAAAAGCAGCTCAGCCGCTCAGAGATCCATTTTTAGGCTGCACGTCCTTTATGCATCTGCCAAGTCTCATCAAGAAGCATTAGTGAGAATCAGGAGGGCTATAGAAGGAGAGGGAATACGTTCTCCCTCAATCAGAGAAGTCATATCTGTTTTCATACAGGACTTATTGATGGAGATGAAATCACCAATGCTGAATATTGCTTATGAATCGCAAAACAAATGTTACTGGAGTGGTAATTTGATGTTTTTGAAGGTTAAATGAGAGCTTGTCAGCACGGCCTTCAGCAGAGACCTGTTGGAGCAGCATGGAAGGTTCCTAATAAGCAGATGGGTCTTTTGTACCAGGTGACTTTGTTAATTTATTTCAACCAACAGAGATCAAATTGGATACAATTAAGTTTTGATGAATGAAAATGTGAAATATTAGCATGTCTTTGGTGGTTAGACTCCATTGTGATGTTCTTCGTGTACTCCAGGGGTTCTGAGGTCGTATGCCAGATAGGTTCCTTCCCTTAAAGTCTAGACACTGGTGGTGGTGAGGGATACACAGTAAGATGAGGACTAGCCTTCTGAGTAGCTCAAGTGGACCCTGATGTGATGGACTGAGGTGCTGATGAGGCCTGCAGGATGAGGTGAAGAGCAAGACTTTTAAGAAGTTGGACCAGGACATTGATGAGATGATTGGAAGTGCCTGAGACGGAAGCAGGTTGCCGTGATTCACACAGCAGGACACCAAAACATAGACTGTGGAGGAGCGAAGACATGATTAAAAAATATGACAGCAGCAGGATTATTGGCCAGAGTCTGGTTGGCTTAGTGCTTAAGTCAGTGTTAGTGTTACGCCCCATCTAGGAGGATGGATGGATGGAGGAATAGAGGTTTAATGCCATGTCAGCAACTAAGGCCATCTTCATGGTGAAAACAGATCAGACATGTTGAGATCAAGAATAAACTACTTACGAAAGGGTGAAAAGTCTAGCCACTTTTAAAAACTCCAAAATTACTGATGCTTTGACTCTGTTAAAAGATCTTGTAGACCAGCTACTCTGTAAAACCTTTCTCTTAAGAGGAAAAGATCTGCACAGTCCAAAAGAGAGTGTTTTATCGTCATCAGAGGAGACTCTCCTTTTAGTAAAGACGAGTGAGTCAGCCTCGAATGACCAATCCGACATCTAGAAAAGACCACTTGGTCCTTACCGTTTTTCAGCCATGTTGGTCTTGGCCCATTTATCAAAGGTGAAATTTCATATAATTTGTTGTTTGGGCAGTCACTCTATCAGCTTTAACCTTGCAGAGCAGATGGACCTGCCTGATTTATTGCCTTAAATCACGCAGATCCATCTTGCCAAACTTCAATCTCCTACGGCTTCACAGCGGCCCAATCAGGAAAGAGAGGCAGAAACTGGAGATGTGATGACAGCGGGAAGTGACTGCATGTTCAAAACAATGGCAGCTTCTGAATCAGTCTCCGCGGATGCAGCAATATCTGCAGTTTTATAAGAAATGGACTCAATTTCTTCTTTTAAAGAGGAGCAAAGAACTTCATAGAGACCTTTTCTTACTGGAAATCATGTTTTTGCTCTTCTCCCAACCGGGGATCACTGCTGGAAAACAGGGAGAGAACACAGAAATCCTCAGACGATGCCAGTTAGTCTATGGTAGTCATGGTTACTCAGCGATACCTGGCGAAATATGCTCTCCTCAGAAGTTTACCGGGAGAACTTGATCGGAATTGTCGGTGACGAGGTTCATGACACATGTAAGTGGTAAATGATACATCTTTGTGGTATAATTTAATGTAAGATGATAAACCGTAGTTTAAGCTAACAGCTAACAACTAGCTGCTCACACGCCAAACCTGGCATTTCTCACACATGAAAATTTATTGTGTAACGCCCACCGAGACCACCGCTACATTCATGGAACGTGTAGCAAGATGCTCTGAGCATTATAGAGCTGAACGGGAGCTTGGCAGGACCCAGCCATAAGATCAACTACACATCAGCCAATCAAAAAATAATAAACAGCTATATATTAGCCAATCAGATAATAGCACTGCTATATCCGGGTAAGGTTGATCTGACTACAGCAATGTTCCAAGATGAGGATGCACGCATTCACACTCATGGGAGAGGCCTCATGTTACTTCTTGTCTGAGAGCTGTTTTCAATGCTGCAAACACGTAACCAGACCCTAGATAGACATTTGAATATCTTCCAGGAGAGAGGATCTTTTCCACGCTCATCTTCCTGCAGATGAACAGCACCGGCTCCAAGCGAACTCACATCGACCTCAAATTTACAGAGCAGGGAGGAATTTGGCGCAGCAAGAATGAGTGCACAACAAAAAGGTTGCATGCATGACTGCAGAGGCATGTATAAAAGCTGCTGATACTGAAATGTGCTGCAGTGATTTTTCGTACTCACACTCTTATCTCCTTTACTTTCCTCTCATAATAGTTTTGTCCACTTTTCATTCAGACCTGTTGACTCTCCACCCACAGAAGTTTCTCCTCCATGTACTTCAGGTATTCACAAGAAATTGGCCGTCATAATGGCTGAAAAATCTGCCCATTTATCCAGTTTGGCATTGGTTATCTTTCCTGAAGCCTGCAGACTGTAACCGGTCTGTGTTGCTAAGTTTGATATAAAACTATCGATGAGTCCACCAATCACATTTGAAAGCACAACTTTTTCATTAAGTCAATGCAGCACACAGTGTATCACACAAAATACCCCCCAACACACACAAACAGTATATGGATAAATGACTGTAATTATATAAAACACTCAATATTAGCAGCGTTCAATAAAAATTAATGAAACAGAGCTGAGTAATCACCGTCATAAATCTCCTCTTTTTGCTGTGAGGACACTTTAGAGACCGTGAGGAAGAATTCAAATACAGAACCTGCTCATTAACTGAATATTAATACAGGAATAAAATACATGAACACATGAAGAGATGGGTAAACATCAAACAAACACAGGACCAAAGTAAACAGAGAGCATTTCAACTCAAGGTTTAAGTTTAGTGTGTAACATTTTTATAATTTAACAGATTGGGAAAAACAGAAAATCTGGAAATGATTACTTTTTTGTTTGGTTGTATTTACTCAGGAGGAGCACATGTCAGAGCCATTATGGGTAATGATCAGACCTTTTAAAACATTATTATTGTTAGGAATCAGTTGTTTATTTTAATCAAAATTTAAATTAATTGGATCAGCTTGAAGACGTCACTGTTGCATAACTGCAGTTGTGCATGATACCAGAATGATAAAAAGAAATGTACAGAAGAATGGGTTTGTTTTTATATACTAGAAAACTAGTAAATATTTAAATAAGTGAAGGGTTCAGTCTTAAAAAAGTCTAATTTATCTAAAAAATGAATTTTAAATGAATGAATTTCAAATAGGAGATTTGATGCTTTTTTGTACAAATGTATTTTTTTGAAACTAATATTGGTAAATTAAGGGAATCAACTAACAAAATAATTGAGGGTCTTATTTATTTGTTTTTTAATGTATTTAAATAGGATTTAAAGAAACATACTTTGAATGGGCATTTGCTTTATTTTAGAGAAAGAAAAGCCTACATAAGAAAATTTAAAGATATTTTAAAATATATTTGTTACCTAATTAATTTTAAACAAACTTATAAAAACAAGATTGGTGGTGGGGGGGGGGGGGTATTTTGAATAGGACTTAAAGAAAGAAACTTAAAATAATGGTTGGGTTTGTTTCGCTATATTTTACTGATTTCGATAAACTTGTAGGAACTTATATTGTGATGATTAAAAAGGTTTTTCTTTTTATATAAATCCACTGTAGTTGAACAAATGTACTAATACCCAAGTGCTGACTTCAAGCCCTTTATTGCCAGGAGATTAAAATGAATTTAATTCGAACGAATGACAGGTTTTACTGTTACATTTGGATAACTTCAAAAAATAAGGAACTAACTTTATTTTGAAATCCCATTGTATTTGAAAAGGATCTGAGCAAACTTACCTTTAAAAGTTATGGGATTTATTTTGAGAATCAAAAGAATTTGACAGATATTTGAAATCATGTTTTGTTTTATTTAGCTATTTCTTATTGATTCTGATCATCTTAAAGGAAATTCAATTTAAATGATAAATTGATTCGTTTTGAAATTCAGTGTATTTGAACAGGATTTAAGATACTTTAAAAATTTCCTGAGTCTGCATCTGGATTTGGATCACCATCAAAATCTAATCACGTCTTCCTTGTGCGACGACCAACAATCCCTTGAATTTTCATCAAAATCAGGTGATACATCTTTGAGTTATCCTGCTCACAAACAAAGCCAGTCAACTGATCTACACATAAATAAAAACGAAACACGTGCACTGCAACATACTGGCACCACTGCCTCGTAGGAAAAAGATGAATTGTGGAAGAAACTAGTTTTTTGTTTTTTTTATTTTCTATCTGTTCTCTCTAACAGACTGCCTCAGTCCCTCTGCATCGCCACATAAATCCACACTTTAAGCAGCATGAGAACATGATGCAACGTACTGCTTGAATTTTTGAACATTTCTGCTCAGACAAACACATTTAAGAGAAAACACTTGCCTGCTTGCCCCGGATTTCTTTTTATCTTTAAACACAGGGATACCCCGGAGGCCAGACCCCGTACTTCCCCTTTTTACTCCCTCACACTGACACAGATGGGGGCAGCGGCTGTGGTCGGCAAACAAGTGAGAGCTGGAGTTTCTAAAAGGGGCTCTGGAGGCCGGCGTTGGCATCAACATGAAGCAGCCTTCAGTGTGCTGGCTCACACACTTCACACTCTCTCAGTGGCTCTGAGGATTAACCCGAGGCCCCCCGTACCCCACCCTGCTCTGCTATCACCTCTAACCTGAGCCAAGCTGAGCAAAACAAAGAGAGAGGGGGTATGAGATTGAAGACATTTGGAAGGGGAAAGTAAAGCTCTTAGGAAATGTAATTATCATCCCAAACTATTTGTTAGCATATAAGTAATTTTAAGTATGTACTGTATATTAACACTGATTATTAATAACATGTGCATATGTTTATAGCAAATAACATAAAATGTAGTTTAGAACAGATATACTACAGAAAACAATTATTGTTTGCTTATAGTAGTTATGAGATGGATGATTATGAATACTATAGTGGACATTTAAACAGTATGTTTATGTATGTACTGTATATGTAATATGTAGATACATATATGTATAAATATATTATATACATTTATATTTTCTGAAGTGCTTGTTATTGTGTTTTGTTTGTTCTCTTGCAGGTTTATATGAAGAGTGGGTTTGGGCTTTCAGAGAATTATTTTTCTATGAAGATTGACTGTAGTTTGTAAAAATGGAGCTGTTACCCATGTATTTATATTGTTTCCATGAATAATGACATCTGATATTGAATTACAATTTTAATTCAGCATTGGATCTGATTTGTAAGGAAGGGGCAGGACTAGATAAGCTCTTTGCTTAATTCTGGTCCTTCTCAAACTGGCTGTTGTGTTGACATACATATTTATGTACACAGATGTTTAAATTTGTTTGATGGACATGTTTAGTGTACATATGTATTATTTTGCACTGACTTTGTTGTTTTTGTTGTTTGAGTTTTTTTTTTTTTCGAGTATCTTTCATGTGCTAAGCTTTACCAGTATATTTTTTGTTAGTCTCCTTAAGAAAGCATCATGAAGTTATGGAAATTTGGCTTTTTTTTTGCAAACTCTTCAACCTTAATAGGCACCAAATAGTCACATAATGAAGGGAGCTCTGATGCTAATATGACAAAAACAACAAAAATAAAAAAAAGACAAACTTTGCACTTGGAATGATTCTCATTGGCACGAGGGAACATAAAACGGGAACATGTTGTGCCCAGTGGCTCTGCAGCTGCAACACCACATCTCAACAAACACGCAGTCCAACAAGAGCGAGATAACAGTGAGACATGTTTCACTGTTCATGTAAAATCAACACCGACCCTGCAGTGAGCCACAGGGAGTGGCTCCTTCATTTAAATAAGTCATCTCTGTGCATAATGATCCATCTTTGTGCTGGCGTCAGCCCTCACTGGCCGATTTCATCTGTGATAAATGTGGCAGCCTTGGCATCATATTAACAGAAATAATCTATCGGGTATTTATCTGAGGGTGAATTGTTGTGCTGCGTCACAGAAAGTTTGAGCATCACATCAGTCATAACACTTTTGAACATACTTCTCATACAGACAGGATCAGTTTCATTTGAAGTAATATCTATCTATTGACTATTTTGAATGTGATGTCAAACTCTTCCATTCAGTTTGATTTTCAAAAATTATGCCAAACAGAAGAAAGGACACCTAATGTTGTTCAGTTATGTATTGATTAGTTTATTTTAGTTAAAATTTAGTAGTCCTTACTATCTCCTTGATCATGTGTGCTGCTGCAAAAGAAAAAAGGCAGAGTAGAGAAGGGGAGAGAGAGAGAGAAGCATGAGCAGGTGAGCAGCATGCTGCTTGATCAGACCAGCAGGTAGGAGCTGCAGGGAAATGTGCAGCAGGAGCAGAAGCAGGAACAAAAGGAGACTTCAGAGACACCAGCGGTCAGTTTATTTGTTTTATTTAATTAATGAAGGTTAATTTCAAATATTTTTGGTGAAATTGAGATGTCAATTTGCATTTTTGTTCAGGTTTTCAACCTATTCACATGAAGAAAAATAAATGGAAAGGAATCTTCATGAAAAATGAATTAAGTTGTCCTGTGTCCTCTAGAGTCCTACCTTAAGCCTTTACAGGTTCAGGAATTCTGCAGTTAAACCCGAAAGAACTTGACAAGCGTGTGACTTTATGGACTTGGTTAATGTTTAACCATACTTATCTACAGCTGTGTAGAGGACCGTTCTAACAAATCTGGAAATGTCAGTTTTATATTACTGTGAGTCACTTTGTGAAGTCTTGGGTGGCATGGTGGGGCAGCAGGTAGAGCTTGTGCTTCACAAGAAGGTCAGCGGTTTGATTCCCTGGTCGGTCAGGGCCTTTCTCCTCATAAATGTGTGGCTTCTCTCTGGGCAACAAGGACTACAAAAATGGCTGGGGACCTGAAGGCAAGCATTTCTGATTCATACACTATTGCCACAGCCATAAAGACCAACTTGAGCAGGTCACTCGATTATGAATAAAACTCTCAAACAAGAGGTCACAATAAGATGTTTTATGTTGGAAATACTGTAGTTGCTTTGAGGTTGAACCGCCATGTTGTGGTTCATATTAGCTTAGAAATTCACAGATTGAGTTTAGCTCAAAACACTGTGAAAAGTATGTGAGTTTCTTAAAGGAATACTCCAACGTTTTGTTGTTTTCGAGTTGCTGAAGAGTTTGTCTGATGACTGTAGGCAGAGGCAGGATAGCACTACTGGTTGACTCTCAGCGTTTGAGCTAAGCTAACTATCGGTGGGGCAGCTTTGTCCATCTCTTCCTTGTTACTGGATGCACAGTCGAAAGTATGGTGTCTATCTGATTATCATGGACTTGGGAGTGAAGCTCGACACAAAACCAACAAAAATGTTGGAGTGTTCCTTTATTTTTTGTTTACCACAGAGCTTATTATCAGAAATGATCCAGAACGCAGTGAAATATCCCATAGGCTTTTAGTGGCCTTGCAGTCGAGGGAACCAGTGAGATGCTAACTTCCACGTTGGCCTACAAAAATAAATCATCCCTGTGTAACCCAGGTCACAAATTAAACCTTTGAACTTAAATGTTTTATTGTACTTGTACTTGTAATATCTTTTCTGTTTATAAAATGGGAAAAATAAATATTACCATAATTTTCAATGGGTATCATAAGTATATATATATTTTGTCTGTACTGAATGTACACACAAGAAAGGAAAAAAAACCCCTGTGATTTCAAGCCATATGGAAATCTCGTATGATTTTACAATCACGATTGGTCTCATTTGTTCACGTTTGATCATGTGTGATTGTTTACAGCCAGTCAGTGCTAAAGCTTAGCGTCTTAAACTGGAAGAACAGAGTTTTGACACAGAGAGAACCGGGACCGAGACAGCTTTGGTAAAAACTTTGAGTCATATTACCTAAAACTTTTCCAGACTACCATGAACATGATAAAACACCAGATGAGGGACAGCGCTACACTGTTTCCTCCAATTATGCACAGTGATAACACACTTATAAAGCCAAAGAGATTAGCATTTTGTTGAAATTAAAAAAAGAAGTAAATTTACTGTTTTTATCATGCAAAAAAACAACCTTTTTTCTTAGCAACAAAGCCAATTTTGTGCACCACCATAAAACTTCATTCTTAGACTGCCAACTAAAATATGTTTTTTGACAAAAAGTGCATTAAAAGTTTCAAGTGTTTCAGTGGGAGTAGATCTGCTTTGGCTGAACTCTTTGATTTGCCACACTTAATCACATTCTTTCAAAAAAGTGATATTCAGTCAAACTTGTCAAAAGATAATTTGACAAAGAATTTCCATCTTCATTATCGCAGTGAGACTATCATTTCATCTAATAAAGCTGTGAGCGTTTAACTACCACCCATCTTAAAATGACTCCCCTCTCACCTGGATGTCTCTCAGGCTGATAAATGCTTCTCTGCTCCTCAAAAAGAGGAAAGTTTCATCCTCAAAGCGTGCTGAGTTCATGTATCAGTGACCCCATGAGGCAGAAAACTGATGCGTTGCCCTCTAACTCAATTAAACTGAGATTGGCGGCAAACCTGAGGAATCAATCTCTAAACTCGCCCCGCTTTTAATCGTCGGCGATGGATTCTGCAGAGCCAGTGGGCGAAGCGTCGTTACTCACCACACCTGAGGGAAGTGACAGCGGATGTAATGAGATTCTCGCCGGCCTGTCTCTCATACACATCAGCAGCAGTAAAGAGCATGAAGGGAGCAGGGATTATGTTTATAAATGTTCTTCACATGGCGGCCTGAGGGAGACGGTCCTCCAAATAGAGCATCTTCTGACACTCGGCTTTCAGTTTCCCCTCAAACCTGTGATTGTGTAATTAAAACCTGCCTATGAACACTGTTTCTCTAATAGATCTGATAGAAAAATGTGTAAAGTGCTTACTCTGTTCACAGGGGAGGGAAGATGCAGGCGTGGATGTGTTTCTTTTCTGCTTCGGTTGTGGCTGACAGGCTCACAGTGCGTCCTGTTGAGCAGTAGCACCATGAAAGGTCACAGCTCGACTCCATACAGCGAGACCTTTACCGAAGAGACAGACTGCTGCACAGCACACCTAAACATTATATATAGTGTGTTTCTTTATGATTACCACAGTGGATATCCCCATCTAAAAATAAACCACGTTAAAGCAGCAGTATGTAACATTCTCACCTTCCGATAAAAATGTGTAATTATTTGCAAATTCTTTTCAACCTTTATTTGATTGAATACACTACAAAGACAAGATATTTCAAATTTGTTTTTTTCATCTAGCAAACATTTAGTGACCTTGGATTTTATGCCTGCTACACATTCCAAAAAAGCTGGGACAGGGGCATGTTTGAAGCCTTGTAGGTGATTTCTATCCCATTCTTCCTTAGTGTACGGCTCATCAGTCTTTGGTCTCCATTGTCATATTTTTTAGCTTCATAATGACCACAAATTTTCAGTGGGAGACAGGTCTGGACGGCAGGCAAATCGGTCTAGTACCTGCACTCTTTTACTCTGAAGGCACGCTGTTGTAGCACGTGCAGAATGTGTCTTGGCATTGTCTTGCTCAAACAAGCAGGAACATTCCTAAAAAAAAGACGTCTCTTGGATGGCAGCATGTTGCTCCAAAACCTGTATCTTCCTTTCAGCATTAATGGTGCCATCACAGATGTGCAAGTTACCCATGCCATGGGCACTAACTCATCCCCATAATATCGTAGATGCTGGCTTTTGACCTTTCCTCTGATAACAGTCTGATTGATCGTCTTCCTCTTTAGCCTGGAGGACACCACGTCCATGATGTCCAAACATAGTCTGAAATGTGGACTCAGACCACAGCAGACTTTTCCACTTTGACTCAGTCCATCTCAGGTCAAGAGAAGCCAAAAGTGTTTCTAGGTGTTTTTGATTAATGGCTTTGTCTTTGTGTGGTAGAGTTTGACCTTGACCTTGTAGATGTAGACATGAACTGTGTTAACTGACAATGGTTTTCTGAAGTGTTCCTGAGCTCACGCGGTGATATCCTTCACAGAATGATGTTGATTTTTAATGTAGTACTGCCTGACAAATTAAAGGTCACAGGCATACAGTGTTGGTTTTCAGCCTTGCAGCTTAGGTGCAGAGATTTTTACATTGTCTCTGAATCTTTTAGCTTTTTGAAAGGCATGCAGGCATCAAATTCAACATGGGTGAATATCAGTTTGAATATCCTCCTGAGACCCAGAAGAAATAAAGTTTTGAACTGAAGATTTTTTTTTGGATAATATAAGTCTGGTGGTTGAAAGAAACATGACCAAACAAAAACAATTTTGAAATTATTTTTTATTTAATTTTTATCACATGTCCCTTGTGGTGGACATGGGGTCTCTGTACATCAAAAAATGTAATATCATTTCCATATGGATTTCTGTTAAGATTGATAATCTAGTATCATAAATGCATTATTAATGCTATTAATAATGTAAATCAACAGGGTCCATCATTGTGATTTTGTGTGTGTGTGTTTTGTGTGCGTGCATGTGTGTGTGTGTGTGGGTACATGTGTGAGTGTGTGTGTGTGTGAGTAAGAGAGAGAGACAAACAATATTCTGTCCTTGCAAATTCCTGACTTACACATTGCTTCTTGGCCATAATGGCTTGTGGGTTTCCTCACTTTGTCCCTGCTCTTCTGCAGTTATGTCCCCGTCTAACCCTTCACCTTCCTCCTCTGAACTTTCAACTTCCTTCAGTACTGTTTGGCCCTCCATCTCATCCTCATCTGACAGCTCTAAGTCTGAATCTCCCTCCACAATTCTAAGCAAAATCCTTTCAGCCTCACTCAGCCTTTTTTTCTGTAGTATGGAAATTCATTAGAAAATAGCGGTAGTAAGTCCTGCTGTCCACTACAAAGGACATTGAATAAAAGTTATGTTTTGAAAGGGTTAAAATCATTGTACTTTCATAAAATCTTCCTAAATTGAAGTTAAGACTCTTATACTGAAGGATCCATCTGTTTTTTTAGCGAGAGAAACAAGGTATCTGCAAAAAAAAAAAAAAAGTCATTTACCTCCCTTGGTGCCAAAAATGTGAAGTTTGAGATTCCTGCTATTTTGAAAAGAAAGACCATGTGCTCCTTAAGCCAAACCCCCACATATTTGACATCATTTGAAAGTCCAGGATGTCTTCTTCACTGGACATCAGGAACCAAATAGATTGCATTAATGGTTCTTAACTAAGATTGCTAAAACTCATGTCCCCAACAGAGGACAAAAATGAATTGGCTGGTCTCAGGAGGATATTAAACATCTTGTCTTTGTAGTGTATTCAACTGGATTTACAAATTATTGTATTTTATTTTTCTTTATGTTTTACAAAATGCCCCAACTTCATTGGAATTGGGGTTTGTAGTAGATGTTGGGCAATCTTAAAGTGCAAGAACTGTCAGCAAGGACAATGTATCCATCCATTATCTATATCATATATCCCAAATGGGGTTGTGAGGGGCTGGAGCCCATCTACATTCGATAGATGAATGATATGTGTGTTGACCCAACAGGGAAAAAGAAAAAGTTGTTTTACAAAGTCACTACCTTGAACGAAATTCAATCATATGTCAATGAACGTGGAGACAAATTGTATTTTTTCTCGTTTACATCAGAGTCAGATATCAATATGTTTTAGTTCACCATTCACCTCCAGGACATCCTCAGGTCTCAGAAGCCTTTAATCCAATTAAAAAAAGTTGTGCATTTGTTTGTCTGTTCTAAATCATAATGAGATGCTACACTTTTATGAAGAGAATTGGATTTTTTCAAAGCTGATTAAGCAGCCTTATATTATAATCCTCTTTACTTACTTTCACTCCAAAGCATCAGACCTGCAGCATCAAAACACAGATGTACCTCAGCTTTGAGGTCCATTACCTAATAGTGTTAGCAGAAAATTTAATTAACCCAACAGAATTATACATGTTCAAATTGTTTTCTCTTATCTGCCCATTTCAGCCACATATGCAGCTCCAGGCTGTATTAAATTTTGAGTGATATTATTTGGAATGATTGGTAAATAATGTTTGGAATTAATGAGGAATAAATGTCAGTAAATCCATATTTCATTTGTGACTATATGCAGCCTTATTTCTCCCTCTGGCTGGTAGAATTTCAAACATGTATTAAATTGCCTTCCTTATGGATTAAATTATCATTAAAATATGTTTAACCCGGTGAACCCTGTAGAAATGAATGTGCTGAACATAATCAGAGAGTTTGTATTGATTTAACATCAAAACAACAGCAAAGTGATCGTGGTTGGACATCAATAGATTCTCCTGGTTGCTGTTAATATGTATTTGCAGAGGAAGTGGCTCTGCCTTCTCCAGCTTCAGAAAGGACTCTAATAAGGTGGTGAGACTGTCTGCTTGATATTGCCAGTTTTGTTGTAGAATTGCACAATTTCATCTATTTTTCTTTGACTGCCAGGCTTCAGAGTCTCAGATTTAGCAAATGGACGCATGCAAAAGTTAAATTATAACCCAGAGTACATTAGGCCAGACATAAAAGTTAATGTTTGACTAACATCTTTACTCAAAGTTAAATCCGTTACCTCCTCCTGCAGAGCTTCACCAACTCATAGTGCCTTTTTAAAATCTTAACAGATGTTGAAAACATGGGAGACCACAAACATGATGAGAATTAATGATGGTTGATGAGTTTACTTCCTACAGTGTGTTATGAGCAAGTATGAGCAAGGTATGACTCAGTTACCAAACAACAAACCAACATACAAAACCAAATCCAATGAAGTTGGGACATTGTGTAAAATGTGAATATAAACAGAATACAATAATTGTTAAATCCTTTCAGACCTTTATTCAATTCAATACACCAAAAAGATAAGCTATTTCATGTTCAAACTGAGAGATGTCATTGTTTTTTTGCAAATATTCACTCACTTTGAATTTCATGCCTACAACACGTTCCAGAAAAGCTAGAACAAGGGCACCAAAACCAGTCATTCACAAGCAAATGTAGCACTCCTATGCCTCTTACCCATAGGTAGCACCCTAGGTTAATAAAATTAATTCCCTTATTCAAGTTTGTTAAACCTTTACATCTGTCCTTTTTATGTTTAATCTTAAATTGTTGAAACTGTCCCTTAATCTGTAGATTCTTACTCAATGAAAACACATTTGGAATGAATGAAATGAAAACTTGGTCTCACTGCATTTTTGGACATTTATTAACAAAATATAATTAAAATAATATAAACAAAACAAATGAAGGTAATTCCAGTTTCTCAGACCAAAAGGGTAGTAAATCCAAAAGTTTAAGAATGTTTCTCAATGAACATTAGCAAGGAAATTGGGAATTTCATCATCTATAGTCCATAATATCATTAAAAGACTGAGAGAATCCGGAGAAACCTTGCACACAAACAGCAAGGCTAAAAACCAACAATGTATGCCTGTGACCTTCAGGCCCTCAAATGGCACCACATTAAAAGTCAACATCATTCTGTAAAGGACTTTACCACGCCGGCTCAGGAACACTTTAGAAAACTACTGCCAATTGACACAGTCCATTGCTACACCTACAAGGTCAAGGTCAAACTCTACCATGCAAAGCCAAAGCCAAATATCGACAACACCCAGAAACACTGCTGCCTTCTCTGGGCCCGAGCTCATCTGAGATGGACTGAGGAAAAGTGGAAAAGTCTGCTGTGGTCTGAGTCCACATTCGTTTTTGGAACATCATGGACGTGGTGTCCTCCAGGCTAAAGAGGAAAAGGACCATCCAGACTGTTATCAAAGCAAAAGTCAAGAGACAGCATCTGTGTATGCGGATGTGTTAGCTCCCATGGCATGGGTAAGTTGCACATCTGTGAAGGCACCATTAATGCTGAAAGGTACATACAGGTTTTGGCGAACATGTGCTGCCATGCAAGCAAAGCGTTTTTCCAGAGCGTCTCTATTTATTTCAGCAATGAAGAATCAAGGCTGGTCTGAGGGCAAAAGATGGTCCAAATTGGCCAGTTAGTGTATAAACTGTTTAAAATTGGTCATCCTCTGAACACGAACAATCAATCTCAACACACTTTACACAAAAAGGAACAACATGATGTTGTGTTTTTCTGTTGGAGGCTTGGTTATTATAATATGTGAGCCCCTCTGAACTCTGCATAAAAATGTCCTATTAAAATACAGGGATGACCACCATGTTTGACCAGACTTTAGGGACTGATGTCTCTCTTTCTCCAAAGGGTTTTGTGTTTTTGTTCTCTTAAAGCTCAGCTGAACCATGGGAGCTTACGTTCAAATTGAAGGACTCATTCTCTGATGTAATCTAGCACCTTGTTAGCTCTCACTTTGTTGAAAGCTTTGTCCTTGAGGCCATCGCAGATTCCATAATGTGAGCTCGAAGAGGAAACTTCCTTGTGGAGAGAATCCATTTATCTCCCTGAATGGGATGTCTCATCTGACATCGAAGTCCCCTGTTTCATGTTATTTTAAATCCAGGCTTTAAGAAAAACTCCTCAGAGAGCTGAAACACAAACACACACAAACAGACAGCAGGGCAATCCGAGATACTATCGTCTGTCCTCAATGATTAGTGATGCTTTGTTCTTGAAAAGTTCTAGTGTGAAAGTGGCCTGGACAGAATTCAGGTAGCGCTGTTGTTTTTTCTGTTAAAGTGGAAGATGAATGTGCACTTAGCCTTGTTAGACAATGCGGTAAGCAAAGTCTGATCTGAATGCACCACAGCGTTCACTCTTGGGACAGCGGGGAAGTGAACAAAATGGAAATGTGGCGAATTACAAATGGTCAAGAAAGAGACACTTCTTGTAAAATCAGCTGATTTGTATGGACTGTTGAGATTATTTCTTTGGGGATCTTTCCAAAGGGGATAATTTTGTTTTTTTAAGCTGGGTTGCTTGAGGCCCGTGGCGCTAGAGTCTGATTGCCACCAAAGCCCCCAATCAGTTTTGTCCAAGATGGGAGTTTCATGCATCTGCACCACCAGGTAACTTGTGATCCATCCTGCTCCTCAGTTACCACAACAGTTCCTCCATCCCTCTTTCTACCTGTGACTCCACCTGCAAAAGACTTTCTCTGCATGCGCCAGTAAAAACGCAAAGATATCCCTTTGTTCCCACAACTAATGGCATTTTTTTGTCACTCACGTTAAAATCACTCATTTTTAGTTCAGTTTTAGTGAAGTTAGTATTTTTTGTTTCTTCTGGCGACCTGGCCAACTGATGGTGGAGGGATACAAAACCCCTATGCAACACAGAAGTTCTGAACACTTGGGCTTGTTGAGGAAAAGTGAAATGCTGTAAAGACTCTTACTGCAGCGTCTAGTCAAACCAATGTCCTTTTATGTAAAGTTTTAACCTAAAATTAATTACAAGACTTTTGTTGGCACCTTTGACTGTTTTATATCACCTCGTGTCAATACCTCGCTATCTCTTCTCAGGGACAAAGCTGGCTGGTTGCTTTAGTGGCAATCACATTTACCAGTGCCAAAGGTTTCAAGCATCCCAAATTTAAAAACCCAAACTGTCCCTTTAAGGGTGAACTAACATGATTTTGGAGGTCCAAGGTCAACATCATTGAGTAATTTCATCCTTTGCTTGTGAGTATCATGTTATTTTAAATCCAATATCAACATATTAATGTTCATAGAATTATCTCTCTATCCATGGTTGTAATTGATTATACCTTTGTAATAAATACCTTTACAACCATATAGATATGAGAACCCTCTTGAAAATGAGATGTCAACATTCAAGGGGCTTAACCTGAATAAGTCTATACTCAGCAGAGACGAAATATGATGAGGACAGATTTATGATGTGGGGTCCATAAGTTTGTTGCAATCATAAATTCTTATTTTTAGTCTTTTTGTCTCTGCCTGGATGGACACATCTCTGGATGTATATATATGTATATATGCATATATGTGCATCTATAAAATGAAGAATATGGCTTCAGCCTGCTCTATTGTAAAGTGCCTTAAGAAAACACCTGTTATAAATTGCTACCATACAAATAGAGATTGACTGATTGAATTGAGTATCTAGGTTTGAATCAATTCAATTAAATATAAAACAAAGATTTGCAAATCACTGTATTCTGTTTTTTGTATGTTTTACATGACATTCCAACTTCATTGGAAAAGGGACTTGTACCTAATAATTTGAAACTGTTGTACCTCGTGGAGGCATAAAATCCCTAGGCAAAAGTCCTCTTTTTACTTATTAGACAAAAAAAAAAAATCCTTTAGAATAAAATAAATTTCTGATTGGCCACCTCAACAAAAGCCTCAGGACAGAGTGAGCCATCGCTGTGAACCCACGTGTCTTACATTTATCTTCAGAGACTGAAAACTTTCATAGGTTGTCTTTTGTTATGCCGCACCTCGGGTTCGAAGCTCTATAAAGGCACTTTGTGAAGTTAATTTTCAAGGGAAGTAGTTCTTTCAAGTTTCTTATTTAGGGACTTAATCAGCATGTCTCCTCTGCCTCCCAGAGGTACCATCCCCCCTGTCAATGAGATGGTGCTTCTCTAATTAACAGCATGGTTCTTCTTTGTTTTTGTCTTTGTAGGATCAACTTTTAACACAAAGCAAAACTCTGTAAATGTGCCTGACAGCCACCCTGAGTTCCTGGTAGGTGTTGAATATCCAGTGGTATTGAGGCTTTATTCGCCCTTTTTTGCCATCTAACTTTTAAATGTTTGAACATTTATTTCCATCACTTCTTTTCATTAGGACTCTTTGCTTGGTGTTTGTTTCAACAAGAGGAAAATTGAATGAGAGAAAGAATTTAACCTTGTTTGCCACTGACTGGTGTTTAAATCTGTCAAAGTATTTCTGAATGCCTTGCATGGATTAACACATATCACTGGAGTCTGTAGAGATTTAGAGAAACTTTGCTAAAACTGGAAGGAGAAATAAAGTAATTTGGCGATGCCATAAAGACTCAGTAATTAAACTGCTCAGTCAAGGTTAGCAAAGGATCATGGTCACGGCTGAACACACTCCAGAAGGCCAGTGCTGGTGCTCTAAGAGTGGAGTAATATTTCTACATTATGTGCTGTGACTGGCTATGATTCTCAGGAGATGGATATGTATGAGAAATATGAAGTAGATTTCAATAGAAGCGACAATTGCCCTTCCGGATGCGTTGATTCGCCAATATACACTGACGAGAAGCAAGGCCAGTCTCAGATGAATATGAACATACTGGTCAAAAATGTTTGGAAACATTATTTAATAACACCAATTGGTATTTTATTTTATACCATTGGAAAGCCTGATTAGTCACCTTTACAATTGTGAATTCCTGGAATGAGCAACACAGATAAACATTGGGTTGTGCCAATGGGACAGCAAAGTTCAAAAAGCCGACAGTTCCTCAGAAAAGCAAGAAAGAGGATCCGGTCTTCTTGGGTAGCTGTCTTCCTGAGAAGCCCACTTCAGCTGCCAGTTGCGTGAGTTTGGCACACTTTTTGGGGCACCACCCACATTGTTGGTTCAAGGGAGAAACTATTGGATTTTGGCGGTGATTCGAATCCAGATGTGGGTCAAGGATTTGTTCAACATGTGAGATAGGGCACTTTTCCAGTTTTTTGTCATTAACTTGGCCTACAATGTTGGAAAGGCCTTGGCTGTCTGAGTTCTTCTAGTTTTGAAAAAGATTCAACTGTGCTTTTGACATTCTTATGTTACTTTAAGACAAAATCTGTTGTCCTTTGTTTAAAGAATGCTTTGTCAATCTTTATCGTATTAGAAAGGCGAATCTCAGCCTCTCTCTCCCATTAGTGGCATCGCTCTAAGTGCTACTTTGACTGCAACCATAAACCACATTCATATTCCAGAGTCTGGTCTCACGTGTACAGAGTCTACATTTTTAATGGATCTGGATCTGAAAATAGAGATTCATAAATGTACAACAACCCTCAGTGTTTTCCTGTCCTTTAGTGCAGTAGTATATATAAATATAGTGTGACCTTTTTTTCTGCAGCTACAACACAAGGACAGATGTCCAGCAGTGTGTGGCAAACTGAAGCCACATGAGGTTTACTGGAAAAACAATGGGTGTTGACAGATGTGACATGTGTTATATATTGAATGTGGGTTGCCCTTTGGAGTTCTCACAATGATATAGGACAATCTTGGTTTTCACACTGATATAGAGAGAGGGCACAGAACAGAATGGTCCAGAAAAAGGAGAAACATGAACACTGGACTTTCTTTGCATTTGTATAGGAGCACAGCTGTATGTTTAGCTAGGTGTCTTGTGATTAATGAAACTTAATATTGAAGTTTTTAACCCTCTGTGTCCTTGCTGAGAATGTTGAATGAATGAATGTTTCTTGACAAAAAACATCAACAAGAACAACTGCAAAATACAACAGATACAATAAAGGGCTATTAAAAAATGAGGCTAATGTTGTAGTTAAATTTCATTAAACATAAACATTTGCATCAACACACCACTACATTCAGGTCTTCTTCATACCGTTGTCTCAAAACCTCTGTAGTCCTTCACTTGACCTCTGACACTGTAACATCCCCTGGTGAAGTCCTCCTTTTATTTCTTCCTCATGTCATGTCTTGTCATTTCTGTTTCGTTTTAAAAGTCTCACCCTTGTCTCTCATTTCAGGTTCCTGAAATGAGAGACAAGGGTATGTCTCTCATTTCAAGGGTGTGTCTCCCTGATTGTTGATTCGCTGCACCTGCATTCACCCCTGCATCACCTGTGTCTGATGATCTTATGTCTGTATTTAAACCCTAGATCCTGTCTGGTTCAGATTGTCTGCCCTCTGGAACCCGCTCCTCCAAAATGATCTCAAAGAAAACAGTCAACATGGCCTTGAGTTTGGACTTGCTTTGGCATGCTTTCTTCATCCTTGGTGACAATAGCGTTTTTCAATGCAGACTTTAATAATGAAAACTTAAATTTACTGGCTTTGAATACATTTTTCAGTAAGCAAAACATTAAAGTAGTTATATCAGCTATTGTTATCAAGATGTTTTTTTTGTGTATGGTGGGTCAAATTTTTTAACTTATGTGGCAACACTTAAAGCAACTGGTTTAGGGTAAGACTTGGTCAGGTCATGTTCTGAGAATATGGTTTGCATAGACATTAAATTCTAGCATTCAGTTTTGGTGCAGAGGCCTGGGTTCAAATCCTGCTTTAGATTATCTTTATTTTAGGTGTTTGTCTTCACAGCTCAAAATTACGAATTTGGCCTTAAACTCAAAAATTTAGTGCATAAAGTTACCTTGAAATTTTGAGTTTTCTGGAGTTTAAGAAAAAAAAAACAGTGCACTGACTTCCATATTGCCTCAGTATTGTATTGGAAGATCCAAGTTTTATTGCATGTAATCACTCCCAAAAGTTTGAAAGTTTGTTCAAGTTTTCACACAAACTGTCTCTTTGTCAATGGAGACCATTTCTGCTCACTCATGCTCACTGAGTTGTCGATCATTTAAAATTAACTTTTCAATTAATTGAATGTTTTCTGAAGTTTTTCAGGTGAAAGGACGCCCAGACGTTCATCTCTGCCTTCACAAAATCTTTTGTGCAATTCAAACACACGAGTACGTGACATGCAGTGATCCCCAAACACCTCATGAAAAGATTTGTTTAATTTTAACAGAAATTTCAAGTGCTCGGCTTTTAAGAATATTATTTTCCGCCACATATGCACTTCAATCAGTAGGCAGTGTTGCCAAGTCTGCATATTATAAGCAACTTTGAGCTTGTTTTTCTCTAAAGTCGCTTACAGATCTCGCAGGATCTGTTTTTTTGGGCTTGTTCCAAAAGTGCAGTTGCTCATTTGGGCTTGTTGTGCTTCCAAACTCTGGAGGGCTCTGATGCACACTGTACTTACAATATAAACTCAATTCAGAAGTTACACAAACTATTTTGTCCCACTCCAATCACAAATGTAAAATTTTACTGTAAAGAGGGGCATAAATGATGTTTCCACCAATAAGAAATCCTTATAGACAGAATTAAATTTATTTCTAATGAGCTGTTACTGTTTTCACCATAATAAAGCTGTAGAGGATCAACATAAAACTTTGATCAAAGCCTGACCCTTTCTGTTTGGTTACAAAAATCAAACTTAGACAGGAAATTAAAATACGCTTTATGTAGATTTCTCCTTTAAAATAAAAAAAGTAATCTACCATTAGAAAAAGCTTGTTTTGGGCTTGTTTTTATCATCCTGGTTGCTTATTTCAGTCAAAACATCTGGCAACACTGTCAGTAGGTGGCAGTGTACTATAGACATCACTTATTGTAAACTTACAGCAGTTGTGTGTAAATACACATCCTTTAATACACAACACTCATGCAGTCTCATGATTTTATAGCATGTCTTGTACATGCAGCACACTGTTGATCCAGCAGGGAGCATTTTGTTTTGCCTCCAGCTAAGCCCCGCCTAATTAAAAATATAAGTGAAAACATGATATAAGGTCAAAAATGCAAATTTGATCATGTAATATACCATCTGTCTGCTCCTGAGGATCTATAATTTGAAAATCATCATATAATAGATCTATAGATAGATAGATAGATAGATAGATTGATAGATACATACATAAATGCATACATAGATGCATACATAGATGCACTTTATTGAGCCCAGCTGGGAAACTGTGGTATGACAGCAGCTGGTTTCAGTGGAAGTAATTAAATATACACTTAAAAGAGACTAAGGATCCTAACAAACTATAATATACAATATATTATAAATATAATAAACAAAATAAATAAGGCGATAGGAGTCAAATATTGATTTACTGATAAATACTTGGTATAAACAGGCAGAGTAAGTCACATGAAGATAATAATGACTCAGTTGCTGTAATAAAAAAGAAATGAAATGTTACTGATTTAAATCCTTTGTGTGATGAATCCAGATTTTAAAAAAATCCAAGCTGTGCAGGAATACAGAAATAAACGTATTTTCCCTACAGTTTAATGAGTATTATCCAACATCATTTCCCTATTGTGCCATGGCTGCTGCTCCTTACTTCATGTGTATTCTCTTCACCTGGGGTCCAGCCAGAATTAATTTACAGTGTTTGGCCTTTCCCTTGCTGACCTTTCACTGATCCAACCAGGGCCGCTGCCGCTGTGTTAACCTCTCCACGCCTCTGACAGCAGCTCCGCTCTGCTGCTGCCGCGCTCACAGCCTGATGTTAGCAGCCAGATGCTTAAGGCTGGAGCTGGGAGAGTGTAATTAATGTGTCTGACAGTGCATTAAATGTGGTCGGCTTTAAAAGCCTCTGAGGACCACACTCACATGTTGGTTAGTGCGGTTGATGGAAAATAGATTTTGTTTTTAAAATGCTCGTATTTGCCTTGACTCGGGTTTGTTTGATTTTGATGACTCGGCATACATTTACAATTACTAATGTTCAAGAATCCTGCTTGTTCTCACATACTGCGTACTCCTGATCCACCTCTGTTCTCTCTCTCTCTCTAAGATGCTCTGTTGCAAAGCCCCCTTCTTTAAATGCATATAGTATGACCAATCACCTTCAGAGGTGCTCAGGACCATGCTTTTAGCAACTGTAGATGAAACAATGGTGGGATATCATGCTGGTGGTGCAGGCAGCTACTGGAGCTGCTAACCACGGGAAAGGAAAAGGTCCTGATAACGTGGACTTTTTGTTCATGTGCATAGAAGTACTCTATCACATGGAGGAGACATTTAAGGATGCTTTCACACCTTAAGCGGGCTACACACACAAGGATTTTCTAAATCTGAAGAGATGTTTTATCTGTCAGAGACCCCACTCATGAAGATAAAAAATCAGTCATTGAATAGTTTTGATCGTACTCTGTGTGGTGTGCTCCGATAATCTCAACACAGCACACCATACACATAACCATTCTGTCCCACCACAGATCTACAACTAGTCCTCCAAGCCAGAAATCTCACATGATCAAACATGTTTTATCAAAAACAGAGAACAGGAAACAAAGCAACAACCGGAAAACACAACACGCAACATGGAAGAGGACATATGAGAAGAGGGAATGATGGGGGTCTTGGGACTATTTTAGACGGAAAAATCCTGAACTGAAAAAAAGAAAAGACTGTGAAAAAACTCCTGGAGACAGCATACGCTCGTGAGCATGTCCTCCATTTTTGTGGTCCACTGAACTTTATGTTTATGTTTTAGGACGGCCATGCTTGTTTTTATTTACGCTTGCTCCCTTGTTCCTCAGTCAGCTCGATTCTTGATTGGCTACATTCCGTTCCACGTCACAATTCATGGAGTCATGACTCGGGAGTCGCTGCCTTTCACGAAGATTTTGGTCGTAAATATTGAACAGGTTTAATATCTACTATTGTTGGCCCCAACCTGTTTCCGAGCCGATTATCGGGACAAATTCCCTCTTAACACACCTCAGACCACAGGATAATCTTATAGGGTAATCTTATAAGACAAAAGATCATCTGGCGTATGCCATCCTTGGTCTGTTGGGGGGGTGAAGTCAGGACAAAAACAGCCTGAAAATCTTTATGTGTGTACCCCACTTAACATGTTTGGTCAAGACCAAAGGAACTCTAGTTAGCATTTTTGGAAAGTTTGGTTGATTCAGGCTGGTGTGAAAGCTCACATAAACTCTGGTACAGACCAAAGAAGTAAGCTCTGCTTAGCCTGGAAACAGATGGTCTCAGTTCATCTCTAAGAAGACCAGAGTTCAGTTCATGGTAGGTGTGAAAGCCATTCAAACCAAACAAGGACCAATCAAGGCAAGCAAACCAATAAACAATGAATTGCAGCTTGAAATTGGCCAACATCTTGGTATATCCATCCATTCTTTCATTATATAAACAACAAGCGTTGGGGACACTGGGTGCTGGAGCCAATCCTAGCTGAAATTGGGCATTGGGCAGGGTATACCCTGGACCTGCCCCCAGCCAATTGCAGGGCCAATTAGAGAGACAGACAACCTTCACACACACTCACCAAAACCTAAGACAATTTAGAGCCACCATTTAACCTATTGAGCATGATTTTGGTCGGGCAGAAGCCAGAGTGCCCATGCATGCACAGGGAGAACATGCAAATCTACACAGATGGGCCTTACTTACACAGGGATTGAACCAGCAACCTCTGTACTGTGAGGCTTGTGCACTACCTAAGGGAGAAAGACACTAAAGGTGCGTTCACACCGAACGTGACTTTGGCGACCAAGATCGCGTCCCAAATCCAAGTCCTTTCGCCTGTTCATACCTCATTTTGTCACCGTCACCGTTGCTCAGTGACGTTACGCCTGCTTGAGTTTCACCTGCGATCATATCATATATCATATAATAGGACGTATTAGCTGACATTATTCCAACTTTATCCTATTCACTCACCTACCAACCACAAAACACTGCAGCTGATGGCCCTGCAGCAGCATCTTCTGTGAGTTCAATGTGGTCCGTTCAGGCGGAACTAATGTACTCACTAATTAATGTTCCCCACACGGTCATAGATTGTTACTCTGTGGACCGGAATAAAAACAGTCTGTCACGGCTGTCAATCACACACCCAGACAACGCTGATTGGCTCTCACGGCGCAACATCGCCTGAAAAGTTCAAATATTTCAACTTTGGCGATGGAGCGCTGTGACCTGCTCCGCGTCCAAAGCGACCCCAGAGTTCCCATCTGCAGCAACAGGGGCGCCGCCCCAATGTCTCCAAAGATGCGACCAAGTCGGCCAGAACGCGTCCGTTGCATCACGTGAGATCTGGTCGCATGTGGTCGTGGCTGATCGTGGCTGTACATTGACTCTGCATGGAGAGTGGCCGCCGAGATCAAGTCGCGTTCGGTGTGAACCCACCTTAAGGGAGTGTGGCTAATGTTAGCATTACTAGAACCTCCAGCCTCTGGTCCTCTTAACAGATTACAAATATGGTTACACATCCTTCCAGTTATTATACCAGTACCACTTTCCATGGCCTAATGCAACTTTAACAATATTTTAGGGCACATAATACTTTCGAACAGTACTGTACATAGGACACACAGACAGTGCCAATAGACCACCAGAACCCCTTTCTAGACCCACATCTGTAATACATCTGGTACTGTGGCAACAATTTGTTATGCTTTCACAAAGAAAGACTCCAGATATGGCTCATGTATTGCTATCCAGCGATAAAATATGGAGGTGATTCTTTTGGCCCCTATTCCCCAGCCCTGGGGCAGCGTCACCTGCCATGGATTATTTTGCATATTTCTGCACACAAGCATGACGCTCTACCACAGCTGCATCTGGCCTCCAATTATTTCTCCTGTCTGAAGCACTTTCCCACCACTCAAATCAGTTTTTATGATCCCGCTAAATGAAAACAAATGAAAAATCGTGGTTCTGTAATTTACTTCATTGTGTTGGTGGGGTGAGTCACACATCTCGCCCCCCCCTTAGTGAGTAAATCAGATGTTTATGACTAAATGCAAATGCCAAACAAGCCCCCTAATGCAGCACCTCGAACATGTGTAATGAGTTTCATCAGAGTCTGATCAGCAGCGTCTGGGATAGAGCGTGTGATTAACACATGAACAGAGAGAGCTGATCTATTATCTGTTCCAGCCGTCTCCCTGATTTCGAATAACCATTACAGGAGATGATGGGACAAGCTCAGGGAGAATAATGGGATATCTCACATGTATTACATCTATTATAATATATTGTTTATTCCCAGGGGTCCGTATTATACGTCCAATCATGCTGATGTATAATCATGACTGTTCCTAATCTCATTACGATTATGGCCTCGGAGCAAAGCATGAGACAGACAAGTGAGTAATGTAGGAGGGTCTGTCAGCAGAACTGTCCGGAACAAGATCATAACTGAAGCTTCGAATCATAGGTTTCTAATAAGTACAGTACAAAGCCGGGCTGTCAAAAGATCACATTGTGTAATGACTATTGATGAATTTAAGGTTAATCACAGATTACAGCATCATTTTTGTTTAGTGTTTATATTTTTTTCAGTTTATACTGACAATGGAGATCAAGGGGTACCCAACAAGGTGCCCACAAGCATCTAATAGTCCACAGTGTAAACCAGTGTTAATATTAACAACACTTTTTAAATTTAGTTTTAGTTATAGCCTTTTGCCTAAATATCTTTTAGTTTTAGTCATGATACAGTCATCTACATTGTTTTAATTTTAGTCTAGTTTTAGTTGATAAAATTTCACAACATTTTTGTCAACAAAATCTACTGTAAATTTAGTCGACTAAAATATGAAGTATAAAGGGTAAGGCATTTTTTATGTTTCCTTGAATTTCTGAAGTCACAGACATTTGTATAAATGAAATATCTAATAACCCTTTATTGAATGCTAGTAAAGTTGAATGCATTTCACACAAAAGTTAAACTTGTTTGTTAATTTATACAATCACCTTTATTCAGGCTACCTGTCAGAGCATCTCCATTACAATACCAGAACTGACAACAAACAGTGAACCTGCTCTACATTAAAATATTAATTCATAAAGAGAGTAGCTCTGATTGGATCGCTTCCCAACTTATCCCACCACCATGAAGCTAAGGCAGTTGTGATTGGATGTCCCTCTTAACTCATCCACACAACCAAAATAGCTGTGATTGGATATATTCCTAACGTGTCCCTACTTTCTACATGACCAAATTAGATCTGATTGGAGTAAGTCTCTGCCAAACATTTTTGTCTAGTTTTTATTTGTTAACAAAATGTCAGTTAATTTAGTTTTAGTTTTGGTTAGGGGAAAAAAAGGTTGTTGAGAAAAGCTATGACAAAAATAATTAGTCAATAAAATTA
The DNA here is from genome assembly GCA_037902135.1 of Cetoscarus ocellatus. NCBI lineage: Eukaryota > Metazoa > Chordata > Actinopteri > Labriformes > Labridae > Cetoscarus > Cetoscarus ocellatus. The sequence goes on along the minus strand of JBAMNC010000693.1, from coordinate 50,423 downwards.
ACCCTGGTGTATGTGTTACCCACTTTGTAGAACAAAGTCTTACCAAAACATGTTGAAAGTGGAGCGAAATATCCTTTTAATTGTTTTCATTTAATGAAGACATGGTTTGGATCTGATAAAAGATGCTACTGAGGAGGTTAGCATCCGTGCTTCTCTTTAAAATCAGTCACGTCCTGCTGTCATCTTGCCTGTAGCTTCTCTGATTGAGTCGTGTCTCTTTGGGATGCCCAAATTTATAGTCAGTTGGAGCTTGGCAAGATGGATCTGCCTGATTATTGAACTGAATTGAATTGAATTGAATTGAATTTATTTTGAACATGTATGCAAAGAAATAAAAGTAGAAAAATGCCATTCACATACGAAGAAAAAAAAAGAAATGAAGTAATTATACACATTCGAAAAGGAGTGGGATGAAGTAAATACTTTTTGAGTTCCTACCCCTCATTACTGTTCCTCATTGGTCTTATAAAAATAAATTCTGCTATTAATGCAAATATATTATGCATATGTACATTACAAAACATATAATCTATATAAATATGTTTATCTAGATGTACACAAAATATTTATATATGTAAATATATATGTGCGTATATATATGTGTGTGTGTATATGTATATGTATATATATATATATATAATATACATGTATATACTTATACATACACACATACATACACACACACAAATATATATATATTGCAGACACATGATATGTCAAACATAACAATAAACATACAACAAAAGGGATAAATAAAATAAAAAACATTGCCAAATAAAAATATGACAGGGGTCACAAGTAAAAATCAAATTAAAATAAATACAATGAAGTGGGAGCATAGACTCATTGTTTTGAGACCTTTTTTCTTTTTTTTTTTTTGCAGCAGATAGTGATTTGAAATGCACTTCCAGTTCTTTCATGAAAACACAGAAGAGAGGTTTAACATTAGAAAATTTTCATTTGTGAAGATAGAATTTAGCAAGAAAGATAACGAATTTAATTAATCACATTTTACAAAGCCAAAAAGTATATTTTGTAGAGCAAGCTCAAACTTACAGAAGATATTATCCAAGATAAATTTGCAGATATCTTGCCACAGTTTACGGGTATATGGACATTTCCAGAACAGACAGTCCCATGATCTGGATTGTTTGCAAGGTTACGAAAACCCCAACTTGAAATTTTATGAATTTTCCCAAAGTGACCCTAACTTTGGAAGAAGTGGAGAAAAAGGTGCAACATGGCCTAGGCTCCGCCCTTTTTTAATTACTGCTTTGTGATCATTAAACAATCCAATGAAAACATGCAAATTTGAGCCTTTTTTTTTTTTTTTTTTTTTTCTTTTTACTAAATCAGAACAAAGCAACTAGGCTGTGCATTAGGTGTGAAAACATCCTGAGAGTCATCAGTTAACCTGAGCATGTTTTCAGTCTGAGTGAACCTGAGTGCCCGAAGAAAATCCCATCATGCATGAGGAGAACATAAAAACTCCTCACAGAAGCTGTGACTGAGATCTGAACCTGTAACCCTCCTGCTATGATGCTACAGCACAACCTGCTGCGCCATCATGCAGCCCAGTCTTTTTCCAGATTAAGAAGCTACTACGCATTTCATAAAAGTTGCAGGAAAATGAAGGAAAATATCCATGCGCATATCTGTTTTCTATATTTTCATCTTCAAGGACATCTTGAATGCACAGTTTGTTCTGAAGACTTTGTTCTTGGCAAATAACACATTTTCATTTCTTCTGTCAGATCCTCCTGAGTGTTGTGTTAGCCTTGAATTATTATTACCACAAAAGCCAGAATCATTTGCCTCATAACATCTCAGATATGTTGCTAAACCACATGACAGTGTGTAAATAAAATAACAGCCCTTTGTTGCATTCAGTGTCATGCTGAGTGTTGGATTTGGCAGCCGCACGCAGAACTGTTTCACATCTGTGTCCAACAGTGTACTTCCTTTGAATAACAAGTACTCCTGCCATACATATGATTGTTGATGGCAACTGTTGAAAGGACTCTCTCTTCATTATGTAAATCTCCTGGGTGACAGCATATTTACGCTGGCCTTTCAAACACAGGCCAAGCCGCACTTAACATCTGAAGTGTTTTAAATTGGGCGACGGCACCGCGGCGTCGTGCAAATGAGGAGCAACACAGATAAGCAGGAGGTTGACCTTCAAACGGGGAAGGTAGGAATGAGTTAATTTGGTTTGAGGGTTTTGCATAAATTGGTTGTGCGTTTTAGAACAAGACACAAACCAGAACCACTGCATGGTGATTTCATGCCTCTGCAAGGTACACATTTTGTGTGTTTCCACAAAGGAGTGCAGTTCGATTGGCTTGGTAGATACGCAGTGGAGTTTCCAATGACAAAAGAGGAGAAAACAAACCTGAATTACCAACCTGTTTTGTCTCACTTTTTTGGTGTAGAGTGTACCAAAACCAACCCTAAAGCTGTGGTCACACCAAACTCGAATTTCACCTTGTCATGCAACAAATACATTGAAAGTGAATGGGAAGAAATGAAAAGGATGGCAAACACCAGATTATCTTATGCTGTATAGGATTATCCTATAAAATTATCCTGTGGTCTGAGGTGTGCTAAGAGTGAATTTGTCCTGATAATCGGCACCCAAATGGGTCGGGACCGACATTCATAAATATTAAACTTGTTCAATATTTACAACCAAAAATCTTCATGTGTGGGGAAAGCCGCCGACATGACTCTGTGAATTGTGACATGAAACGGAATGTAGACAATCAACAAGCGCGCTGACGGAAGAACAAGGAGGCAGGCGTAAATAGAAACTAGCATGACTTACCTGAAACATAAATTTCAAATAAATCATTTGGTGGACCAGCTCATGTGTTCACGCTGTCTCAAGGATTTTTTTCCAGTCTTTTCCTTTTTTTTTGTTGTTGTGTTTTCCAGTCGTTGCCATAGACATATACGTTTATGGTTGTTGCTATGTTTCTTCTTCTTTGTTTTTGTTAGATCACATTTGATCACGAAAGATTTCTGGCTTGGAGGACTAGATTTTATGTGTGTGGTGTGCTGTGTTGAGATTATCGGAGCACACCACACACAGTACGATCAAAACTGTTCAGTGCTGGATTTTTATCTTCATGTGTGGGGTCTCTAACAGACAAAAAAATCTCTTCAGATTTAGAAAATCCTTATGTGTGTACCTGCTTTACTAGCTGTGATTCAATGTGTTTTTCACCAGTAATGGTGGAAATATGCCAAATGTCATTGAAGAACCACCGGAGTACCCACAAGAGAGAGAATAGGCAGGGGAGAGAGGAGGGGTGGGCCTCTGGCTGTTCTGGGGAATAGACACGAATAAAGCTGGGCATGGATGTGTTTCTATTTCGGCCTTTTCTTGGAAATTTAGCTTCTTGTTTTTGGGAACAAGAAGAAGACAGGGATTTAAGAAACATCCACCATGGCTGATCATGAATCAAAAAGGCAGAAACACTCATTTGTATGGCTGGGAGACAGGCCTGCACCCTTATCTTGTCCCTTTAGGGTCATGAAGGGCAAAATTTCCCCTCATTGAATATGAACCATTTGAACATGCAAATACATGAGAAATGCCAGTGTAAATTTTGACAGCACATTTTAATTTAGTTTTAGATATAGTCTTTTGCCTAAAATATCTTTTAGTTTTGGTCATAACTTAGTCATCTAACTTGTTTTAATTTTAGTCTAGTTTTAGTTATGAAATTTCACTCCATTTTAGTCGACAAAATCTACTGTAAATTTAGTCAACTAAAATATCATCTTATAACCCTTTATTGAATGCTAGTAAAGTTGAATGTATAAATTAACAAACAAATTTAACTTTTGAGTGAAATACAATCACCTTTATTTAGGCTACCTGGCAGAGCATCTCACTTACAATACCAGAACTGACAACAAACAGTGAACCTGCACTACATGAGCATATCAATTCATGAAGAGAGTAGCTCTAATTGGATTGCTTCCCAACTTATCCCACCACCACCAAGTGATTGGATGTCCCTCTTAACTCATCCAACCTTTCCACACAACCAAAGTAGCTGTGATTGGATATATTCCTAACTTGTCCCTACTTTCTATATGACCAAGTTTGGTTTGGTTGGATTAAGTCTCTGTAAAACATTTTCGTCTAGTTTTTATTTGTTGCCGAATTGTCAGTTAATTTAGTTTTAGTTTTTGTCCATGTGCACTTGTTTTTATTAGTTACTGTCTAGGGTGAAAAAAGGTTGTTGATGAAAACTATGACGAAAATATTAGTCAATAAATTAACACTGAACAATGAAGTATTTTTGCCAAAGCTTTCAGGTAGGAGCTAAAAGCACTGCAGCTTGTTAATTGGTCACAGAAATCTTAATTTCCATGTGACAGCAGCTAAAAAGAAATTACATACTCCAAACCGTACTGAATTGTACCGAACCAAACCAGACCACTCAGTGGTTGTCAGAGTATGAACAGAGGTGGGTCATTTAGCCAATGACCTGAAACCTTCCAAATCTAGACAAATTCATCTTCAAATAGGAAATAAAATTTGTCCAAAGTTTGCCAAAAATCCCTTGCTATTGATACATCAAGTTAAAGGTTGGGTCTGCAGGATTTTCCTTAAAAATAAAATATCAACTTTTTCAGGAAAAATCCTGCTCAATTGTCTCCTATGGGTCTCTAGTGATGTGTGATGGTGTCTTTGTTTACCTCACCCCCCTTCTCAGCCTGTATTTTGATGTTTTGGTTGTCTCAGGACGTTTTTGGGTGGAGAGTAGGCTGGGATACCCCAGCCAATCACAGCATACCCAGTGTGCAAGTGACTTTGAGTGTTATAAAATGCACTAACAGAATGCTATGCAGACCGGCAAAGATGGCAGACGCTACAGCAAAGAAAAGAAGATACAATCAGGCAGAAGCAAAACACCAAGCGGACAAAGCTCGGTCTAAAACCAGAGTGAACCTAGGGTTGGCTTTCACCCACTCCCGAGCTCTGAAGGACTGTCTCGGGATGAAAAGGGACGCGGAGTTAGCTGTCATGCTGTTGGACAAGTAGGTCCTTTTCCTGCTCGGGACCGGCTGCAGGGCTATTGGGCTGGGGAGGCGTGTTCTACATCTGCTGCCGGAGAGGGTGGGCACCCGCATCAGGTCGCGAGGAGTTCAGGGGGAGGGGCTTCATTTGAATGTTGTGTTTACAAACAGTAGCGAAAAATCCTGCAGACACTACCTTTAAAGAGCAAGGCTTGAGAGGCAACTGCTGTTTAGTCTACTTGTTAATCGATTGATTCCATTTTTTTAATCTGTTGCTGACCAATGTTAACTCATTTGTACTTGACTGAAGAAGCTCATAGCAACCTCTTGATGCTGGGTTCATATCACCCCTACCTTTTTGTTCAGTGTTTATAGTGCAGCTTTCCCCCATTGTCAGAATAAGGCAACGTCTCACTTGTATTGATTTCCTGCCCATACTGCACTCTCCTGAACTCATTTCGTCCCCAGCTGCACGCCAGACTTTTCTCTATAATGCACAATGCAGAAAGTACTTCTAAAAAAGTTCTAAAATTCAGGACAAGACTCAATTTTCTCTTTTTAAATTCTCTTTGGTCCTGTGCTGCACCTTTTTTCCTCTGCCTCATAGAGCATGAGCAGTACTGCTCAACCCGTCCTCTGTTTTTGTGTTTCTCTGATTACTAGCGAGCGGTACATTGTGATTGGGTGCTTCGAGTGATTGCAGACCTGTTTCACCTGTTGATTGGCAGCAGTGTCCACAGGCCAGCCTCGCTCCCCTGCAGCACATTGCAAACACAATGGCGGATTGTCAGCGTGCAGCGATCCAGCCTGACAAGAAGTCTTTCAGTGTTGTAAAAATAATTGACAGCTTTAAGCAGGGGTTGTAAAAGCAGTACTTCAGTGGATAGCTGTTAGGCAGCTTAATGCAGGGATTTTGGAACTTGTGCATATTTGGAGATCATGAATTGTCAAACAGAGGCATAACTAATGTGTGCACAGGAAATAAGTGTTCCACTGTGCTGCACTGGCTCAGTGTCATTGCTTACAGGCACAAACAATGGTTTATGTCATTAGATGCTTTTTTTTCTCAATATGACAAGTTAAATGACGTGAAAAGATGCTCTAAAAACAGGAGAATTGGATGAACCAAGCTTCTCTGGGATTTTTAGAGACAACTGTAAAATTAACCTGACACACCAGATGGATTGTTCAATATATTTCACTTGTCCATCTGGGAAACAGCCCATAGAAAGTGCTTGGGGATGAGCAGAACTGTTAAAAACATATGTAGCAGGTGATTGGATGATCGTTCTGTCAATCAAAGTAATTATGGGCTAATCAGATAATGTAGTAGGCGGGCACCACTGCTGCTGTGTAGAGCCAAAAATGCCTTTGGAGAAATGCTTTCAGTGTTTTTTGTTTTTTCATCTAATAATTAAATGTGGTCCAGATCTGATAAATCTCTAACTGAAGCTGTTAGCATCTATGCTAATATCTGTACAGATTGTGCAGATTTTGTGCTGTATATGTATTTTTAAGTAGTGTTGGAGGGTTTTCTAGGTCAGGATCTAAATCAGAGTTTAAGTGCACCTTTTACAATTAACATGTTTGGTCTTGAGCAAACAAATCATGCTTCGCTTTTTTAGAAAGTTTGGTTGACTTGGGATGGTGTGAAAGCTGAGACAAACTCTGGGGCTGACTACAGAACCAAACTCTGGTCCAGCAACAAACAGGGTCTTAGTTCACTTCCAAACAGAACAGAGTTCTGTTTGTGGTAGGTGTGAAAGCCATCAAAACTAAACAAAGACCAAACAAGGCAAGAGAATCAAAAAACAGGGCACTATGGCCTGAATTTAGTAGAATATAACAAAATTATCAAGCTAATATAGTGTTCACTGACAATATCAAGAAGGGAGTGGCTACTATGAGCATTGCTAACACCCCTTGTTCTCTTAACAAGTAAAAATCTATAAGCCCATATGGTATCTGGTTACAAATCACTGTGGTAAATAAGACTTTTCTTTAGAGCAGACTAAACAGATGCAGCCACTTCAATTTTCCCCTTCTAGCCAAATGCCTGCCGAATTCCAGCCAATGGGAGTGCCCAAATTCCACGATTAACATGACCACTTGATAGTGCTACTCTCACAAGAACCCATCCAATGGGCTTGTCCTTATTGTGGGTGATCTCATTACAGTCATGGCAGTGGGTAGGTCCCAAAATGTTCTAGTCATGGACCAGTCAAGACTCAGTCATGGGAACTGGGAGAGATTTGGGTGGCTCCATATGTGCAACTTTACCTCTATTTTATCACTCAAAATACTGCTGAGATACTTCAAGCTGAATGATGTTATTACTCTTAGCTGGTTGTGAATTTCAGGGTCATAGTTCAACAAGTTCAACAAAGACAGCAGCTACAGCCCAAACTAGTAGAGCCTGGCTTTATTATGCATTTGACAGGCTTCAGCCAGTTTGACAAAGTGCAGCATGAAAGAAAACCAAACCAAGGGAAGGATGAAACCAACTTCACCCCCAAACTGAACGGAGTCCACCAAATATTGAAGTGACCTAAGAAAAATAAAGTTGTGAACCTGCATCATAAGATGGGTGACCTGAACCCTCAAGGGTGTAAAGGTTGTTCCTGTGCACAAACAACAGTGAGCACTCAGACCTTATTTTTCTGGCTGGATGTTTTCAGTCTCACTAAAATGCCATGTGAGCGGATGAACATCAGGGAGCTGACAGAGTTTGTTTCCTCTCAGCACTCCAGCAGTGACATCAGCATTATTGCTGCTGACAGTGCCAAGCCCGAACTGTTTGATTTTTGTCTCCATCTCTTCCTTCACATCAGAGAAATGGAAAGTGTTCAGATTCAAAGGTCTATATTTTGCCAAAGTGATAAAAACAAAGCCTTGATCTGAGTCTGCATCTATTACAAGAGCATACTGCAAAAAAATAAAGTTACAGTCAGCAACCTTAAAAAATTCATTTTTTTTTTTGAAGTATGCATATTTGGAAGAGGCTTTGGTGCTGTTGGCAAAAGTTAAAACACCGAACCAACTCATCAGAAAGCAGATGCTTGTCTCAGAGGCTCTAAATTTGGAGAGAGAAATTCTTCAGTGATCTGTTTTCAGGAACAAAAACAAAAAACTCCAGACCAAAAAAGTCCTGGTTTATACACCAGAAAATACTTATAAAGCTTTTTATTTCTGTAGTTTTGACTGAATGTATATTCACATATTTAAATATTTTGAATTAACATGATACAAATGCAGATTCAAACAACTTTATTAACCCAAAAGACAATCCAGATAGTGCCTGTGCCCTACAGCAAGGAGGTTGCTGGTTAGACTTCCCGTATGAACTGAGGTCCTTCAGTGTTGAGTCTTCGTATACTCTTTGTGCCTGAGTGGGTTAGTCCGAGCACTTCTGTTCCTCCCACAGGCCAAAAACATAAACCTGACACACCAGCAAGACCGTTTAAAATATTTCACCGGTCCATCTGGGAAAGAGCCCAAAGAAAGTGTTTGGGGAAGGCAGAACATTTCAGAAGCACATCCAGCAGTTGATTGGACGATCGTTCTGTCAATCAACATTTATTACAGGCCAATCAGATAATGTAGTAGGCGGGTACTACTGCGTTACAGATTGTAATTAATGTACAGAACTTCTTCTCAACTCTAAAACATATGGAAGTGGAGTGAAAATATTCTTACTAAATAAAGATAAGTTTGTAGTGTTGATATTTGTTTTTCATTTAAATAAGATAAGTGGTCTAGATCTGATTAAACTGCCACTAAAGCTGTTAGCATCTTTGCTAATATCTATAAGCAAAGTCACTTCCTGCTGTCATCTCACTTGTATCTCCCATCTCCTCCTGCTCTAAAGGACTCTGATTGGGCCGTGCCAATTTGGGTCGAGTACAATCGTTGTGGGTTGTAGCTTGGCAGGATGGATGTGCCTGATTTCAGACATTGAATCAGGCACTCACAGCTGCTGCGCAAGGTTACAAATACATGCTTGTAAGGTTAACTTTGTGACTCTAAATTACCCCTAATGTGTGAGTGTGAATGGTTGTCTGCCTCTCTATGTGGCCCTGTGATCGGCTGGATTCTGGTTCAAAGTGCAACCACCCTCTCACCAAATGTAAGCTGGGAGAAGCTCTAGCTCCATCCATCATCCATACCACTTATCCCAAAAGGGATAAGTGGTATGGATGATGGATGAATTGTTGGAAATGTAGTGTTGCAGCCTACCAAATCATGCATTCATTTCAGCAGACAGCAGTCAAAAACATAGGACAATCATCATAAGGCCAGATAAACAGCATGAAGCCAGGGGTGCTTGTGGCACTTTGGCGCCCTCCTGTGGCCTTTTCAGTAATTAAGCACACAGACTCTAAAGCCTCAGTAAACATTTACAAGAAATACACATTTCAAGAGCACGTTTAAAATGGTGAATAAATAAGTACAGTCCATGAAAATGTTTTGAACATTACATTGTAAGGTCGACAATCAGAGAATGTAAGAACAGGCCAGTAAGAATCACAGGGAAAAACACTATACTGTTGAGCACAAGAACAGAAACCCAATATGTATAACAAGTTTTTCATAACTGTTTGTTTTCCCGATGGTAGGGATGAGAGTATCCAGATTGAGTATCAAAATATCTATGCCTTCTCAAGTATTCTTTGTATGGTTTACTCATCTCAAATATCAATATCAAATGAGTACTCCAACAAAATGTTTATCTGCGAAGTTCTGACTGTTCAGTTTTTCACTCTTTCTTAATACCAAGACAACGCCACTTTCCATGTCAGGTGACTGTGGAGACAAATCACATCAGACCTGTCACATCTCAGGTTAAGAGATTTAGTGCAATATGCCTACATTTTTGTAGTTGTTTCAGTTGTAGTAACATGTATGGAATAAATATCAAGTTTTACAAAAAAACATGTCACTTAAGTCTTTAATAGTAGAATGTCTGCTGAAAATGTTTTCCTTGGCCTATAATTGACAAATGATCGATATTGGAAAAATCACAGCAAAAAGTATCGGTATTGTATTTAATTTGAAAAAGCCTGGTATTGCTCATCACTACTGACAGGACGTGCTCATGCAGGGAAATGATTTCTTTGGCGTTTTGGACCACCTGTCTCTGCCATGAAGAACAGGAGTCTCTTCGCTGGACTCTTCTGGAGCAAATCTTAACAACACTGTGAAGGCTGTTCTTGTCTTTAACAGACAGACCATCAAACCGGAAAATAAAGAAGATGATATGATGCTTCCACTGAAGGACTTGAAGGATTTTAATTTCCTCAGTACATAAAGTCTCTGTTGACCACATTTTACAAACAGTGTTCACATCAAACTTAGACTGAGAATCAAACACAGTTCCCAGATACTTGTGTATGTCCACAATTTCAGCAGCATATTTTCTAAAGTGAAGCTCTTCTTAAAGGTCAGGGGCGCAGCGACTGTGGTTAAAGGTTCCTGGCAAAGTTCTGACCTTTTCTTTAAGTGGGTCCCTGCATTGTTTTTCTCACTCTCACTGAGGGTTGCATTTGGCTGCATACAGATACAATAACGCAGAAGGTTAGTTCACAATCCTACATGCAGCTCTTGTGTGCATTAGAATTCAAATAGAAAAAAAATGTCATGACACTATCTACATTTTTGGCAAATTCGACAAATAGACCCCTGTACGAATGATTAAAGACAGACTTTGTTTTTTTTTATAAAACCTTTAGTCAACCATAAAGAACCTAAAAAGGTTCCTTGATCAAGAGTTTACTGACCAAAACAAGAACTAGAGCATGTTTGTTTTGGTGTTCAACTTAATTTTTTATCTTTTGGTGGATTATTTTTACTACAGACAATTGAGATAAATAGACAGATAGATAGATAGATCCAGCAGGTCAATTTAGTCTTCTTATATTTAGTACTTGTTTAACTCTCTTTTTTGTCAGACAAAGATTAAGGGAGATATTGTTTTTTACTTTGATATAATTCTACTTTCAATGGTAGTCTTCCTCAGTGGTCTTGAAAATCATCTTGATAGCGGATGTTTACAGGCTGACCAACCCCCCTACTGTCCGATATTTTGGACCGCAACGAAGGAGCGTTCATGCTTTCCCACACCTGGAGCTCTCTCCTTCAAACCATCAGACAGCCTGATAGACCTGTTACACCCAGGAAGAACAGCTGATTAGGACACATCACAGGAAGTCTGCAGTTGAAACATATCAAGGCAAAGAACTAGATCTCCTTCATTCTTTTGTCTGACTGAATAAATAATCAGGTAGATAAACTTCTCACTCCCCTCTGCTGTGGTCTGCACTGGTCTACGGCAGGTCAGTGCTGGGCCCTGCCCACCTCCCTTTCTGACAACACACAGAGGACGTGCTCGGCTGTCCTGGATGCACTCCACTCAAATCATAACTTGTAAATACCAGACACGTTATATAGATACTTTTTCTAATTAACCCTTTGACTTCCAAACTAAGAAATACAATTTTTTTTTGGTAAAATTGTTTTCCCTGATCTTCATTTAGCAAAATTTCAGGTTTTATTTTCAGAATTACCAAATCAGGAAGCAGATATATTGGTCAACCAGCTGCCTGTTAAGGGTTATCCTGGGCAAGAATAGATTTCTTTCATTTCTGCAACTTTTTTTTTTTTTTTGGTAGGAGAACATCACAGAGAGCAACATTTAGATATATTGCAGTTGACCCAGTTTTCTGAGGAATCATAGATATTTTCTTATCATTAAATTTATTTCCTTTAAGTTGTGAGAGAATCTGGAAAAATGTGAAAAGATTTTTCTCACTCCGATGTTTGCTCTTACTGTCGGAGGAGGAGCTATGATTTACTTCCAATTTTTCTAGTCTTCAAACAATTCATTCATTTACAGCAGCACCACCCATTGGACACAACTTGTTGTTAGAAACATTCTTAAGAGAGGTAAATATAGAAGAACAGACAAAGATGGCCTTTCAAAATTTAAATACAGTGGTAAGGCGGCAAAAAGTCAACCACACAGTTACAATGCCAGTCAAAGGGCTAAATACAAGGGTCCCCGATTCTCTTCTGAGCTGATTCTAGAGAATAAATGACTTTTAACACACCTCACAGGTCAGGTAAGATCATTTTTAGGACCCCCACATAATCAGGGCTTTTCTGAATTTGGTCAGAAGTGGGGATCAGGGATTACATTTAGGCTAATTATCTTGTAGTGTGTGCCCTGCTTCATTTATTGGGGACTTCTTCCGCTTTTAATCTGGCCATTCTTAGGCTTTTTTGTTTTTTAGAGTTCCTGCTGATTGTATCTTGATATGTTGTGCATCCAGGTAAATTCAAGACACTTAAGGGTTTTTTTTGCATGTGTGAGTGGAAAAATCTTCAACTGATCTATATTTATGAAGCAAAGTTTGAACTTTGAGGTCATTATGGAAAGGACATATGTTTTAAAAGGGTTGTGATGGTTCAGAAGCAGAGTAATGAGCTGTTATAAGGCTTTAGCAAATGATCACTGGTTTTATTAAGAATTCAAAGAAAAGGCTTCTGTAGGAAATATTTCTAACTGAAGCACTTCTGGGTTTTTGGATTAAATACAGTTTTATTATCTGAAAAATACTGTGTTCATGAGCACAACCACTCATCCAGTCTTAAGAGGACCTTGTATTTCCTCCGCGTTCACTCTCCATCAGCACTTTGGAAAGACTCTCCTGGTTACCAAACAAATGTTTCCCAAGGTCAACCCACTTGACAGCGTATATTCACATTGTCAAGTGTTGAGGAGACCCAGGGAAGCAATTTCGACTTAAAGCGAGCAGCTATCAGTTCTCTGCCATGTGCTAAATTACCGCTGTGCTCGAAGGAAGATGGAGCGAGACAGGAAGCGAAACACAGGTTCGAGCAGAAGAGGAAGGAGGCCGAGCGAGAGCAGGTTTTGGCGTAGCAGCTTTAGTCCCATGAGAGGTTGTTAGCTCCAGCGTAAAATAAGAACTGAGCCAGAGTTTAACACTCAGCAGACCCTGTAAGGCTCACCGTAGCATGGCAGCATGTGGAGTGTGTGGACTAAATAATTGGAAAACAGCTGAGACGCACAGAAGTTACAGCTCAAGCTGAGTGGTCAGGCTGGAAATTAAAAGTGTATCTGTGGGGACCAGAGGCTGTGGATTTATGTTCACTTCCATTACCAGGTTACTCAGTGATGAAAGAGTGGTCTGGTTTAAGTGTACAGATGTGAAAAATGGAAAATACACGGAAAGCCAATAATTACTTCTCCAAATACAGCTGTCAGCGTTTCATCATTTTCTTTGGAGCTAAATCAGCAGCATGTGGACACTCAATCATTGACTTGTGCTGTTAGTGAATGAAGAAGGATTTGGCTTGTCTGTGTAACACTGTTGAAACTGTAGATCAATTTTTATATCAAGATTTGTCACCATGCTGAGGTTTATCAGAATGACATTTACAATGACAAGAAAATATTTAAAGACCCTGCATAAGGCAGCACATTATATCGCAGGGTCGCACACTCTTCTGCCCCACAAAACAAAAGTCTGGAAAAGTTATTTCTGTCAGCTCTCCCCTTTAAAAATACAAATTGGTATTGTATTTTATACCACTGGAAAGCCTGGTTAGTCACCTTTACAATGAGTAACCTTTATGAACTGGAGTATACAGAAAAAGAAATCAATGTGCACAGGCAAAAGACCACATAATCATTTTCTGCATCGTAAAAAAGTGCCAAACACAGAGACTTCCTTGAGGGAAAATAAAGCACTCGGGAAGTTTTCCATCATAGTTTTCATCAACAACCTTTTTCCCCTGACAAAAACTAGACAGTAACTAATAAAAACAAGTGCACATGGACAAAAACTGAAACTAAATTAACTGACATTTACATCAACAAATAAAAACTAAACGAAAATGTTTGACAGAGATTTAATCCAATCAGACCTAATTTGGTCATGTAGAAAATAGGGATAAGTTAGGACTATATCCAATCTCAGCTGCTCTGGTTGTGTGGAAAGGTTGGAAGAGTTAAGAGGGACATCCAATCATACCTGCCTTAGCTTTATGGAGGTGGGATCCAATCAGAGCTACTCTCTTTATGAATTAATATATTCATGTAGAGCAGGTTCACTGTTTGTTGTCAGTTCTGGTATTGTAATGGAGATGCTCTGACAGGTAGCCTGAATAAAGGTGATTGCATATCACAAAAGTTAAATTTGTTTCTGTTAATTTATACATTCAAACTTTACTGGCATTCAGTAAAGGGTTATTAGATGTTTCATTTTATCCAAGTGTCAAACATGACTTCAAAAATTCAAGGAAACATCAAAAATGCCTTACCCTTTACACTTCATATTTTAGTTGACTAAATTTACAGTAGATTTCCTTGACTAAAATGTTGTGAAATTTCAACAACTAAAACTGGACTAACAATAAAACAATTTAGATGACTAAATTATGGCTGAAACTATAAGATATTTTAGGCAAAAGACTCTAACTAAAACTAAAAAAAGTGCTGTCAAAATTAATACTGCAACACAACATAGTTTTGTGGCTTGATATTATGTAAAACACACAAAATAACACACACAATTACACAAAATAACTCTACCCACCAACAGCAGTGTTTCTTAGTGCCCTTTTAGCCACTTCACTGACTATTAAGTACCTGAAACACCCTAGCTTCAAAAACACTGGAATAGCCCTTAAACTTTTGTTTCCATAATTGTGTTAGACAGTGGTAAATATGCTCATCTGTAAAAACATCGAGACGTTTGAGCTCCTTCCTGCTCCAGATTTGACGTGTCATTTTGTTGTTGCTTAGCTTGCTGACTAACTTCCCCTAAAGCAAAACAAGAGAAGAAGTCCGACAGCGTTCACTCACTGAGATGGGCTGTGGCATAATGGTAAAGACAGTCCAGTGTGTGTGAAGTTTTATCCATTTTACAATAGTGCAGTATGAACATGATTCAGCCGAATCTAACAAATGCAAATGTTCAGCCCCTCTTCTTGACCCACCATTGTGCTCTCAGTGTGTGGCAGACAGGAGGCAAACAACCACCAGGCAGCAGCTCTGGTTTCTCATTATGTGCTGACTATATTTATTATTCTTGTATGCCTCACACCATCAGGGACAGCAGATGAAAGCTACCTTTCAGATAACAGTGGTGCATTCAGATCTGTTTGATGTTGATTTGGGTTCTCCGTCTCTTTTCAAAACAAACAACATCTGCTGTTTCCTCTAATAGACGCAGGATAGGACTCTTCTCAAAGTTCACTTTGTCCGAAGATTCACTAAACTCTCACAGCCAACATGAGGAAAAGCTAGGATAATGGAAAAAATGTGAAAGCAGTGGTCCCTAACCTTTTCTTGTACCACAGCCCTCTTTGATTTATTACACAATAGTCAAGGAACAGCTTTTGTGGGAGGGGGGGTGACAAACAAACACACAGAAGCAGGCGGTGTTTGTTGATTTAAGGCTTTGTCTTTGCGTGGTAGAGTTTTAACTTGTGCTTGTAGATGTAGAGATGAACTGTGTTAACTGACAATAGCTTTCTGAAGTATTCTGACCCCACGCGGTGATGTCCTTTACAGAATGATGCTGATTTTAATTACAGTGCCACCTAAGGGATTGAAGGTCACAGGCATTCAGTGTTGGTTTTTGGTCTCCAGATTCTCTGAATCTTTTGATGAAGTTATGGACTGTAGATGATGAGCTCCCTAAATTCCTTGCAACCGTACGTTGTTCTTAAACTGTTGGACTTTTTTCAAGAAGTGGTGAACCTCGCCCCATCCTTGCTTGTGAATGACTGAGCCTGTTGGGGATGCTCCTTTTATACCCAATCATGACACTCACCTGTTTTCATTTCACAAAAGATGTTTGTGAGCATTCCTCACCTTTCCCAGTCTTTTGTTGACCCTTTCCCAGCATTTTTGGGAACTTGTTGTGGGCATCAGATTCAAAATGAGTGATAAACTTTATTTATTTATTTGTTTTGCAGATATTTAGTTTGAGCATTAAATATCTTGTCTTTGTAGTGTATTCAGTTGAATTTAGGTTGAAAAGGATTTACAAATCACTGTTTTGTGTTTTTATAGATGCTTTACACAGTTTTCCAGCTTCATTGGAATTGGGATTTGTTCTTACTTCTATGCCCAGAGCGCAAGTAGAAGAGTGCATAAGCTCAAGGTTTAACCATGAGTTTATCTCAGGTTGTACTTTTTCAGAGAGCCTTGGTGTAAACCCTGCACAGTCAAGCTACACTGATGGATATCTCAGGTCATCCCACCATCCAGTTCTGGTCCACAGCCTGATGGTTGGGGACCTCTGATGTAAACCACGTCCATCCTTTAATGACAGTAAATGGCTACTCCCAACAGGATTATGTGCCATGTCACAAAGCTCAAATCCTCTCAAACTGGTTTCTTGGATGTGACAATGTGATTACTGTACTCCAGTGGCCTCCATAGCCACCATATCTCAAGTGGAGCACCTTTGGGACATTGTAGAACATCATGGATGTACAGCCAACCAATCCGCAGCAAAGCGTGATCATATCAAGTCAATATGGACCAAATCACCTGTGGATCCCCCTCACCTTATTGAATCTATAAACTAGAAGTTCTACCATCTGCTGCTAAGGTATTTCCAACATTAGGTTAGATTTATTGTCAAATTCTGGATCTGCATCTGGATTCAGATTACCACCAATATCTTGTCCCTTCTTCCTTGAGCATTGACCAACATTCCCTGACAATGCCATCAAAATCCATTCAAAACAAATTGAGTTATTACTGGAAATGTGGGAAAACTGCCCTATCTCACATACAAATCTTTGAAAAAAAAAAAAGATGACTGCTTCCTTGTTCTATTACCAACTTTCCCTGAAAGTTTCATCAAAATCCATTCATAACTTTTTGAGTTATCCTGTTCCCAAACTAACAAACAATAAAATAAACAAACAAATGCTGGTAAACACATTAGCTCCTTGGCCGAGGCATTAAATACAGGCTCAAAGTTTGAAGCTCCTCCTTCTGACTGGCAGAGATTTATACTTATTGTTCCTATAGTGCACATATTTGTCCCAACTAAATTGGTAACACAGTGCACTTTGAATTGAGGTTAACAATTAATATATGTTGACATGTTTCTGTTAAACATAGAATTAAAGGTTATCTTTTGAAACCACACTCACATTTATCACTGCTATTATCATCTAGAATCACACATGTAAATCTAGCCTCTGTTTTGTGTACAGTACTTGAGTAAACAGGTGTTTTGCCTCCTCTATCGTGACCTTAATCTGTTTTCATGGCTTCTGAAGGTGAAAATGTGCTGAAGGAAGAGAGCACTGACAGGAACAGAGAAACAGAGAGTGAGGAGGAGACTTGTTTCACCAATTAAGCCTCAAATCATGCATCACATCACTTCAATTAAAAGAAATGAGATTCCATCATGGAAATGACTGAATAAGATTATCAATCAAACCAGACCACTGAACCCGTTAGGGGACGTCTAATTGGTCCGCTGCATCAAGCATGATGTGAGGAGTTTATGACCGGAGCCTGAGGATGAGACACAGCTGTGCAGATTCACATCAGGTTATTTTCATTAAACCTTATTTTGACTTTATATTTCACTTCAGACGTCTCTTGAAGCTGTACGTGGTATTCAAATCAACACAAAGAACACGTCTTTTCCTTTGATAAGACATATGACACCCAAGAGAGGGTCCTAAACTATCTTCAGAGGACCACTTGTTGAATTGAAGATGATTTAGTACCTCAAGGACCCACCTAATAAAAAATGTATCGGTGTTCAAAATTATCATCAAATTTAAGTGCTCTCTGATAAAATCCTTGACAGGAAAGGGCTACACTGAGTGGATCGCAAAAAAACCTTTGAGTAAAGTGGTGTGAGTTTAAAATTACAATGAAACCTTAATTTTCTGCCTTTGTCTGTGGGGGCCCAGACCTGACGTTTAAAACCAAAGTCCACTGAGACAAATGTCCCAAACCAGCTGTCTGTATGTACCATGTCAAAACAAAAATGATTAATTTCATGATCTTCTGGGAATAACTGAGACTGAACTGTGTATTATTTTGAAAGGATGACTAGATCCTTGGGGTCCCTGTTTAGCTTGGCTGTGAAGACTGTGTACTGGGGCTCTCTGTCCCTGTGATGAGAGAAAAGTACAACCAGAGATAAATTCACTGCTATACCTCGTGCTTAATCACCTTTCCACTTGTGCTCTGGATGTACTTATTAGGGATGGGCATTTTATCCGATGCGCAATCAGTACATCGTGGCAAGGGTCTATTGTAGGGCTGAACAATACATCGTTATCGTATCGATATCGAGATATGAACATTCAAGATATTGATATCGAAAAGCAACGATATAAACAAAATAGATTTCCCCCGCACTAAAACTGCACTTTCCACATTCTTTTGTATTATGATGTTTTTATTTTTCTGAAAAATGCTTGGTTTTCACCGAACCCGTAGTCATATCGTATCGTATCGATATCGAGATATCTGACATGAATATCGAGATATGAAATTTTGTCCATATCGTTCAGCCCTAGACTCTGCATCGGTTGGAGTGGTGTGCATCGGATTAGAAACTGGGCTGAAACCACGATGCATTCCCTTGTAAAAGCTTTGCATCGATAAAAACCGATGTCATGTTATTATATGTATATATTTTAAATCATTATTTTCAGTCAATTCACTTCCATAATTATCTCTCAGCTGTTAAATTCTCACGAGTCCTCACTGCTTAAGTAGCCTTCTGTAAGTGATCTGTCTTCATTTGTTACAAGCTTCTTAATGATGATAAGTACGATACAGCTTATATTGTTGAAGGAACAATAAAGTTGAGTTGAATTTGCACAGATTTGCATTACTTTTGCATCGTGATTGCATCGTGGTAGGAAGATAAATCGTATTGTCCTGACTTGATAGATGCTTCATGTGAATCATTAGTGTATCGTACCGTAGCCTACATATAGAGATGCATATTGTATGTAACCGGAAGACAGTTGAGTCACAAAAGAGTGCTCAACCACCTTATGTGGAAGGATTAGTTCAGAGGTAGGAGCTAATAGAATATCCATCAGTGATCAAAGGAAACATCAGATCAGCTCATATAAAACACACACCACTAGCATTGCTCAGGTAATTACACCCAAATGTGCTCCTAAATGTCATTACAAAGCAGCTGATGAAAACAGAGTGAGTCCTCATGAATGTCTCTTTGTTGGGATGAAGATACAAGCTCATGTGTGGATCACCACCAGTCATGTTGCTTGTCTTTATCACCACATACTGAATATTTGGAATTTCTTTGATGACAGAAAACATTTCACTTTTAAACCACTTTTAAATACCTCATAGTAATTTTTGAGAATTGCAGGACTCAATGATCAGCGCTGCTAAGAAGTGAAAAAACAACATTTTTTAACAAAGGTGAAGCAAAACAGGATGTTATTGGTGAACACACTGAGGCTAAAGCCGTTTTAGTTGGTTTTCACACACAACTTTGTCCTGATTCAGTTGAAAAAATGCTACAAATTTTTAGATTTTGGTGGTGATCCAGATAACCACCATGAGCAAACGATCATTTTTGCTCAATAACTGTCTCTCTAATAATGTTATCAACATGATTCAGAGTGCAAGGTGTGGGTTTTCAGGGTCAAGGTATCACATTATGATGGTATCTTTATCATGGAACTAATGTTTATAGATGTAACAGAAACATGTTTGCCGGAGTGCTGCCAAACATACACTGCCTGGCCAAAAAAAAAGTTGCCACCTGGATTTAACTAATTAAATAGGTACGAGCCTCCTATTGGATAATTACCGCATGGGCGATTGTCTTTCAGCTGTCAACAAGTTATTAAACCCCAGCTGATGCAATAAGTAGCTTCTCATTTCTTAAACAACCATGTCGAAAGACACATCCTGTGTTCATGGAAAAGATGTTAGTCTGTTTAAGAACGGTCACATCATGCATCAAGCAGAGAAAACATCTAAGGAGATTGCAGAAACTACTGTCCTGGAGGAAGGTCCTGTGGTCTGATGAGTCCAGATTTACCCTGTTCCAGAGTGATGGGCGCATCAGGGTAAGAAGAGAGAGGTAGGTGAAGTTATGCACCCATCATGCCTAGTGCCTACTGTACAAGCCTGTGGGGGCAGTGCTATGATCTGGGGCTGCCGCAGTTGGTCAGGTCGAGGTTCAGCAACATTATGTGCCCAAAGAATGAGGTCAGCTGACTACCTGAATGTACTGAATGACCAGGTTATTCCATCAATGGATTTTTTCTTCCCTATTCCAAGATGACAATGCCAGGATTCATCAGGCTCAAATTGTGAAAGAGTGGTTCAGGGAGCACAAGACATTTTCACACATGGATTGGCCACCACAGAGTCCAGACCTTAACCTCATAGAGAATCTTTGGGATGTGCTGGAGAAGGCATTGCATAGTGGTCAGACTCCCCCATCATCAATACAAGCTCTTGATGAAAAAATTAATGCAACGCTGGATGGAAATAAATCTTGTGACATTGCAGAAGCTTACTGAAACAATGCCACAGCGAATGCATGCTGTAATAAAAGCTAAAGTTGGTCCAGTAAAATATTACAGTGTGTGACCTTTTTTTGTGATGGCTACTTTTTTTTTGGCCAGGCAGTGTATTTCTCCTAGATGTTAACGTATAGGGCAGGGGTATTCAATTAAAAGTCACTGAGGTCCAGTTAATAAAGCTTCCACCAATAAAAGGTCAGAACCGAGGTCCAAATTGTGTCTTATAGCCTTACCCTATGTCCACATTTTTATGGTTTCAACAATATTTTTTGTCAATTTTTAATGCAGGATATGTTTTATTGAGTGCACAGCTATCTCCTTTACCATAAATAAAAATAGTCCTAGGCAAATTAATTAAGGCTTTTATTTCAGATTAAAAAAGAAAAACCTGAAATATAATAAATAAAAAAGTGCAAACAGAGCCAAATAACCATTTTTTCTCTCAAATGAAATAGGTCCCAGCCAAGAATTGAAGGCCTACACATCAAGTAAAAAAGTCAACATCTTCAGAAAACAATAAATAAAAGGTGGCTCTTTTTAGGAAAAAAAAAACAAGTGCATACAGAGCATTGACTAAATATTTTTCCTCTTCTTTTTTCTTAAATAAGAGAGGTCACAGCCTAAAAAAAACGAAGACCTACACTTCCAGTAAAAGAAGTCAACATCTTCATAATACAAGAAACTAACTCTTAAAAGTACAACCATTTTTCATCTGTAACTGCTTTTCTGCTGTGTTGTTGCAACAAAACGATGTAACAAGAAAGTGATAGGAAGATAAATATTTAATTTTCGCATGTTTCAGATTTTGCTCTCTCTCTCTCTTTGGCTCTCTGTCCTTAACTCTCTCTCTCTCTTTCAGTCTTTCCCTCTCTTTCTCTCACACACAAACAGCGCTACATGCATTGCATGAACCCACACTCTATAGGCTAATAAATAAATAAACAGAACAGTGTTGATAGAACTTGCAAAATATGAAACATTCGAAAACAAACTAGTGCTAAAAACTGTAGAACTGCAACAATGAAAATAACACGAACAAATGATCAACTCCATTAGTAAACAATTAGAAAAAGAACAGGATCAGCCCCGTGGACAGCGCAGCGCCACCACAGCGCAAAAGCTCTCGGCCCTCATCAGCATTTCCCACACACAGGTCGGTCGCAAAGCTTGCAGGTGACAAGGGTCTTATTTTTTTGCACAGGCAGTTTATTCCCAGTTAAATTGGCTCTGCCTCCTGTTTGCTGGTGCTTGTGGCTGCTGCAGCTCGTGCTGTAAACACAATAGCCGCCGGAAAATCACCTCCGCAAAATGAATCATGTCTCGTTCCCCTTAAGTGCTTTATTAAACAACAGTATAAGCTTCAGAAAACTTACAGAACACATATTTAGGAACACTCATGGCATGACCAGCTTGTGATCAGACCACAGTAGCGGTTCTAGTGTTAACTGGATTAGCAGCGCCCGCTGTATATCCGCAACTGTCGAAAGAAATGTTCAGTTAGAATCTATTCCTGTGAATTTATCAGAGATTGGTCACGGGTCCGGACAGAACCATCACTCGGTCCGGATCCGGACCGAGGTCCGCCATTTGGTGATGCCTGGTATAGGGGATATCAAATGTCTTGCATAAGATTACATAGATGACCATATTTATCACTGTGGGACATACCTAGCAATATCAGTGTAAATAAACTCTGTGCAAGAAGAGGAGGGGCTTTTAATGCTCGTTGGTGGACCATATAGGGCACCAGATAGCATGGGAACTTATCATAACATAACACCAACAGAAATGTCTGCATAGACAGTCAGTGATGTGGAAAAGGCAGAGAGCAGCTTTTAAAAAGATAAATTCTTCTTTTGGAAACAAGCCAGACTAATACAGACTGGGAATCTTAATAACTTTTTCAATCAGTTGATGTTGTCGAGTCTGGTGATGATCTGCTGTAGGGACAGTTTGTAATGTTATCCCGGCATGTTGTGCCTGTGCACAGAAAGTGTGATCAAAAAATTATTATTAAGTACCACTTTGTTATCTGCCTTATTGCCTGGTTGCTGTACTGCAATTATTATCATCATTGCTGTTGCTTATTCTCCTACAGTGGGATGAGTTATCTAGTCACTCAGTTAATGTCCCAGGGGTCGACTGGAAATGAGCAGAGATCACCTTATTCAGGTGAGCTCATTGTGGTTGTTTGTGCTGAAACAGGGATTAATGCTGTGTTCAGATTAATCCAAACAAACCGAGCCGACATATCAGAGCAAATCTCCCAAACCATCTTGGTGTGAGAACGACCTTAATGAGGTGACTGTCTTTAAAAGTGGTGTCATCTGAGCATTTTTTAAAGATTTTTACCTTACATTAGAGCAGTGCTGCCCCTCATCAATCAGCTATAATTGGCTGATAATCCATCTTTGTGTTGTCTTATTTTACCACTAACCTTGTCACGAGGTTAAACAGCAGCGGACATACATTATGATGTATTCTTTCTGCTGTAGAGTGTGCATTACAGCGAGTGCAGCAGGAGCCATCCTGTCCTCAAGGCCCCCACAGGATGTTTGGCTGGAGTCTGGCTCATCAATAACGTGCCCACTGGCAACCTGCGCTCACCAGCCATAAAAGTAAGAGCAGCAAATGAGACTCTCGCAGAACACGACATAGGTCTTTAATGACTTTTGTGGAGTCCCTGAACTGTTGCATATCATGTAGATGGCCACAGCCTAACACTTTAGCAGCTAAAATGGGTGTAAATCAAATTCAGAGCATCAGCTCCTTCAAATAAGAGTGCAGCATCAATAATGTTATGTAATATGTGTCATCACGGGTGCTTTTTTGATAACTGTGCCGTCAGAAAGTGCCATAATGTGTGAATGATGTCAGAGAAAACAGATGAAGAGGTCTGTGGAGACGTTTTATAAATAATGCATACTGGGCACTGATTTGTGATCTGTCATGAGGATTGGTTCAGAAAGGGGTTCGGTGAGATGCCCTCGAAAGGAAGCATCTCTGGCACGGGCTCACGTATGTCTATTGCTTTGTCTGTTTTGTCCCAACTTCCTACTTGCTACTTGAATCATAGGTTGTTTAAAATCAGGCTTATAAAAACTATAAAAAAGGGGTTGCAAATAAGGTCTGTGGGAATGGGGAGGTCCCTTGGTGTTTTATGGGTCCAGATTTGGTTCCGGAGGAGGGGTGGTTCGGTTTAGGCGTGTCTTTGACTCAGGTCAGGTTTAGGCAAGTTCTAAAACTAAGGTTAGGTTTAGGGTAAGGAATGGGGAAGGGGTAGGGGCCCCTTTCCCTTAAGAGGAATACTATAAATAATACTATTTACAGTTCTTTGCAATCACAGGAAGCCACAGTCATACTTATTAAGAAAGTGTCCCAGTAGTGTATAAATAAATAAATAAATAAATTTGATAATAAACAGTGTAAATGTGTTTGTTCATCTAATTTTTATTATGCCAAATAATTCATATGGCCTCTGGTCATGCTCAGGTACATGAGTGGGCTACAGGTTTGATTGATAAAATTAAGTAAAATCAAATAAAACACTTTTTAAGGTTATAAAATCACACTATGTACAGCTTTTATCTCGACCCCGTCTATATAAAAAAAATACTTAAAAAGATACACACTTAAAAATAATTCTGTGCCCAAATAATGTAATCCAAGTATCGTTATGGATCCTAATTTTTGTACTTTTTATAAAATATATCAAAATAATCCTATGGAATTATTGATTAAACAAATATAAAGTAAGTGCTGGTATTGACCGTGGAAGTGTCCCTCCCCTCTAGAATAAATGGATTTTGTCCTTGTCCTCCTGGAGTTATTTGAGTTTGTTTTATTTTGTAGGATGAATAGTGTTTTTGGGATACTTCCTGTCATTGGTTTTTGATGGCGCCATCTTGTAGCAGTGATTCTCAACTGGAGGGTCGTGACCCAAAAGTGGGTCGCGGACCCTTTTTTCAGTGAGTCACAAGCCTTTGCCTGGGCAAAAAGTGTTTGGAAAAAAATCCTGTGCTTTTAATTTGCATTGGACTGCCATCTATTTACACTCCTTATCAAAAGGTGGTGCTAACTGGATGCTATTTAACACCTGTTTTAATAGAAAGGTGTTTGTTGTATGTTTAATAAGCAGGTACTCAGCTAAAGCTACATGTTTTTAAGAGTTTTGGAAGGAACTTCTCAAAGGACTACTTTATTTCATGTTTGAGCATGAACACTCTTGTTGAGTCTGTTATAAAAGGCTGAAGTTACTGAAGTATGTTGTGTTGTGTCAGTCTCAGCTTATTTAGTGCTACTAATTGAATATTACGAATACAGGGCTGTTCAGTATGTATCCACTGATGCAAGGTTATCACAGCTACAGCCTTGTGTCCCTCAGTTGCACTTTTTGGTTTCAATTTGAATGCAGCTAATTGAGTGTTAAAGGAAATATTTCCCTCTCTAGCATCGCCACATGCAGGTATTTTGGTTTCTAATTCAACTTTTTTGTGTCACTGCGATATTCTGTTCCATCTCAGATTTCAAGTGTAGCATCTTTTAACTGAATACATTTGAGAAGTTGAACATTTTCCTCGATTTGGGTCACAGCTTAACATTAAGGGGTGATGCTGGGTCCAAAAGCCAGACCAGTTGAAAACCACTGTTCTAGAGTAAGGAACAGGGCTGCCCATAGAAATGACAGGGCCCCTGAAAGGCCTGGTACATAGACCCTTCTCAGATTTAGCTAACTATCTTGAAATGCCAGCGATCTTGGGTTCAGTTTACAATCCTCATGGATATAAAGTTTCCTGCAGATGTTGACTTTTTTACTTGAAGTCTAGGCCCTCAATTCTTCAGGCTGGGACCTCTTTAATTTAAGAGAAGAAAGGGTTATTCAGCTCTGTTTGCACTTTTTTAAAATTTATTTTATTCTGATGTTTTTGATTTCTTTTAATTGATATAAAGGCCTTAAATTTATTTGCCTGTGAATACTTTTATTTATGATTAAAGAGCTAGCTGTGCACTCAGTAAAACATCCTGCGTTGATAACTGACAATAATTGTTGTTGATACCATGAAAACATGGACATAGGGGAAGGCTGTAAGATACAACTGGAATTCGGTTCAGGCCTTTTATTGGAGGAAATTCTAACTGGACCTCAGTGACTTTTAATTAAATACCCATGATATAAGGAGAAGTTCTTTGACCAGCGTCTTCTGTGTTTGTTTGTTTGCTGTTCTCCTCATGCATGCATTGGTTTTCTTTGGGCACTCTGGGTTCCTCCCACAGACCAATTTCCAATTTCAAGACAAAAAATCCCACTAGACTTCTTCTTATCCACAATTTCCTAATATGTCTGGATTAAGATCTTATTTGAAGATATAAAACTAAAAATAAGCCCTGAGTTGCTTGTAATAGTAAATGAAATAATCTGGCAATGAGATAAGACAAATTTAACTTGAGCAGATATTAAGACTTAATTTAAGAGCCTCACTGAGCCAGACTTTCTTTGTTTCATAGGCAGATATTTTCTCTTCATTACAAGCAATTCATTACCTTATTTTTGCCTTTTATACCCTAAAGTAAGATATTAATCTTGACTGGTTAAGTGAATGTGGATTAGAATAAGTGTTTTGAATATTTTTGACTTGAAAATACTCAATCATGCTTGCCTAGATCTGAGTTTTTGCAGTGTAGGTGTGAATGGTTGTGTGTCAGCTGATAACTGGTTCAGGGTGTACCCCACCTCTAACTCAATTTCAGCTAGAATAGGCTCCAGCCCTACACAGTCTTGAAAGGGATAAGTGGTGGATGGATGGTTGAACACCCATGGGCGTAACCAGAGTGCATCATCACAGTGATTTCAGGTCAGATCAGGTTTGGGAGTACACGCTGCTTCATCATTCCTGTTGACATGTCTGCCCCACCAGCAACATTGACCCTACTTTATTTGTTGGTGTTTATGAGCAATAAAGTTTAAACTCTACACCCCAAGGCTCTGGGGGCAAGAAACCCAACCCCCTTCAGCTGGGGTACCAACTGCCATAACCAGCAGCAGTGCCCCAGAAAGTCAGCTTGTATCTCCACATCCACCGAACCAACTTCCAAGCATATCGGGATCAGGACTTGAACCAGCCACCCTCCAGTCCCCAGCCCAAGCCCTTGCAGATGGAGCTACACTGCTGCCGGCAGTACGAGCAGTACAAGTTCAAGACATACAAGGTGTGTCAGAAAAATTCCAGGACTGGTGTCACAAAAGGTTTATTTAGAATCCAAACTACAAACTACAAGTTTTCCCCTTCAAAGTAATCCCCCTGGAGTCTAATGCACTTTTCCATCCTTCTCTGCCACGCTTTCATCCTGGAAGGAGGCCCAGGCAAGGTCCCCTTGATGATCCCCTTGAGCTTGGGGAAGAGGAAAAAAATCACACGGAGCCAGGTCGGGTGAGTAGGGAGGTTGCTCCAGCCCAGCAATGTTCTTCTCAGCCAGGAACTGTTGGATGCTCAGGGCATTGTGAGCAGGCGCGTTGTCATGGTGAAGCAGCCACGACTTGTCCTGCCACAACTCTCACCTCTTCTCGCGCACTGAACGAAGCAAACGATGAGTATCTCTTTGTAGACATGCTGGGATTACTTTGAAGAGCAGAACTCTGAGTTTTGAAGTTTGGGTTTGAAATAAATCTTTTATGACACCAGTCCTGGAACTTTTCTGACACACCTCATAAAACCTCCATCATTATATCAAAAGAAGACAAGACAGCTGCCCTGCACACCAGATTTATTTCAGGCAGGCGTTTGATAGGATCCTTAAAGGCTTGGCTCAGTGTTCGTACAAGTGGTTTCTTCCAGCACATCTTTCCTTCACCTAAATTCAACCATGATAAAATATTTACGCGGCACATTGTGTTTTAAGAGTGCAACTTAAATAATGTAAAGTGCTGTTTCTGCAGCACTTCCTAGATGATTTCAATCATCACTATAGACTGTTAGCTTCCTGACTGTGCACCACATGCAGATTAAATCCCAGATCCATTCAATGCATCATCATTACTTGTTAAATTCGAAGATGTTAGCTTTATTTCAATGTATTCCACATACTGTATAAGTAAAATGTAAAAGTGAAAGTGAGAGGATAGCTTTGTTTAATGATTAAATTGCAGTTTAATTGAATTTAACCAACACTATGCATCTTAAATCCTCGCCAAGCAGTCCTTTAAACCCGAATCAGTCTTAATCTGCATCTTCTGTTGCAAACCTCTTTGTCTATGTTCTTCATACGGCTTTAATCCAGCATCCTGCCAGGTTTCCAATCCACCAATCACATTAAAAGCCATGCATAACTGTCGGTATCCCAGTTTGCATGTAGGGGGGGATTCTGTTGAGTCCATAATTGTGTTGTGAGTGTGTGTGTGTTTGTTTAATGAAAACAATGGAGCACTGATGGCACAGAACATCAGCACTCACTCTGTGCTGCCAGTAGTCTCTCAGGTCAATTATTTAATACAGAATCAGGCCAGTTTTTTTTTTTCAGCCCTTTGTGTCTGTTGGCCACAGCTGCTGAAATGTGTACTGATGTGAACGCCAAACTTGAATCATTAAGTATTTTTTAGACCACAAACTGGAAAGACCACCAGAGAAATACATGCCTCTGTGATGTATGTGTCATTATGTGTTGGTGAGTCATGTGGAGGGAGTGTGATGGTTTTTGATCTTGTTCCTTTAAAATGTACCCAGTTTGTTATGATATGGCTAGTTTTGTTTTATTTAGTATGTTTTTCCTTGTGTTTTTTGTCTCTGTGACCTCATGTTTCCATTGTCTCTCGTGTTTCCTGTTTTATTATGAAGTCCCTGTGTTCCATGTGGTGTTTTCCTGCCCCCCCTTCTGTGTGCCTCTGATTGTGATTTTCTCCACCTGTGTGATTGTCTCACCTGTGCTTGATGTTTCGCCAGTATATTTAGGCCCAATCCCAATCTGCCCTCTAAACACCACCCCTTCACTACCGAGTGTCACTCCAAATGAAGTCACACGTAGCTGTGGAGGGCACTTTAATTTAGGGGGGAGGGTATAAATATGACGGGCAGGAATGGGGGGCCCTCTTCACTTCACTGGAAAACGGAAGACCCCGTCGCCATGGCAACAGAAAGATGCCCCACGCTGGGGCACAGATTGTGACTCGCTAGGACAGGAGCTACATTATAGCTACTTTAAATAATTTTAAGTGATTCCACATGTCTTTCAATCCTATTACCATCTGACATTTCCAATCAAACAAATGAATTAATGCTGCCAGTTTGCTCACGTTTTGAGGTGCCAGGGCCGCACAATCAAATCAAACGTCAGCATAAAGTAAGATTTGCTTGTTTTGTTTAATCTTTTTAAACCACGCTTTTTGTGATTTTCTGTCAGTGTGACAAAGATGTGGGGAATATATTGGACACATGTAGCACTTAGATTTATATGTTGTTTCCTCCTCCATTTAGGTGTTGCACTTCCTGCATAAGTCGTCGAAAGTGTGCATCGATGCAGACTTGCTATTTAAGGACTGAACGGTCCAGTCCCCCTCTGCACTACGTGGTTTGGGATGGCCCTTAATATGGCGGACCCTCCGCAAAGACTAGCAAACGAAGGAGCAGTGGGTAGGGAGAGTGTGTAGGGGCCGGTCTGGGATTGAGCCTTAGTCTCTGTGTTCCCTTTGTCTTTGGTCATTCGTCCTCCATGTTTCACCACGTGCGCTTGTCTTTAGCGTCCTCAGTGTTCCTCCTGTTTGTAGGCATTTTGTCTGTTTTTGTTGAACATTTTTGTAAAGACTTTGATTTGCCTTTTTTGAGTAATGCCACCAATGTTTTTTTAGTTGTTAAATTTGATACTTAGAGATTTTGTTTGTGCGTTGACTTTTTGTCAAGGAGTAGGTTTTGTTTTTTGATCCTGTTTTAGTTTTCAATAAAGCCTTTTTTCTTTTCATCTGCATTTTGGGTCCGTCTTCTTGTTTATTTTTCACCGAATCCTGACACAGTTCATCTTTTGGTCGGATTGGAAATTTGTGGAAAGTTATAAGACAATCCTTCTGAGTGTTCTTGAGTTCTCCCACCTACAAATAGGGCGTGCACAAAGACCTGATAAAATTAACCTTTGACCCATGAGTACAAAAATTGTATCATTAATCATTGAGTCAGAGCTCAATATTTTTCCAAGTTTTAAGAAAAAAACCTTCATATTTTCTTAGGATGTTAGGTTCTCAGACAAAGGGTGAACATTGAACTACCATCAAATTGACCTTTGACATAAAAATGGCATAAGTGTATAAGTTCATCACTCTGTGTGACTTAGGTTTTACCCAGCTGCATCTTTGCTGTATCTCAGCCTTAGCTTAACCATAACTTAGCCTTTGCTTTGCCATGGCTCAGCTGTGATGCTGCAGTTACTCAGCGGTAACTTGGCTGTTACTTGGTCTAAACTGCTACAAACCAGCTAGAACTATGCTGTAGCTTAGTTTTAACTTAGAAGTCATTTTGCAGTAAGTCAGCTACAACTTGACCTAAATTCATCCATTTCTTAGCCATATACCATCCATTACTTAGCTACAACTTGGTCATAATTTAACTAAGCTGTAACCTGAAAGTTACTAATTTTGACATAACTCAACAGAAACGTAACACAACTTTAACTAAGTCATGAATTCAACATACCTTAGCCATAACTTGCCAAAACATAACTTTGCTCAAACGAACTTAGCAATGTCTCGGCTAAGACAGCTGAAGTTTAGCTATAACCTAGCTGTTTCTTGGCCAGAAAATAGCAATAACTTAGCAGTAATTAAGATGAAACAGCCATTAATTAGCCAAACCTTGTTGTAACTCAGCTGTAACATAGCCATAATTGTGGCATAATTCAGTGTAAACTTAGCTATGAGTTAGCCTCAAACTAGCTGTTAGTAAGCCTCAACTTAGCTCTAACTTAACCTTAACTCAGTCATCATAACAAAGCTGTGCATCCATGAGTCAGCTGTCACTTATCTGTGGCTATCCTAGTTGTTACTAAAGCATTCATGCTGCTTTTATAAGCCCCATGAATGATTTAAGCACCATGACACCTTGCCTCCACTCTTTCTGTCACAGAGGCAGAATTGGGAACCAGTCGACTCTCGGAATTAATGTGAATGTCTCAAGATGTCGGAGCTGTTACTTAGCAGAAATTGAGCAGTTTCTTAGTTTTAATTGAACAAAAGCGTAGCAGAAACTCAGCCATAACTCTGCTGTAATTCATCAGTTCAGCCTTAATTAAACAAAGATTTGCTTCCCCTTGACTTAGTCATAACCTAGCCTTTCTTGGCTTTCTTAATTTAGCCTAACAAAATTGTATCTCAGTTCAACAAGTCTGAGTCGACTTTGGACTAGATTTGAAGTTGACTCTCTTTACCTTTGCATGGAAATGAAGAACGTGTAGCATGTTTGTCAAAGTCTCATGGAATAAAAATACTTACTTCTTCAAATATCTTTATATCCTTTTTAAATGTATTCATCACTGCCTCCCCTGTCTCAGTAACAACAAAGTAGACCTTATTTCCTCAGAAGAATCCTTTGGAGCGGAAGAGTGCCCCAAGTGGATCCACAGAACACTTCTAATCCCCTCACATCAGCTCAGGATACAATACGCCCTTTTCAAAGCAGATGTCACAGCTCACAGTCGCTGTGTTTAATACAGAACGCCAACATACCTGGAGCCCACGGCAAGATTAAGAGGCAGGGGGGCGAGGACGGGAAAACAAGCCTTGGCTTGGAAATCTTACCAAAAGCTTTTAAATCATCAGCCAGCTCTGCATGCAGGCTGCTGGGAGGTTTTATTATACAGGAGGGTATCAAGCGCATAAAACTGGAATTTGGTTTTAACTTTCCCCTCTGGATTCAGGCCGGGATTCTCCTGCAGAGCAAAAAATAACTAAACCAGAATACATTACAGGATACACACACTTTTAAAACAACGCTTATTAAAGCATGAAACTGGTGCTCTCAGTGAGTGTGATAGTTGACTTTCTGCAGTGATCCTTTTTTTTATAATAGTTTTAAATAACTTAGACATTAATTAACCCATAAAGGATGATAAACGGACTGCTTTGAGAAGATAGTTAAGGTCAACATAAAATGAATATTAAAGTGTAAGGGACTATAAACAGGGCAGAACATAAAATTTCTTTACTGAAACAAAACCCTAGACCCACCAGAATATTAAAATTCAATATCTAGAGCTTTTAGCCATTATTTGTGTATAAGTAATAGACAGAGCCTCTGTTGCATCATGCATTGTTTTGGGGACCTTTGATCGATTGCCTTGAGTCTGGTAATCACTGCTTTTTTTCCTTAAGCTAAACTGATCATATTACCATTGGAAATCAGAGGAGTCCTAACTTGACATACCAGACCAGAATATATTTCACCAGTCAATCTTTTCAACAGCCCGCTGACAGTGATTGGGGAAGGAAGAACAAAAGCATATGGGCATGTGATTGGACAGGTTCCTATGTCATTGTTAAGCAGCTGATAAAAACAGAGTGAGTCTTCATGAATAAAACTCTTGTGGGGTTTAGAAACATCAATTTCAGCCCAGACCATACTAAATAAACATCTTTACAGCCTGGTATAGTAAATGGCTTCAGTCTAAATATATCACACATCTATGTGCTCTCACTATGTGGGTAATATTATGAATGTTTTTCTTTTGTTGAGGGTTTATAAAGATTCTGCTGTTTGGAAACCTGGACTTGCTATTGGTCCTACAGTCTTAAGTTCGGCCTCTCTTCCTGTGAGTAAGTTGAGCAAAAGGTTGGTGGAGATGACATGCAGTATAACAGCATCTATAAATCAACATCAGTCCTCTCTGGTTTATTCTCATTGTAGAGGTTAATGTTAATATTAGATTGATCTCTATCTATGGTTGTATTGATTATACATCCATAGTAACGATCTTTACAACCGTATAGACATGAGGTCTCTTTCAAAAATGAGATGCCACATCTCAAGGGGCTTACCTTTAATAAATTTATATTAAACAAAGACAAATATGGTGCTATACAGATAAAGATGGATTGGTTGAAAATATATTTAGCTAAGATAAATGTAATGAGGGCAGGTTATGGTCTGGGCATCCATGGGTTTGTTGCAATTGTAAACTCTTATTTTTAATCCCTTGGTCTCTGCCTGGATGGATACATCTCTGGATGTATGTGTGTATATATAAATATATCTATAAAATGAATAGTTTGTCTTCAGACTGTTCTATTGTAGAGTGCCCTGAGATAACAACTGTTATGAACTGGCGCTAAACAAATAAAGACTGATTGATTGATTTTAAGACATCCAAAGCGATCCAAAGGCCCTTTTGATGATTAAAGGTTTGACGTCATATGACCTTGTCCAATTCCTTTACAGTCTATTGTCAAGGCACTCTCTGACAGCTGGATGACTTCTGTTACCTTTGTGCACAATATACGATCACTTCTATGCTGCTTTACTATTTCACTATTTCAAGATTTTCCTTTCAAAGACCTGCAGGTGTTTCTCTTTATGAGAACCTTACAAAATGCAGTGGGATCACAGACAGTTCTCATGACAGAGTCGAGGTCCACCATGAACTCTGTCACCACTGAAATACAAACAATCGTGGCCCTAAAACTGCCGTTTTCTTTGATTTCACCCATACTGGTTGATCTAAAATCCATCTCAATATGCACAGGTCAAATTTAAAAATGTAGAAAAACTTGTAGCAGTGTGCTAAAGTATACAATTTTAAAACAATTTCATTTTGTGTATTTTTGGTCACTTTAGTAAAAGTCAACAAATTCCAGGCTAAAAGAATGACAGCTTGGGTATTTTTAGTGCTGTCAAATGTTAAAGTGGGTTAAATTTGACCCAAACAGTATAAGGGTTAAATAAGTGAAAAACATTTCCAAAAATAGAGTGCTGGGATTCATTGCTAATATTACCACAGTTCCCAGCTGTGGGTATTTACAGGAGTGAAACTACATGTATGAGTCTGACTCTTTTTGCGCTGTGAACACTCATGGACATCAGAATCATGGACATTTCACACGGTGCAACCATGACGACAAAGTAGACCTTATTTTGCAGTGCAGTCATGGGGTTTACTGATTTGTTTTTTAGAGATGTATCCAGCTTTGGATTCACAAAAAAACCCCTCTCATCAGAATTGGTCCATCGCAACATTATGGGTTTTTTTGCATTTTTTGAACTGACCATATCCTCATCCTTACATATGTTTTCCTGATAATAACTTTAAGGAATTTGACATAAATTAAGATTTATGTCCGACAGAGCAGCCTTGTATTAAACCAGGCAGTATTAATAATGGAAGGGTTATGAAATGTTGCATTTGAATCTCATTAATCATGTCCTGCAGAGCGATGAGATGCATCACATCTCTTGCACAACTCCTAATGAGTAGTCTGCCCGCCATGGTGGCCTGGCGGAGAATGCTCGCTCTGTGTATCATTTCCAGCCGTGCACTCTGATAATAAGAACTGTGCTTTTCTCTTCAGGCGTGGAACTGGGGGGACTGATTGCTGGCCCATGCTTAAAACCCTGAAAGCTCCATTCACCCGGACTATGTTGGCCTGAAAAACTAGGCCTACACTGAACTATTTGGCTTTAGAGAGGGGGAAACGGACAAATCACCACCGCGCTTTTGTTTGGTTAGTGGGTCGCTCCACTGGGGACACGCTTGGCTGGTGTGTCGCCAAGATTCATTAAAGCCCTGCTCCACATTCTCCCATATTCCTTTGGATCATCATCAGCTTTTTATTGTCTGTTTTGCACATGCCTGTTTGTCTCATTTATGTATTTTTCTGCTCAGTTTTGATCTAATTAAAGAAAATGACACCTAAAAAGTGCATCAATCACCTATTTAAGTGATACAAAGTGGCAAGACAAGCTAAAAATAGATACAAAATGTGCATATCTTTAATGTAATGGAGCCTATACAAAACCAAAACTTAAGTTGTTGGCTGTGGAACGTTCAAATTTCACATTATTTATCCATCGTAGATGTTATATACCTGTTAAATTATAAGCAGAGGTATATTTGCATCATATTAGATAAGGATGTGACTCCTGTACTTGGTCAAAAAGGTTTGTCAGCTCTGGCTACTGTGAGTTGTTTTGTTCAGATTCAGCTGAGCTGCTGCAGGGCAGTCCTACACTCAAAGCAGGCAGGGTAAGATCAACCAAACATTGTATTAGTCCAGTTAGCAAATCTAAAGTTGAAGTCTAGGTTGAAACTGGCAGGGAAAAGGCTAGTTAGAAGACAAAACATGCAATTTATGAGCTATGGCTATTAAAAATCAAGGCTAATGCTGTAATACAACTTTTCCTCTCCTTTAGCATCAACACACCGCTGCATTCAGGTCTTCACTGATCAGAGCAGTGAAGCAGGTCTTCTTCAGACGGTTGGCCCGGAACCTCTGTTGTTCTTCTCTCAACTTCTGACACAGACTCCAAACATGTGCCTCTGAGCACAGATTTGATTTTAGGACAAAGAAGAAAGTAATGGTGTTAGATCAGGTAAATAGCAAGGATGATAAAGCATAAATTGCTTTACCAAGAGTGCAATGTGAGCTTCTGGAAATCCCCCTGACCAAAGTATGTATTTTCAGGAGCCCTTAACCCTTTGACTGGCATTGTAACCGTGCAGTTGACCTTTTGCAATTGTTACGGCCACCGCCGTATCCTGGAGTCTCTCTCCCCTTTGTGCGAGTGTCTTTGCATGAGTGCTCTCGTGTGTGCGTGCGTGTGCTTGTGTGTATGTGTGTACCTGTTCCTGTCTATACGCGCTCTCAGGTTGCCGCTGCAGCAGGAGAGTGCTGATCCTGCTCACCTGCGCTGGGAACCCTGGTTGGTGCAGCTGACTCGCAAGCCCCACATCAGTCAATCAGGAGTGACCGGGGGAACACTATAATACCGCTTTCACACTAAAATCCGCAGGTCAACGCTGTTTTTTTCAATGCTGGTTAACCCACGAGTGACTCCTTTACCACTGCCAGCAGACCCAGGTCTAGTCAGCAGCAGACGAGCTGCGTGGCTGTTTTTTTTCCTCTGGCGCATCAAGCTGACGTCATCACGTTGATGATGTCATCGGCGCAACAAAACACCACCACGTAAACAATGGAAAAGAGCATGAACGCCGTGAACACGGTTTTCTGTACGTTGTACTTTTGTCCCTCTTTAAAAATGTACAAACTCAGCGCTGATGACACAAAGGCGGATGGAATTTGTTGCTGAGATGGCAAAGAGTCACTTACGTTATAGACAGTGGGGACGGGCGCGATGTTATGCCTTGAGCACGTAACGCTGACATCATCCGTAACTTAGCAGCTTGACCCGGATGTGATGTTCTCAGTGAAGCCAGTCGGAGACGAGCAGATAAAAACCCATGTTGCTTGCAGGGTAAGACGACCCGGGTCAAAATGCCGATTAGGCCCTTTCAAACTGCGGACAGGAGCCAATTGTTGGCGGATTTACACGAGTCTTTTGGCCAGTCTGAAAGGGGTATAAGAAGCTGGCAAACCTGATGCTCCACAGCAAGCTGCACCCAGCCATGCTCCCGCACCTCTTTGCCGTAGATACCTATTGTTAGAAACTTAAACTCTGTAAATCCTTTGTGAGACACTAGATTGTTTAGTTTTGTAACTTTGAACACATTACGCACACGCTAGTTCTTTATTTGTTATACACATTAGGGATTTGAGTGCTGTTTTGTTTTGTATTGTTTCTTTTGATTTGTTAGTCAGGGCTTGTTTTAATAACTCTAGGTTAGAGTCTCTTTTTGTTCTTTACTTTTTTGCTTTTGTTTTTCAGCACTCATTTAGTTAATTGCCTCCCCTTTTGTTGTCACAATTTTACTTTTGTTTAATAAATAACTTGGTTAACCACTTAAAATCTTGGTTTTTATGTTACTTCCCTTTCCCCTAATGAGCTGGTACTAACAGCCACTATACCACTGTATTTAAACTGTGAAAGCCCAACTTTGTCTGTTTTTCTTATTCCCCTCTCTGAATAGTGTTTGCAACAACAATATGTATCCACTGGGTGGTGCTGCTGTACATGCATATAATTGTTTGAACATTAGAAAAAATCCAAAGTAAATCGTTACTGCATAGCTCCTGAGAAATCAAACAGTAAGAGCAAACATTGGAGTAAGAAAAAATCTTTTTACATATTTCTAGAACCTCTTACAATCATAATTTAGCTGAAGAAAATAAATTTGACAATAAAAAACTTATCTATGATTTCTCAGAAAATGGCTAAATATCTAAATTTTGCTCTCTGTGATGTTTCCATATGAAAAAACAAAAACTTTGTTGCAGAGATGAAATAATCCATTCATGTCCAGGATAACCCTTAATGGGTAAGCCAACCAGCAGGATTACCTGCATAACTGCTTCCTGATTGGGGATTCCGAAAAATAAAACAAATAATTTGTTGAAATTATTTGGTATTTGTTGCAACAAAAACGACTGAAAACGGAGAGTTTTCAATGTGTTTGCACCTCCTATTTACACAAGAATGGTGCCCAGAGTGCCTGAATCCGCAAACTTTTGAAACCAGGGTCCAGAGTGAAAAGTTTTGAAAACGTTTTCGTATCCATCTTTGTGTAAACAGGAATCATGCGGTGCATGCGCAGTTCTCTTTCAGATAAAGGTTGCACACGCATCCCAGGACCAACAACAACAACAACAGCTTCAGCCGTCTACTGAGCAACATGTGTGCTGCTAACTGTGCTCGGTTTGTTATCCAGACAAAAATATCCAGACAGATTTGTTGTCTAGACAGGAAACTCCTGCGTCTGAATGCATCCACTCGCCATTGTTGTTTGTGAAAAGTTTGTCCTCAACAGAAAGTGTACGTGTGTTTTAACACTACAAACCTCGATCGCCATCTGCTGGCCTGGCATGCTCACTACACCATTTTCGCTCATTCTCACATCTCCATGTGAATGCGGAGTGCTTTTAAAACGCAAAGGAAAAAACGTTTCCGTTTCTGGTGACAACCTTTCCGTATAAGCTGGGCCTTACTTTAGGAGTCAAAGGGCTAATGCCATTTGCATGTGGACAGGACAAAACAGGCATAAAAAGCTGCTTTTCAAAAAATATTTGTGGACATAATCATATAGAAAAAAACTCTCCATAAAAGAAATAGCTACCATATGACCCTGAGTATTTAGCAGAAGCTCTTATATCCATGTGTGGTGTTTAACTCATCATGAGGCAATGTGGGCCCCATTTGCACGCATTACCAACATGATGAGCGAGATTTTACAGCAGCGTGCAAGCAGATTGGCTCATTAGGGATAATCACACAATATAAGACTTCATTAGAAAGGAGTTTGCACACACACACCATTTAGATTCCCTCTGAGGGGTTAAACGCATGAAAACATGGCGCACTGTTTACTCTCAGATCTGTTTGTGGTGTGTTCTGTCATTAGATTAGCTGGGCTGAAAATGAAATCAGCAACATAAAACTGCATTAAGTTCCCCACCTGTCACAGTGTTTATGAAGTGTGATGAAGCAGCCAAAATGTTTAATTGATGCATATTAATTCAGGTCAATGGGCATGTGGCGTGTGCGAGGTGATTAATTTACCGGAGCAGATTTTAAAGCTCCGTCAGCGGAGAGAAGAGGAAGGCCACAGAGGGGAAGAGTGAATTTTCTTTTGCCAAAAGTTGACATATAAGCTCTTGGAGAAATGGGGGTAGAATAAGTGTTTTGTTGGCTACACATTCTGGTCAGTCGGAGCTCCATTATGCCGCTGACTTTATGACAGCTCATCAGGCCGCTGGAGAGCCAAACCCAGGCTACTCATGTTGTGTGGGAATGGCCCACGGCATTATCACACAGCCCAGCACAGACTCATCTTTCAGGGAAGGAAAATGACAATGCAGGTGATGAAGGATGCACCCAGAGATATTTTTCAACACGTTTCTTCACTGAGATGTTTTCACCCTGTGGCTGTGCCGGCTGAGAATGAGAAACAGCGAGGAGAGACAAAAACAACAACAACCAAAGAAGGAGCCATCTCAGGTGTCATTCATTTTCACAGTCCTGCTGGATCTGGCCCTCTGCTTACCCTCGATTATGCCCTCAGTCCTAATGCATTTTGATTTTTCTATCAGGAGGAGGAGGCCAGCAGACAGCCACCCGAAGAGGATTGGTCGATACCTGCCTGGTATGGTAAGCTGCTAAGTGGAGGTCCTGTGGCAGCCGCGAAGGTGTATCACCATAGCTACCTGATTTCCCAAACCCCCCTTGAGGGAGCAACAGGAGCAATTTTCTGCTCTATCAACAATTTCTTCTTTTTTTCCCAGTGTGCCTGGACCATATCCTTCAGCCTGTGAATGCCACAGAGCATGTAAGCTGCAAATAGAGGCAGTCTGGGAGAGTTAGGGCCTGTACACACTGAGCCTGCCTCTCATGGGTGCATTTTTAGATCCACAATGGGGTAAAATAACAGATGATGAACGGTGGCTTTGTGCAAGTACTTTACCATACATCTCACGTTCACCGCCTTAGATGTGCAGCAGAAATCAAGCCTCTTCAGACTCCTTATCCAAAAGCTCCAGGAGATTGAAATAGACTTCTCTAATGGACATACATTGTATTTTCCAGCTAATTTTTTAGCAAGTTTGAAGTGGAAAGTAACCCATTTGGCACACTTTGGCACCAAAGTGAGAGCTACATGCAAGTATCTTCCCTAAAACTGTTGTAAAAGCTTTGTCCTGCACTCAGATTCTATCAGCTTTGGTTCATTTGTAGTCAAGAAGCTGCTGAAGGTGATTGTTGGCATCTGTGTGCATGGAGTCAT
Source organism: Cetoscarus ocellatus (assembly GCA_037902135.1). NCBI lineage: Eukaryota > Metazoa > Chordata > Actinopteri > Labriformes > Labridae > Cetoscarus > Cetoscarus ocellatus. The sequence continues at coordinate 10,940 of JBAMNC010000693.1, read as the reverse complement.
GGTTAGAAGGATGTTATCCTTTGAATAGAACAGGTGAAGGTAGAAATTTCCCATTTCTCCTTTGGTTCATTTCAGTTTACTCAGGCATGGTAACAGACACAATTTTTTTGACACTTTGAATTTATTCTCTGAGATCCTTCAATGACCCTCAACACCAAGGAAATGCATAAGAACTTAATATTGTGGAGCAATTCATCTTTGAATTTTTTTTTTTAGGCATTTTTCTGAAAATATGGCTAAAGGCTTAAAGGATTAAGTGAAATTTTCATCAACAAATAAAAACCAGACTAAAATGTTTGACGGAGACTTAATCCAATCAGACCTAATTTGGTCATGTAGAAAGTAGAGACGAGTTAGGAATCAAAGCTACTTTGGTTGTGTGGAAAGGTTGGATGAGTTAAGAGGGACATCCAATCACAACTGCCTTAGCTTCATGGTGGTGGGAACCAAGTGTAAAACATGACTTCAGAAATTCAGTGAAACATAAAAAATGCCTTGCACTTTACACTTCATATTTTAGTTGACTAAATTTACAGTACATTTCATCGACTAAAATGTTGTGAAATTTCACCAACTAAAACTAGACTAAAAGTAAAACAATTCAGATGACTAAATTGTGACTAAAATTCAAAGATATTTTAGGCATAAGACTAAAACTAAATTAAAAAGTGCTGTCAAATTTAACACTGATTGTGATGCTGCTATCTGATTGGCTGATTAGCTTTTTTGTGATAACAAGGAGTTGAACCAACGTTGCTGGTGAGTGTAGCTTGTGTGGCCATTAATGAGTTTTATTTTAATTTTGATTTTAAACTTTGGTTCCTCTCACAGTTTTGTCTTTACCGGAGATTACTACATGAAAGATTTCTTAGTTTAAAGAATCATAATTTGAATTTTACTTGCCAATGTTTTTGGACAAGAACAATCAAACATTTGCTTTCACCTTCTTTTAAATAAGCAAGGAACAGACCTCAATAAGGTTGGCAGCAGTTTCCAGATTCAACGCTATTTGCCTTGAAGCACAGAGTATTGTCATGAGGAAATGTCCTTCAGGTTCCCTCTGAATGCTGGCATTCCATCCTGAAAGCTGTTCATAGTTTCTCGAGGCAGCAGGAAAAATCAATGGCTAAGCTAAGTAATGAATTCCTATTGGCCCGCAGCAGTGAGTGCATTGGCACTGGCAGCTGTGCATACTGAATACAGAGGATCTCAAAATACAGACTGCAAAATAATGTGCTGAAAAACAATTTCACTTCTAACCAATGAGACATAATTCAGCCTTTAAAGACCCCTCACTAAACATCATCCTTATCAGTACAGCAGGCCTCCTCGGGCTGCTGCCTCCTGATTCAGCTCTGGACAAATTAATCGTTCTTGCAGAGCTTTTTATCATCTTCTTTGCAGCAGGAGGGAAAAAGTTTATAACTGACAAGAGAAAGACTTCCCTTTCTATCATAAACTCTTTTTTCAGATGCCTTCATTCAGTGTGATATTTTAAAATGTGGAAAACAAGGGTGTGGGTCCAATGTTGCTTCATCCTGAAAGTGTTTCATCAACGTTTTTATGTCAAAGTTGCATCATTGAAATTACTCACTCTTAACTTGACTCAAGAGTTTGACCAAAAACTAAATACCCAAGCAGTTTTTCATGTGTTTTATAATAATGTAGATGTTGAAAGCCAACACAGCGAGCAGCCAAGTCTTACACTTAGTCAGGGCGATGACACAGAGCCAAGGAACAGGAACCTTTAGCCTTGAGCAAACAAATCTAATCACGCTAGTGGATACTCACTCAACCTGCCAGGATTTCACTTCTCTTTTCATTTTTCTTCCAATCTCAAAAAGATGAGTTCTCAAAGGCACATCATGTTAGCTTTCTCAAAAGGTCGAATATAAGCCTGTGTACCTGTGTATCTATTTGGATCTGTGAGGTGAAAATCAGAGTTTTCAGCTCTCAGAAACTGATTTTTTCCTTGAAAAGCAGCAGATCCATCAGGCTCCATGTCTATTATTAGGGAGATTCATCCTGCAAAGCTTCAATATATCTATTCCCTGGTCAGAAAAAAGCTGGGTTCAATCTTTAAGGTCACTCTCACCCCTTGAGTTTGGTAGACTTGTTTTGGTTCAGGGGTGAAGTGGCAACATTGCTTTGTTTTTCACTTTGTTTGTTTTGCTTCACACTTCACACTATTTATCAAAGAAATACAAAGTCTGAACTACTAAACCTTATATTTAAATTAGCTTAGATTTACTGACTTTATTTGACTTTGATTTTAAGACAAACAATTTATGCATGATTAAAGGTTGTCATTGTCTAGGCTTGTTTGTTTTACTGGTTGACCTTAAATGACGAAGATAAAAGTGTTGATAAAAATGACAAAAATATTAAAGGATATTTAGGATAAGACGAAAATGTTATGATTTACCTAAAATCTTCAAATTAATAGGATTCTTATTATTCATAGGTATTTAAACAAGGTTGTTAAAGAGAGTTAAACTTTATAAAAAATAATAATCAATGAGTGATGAGTTAGTTAGCCAACCTGTTTGTTTCACTTTGTGGGTCGATTGTGTTCTAACTACAAATGAACCACATCAAGATCAAATGGAAACAAGCCAAGACCACCTCTTGGTTGACCATCTCACCCCAAGAATTCACACGTAGGTGTGATCCCCTGATAAGGACAATGAGACCCAGCTCTGCTATGCAGTCTTTCTCTTTTTCTGAGAAGGGGACACAGCTTTCAACAACTTAAGCAAGATTAAAATTAAAACAATTTAGATGAGTAAATTATGACTAAAACTAAAAGATATTTTAGGCAAAATATTGTAACTATAACTAAATTAAAAAGTGCTGTCAAAATTAACACTGTGTGTCTGTAACATGTTCATGAGTGAAAAGATAATTTAGAGATAGTCATTTCACTTGACAGTTTTCTTTCCTTTTTTGTGGGCAAAATCTGCTCCCCAACTGTTTCTGACATAAAGTCTTAACGATCCCTCCCTGAAGCCCTGTAGCGGTAGTAGAAGTTAAGTGAGAATGAGCAACTAGACCATTTTTAGGTCAACTTAATATGCAGGATGGGTCTTTTGGGGGCTAATTGAGAGTATTACCACTTCTGCAGGCACAACTTCAAGAAAACTGCCTAATTAATTTGGCTTTTCCCCAAAACTTTGGAATGAAGTCGCCCCACGGAAATGCAGACTCGAATGGCTGAATGACTGAATTTTGTTGGTGTTTTTTCAAATTCTGATGCAAATCCTAGGACTCGAAGAACAAAATAAAGGTTTAGGAACTCATATCTTTTAGATTACCGTCCATAGTGTCACAGAAAAGAAAGAAACATGGCGCTGAGCTCATCCACTAAACACAAACCAAATCCCAGGCAGCATATTGCAACCATGGCTGCAGCGTTGAGTCCTGGCTGCGATTGCGTCGCTGGAAAACTGAACTGAACACAAAGACGATGGCAGAACAAACCCTCTGCTGTTTGCTCCCACTCTGCAGATTATGGACCTGAAACAGCAGCTAGAAGGTAGGAGAGACGGCACATTGTGATATTTTTGCAGCCAGCTGAGGACTTTCTGCTCACAGTTTGTTCTTGAACTAAACAGGATTTGACGTGTTGCCTTTGCAGTTCTCATCCTGTTCCAACTGCACCCCCACCACCACCAGCCTGAGAGGAGGGAAATGTTGAGGTGTGAAATTGGGAATCACTTGGAGCGCTATGCACTCATCTCCCTTATCAGCTGACCCAATTTAATGGGATTTTCAATTCAGTGTGTTCTGTGCTGGTGGGTGCCATCTTGTGTGGTGGAAGCGTTTGGTCATCGCCCACTGAGGAAGAGATTAAGGTCTCACAGCCGCCCCCAATACACAAACATACATCATTTTTATAACATGCATCTATCCAAAACACACAAAGACAAACTCCCCTTCAACTGACAGCAGCAGGGAGACCAATTTATAAATCTGTTTGTAACAAATCAACATCTTCTGTCAAATATAGATAAGTAAAGTCATTAGCTGAGGCAAGTAAGACACAAACATGCACTCAAATTATCATAACTCAGAAATATTCATGATGCCAGTATACTTCTCTTGCAAATGCATTCAGTTTTTGGGTAATAAATTCAGCACTTAAAAGTTCTGATTAACAAGTTTTGTTTGGCATGACAAAAAAAAATGCCACCTTTCAAACCTTAATTGTACAACTCCGTCAAGGCCAAACAGAAAGCTGCAAAAAAGCAATTCCGATCAATCTGACACCCAAGTTTAGGAAAAGTATATTTATTTTTATTGGACATTTCTTTGGCCAGATTAGTCCCACTGAGATCAGCAAAACACAGTTACAACAACAAATTGAGACTCACAAAGAGCATAATAAATGCCAGGATTAATCACAGTAATTCATCAACTGAAACAGTTGCATATTGTAAGCAAGGATCTGAAAAAGTCCAGGACTGTTTAGAGTTGCTGAAGAGTTTATCCGTTGACTGTAGGCAGAGGCAGGCAAACACTACCCATCGACATCCAGTGTAGGGTGACCACATTCTGAAAACCCAAAAAGAGGACCCTCAGCAGCATGTGTTACGTCATGACCCATGCTGCATTCGCACTTAATATCTTGACAGGTAGGTACATTGGAGTAATTCCTGTGTTCCAGTGCAGTGCTTTATTATAAATATTAACACTTACTACTATGACTATACATTTTTGTCAATAAATGTGTAAAAAAAATGCCCTTTGAATAAATTATTTTGCACCTTTTTCAGGTAAAAATAAAACATTCTAGTAAGTATTTGTCATTAGTAAGTTGTAAATGCTTAAAACAGTGCATAATTACAAGAAAAAGAGATTTGTATTTTCAACAGGTTCCTCTTATAGACACTTCTAAATAAACATGTACAACACTTTGAAGAAGACAAAATAGAAACTCAATCTATTTTACATTATTTATTATTATTAATATTTATTTTTATTATTATATTATACTATTTTTCAATTTATGAAATCCATAAAACACAAACTATGATTAAAAAGACTACAAATAAAAGATTAACAAGGCGAAAATACGGCAACACTCTGCAACTTGGCAAGAACACACTCCAAAATAATAGTAATGCCATTATTTATAATATGTTTACATTAATTACACAGAAAATACCCATAAACCACCAATAAATGACTCACATGTTTGTCTCTGAATCTGAATCATCTGCTTCTCAGCTTTCAGAATAAGTTGGAATTATTTGGATAGCGTGGATACTTGAGGAGTTATGGAAGTTTGAACTATGCATGTCTTTTTCTGTCACCGGTGACAGTTTTGTCTGAAGAACAAGCTGAGCAAAACCTGGACATTTAGGGGAATTTTATAAAAATCCCCCTGGACATAATTTTACGACTAAAGAGGAGGACATGTCCAAGCAAAAGAGGTTGAGCTTATAGGACTTGATTTTTCAGTCCCTTGAGTAATTTGCATTTGATGAGTGGGGTAGGGGTAATTGCTTCACTGGGGTTTTTCAGGTGGGCACTCTGCTTCATTGGTATTTCGTTGATGGGCCCACGACACCACCACAGGGCTCAACAGTGACACCTGGTGCCCCAGGTGTGCCCCCCTCTTGCTTTTACCCCTTGGTGATCATATTGCAGCCCAGTTGAGGTCCTTTCTTTTAATCCACAGCCAGTTGCTGCTTCGCCCAACAGTTTCTGGTAATGTTTTAACCACTTGTTGGAAGGCCCATCCTCGCACTCCCATCCCCTTCAGAAGCTTGGTTGTGGGTGTAGCAACAAAGCCTCTGCACCCAACCTCAACAGGAAGCACCTGGGCCCATCAGCCCCGTTGTTCTGCCTCTGCTGCTATGTTGGAGTACTTCAGGTGTTTTCGTTCATATGCTTCACTGACTGCAGCCTCCCACAGTACAGTCAGTTCCACAATGAAAAACAATTTCTGCAACGTTGACCACAAGACCAGGTCCGGCCTGAGATTAGTTGTAATTATCTCAGGCGGAAAGACAAGCTTCTGGTCTAGATCAACCTGCATTTTCCAGTCCCAGGCGCTGTCCAGGGGGGTCGCTTCCACTCTCGCAGATGTTGTTGCTGGGAGTTGTCCTGCTCTTATGAAAGGGATGGTTTTGGGAGGTCTGGACATCAGGGGAGGAAGAGCATTGTTGGCAGCCCTTCTACCTTCAAGGGTGATTGCCAGCTGCCTCAGGACCTGGTTGTGTCTCCAGGTATAGCGACCTTGAGCCAAACTGGTTTTGCAGCTGGTGAGGATGTGCCTAAGTGATGCAGGGGTTTGACAGAGAGAACATGTTGGATCCTCTCCTAGCCACTGGTTTAGGTTCTTGAGTGAGGGACGAACATCATAGGTGGTTCAGATGATGAAGCTGAGTCGGCTTCCTTCCATCTCCCACGGATCTCTCCATGTGATCTTACGATGTTCCAGGTTTTTCCAGCTGGTCCACTGGCCCTGTTTCGACTGTGAGACTGCTTTTGCATGTCTTGGACATATGGTCACCCTGTTCCAGTGTTTGAGCTAAGCTAATTAGTGGTGGGCGAGCTCTGCCCGTCTTTTACTTGTTACTGCACGCACAGTTGAAAGAATGGTGACTGTCTGCTTGTCATGCACTCAGGAGTGAGACAAGACATGAAAACAAAAAAATGTTGGCATATCCCTTTGAATTCTACTGTAAATTGTCTTTTCAGGGATTAAAAGAACAATGACAGCCTATGAGCTGCCTCTTCTACACAGTCTGAGTTCATTTATAGTCAGCCACAGTGTAATTCTCCTGAGCACAGGAGTGACCGTGACTCCTTCACTTAACCATGTTATCTCAGCCTTAATGTATATAATGTCTTTCTGCATGGCTGGTCCCCCCTCACAAGGTCATACATGGCTCCAGTGCAGTGGTGACTTTGAAGCTCATCTATCCGCACACACTTGCACGTCGATCAGCCAGTGCGCTCAGCCTCATTGTTTCTGCCTCACCGCTGCAGCTTGTTGATGGTGTGACAAATCCACAGTCTCGCCTTGGAATCAAATCACAGAATCCACGTGCAGGTATATTATTCAGCAGTCTCGCCGCTGATTCATTATCGAGCGTGGTGCGTCAATGTGGATGTGGAGCGCAGGGGATCAAAGTGCAAAAAAGAGATGACTTCTCTTCTGGGTAATGGTAATGGTTTATGTGTGAGTGCTGCAGACTGCTGCTGGTTTATTTTTGCCCTGAAGCCTTAAATAAAATATAAGACACCACAAAATCAATGATTTAAGAAGCAACATTTGGTGCTTACTCTGAACATGAGAGGTGAGCTTTAAAGGTGTACTAATGTAATGCATTTATTGTCCTGAAACTTGGACACAGGTCTACACAGGGGCTTCACATGAATAAGTTATATTCTTATTGTTGTAGTTAGCACTCTTTTGGTCTGTTTTGTGTTTTATTCCCTCTCTTTCTTACCCTTAATTCACCATCATTGCTGTTTTATTTCACTAATTTTATCTATTTTACGGCTTACAACTCTTTATTGTTTAACTCCCCTCTTGTTGTTTTTACTGCTGTTGTTTATTTTACTGCTTTTTCACATTTGTTGCCTTTTTCTCCTCCCATGCTTCATCTGTTTTATCGTCTATTTCTTTAAATTGCAGATATTGCCCACATCTTTGGTCCTCTCAATCTCAATTAATGGAGCTGTGTCCTTGCATTATTCGCGTTCTTACAGTGATGAGTAAGCTGCTTTTAAAATGTAGTAAAATAAGTTAACACTAAATCATAAAAAAATATCAGTTTTAGTACACTTGAGCTGCAGCCTGGGGAAAGGGAGCAAGCTAAGCTACAGCAATATGATAAAATTAGCTCACTACATTTCAGCTACTTTCAATTATTTAGCACACATATATATATGATTACCTCTGCCAAGGAGGTTATGTATTCGCCAGGGTCTGTCTGTTTGTCTGTTTGTGTGTTTGTCTGTTAGCAAGGTTATGCAAAAACTAATGGATGGATTTACATAAAAATTTTACATGAGGTTGGGTTTGGTCCAAGAAAGAAGTCATTACATTTTGGTGCTGATCTGATCCAGGTTGACATCACTAAAAAACATTGAAGTTTATACTGGCAAATCCCATTCATTTGCGTCATTATGGGAATTGTAGTTTCTTTGCAAACTGACGTCAACGTTTTTCAAGCCTATGTCACTACATTTCCCAGCTTCCCTTGCAATGCCAGAGGAGGAGTTCTGCTTACACAGCGGCTAACAATAGCCTGGTAGATCGGCCAGTTTTTCTGACTTTGTAACTGGAACTCTGATAACTCAGAGATCACGTCATTCACACTCCCCTCTTCCCAGTTCCGATGTAAATGGAACGCAGCATTCTCCACATGGACAGACATGAGCGGAGACTTGGCTGTCCAATAGGAGCGGGAAAGCCACTACCGTAACTGAGCTGCTTGGCGGAGGTCTGCGCTCTCGGAGTGCTTTTCTAGTTGAAATAATGATCATCATTAAATAGTTAAAACTAATAGTAATAATAAGAAGACACTAGTAACTATCCATCCATCCATTATCTATACTGTTGATCCCATTCAGGGTTGCTCTGGGCTGGAGCTTATCCCAGCTGACATTGGGCAAGAGGCAGGGTACACCCTGGACCAATCGCCAGCCAATCGCAGGGCCACATAGAGAGAAAAGCATTTACACTCACACTCATAACCAAGGGCAATTTGGAGCCTCCAGTCAAATCTAATCGGCATGTTTTTGGTCTGTGGGAGGACCCGGAGTGAATGGAGAACATGCAAACGTCACACAGGAAGGCCCTGACTGACACGGGATTTGATCCAGCAACCTTTTTGCTGTAAGGCAGATACACTACCTGCTGCTCAGCCCACAAATAACTAACATAATAATTTCTTTCTAGTTTGCCTCCAGTTTTGCTTTGTTTTGCTTGGAAGCCTTATTTTTGGTTAATTGTTTCTATGCTTTTACAATAATACTTGAAATTGTATTTTATATTGTTGGAAAGTCTGATTAGTCACCTTTACAACAAGGAAAAACTTGTAAGGATCCTGCATTTATGGAATTAGCAACACAGCTAAACATGTAGACAGCACCCAAAAAATGTGCCAAAATCCCCTGCAACTGGAAGCTGGTGTTCTGGTACACAGAGTGGCAGCATTATTTGGTGTTAGCTCTGGTGCCATAAACAAACTTAGGACAAGGTTACATGAGACTGGTGAAATCAAAGACAGACCGCAAAGTGGGTGTCGCAGGACAACAACAACCCCAAGAAGTTGCGTCAGTGAAGAACTGCAGGCTTTCCTCTGATATAGAGGGGATTTTGGCACATTTTTTTAGCTGTGTCACTCTTTCCGCGAATGCACAACCCTTATAAGTTAAGGTGCATTCACACTGAATGCGTCTTTTGCGACCCTCGGCGGCCACTCTCCATGCAGAGTCAATGTACAGCCACAATCAGCCACGACCACACGCGACCAGATCTCACGCGATGTGACGGACGCATTCCGGGCGACTTGGTCGCATCTTTGGAGACATGGGGGCGCGCCCCTGTTGCTGCAGATGAGAACTTTGGGGTTGCTTTGGACTTGGAGCAGGTCGCCGTGCTCCGTTGCCAAAGTTGAAATATTTGAATTTTTCAGGCGATGTCGCGCTGTGAGAGCCAATCAGCGTTGTGTGGGTGCGTGATTGACACCAGTGACAGACTGTTTTTATTCCGGTCCACAGAGTGACAATCTATGTCCGTGTGGGGAACATTAGTTAGTGTACATTAATTCCGCCTAGACGGACCACAGAGAACTCACAGAAGATGCTGCTGCAGGGCCATCAGCTGCAGTGTTTTGCGATTGGTAGGTGAGTGAAAAGGATGCAGTTGGAAGAATACGTCCTATTATATGATATATGATATGATTGCAGGGTGAAACTCGAGCAGGTGTGATGTCACTGAGCAACGGCGATGGTGACAAAATGAGGTATGAACAGGCGACAGGACTTGGGTTTGCGACGCGATCTTGGTCGCCAAAGTAGCGTTCGGTGTGAACGCACCTTTATACCTCATTGTAAAGGTGACTGATCGGGCTTTTTAACAATATAAAACACAAATCCAGTTAGTATCATTAGAGAGGAAAAAAAATCGACTGGAATGACATTTCCTTTTTTTTGTGCCTTAAAAGTCCTTAATGCCTTTTGGATTAGCTTTATTATGTCATGATCCCACTTCTATGTTAGTTTAGTTACCCATTTTGCTTCTATGTTTTGTCTTGCACTTCCTATTTTATTGTGAAAATTCACCTGTCTTTGTCTGTCTACGTAGGTTTTGCTGCCTGTCTGGTCTCGTCACACCTGAGCCCTGATTGTGCTTCCCCAGCTGTGTCTCATTGACCCTCATCACCTCTTGTATTTAACCTCATGTCTTCCCCATGTTTTGTCGCCAGTTCATAGTACTCAAGCACTCAATTCCTTGTTCTTGCTCTTGATCATGAATCTGCCAATTTTGACTCTCCTCTTTTTGCCTCATGTTTTTGAAAACCTCTTAGTGAACCTTGGACTGTCAATAAACCTGACTCTGCCTTTTGGACTGAGTTGTGTCTGCATTTGGTTGGTTCTGAGTCCTCTTGGTTCATACTAAGAGTTTAGGAAAAGATGTCAAAAAATGTTTCAAAAACTTTGCATTAATAGTGAAATCCATCATTGCTGCCTGGAATGTTTTTGTAGAGCATATGCAGAAAGACCTACAGAGAGCACATTTTCTACATTAAAGTTAATAAGACAACATCTGAAATGAACCACACACGGTGTTTCCCCAAGACGTTTTCATATGCAGCGAGAACCCTTGAGCCTGATGTTTATGCAAAAGGGTTCAAACAAAGAAACTGATTTACAAAGATTAAATTATGTTTCTCCAAGTTATTATGGAGCTGTGC